>OY992536.1:158575918-159189251 GCA_963921195.1 Pegoplata infirma | reverse complement strand
AAATAATCAGCTGAAATATTTACAAAAATATTTTTGTAATCTCAGCAAACAGAATCAGCAAAATTACTGAAAAATTTCTTTTTGAAAAATAATTTTGTGTCTCACTAAAAAACTTCACGGTTTTGCTCGTAACTCCTTAACCGAATTTGTTGAAAAATCATGAATATATATCGTCCTAGATCGATATTTTGAAATGTCACAAGCTGAATTACAAACTTGTATATACCCTCTAGCAATAAGTAGAGTAAAATAAATTAAAACAAATTATAAAAAAAAATTGCTCCAACACGTAAAAATTTCAAATTACACATGAATTACACATGCAGCCACATGAGAAAAAAAATTACACAGATATGTGTAATTACACATTAGGTGGCGACACTGGTTTTCACTGAAAACCGCTTATATATATCAAAAATAATTCTCAGAGTACGTTAAAACTGGCACCATTTGAATAGTTCATGCGAATAAGGACGAATAGACCACTTTTTCGCAAACACGTTTTTTTGCATAAATGCATTTTATTAGCAGAGCCCTACAATCCTATGCAGAAATTTTGGGGAAATTTTGACTTTTAAGGCTAAAAAATTACTTTAAAAGTGCAATAATTCGTATATTTTTATATTTTTGTTTAAATTGGGAGTGAACTAACGCACAATTTTTATTAAATACAACACAAAAACATACAAAAATTTTACTTTCGGTAACAATGTGTTAAAAGAACATTACGAGGAACAAACCACACTTATTATATTGGCAAAAAATTTTACCGTTCTTAAGTTATAAGACTTTAAAGTGTGGAAAGCAAAAAGGGCGAATATCCATCCTTAACAAAATATTATATAAAATTATTTAGCTGCGAGTTTAAAATTGATATTAGCTAAAATTTGAAATTGTACACAAAAAAACAATCTTAGCACATACAAACAAATTAACCAGATTTGTGAAAAAAGTCTTCAGTGTTACCGCGTAATTAAGATCATATAACCACGAATACATGGTCTAAACATATTTTAACCGTCTTTTGAATTATTTTATTTCGGAAAACAAATCTTTAAACATATTTTATAGTTACTTTCCTTCGATACTGCATCAAAAGGCAGGAATATTAAAAAAAAATTAAAAAAAAAAAAAATTTTTTGCATGTCCTTGCAATCCTTAAATAGTGTATCCTCGAAGTCCTTAAAGTGTTACAAACAAATACCAACCATAGTTCGTCAAGTTTTGCAAGTCTCGTGAAAATGTAGTCAAAATCTGCTGCAAAATAACACATTTTTATTCAAATTTCAATACATTTTTTTGGATATTCGCCCTTTTTCCATTTAAGCAAAAAATTTAAGTCCAATTTTTGGCAAGTTATCTTTCGAATACCTTACTAAAATTTTGTATATAGGTAGATGTGACTTAAACCTTTAAGCTAATACCAAAAAGTTGACAAAAATATTATTTTTTAACCGTTTCCTGCGTTTTTATTGTCCCCTGTAAAATTCTACAAATGGTCTATTCGTCTTTATTCGCATGAACTATTCATTTGATAAAAGACTTTAACAGAAAGTCTCTTTGGCGTTTAAAGCTTAAACAATTTTAAGTTTGATCAAATTTGCCCTCACTTATAGAATTGAAGTATTTTAATTGTACTGTAATAATTCGGTCCAAAACATGTGAAGTTTGCTAAAAAAAACCAAACATATTAACTAAAAGCTAAAAAAGGTACCAAAATCAAATTTTTCCCGAAACCCGACGAAACAAAATCACTGGACTAGCCAAATGAAAAAAGAAAAGCCTACAATTTTTAAAGCGTTTGTTCCTTTATATGTACCTAATGATATTTCAAACTCCAATAGTCAAATTTTTTAAATTTCTTTAACAAAAAAAATTAAAATTGGAGATTTGAAAACGGTGTAGGATCTAGCTAGAATTTTTGTAAGACAGATTTTTTTTTGGCTATTTTTCTACCTATTCGTCGTTAATGGGTTAATAAATTTGTAAAAAAAAATTCCCGAGGGGAAAGGGTTACCCCTACGCATAGGGTTGCCAGACGGCCTGGAATGGCCTGGATTTTGCAGTTATTTGAGGTCTGGTCCAGTTTCCAGTTGAAACATATGCTGTGTTTTTCAATAAGTGGATTTATTTTCGGATTAATCTTATTTAGTTTAAAATAAATATTTTAACATGCCAAAACAAATTTGAAATATTTTTTTCCGTAATCTACGATAAATTAGCAAGTATAATTCGAAAAAAAGGTAAAAAAATTTGGAAAATGAAAAAAGTTATAAATAAATCAAAATTAATCCAAAGTGGACTTATTAAATCCTAAAATTTAATTGGATTAATTTTGATTTATTTATAACTTTTTTAATTTTCCAAATTTTTTTTATCATGTTTTCGGATTATAATTGCTAATTTATCATAGATTACGGAAAAAAATATTCCAAATTTGTTTTGGCATGTTAAAATATTTATTTTAAACAAAATAAGATTAATCTGAAAATAAATCCACTTTTTGAAAAACACAGCAATAATTTATCCAGTTGAAAAAGGATTTCTTTTATTTCAACAATTTTTTTTTTATTAAATATTTTTTAGAATTTTTTGGGACTACTTTTTGAATAAAACATTAATCATAAATATAACATAAATGCCTCTTTGGTATACGGAAAATGTGCTCTTTTTGATGCATTTTCACTAATTTTTTTACAACTTTTCGAGCATTTCAGCCAGTCTAGCGTTGATTTCGGCACGAATATTTTCCTTGAGCTCGTCGATGATTTAAGAATTCTTGGCGTACATTTTGCTTTTAAAATAACCCCACAAAAATATGTCGGGATGGGTCAAATCTGCAAATGATGGTCAGTTGTTGTCGCTCTTTTATGACTTCGCACGTCCCGGAAATTTAAACTGTCCTCCTAGATTTCCAGATTTGACCACTTTGGACGTAATTTTGTGGGGTTGTTTAAAAAGAAAAATATACTCTAACAATCCTTATTGCCGTGGCAAATAGAGACGGCCATTTAGTCCGAAATAAAAATATGTGTCTCACATATAAAAATTGGTTGATTTCTTTTTCAAGCTATTAAAAAAATATGTATGGGTCCAGTTACTTTTTAAAAATCCAGCTAAAAATATTCCATTATCCAGTTATTTGACTTCTAGTATCTGGAAACCCTACCTACGCACCTCCGAGGGTCCCTGAAAAATGTCTTTGACTTTTTTTTATTTTCTTAACGTGTTGAAGGTTATAAAAAAGCACAGCCGAATTTAATACTCTCAATTGTTTTTAATTTTATCGATAAATTAAACACAATCTTTAGGCAGTGCCGAATATTATTCGAATATATCAAAAAACAAAAATGGCGAGGGTGATGTTAGGACCATTTTCGTATAGGAAAAATATCTTAAAATCTTAAAAATGTTCATAGTCGATCGTACATACATATGAGGCATTCCACACCAACTGTTCCACTATAGAAAAACCAAAGTGGTTTCAATGGGATATCATTTGCAAAGTATTCGCTCTTAGGGTACTATTAAATGACAAAAATAAAATTTAAGTTTTTTCAAAAAGTAGGCCTTGTAGGCGTGGTCAAATATTGAAAATATCAAACTTTTTTGCCTGAGTACCCTTACTTCAATATTTATGCAAATTAAATGAAACACAGTAAAGTCTTTAATACGGTATTTACACCACCCAAAACAACTTGTTTTTGAATATTTTTTTGGTTTTTGGCAAAAACTACATAAATTTTCCATATAATTTAAAAACTGCGTTGCCAACTAAAACTGGACAAAAACTAGAATTTAGGTTCTGGTCAATGCTACTATTAATTCAGTGTGAATGTTTTTTTCAATTTTCTTTTGGTAAAAACGAATGTCAAAATAAAAATATTTGTTTTTTGTGAAATTAATATTCAAATCTTTTAAAAAAGTAAATAAATGTGTAATTTAATTTTTTTAATAACGTGTGGCTATTATAATTTTGTGTTTTTAAGTGAATTTAGAAAATAATTAATTTGATTTGACAAACAAAAACTCTTTTTATTCGGTGTAAACAGTTTGGTTTTCCAAAATGATTTTTTGCCAAAAACAAGTTAGTTTTTGTTTGGTCTAAACATTGTATAAGACAAAAGTTTTTTATAGATTTTTGTATGGGCTATCGATTAAAAAAATAAAAATTGGAAAATTTTCAGAAGAAGTTCTGAATTTTTCAAATTTTAAATTAAACTTTATTTATCAAAAAACTTTCATGAACGTGTGTAATCGTTATTAAAAACTCACTCACGCTACCATTGCCTCTTAAAATATTTTTTAAGTATTAATATTACTCATACGCACACGTTATATACACCATTATTGTATAAAATTAGCGTGTTGCAATCTTTGACATTTGATTTCTCGAAAACAAGGCAAAACACATCTCTGAAAATTTCAGAACAGATAGAAAAGTCCTTTAACATTTTTTTTTTTAAATAAAAAAACAATAAAATTGCGGCATGTTTTTTGATAAATAAAGTTTAGGTTTAAATTTAAAAACTTCAGAACTTCTTCTGAAAATTTTCCAATTTTTATTTTTTTAATCGCACTCAAAAAAATAAAACTGTAAAGTTAGCATAAAATTTAGTTAAATTTAACTAAAAAAACACCTGA
Source organism: Pegoplata infirma (assembly GCA_963921195.1). NCBI lineage: Eukaryota > Metazoa > Arthropoda > Insecta > Diptera > Anthomyiidae > Pegoplata > Pegoplata infirma. Next base: position 159,184,607 of record OY992536.1, on the reverse strand, counting down.
TTTTGAACCTACTAAATTTGTAGTTAATTTAACTAAAAATATTTAGTTAACTTTTCGTAGAATGAATGTAGCAAAAAAAAACCGTAACTTTAACTAAAAATTCAGTTGAAAATTTCGTAACATTTTTATGTACGTATTAACAAAAAAATTAGTTAAGTTCAGCTTAACTTTTTGTAAAAAAATTTTAAGTTTGTCAAATATTGTTTTCATACACTAACACTTCACTTATTTTTTTCAGCATTAAGTTCAGCTTAAGTAGAACTTATGAGATTTGCATAGAAGGCAACACAAAAATTTCTAAAATTTTTTCACTTTACAAATATGTTACTAGAAATCTCCAAATTAATGAATAAAAATTCGTAAACTTAGTTTAAAAGTCAACAAAAAAAATTAATTCAAAATTTGTTCAAAACTAGTATTTTCGTAAATTGAACTTAACTAAAAAAAGTAGTTAAAACGCTGATTTTAACAAAAAATTTGCTAAAAAGCCAGTAAACTCGAGTTAACAAAAAAAATTTTTAACTTTACAGTTTTATTTTTTTGAGTGCGATAGCCCATACAAAAATCTATAAAAAACTTTTGTCCTTAAGACTTTACTGTTTTTCATTTAATTTGCATAAATATTGAAATAAAGATGCTCAGGCAAAAAAGTTAGATATTTTCAATTTTTGACCACGCCTACAAGGCCCACTTTTTGAAAAAAACTTACATTTTATTTTTGTTTTTTAATAGTACCCTAAGAGCGAATACTTTGCAAATGATTTCATATTGACACGAAACAACTTTTTTTTGCTGAACATTTGGTGTGGAATGCCTCATATGTAAAACTATTTAAAAAAAAAAATTCTAAAGAATAAACTTTTTCTAAAGAAAAAATTCTCAGAATCTGAGACTTTTTTATGTGAAAAAGGTCTCAAAACTTATTTATAGGAAAAAGGTCACAGAAGAATTTTTCTTTGGGAAAAAAGTCTCAGAATTTCTGAAGACTTATTTTAAGGAAAAAGGTCCCAAAATCTGAGTCTTTTTAAAAAATAAAAGGTCTCAAAGTCTGAGACTATTTATTGTTGAAAAATAGTCTCAGAAGTTGAAACTTACTAAATTGGTAGAAGGTCGCAGAATCTGAGACTTTTTGTACGTGAAAAAGGTCTTAGAATGTAAGATTTTTTTTTATAGGAATAAGGTCTCAGAATCTCAAGACTTTCTATTGGCAACAGGTCTCAGAATCTATGACCTTTCTATAGGAAAAAGGTCTTAAAGTCTGAGACGTTTTCTATAGAAAAACATTTCTGAATCTGGGACTTTTTCTTTAGGAAAGGGTCACAGAATCTCACGCTTTTTCTATAGAGAATCAGAATCAGAAAAAGGTCTCAGAATCTGTCACTACTTCTTTAGAGAAAAAGTGACAGAATTTTAAACTTTTTCTATATAAGAAAAAGCTTTCAGAATCTGAGACTTTTTCTTTATGAAAACGGTCTGAGAATCTGAGCCTTTTTCTTTAGGAATAAGATCTCAGTTTTTGAAACTTTTTCTTAAGGAAAAGGTCTTAGAATCTGAAACTTTTACTATCGGAAAAAGGTCGAAGAATCAAAGACTTTTCCTATAGAAAAAATGTCTCAGAATCTAAAATTTTTCAGTACGAAACAAATCTAATAATCAAAGGCCTCTCTATACGAAAAATGTCTCAATAATGCTTTAAAATATGAGACTTTCTATAGTGAAATGTCTCCGAATTTGAGACTTTTTCTGTGGAAAAAAAATCTAAGAATCAGAAAATTTTTCTGTACGAAAAAGTCTCAGATTCTAAGACATTTTTCGTAAAGAAGAAGCCTTATATTCTGAGACATTTTCCATATAATTTTTTTTTTTCACGAAAAATGTCTCAAAGTCTAATATTTTCTATTAAAAAATTCTCAGATTTAGACCCTTCATATGTATACAAAAAATATACAATTTTCTTTTAAAAATCTGAAAATTTTTCTATACGAAAAAAGTCTCAGATTCTGAGTCTTATATTCTGAGACATTTTCCCTATTTAAAAATAATTTTTTCACAAAAAATATCTCAACATCTGATATTTTCTATGTAGGAAGAATTTCTTCTATTAAAAAATTCTCTTCTTATGTATACGAAAAATATATAATTTTATTTTAAAACAAATTAAAAACAATTTATCTAAACGAAATATGATCATGAAAAACAAACCTCCTTCGGCAAAAACTTCGGCATTACTTTTTTAAAAAAAAAAAACGTCAACAAAGGTGACTTTATAATTTTTTTTTTTTAAGTAAATATTATATTATTTTATATATTATTTTACCTGTCAAATATAGGACGAAATGGTCCATATTTAATTCAAAAAATTTTTCAAAATATACGCTATGCCCGTTGCAAGAAATGTTTAGTTGAATTTTGTAACAACAAGAACATGTTTTAAAATTTGTGGAAATTAGAAAGAATTGAGTCCATAGAAAGGCCTTCGTTGTCAATATACATCCATACCACTGTGCAGACGAAAAATAAGATGTTGGTTCTATTACTGAATTGAAATAAAGAGTGCAATGACCAGAATACGATATGTTACTTCCTTAATTGTTATTGTTGTTGAGTTGGGTCTGGTTTTGGTCAACTTGTTTATGAAGATAAATGGATAAATAAAATATTCACTCAAAATAAATTGAAGATGATGATTTCGAAATTTCACAATATAATGAAATTTTTTTTGAAAAAAGCCCTTTTCATAAAATATTCACAAAATTTTGAATGATTTAAAATGAAATTCATGTTTTATCTCACGTTTTAACAATTTTTACAACATTGTAAGCGAAGAACCATCTGTTCCCAATAAATTTTAAACAGACTTTTTTGTTTACATCCTTTTTATTTTTTGTTTGTAGTCAGTCAGTCGACTTTACAATAATTCTGAGCAAAAATTTTACTTACAAGTGTGTTCAAGGTCATTACAATGAATCACAGACATTGCTTTAGTGCATCTTAGTGCCTGCATCTTTAATAGTTCATTACTCTTTATATTTTAGTTTTTTTTGGTATGCTAGTTACTTACCCCAAATGTAGGAATAATGCGCAGTACTCTACTCGCAAACTGCCATCATAGTACACCTGGTGCAAGTTGATATAAAAGTTCTGTTTTGCATTGTCTTTTTAGTTCTATCATTATTTTATTTTTTTAACCCTATGAGGTATAGTTTTGTTTTGCGAGATAAAAAGTACGGAAAAAGTTTTGCAAATACCTTTATGTAAGAAATTATGTTGTGAAACCGAAACAGCTAGCATAGGAAAGATAGTGAGTTCCCAGGGCCGTCTTAAGGTATGGCAGGGCCCTTGTGAATTTTCGTGGTAAGGTTACGTTGTGAAGTGACGCCGGCTTACACAAAAACTAACGTCCATAGTTGCCTTGATGTGACCCTTTATGATTCCTTTAATGTTCAAGACCTCTCTTTAGTTTTATCACTTGCTGCAGTTATGCATTCCACTTTGAAGCCTTTATAAAAGCTAATAAGGTCCAAGGATTCGCTTCAAGTTTTAACAACTTCTGAAAAAAAATAAGAGCCAAATAGTTTCAATATTCTTAATTACATTGCATGGAATTTCATAAGAAGTGCATTGTCTAACCTAACCAAACCATCATCATTCGATCTATTCGACCTATTCTTACCAAAGGTTTGCCTAATATGTTATGATCAGTTACCACATTTTTTACCAATCTGAGTGTGCTTGGCCAAGTTTTCATCCTATAATAATTTAGTCTGAATATATCTCTCTGAATTCGTACATCTGTATATCGAAGCATCTCTGGATTTGTGTGTGATACGTAGTGTGATCACTGAAAGAGGGTGATAAACATCTGCTTCCGATGCTTCCTCTGGTAGGCCGGCACCTTATTTTGCCAGTTCATCTGTTTTCTCGTTGCCTAAAATATGTCCAGGTACCCAGAGCCTTAAGTTCTCTGTAGCAGCGACTGAGTACCTTAGACCTGATATTGTAATTTTTTTGAGACAATTGTGCAGCGTGCCCATCAATGAAAAAGCTAATATCGCACCTGTATATTGGCAACATTAAAATCTGCTCCACAGTCTTGGCAAATATTTCAGCTTAAAATATACTGCAATCATCCTTTAGTGGATAAAATCTGTTACACAGAAAATTTAAATCAGGACACATCAATTGTAAATCAACCAAACATTTAGTAAAAACGGCCGCCTGTCCTAATACAAAACTTAAATTTTTTTTAACAAACTCTGTCAAGTAATTTTTCAAAATTCTTTTATCTTATTAATAAAATAAATAGTGTTTGTGTTTGTTACATTTCTTTGTTGAAAAAAATTTTTTTTCAACCAATTTTTAAAATTGGTGCCAGAAGTTCCTAATGCAGAGTACATTGAGGAAAAAATATTTACAAAGTTTTAATGGAGTCCAGCAAAAATTTGGAAATTTTGAAAATGTTTAATTTATTTAAGTTTTTGTTTAAAACGGAGTGTGTAAGAGATCTTTAAAGTTTTTGTAAAACAAAAATTTAAGTTTAAGTTTTTGTACAAAACGGAACTTTATATAAAAACTAGTGCCCCCCTTTTCCAATTTCCCGGTTCTCGGTATTCCCGGGAATACCGGTATTCCCGGTTCTGGAACCGGTTTCCCGGTTCTGGAACCGGTTTCCCGGTTCTGGAACCGGTTTCCCGGTTCTAGATATATTCCCGGGAATACCGGTATTCCTGGTTCTGATTCTGGTACCGGTTCTCAAAAACCAAAAATATACAATACCATAAAATATTTATATTACACTATTTAATCAGTATTTCAGCAATATTTAGTTGTGTTTGTAAAATTATTTAAAAATCATGTAACTATTTTCTCTTAAATTAAAAAAATTAAATGGAAATGGTGTTTTTCCCATGGTTTGTATTTTTTTAGTAAAAGCAAAGAAAAAATTTTAATTGTACAAAATTTTACAAAATATACATTACGGTAGTCCCGGGAATACCGTCAGAACCGGAACCGGGAATACCGGTATTCCCGGGAATACTGGGAATGAATTAAGTACCGCGAAACCGGTACCATTTCCCGGTAACACCGAGAACCGGGAATACCGGTATTCCTGGTACTACGGTACTGACCGTAGGTACTAATAAAAACTTTAAATAATATATTACATATTTTCATTATTTTTACTCTGCATAACGAAACTTTTTGTAGTATTTGTACTCTGCATAACTTTTGGCACCAATTTTAAAAATAAATAAAAAATATTTTTTTTTTTACCAAATGCTCTACAGATGCAAACTTTTAGCAGGTCGGTCGGTCTTACATTGCACCCCTCAAGGAGCGACTCGGATTAAGGATTTTTGTGTTTTTTACCGCCACCGTTCCTCTGATGAGTACCACTTTTTCCCTCAATCGCCTAGAAGTCGCTTCTAGAGTTGTACAATGTAAAACCGACCTCCATTAATTTTTATACCCCAATATTTTTTCTAAACAAACCTACTTTCCTTAAGGGGACTCCCATACAAAATTACAAATGTATGACTAACCTCGATTCAGAATCACTTTCTGAGACGATTTGGCGATGTCCGTCCGTCTGTCCTTATAAACGATGTGAGCACTTTACACGTCGCAATTATGAATGGATTTGTATGAAATTTGAAACTTTATCTTTGGCCCAAGGACGAAAAATTTAAAATGAAAAAAATCTATCCATATTTAGACCTAGCCCAGTGGGTGTCAAATTGGGTGGATGCCATTTATTTTGCTCTCTCAATAAGTTGGTTCTCTTAGTGTTGCCTTTACTATTGCATGTAAAAACTCTCTTAAACTTTAAGAGAACCAATTTATATAAAGTGACAAATTGTTTATTGACTCTAATTACCGTATTTTAATAGATAACCTCTCGAAATTTAACAGGTAAACACATTTGGTATTTACAAATCACCATTTAAAAGAATCGTAATAGTTCTTCATGTAGCCCCCATACAAACCACCCTCCCGATGTTCACATAGATCTCTCAAAATTTATGAGAAAAGGAAGTATTTGATGTAAAATTTGTTTGTAAGTCTTAAACGTGTACTTTGGTAGCCTTATTAAATCTAAATATAATTGGACCATACTTGGACTTAGATACCATTTAAAAATTTCGTTATATCGGTCTATTGGCAATAAAAATAAGCCAATTTCACTTAAAATGGTTGTGTGTGTTTTCTTCACTATTTAAAGATCTACCGGAAGATGGATCCAAGCGGTCCATGTTTGGACTTGGGACCCATTTTTCGGAAAACACTGGTTTAGGGTATGATATGGTCGGTCTTGACCGACTATAGGTTTCTTACTTGTTTTTATTTAAAATTTTGTTTTTTATGACATCAGCTCATACCGCTCACATGGTTCCCCCTAGAGGGGTAAAATGTATGACCGACCCCTATTACTTTTTCCCTCAACACATTTTTTGCCGAACAAACCTACCCACTTTTCCCACTCCCTAAGTGAGCTATATACAAAATGCGATTTATTAGAAATTTGCTTCACCGCTCTAACTCTCCCAGGGGTGCCCTAGACGAGTTAAATGTATGGCCGACCTCCAATAATTTTTAAATACAAACATTTTCAAGCCTTAACCACTTCCTAAGGAGGCTCCCATACAAAATTAATTTTATTTTTCAAAGTATTGGGCGAAATTTTAGCAAGTAAATTTTTAATATGCAATAAAATTTTTGTTGTTGAGCATATTGTAATGATGTAGGTCTTACTATAGCAAATGTTAACACATTTGATGAAAAGAATACCCCAATTTCCAATTTGTTTGTTAACAACTTCCAAAAAACCCTATTTTTACCCTAGAGGGGTAAAATGTACGGCCTATCACCATTTTTTTGCCCCCCCAACATTTTTTCAGAACATACCTACCCCCTTTCACCACTTCCTAAGGAGGCTCCCATACAAAATTAATTTTATTTTTCAAAGTATTGGGCGAAATTTTAGCAAGTAAATTTTTAATATGCAATAAAATTTTTGTTGTTGAGCATATTGAGCATATATAATGATGTAGGTCTTACTATAGCAAATGTTAACACATTTGATGAAAAGAATACCCCAATTTCCAATTTGTTTGTTAACAACTTCCAAAAAACCCTATTTTTGCGATTTTTGCTGCCACACCTTTATTAAAGGCGGGGATTATAAGCTATTCCTGCTGTAAACTACCTACATATCAAAGAATTTATGTTTGCTTTGGAATGCCCAACAGAGGCGTGCACTTTTTCCCAGGGGGGTAAATTTAAAATTTTTTGTTAAATATTGGTCAACTTTCGATGAGGCTGCAGAGCTCAAAATAAGCAATTTTGACACGCTTTTTTTTTAATCATCACACGTTAGGTGACCAACCTATTTCGGAAAAACTGGACCAGGATGGGACAGTTTAAAATGGAGGTTGTTTCACCGGCGAAAGTGTCCCATGGGGTTGATTCGCCTATGATGTGCCCCATGGGGTTGATACCCCACTTAGAATGGGATAGTTTGCTGACAAATGTGCCCCATGGGTAGTATTATTTTTGGGTTGGTTCAATAAAAATTAGTTTTTTTAATAAAATAATGTTTTTATTTTATTAACAATTCTTCCGAAGAATGAATTTCTAGAAATTTTATTTCTTGGCGATTGTGCCCCACCAGCTTGGCGCACGTTCCCCATTGATGGGGCAGTTTTGCCGAATTGGGTTGCTTTAAAAATGCAAAAAATATTATAGTAGCCAAACAGATAAATTCCATTCGGAGTATCTATTTTAAGTATAAAATATGTAAATATTCTTAAATCAACAAGAATTTAGGAAAAACGTCTACTGGTTTTGGTTTTATAGCACTTAAAAAAATGGCTAATGTGCCCCTCTCTACCCTAAACGTATTTAGTATTCAAAAATCATCATTTAAATTTTAAAAGAAATAGGAACAGTTTTTGCGTTTCCCATACAAACCATTCTCCCGATTTTAAAATACATCTTTCAAAATTCATAAAATTTTTTTTAATTGTGTTTAATTTTTTTTAGGAGTTTTCTAGTTAAATCAGATTATAATTGGAACATTTCTGGACTTAGTCCCTATATAAAAATTTTGCCCGTTATTCAATTAAACCAGTCCAATTGCAACAAAAAGTAGCATGTTTCTTCGTCTGGTGTGTTTTTACACTAATTAAAGATCTTACAAGAGCTAGATCCCATTGAATTGATGTTTGGACTTGGGACCCATTTTTCGAAAAACACTAGTGTGTATTTTCTTAGTGTTTCTTCACAATACAGCAGCAAGCAGCTGAGCAGCAAAATTTTTACATGTATTTTGTTGTTGCCGCAACAACAAAACACATGTAAAAATGTTGCTGCTCTGCTGCTTGCTGCTGTATTGTGAAGAAACACTTACTTGTTTTAATTTAATTTTATGAAACAATTTAAGGGACGAACCAGAATCAAATTGCGTCGTGCAAGACGTAAACAAAAACAAACACATCAAATTTGAAATTTTTACGTCCGCTTGATTAACACCAGGTCTCCCACCTGATTTTTTTTTCGGTGTCAATAACGAAGGCAGAATAAATCAAATAAAACACTTTTCGTCTATTTTGATGAATTCCAAACAAAGATGGCCTACAATTTTTATGTTTAATTGCCAGCAATAGTTGCTCAGACAAATTGCAAAGTAATTACACCAATACCCCGGCTTGCGTCGTTAATTGGGACCGGAGAAACGCGACGCAAACCGAACGACGCAAACCGAAGCACGATTTTCCATACATTTGTATTGATTTTCATTTAATTGGTTCCGAGATTCATAATTTTAGCAGAAAAATTAGATTTTTCAATAAAAATTAAATTTTTTTTTATTTTTTTTTTTTTTGAAAACAGTTTTAGTTAAATTAAAAATATAACAATTCATGAGAAAAACGTTTTTGGTGGGAGACGTTACTGGGCACCTTCCTCTTGTGATTTTGAACTTCTTCTGATATAAGAATGTTGCATTTGCTTACCAAAAGTACAAAAAACTCTGCAAAAAATGCGGTTTTTCTTGGGTTGGTTTAGTTCTCCAAAGGGGAACTTTTTTCCCCTTGGTCCGATTTTGCCCATTTCCGAACTTAACCTGCCTAGGAATATAAGACATATTCGTACCAAACTTCGGAAGTCTAGCTCTTTTATTTTGGACTGTATCGTGTCCTCTACTGACGGACAGACGGACGGACGGACGGACGGACGGACATCGCTAGAATGTCTTAGAATCGATCACTGATCAATAAATATATACTTTATGGGGTCCTAGACCGATATTTCGATGCGTTACACACGGATTTTTCGATGCGTTACACACAAAGTGAGTATACCCCCATACTGTGGTTGGAGGGTATAATAAAAAATTCAAGTATAAGTATAAAAAGTATAAAAAAAAGCAAGCTTTATATAAACATTTTCATATTAACGACGCAAATCGAAGCACTAACGACGCAACTTCGAAGTCATGTTACGCAAACTGAAATATAAACGGGAAATCCCCTTTTTTATATCCTCCACTTAGTGATAGAGGGTATATAAGTTTGTCATTCCGTTTGTAATTCATCGAAATATCGGTCTAGGACCCCATAAAGTATATATATTATTGATCAGTGATCGATTTTAAGACATTCTAGCGATGTCCGTCTGTCTGTGGAAATGGTGATCACGACCAAAATATTACACGGAGATGACTGAAACTTAACATATTTGTTGGAAGTTCTCCTGAGCAGTTTGGTATTGCATTTGAGCGATATCGGTTCAAAAGTTATGATCGAAAATGTAAGGACACCTCAAAAATGTTGGCACACTCAACATAATCTAAATATACAAAATGCTTTAATTCGGCTGCTGGTTGACATATGTGAACATAATTGAACACCGAACACTACGAACACATTTTTTGACAAAAAAAGAGAAAAAATCGCGGATTTTTTTTTCAAAATTTTTTTTTGCAATAATCTTTTTGATATTGTGGAGGGTATCAATACATCCGGTACGGCCGAATTTTACTTTTTTACTTGTTTGTTTTAGCTTTGTACAAACATTTTTATATCAACAACGCAAATCGAAGCACTGGCGACGCAACTTCGAAGCCATGCGACGCAAACTGAAACCAAAACGACGCAACTTCGAAATCACAGAAATTTGAAAACGACGCAACTTTGAAGCGACGCAAACCGGGGTATTGGTGTATTGCTGTATATATTTTGGCGTTATATTAATTCTCACGTTATTGCTAAGTATTTTTATCAGTTGTGGACCAGGTGTAAGGTACCTCACATTTAAATATTAGAAACGAAATATTATTGGGCGTTACGCCTTACGCGACGTAATTTGATTCAGGTTGGACGCTAAATAATTTACAGAGTATTCAAAAACAAAACTGGTTTTGAATACAAAATTTTTAAGAAACTGTTTTGCACAATTAAGGGAATCGAAACTGCCAAATTCCTTTCCAGTCGCAAAATCAACATGATGTATACAATAACCTTAAAATCAAAACTTAACTTTAGACTCCATTGTACATAAGAGGGTTAAAGTTTATTTTATAAGTTTTTCTACTGGAATCACCATGATTGTATTGTTATTGACCAAGTAGTGTAAATATAAGTTGCTGACCTTTTTGAGTGCATTCTGAATTGATGAATACTAACAAAAAGTACAAAAAAGTGTTCAACAAACAACATTCAATGACACTCCCTTATGCCTTAATATGTTTAAATAATTTAAAGGATCATAACAAAGAAAAAATCTCTGTTGTAAGACAAACCCTTTTTATTTTAAATTTTTTATTTTTTTTTTTTGCTTGGTATCTGTCTTGATTTTCTTTTCATCTTCTCATTTCTAAAACTTGTACTATCAATTATCAGCAACCACTAGTTACCTACGTACTATCCCTTAAAGTTTTCGTACTCCTTTTGTTGTGTTCCTTTGCAAAGAAGTCGAAATGCATTCTATATTTTCAAGAAGATACCCCAAAGTTGATGATGATGATGAAGAACATAATTTTTTACTCAATTCAAGTATAAAATTTATTTCTTGTTGTAAGTTTTTCAATCCTTTGGATTGTGTATAAATATAGGTTGTCATCTCCTGATACATCATTCAGTGTTTTGTGTTGAGACTGTTAAGAGTTTTCTTTTACATTTTTATTTGGAGTTTAACTTCAATTGTCTACCGGACATTTGGACGCGTTACGTTCTTCCATCATTTCAAAGTTAAGGATCGCCAATCATCCGCCACTTTGTGACAGTATAAACAGATTATGGATTAAAAAAAATGTTTTAAACTGTCTTGTGCAGAAAAAGGTATGAACTGATTTTGTTGGTATTAAATCGATATAATGATTTTAATCAATAAAAATTGTGTTTTTTTGTTAATCTCCATTTCATAATTAATAAAATATAAAAAAATATACAAAATTTGTTGTATTGGCTAATATGGAATCAATGTAATTGCGCAAACAAACAAAAAAGTGAAAAAAATTAATAATAAAAAATTATGAAATTGTAATTTAATTTTAAATATCAAGGCGACAAATAATACGAAACTTTTTAAAGCTGTGTAAATAAATGAAATACATTCCAATTTAAAAATCTTAAATATACGTTAAATACTCTTGCAAATTGAGAAAATAACGTTGCCTTGTGAAAAAGTGTGATACCTTAAAATGGTTTCTTTCGAATTTAGACCACTATAATAATTTAGACCACGGATAACTAAAAAAAGTGGAATTCGGCTTAATCAAATTATGCACAACTTTTTAGAAAAAACTGTATTTGAGTGCAAAATTATTTTGTCAAGTGAAGAAAATTAAAGTATTTTTTTTTTTTAATTTTCTAGAGTAAATTTTTGATGTTATCAATTTTTTGTTAAACAAATATTTAAGTTACCAAGTTTTAACGATAAAAATATTAATAAAAATAAAAAATATTTTAAGTAGAAACCAGTTTTAAGGATTAATTCTACTTGGGAAAATCCATGAATACCCTCCACAGTGCCCCAAAGAGTATGAATAAAATAAGTTTGAGCTTAGAAATTCTTTTACGTAAAATAGATAATGGAAAAATTTATTTTGAGTAAAAACTTTTTTTTTAGTTTTTTGTAAGTGCAGTTTTTTTTGAGTAATTTTTTTTTTTTTAACATTTTTTCTACACATGTGTGAGAAAAATAAAACTTTAAAAATAAAACATAAATCATGATATAAAAAACAAAAATCAAGTTTTTTGAGATATAACACTATACAAGTAAATGAGCGATATGTCAACCAGCAGCCGAATTTTAGCATTTTGTATTACTTTTGTTAATAACTTTTAAACTGTTGAACTCCAATGCAGTTCCAAACTACTCGGGATAACAACAAGTACGTTTAAAAATAATATATGTATACTAGGGTGCTCCAAAAAAATTAAGTTGTTAAATATTGGCCGTAACTCCCCCTAGAAATATGCATTTGGGTGTAAAAATATGTTTTGCAAAATTATAGGGTAATCGGATGTGGGTAAGGCGTGCCGCATCGGTCCTGAAGTTTGAAAAACGGATTACAAGGGGAAAAAATTACTTTTTTTTCATTTTCTCATTTTTTTGATATTTTAAGTAAAGTTTGAATTCAAATGGTCACTGAATTTTGATTAAGAGTTAATTGTCTATCAAATAAGGTATTAACAATTAAAATCGGTTGCAAATTAGCCGAGTTATTACAACTTCCCCCGGCAACTAAAGTGTGGCAGACCACTTGATCAAGGACTTCGAGTCCCATTTTTGAAATTTATTGAAATTATCTACTGTAATAAATTTTTTATATTCTTCAAGCTTCAATGTCCTAAGATGATGAGTATGTATCATATTGTTCTTTCCTAACTTGTTTTAATTTTATGCTAAAAAGGTCTGAATTTTTAAGCACGGTTTTCAAATCTCCAATTTTAAATTTTTATTTTTTTTGTTAAAGAAATTTTAAAAAATCGACCATTGCAGTCTAAGGATTTGTTAAGCACATATTAAGGAATAAAAACCCCAAAAATTGTAGGTTTTGCTGTTTTCATTTGGCTATTACAGTGATATAATTTCGGCGGATTTCGGGAAAGAAGTGATTTTTGGCACTTTTTTATACCCTATTCACACTTACAGTTTTAAACCGTTTTTAGCAATTATTTTTAGCATTTTCTGTCAATATACTGTAATAGAATAAAGAAAGTGCTAAAAATATTGCTGCTAAAAACGATTTAAAACCGTACGTGTGAATAGGGTATTAGCTTTTATTTATTTTTGTGTTGTTTTTTTACAAACTTCATATGTTTTGGACCGAATTATATCAACACGAGATAGAATACTTCAATTCGCAAATTTAGGGCAAAAATGGGAAATTAAAAATTGCTCCAACTAAAGGTCAAAGGTCATATTTTAGAAGATTTTGAATTTTTAAACATTAACAGATTTTCTGAGTGGAAATATATGAAACTACTTGATGGCATTGTAAAAGGTCTTAACATAATTTTTTTTTTTATTTAAATTCAGAATATTAACCCTTTAGTGATGAAGGGGCCTATTCGACCCTTTGAACAAAATACACTTACATTATCTCCATTAAATTATAAAAATTATAGGCCCCAACAGCACTTAAGGGTTAAATTTCTAAATTTTAATTATTTGACATTTAGTTTAGACCAATTAAAATAACATCAAGTAGATTCAGCAAAATCCGCCCAGCAAATCTGTTAATGTTTAAAAATTCAAAATTTTCTAAAATTTGACCTTTGACCCTTAACAGGGGCAATTTTTTATATCTCAATTTCGCCCTAATTTTGCGAATTGAAGTATTCTATCTCGTGTTGATATAATTCGGTCCAAAACATATCAAGTTTGTAAAAAAAACCAAAAAAAATAAATAAAAGCTAAAACATGGCCAAAAATCACTACTTTCCCGAAATCCGCCGAAATTACATCACTGTAATAGCCATATGAAACAGCAAACCCTACAATTTTTGGGGTTTTTATTCCTTTATATGTGCTTAACAAATCCTTATACTCCAATAGCCGATTTTTTTAAATTTCTTTAACAACAAAAAATATAAATTTAAAATTGGAGATTTGAAAATAGTGTTGAAAAATTCAGACCACTTTAGCATTTATTTAAAACAAGTTAGCTAAACGCAATATGAAAAATATGTATATTTTTAGTACATTGGGACTTGAAGAATAAAAAAATATTTTTACAGTACATAATTTCAATAAATTTCAAAAATGGGGCTCGAATTAATTGATTAAGTGGTCTGACATACACCCAAAAAAAAACGTGGGTATTCAGTACTAAAAATTTAACTAATTTTAGTCCAAAAGGACCTAGTGCAGAAATTGGTAAGCATTACTAAAATTTTTAACTAATATTAATCAAAACCAGTAAAAATTACTAATTTTAGTACTTTGAAGATACTAAAATTAGTAACTAATTAGTAGATTTTTGTACAATATCACTTACTAAACCTTTTACTGTAGAATTATTTTGAGTGTACGTTAGTTGCCTGGGGAAGTTGTAGTAACTTAACTGATTTTCAACCGATTTTAATTTTTAATACCTTACTTGATAGGCAATTAGCTCTAAATCACAATTCAGTAATCATTTGAATTCAAACTTAACTCAAAACACCAAAAAAATTGAGAAAATCACAAAAAAGTCATATTTTCCCCTTGTAATCCGTTTTTCAAACTTCAGGGCCGATGCGGCACGCCTTACCCACATCGGATTACCCTATAATTTTGCAAAACATATTTTTACACCCAAATGCATATTTCTAGGGGGAGTTACGGCCAATATTTAACAACTTCATTTTTTTGTATACTAATGTATACTAAATTTAAAGCAAATTGACCTCAATCACACAAAAGTGGGGCTTGCGGTGGCTCTAAAGAAATTATTTCTTATTCCAAGTAATTTTTGTTTTTCAAAAAAATAAAGCATTTACTTAAATATATCTTAAAAGTATGCAAAATTGTACTTTGAGTAATATAATTTTAATTGTTGAACAATATATTTTTTAAATAAGTAAAAAATTTCTTAAACTTAAGGATTACTTAGAATATATGAGGCCCCAATGTGAGGACCCTATGGGAACATAAGATGTGGGGCCACACATGAGTAGGAGCGTACACTCTTATTTTTTTCTTTTATTAGTATTAAAAATACTTTAAATATTCAAAAATATTACATAAATTCATATTACATTAGTTATAAGTTCTATATAAATAAATTGTATCTTACTACATTTGTACTATCGATTTTGATCCAAAATTTTGGTTAGATTTGACTACCGTACTTATTAATGTTGTTTGACAATATCTTTGTGTGACTAATACACGAAATCATGAAAGTTATACGAAATCACTTTTACTAGGGATCTTAATCCAAGCGTGCACAAAAAAAAACGTATTAATTTGAGAGGTTTGCATCCTCAATTGTCCCTTAATCCACAAATTATTTTTTTTATCTTCTTTCCTAATAAATAAAATAGTGGTATTCACAGTCCGACTTGCCAGCCCTGGCACTGGTGGTAAAAGAACACTTTTTAAAATTACCTTTCAAAATACATGTATTTTTTGAAAGAAGAACTCTTTTGCTACATTGCCAGGGCTGCTAACAAGACTCTGGTTAGGTTAGGTTAGGTTAGGTTGTAAGTGGCTGCTGACGTTTTACGTCAACACACGTAGACTCTGAGGTCCATTGTGATACCACGGGACCGTAATAGGGTTCCCTACTAGTCCCTGTCGTTAAACCAGTTTGAGCTTCTTATAAAACTCCTTAGATGTTGAATTTTGACATCCAACAAATCAGAAAGATCGTACAGCTCCCTAGATCCCAGTGAAGCAAGTCTCTGACCAGAAAGTGCCAGGCAATGGCAAATAAAGTGTTCGATAGTTTCCAACTCCTCTTCATCCATGCAACTTCGGCAAAAGTCATTCGACGGCACATTTAACCGCTCTGCGTGCTTCCCTATAAGACAGTGTCCGGTAATTATAGAAACCACCGTCGAAATCTCTCCTCTTGGAAGCGATATCAGCTCACTTGTGCGCCCCTGATTAAGAGAAGGCCAAATCAGTCGTGTTGTCTCACACGTACATCCATTTGCCCATCTTTGATTAGTCTCCGTCGCAGAACAAAGCCGTAGGTTTTGCTTGCAAGTTTCTAGAGCAGCGATACGCAGACACATACTATAACATTTATGCTTGTGTGGGTAGTAGCAAGCGAAAAGTCAACAAATTTGCTTAAGCAACAGAATTTTATTGTGTATGTGTGTTGACAGCGCACAAGCAGCGCCTATTCCCGCGCGAATAGGAACTACAAAAATGCGTATCACTGTTCTAGAGGCATACCAACACATTCCAATTCTGTTGGAACCTGTAAGGTAGTTCCTAGTCTTGCAAGCTCATCGGCTTTGCAATTCCCTGGAATGTCTCTGTGCCCTGGGACCCATATGAGTCGTATGTTAAACTGCTTGGCCATCTCATTTAAAGACGTGCGGCAGTTAAGGGCAGATCTTGTTTTCAGAAACACTGAATCCAGGGACTTGACCGCGGCTTGACTGTCAGTATAGATGTTGACTGCGGTTGTAGACAAGACATTGCAGCTCAACCAGTCAGCCACTTCTTTTATTGCCAGCATCTCTGCCTGGTAAACATTGCAATGATCTGGCAATCTACGAGCCAGGCTCAACCCAAGCTCTTCCGAATAGACTCCAAAGCCCACTTGTTCGTGCAGCCTCGATCCATCTGTGTAAAAATTTATGGTAGCTCCACTACCCGGAGTATCCCCCATCCAAGACTGCCTGGATGGTATCATAGTGGTAAAGTGGCGCTCAAAGAGGCTCAAAGAGGGAGTACAGTCCACATTCTGTGGTATTGTTATCTTTTTAAAGATCGCGCTATGGCCCCAATCGCTGCTCCTCCATTGCAGCGTGCTATTAAGTGGAATTGCCGACGCAGCCGCATATTGCCTAGCCAATATGTCCAAGGGTATCAGGTGAAGGAGGATTTCTAATGCAGCCGTAGGTGTAGTACGAAGAGCACCAGTGATGCACATTGACGCCATTCTCTGTACCTTCGTGATAAAGACACAGTTCGCTTTTGTTTCTAAAGCAGGCCACCAGACAATGATTCCATACAGCAAAATTGGACGCACCACTGCTGTATAGATCCAATGAACGACTTGAGGGCTAAAACCCCATCGTTTTCCAATGTCCCTTTTACAGGAATACAAAGGAATCTTTGCTTTTCTCACCCGTTCCTCAATATTACGCCTGAAATTCAGCTTCCTATCTAGAAATACTCCAAGATACTTGGCTCCATCTGAGAAGGTGATTTCAGTACCGTCCAGAGAAATAGGATCAAAAGCAGGAATCTTATTTTTCCTTGTAAACAAAACAAGCTCTGTTTTACTAGGATTAACTCCTAGACCACAGTCTCTTGCCCATTTAGACAGATCTTTCAGAGAACCCTGAAGAATGTCCCGCAATGTTGGCAGATGCTTCCCCTTTTCCGCTATCGCGACATCGTCAGAATATGCGACAACATGACAACCACGTGCTTCTAGAGATAGTAGCATTGAATTCAGTGCCAACAAGACTCTGAATACCTCTAATGTTTTATATAAACAAAATATTTTAAAAAGTTATAAGAGTAAATTGCAAGTTTTTTGAAACTAAAAGTCCAGACATTTTGTACTTTGTAAAGTTGTGTGTTGCAGGATATTGAAAAATTTTCATAGTTTCGGTTGAAAATTAGTTGGATATATAACCAGTAGTCTCCTTAGATATTATTGCACAATTTTAAATTTCGCTCGAAAAAAAAACTATCATATGTATAATATTATACACTCAAAATAATCACTCTGTTAGATTATATTAATTTTACAGAGTATTTAACAGAATTATTATTTTAAGTGTACAAATTCTGTTTTAATAACACTGTACAACAATTTAACATTTTTTTCAAAATTACGGGGTTCCGACAACTGATTCTGGTAAAGGAGACAGAAATAAGTACATGTGTGTCGGCGTTTTGAAAGATCACACCGAAATTTTATTTTAGAAGGGGGAGGGGGTGCTAAAGTAATATGAAAGTATGTTTTCTTTACATTTGAGGTGTAACACTCAAAAAATTATGTAGGTAAATTCCAGTGAATATTCACTTAAAACAAATGAAATTTTATTTAAAAACCATTCCACTATTTTTTCATTTAAAATAAAAACATATTACAGTCAATTTTTAATTTGAGTTGTCAAAACCGATTTCCGAAGTATTCGAAAAATCGATTTTTTTCTATTTTTCCGGTTTTTTAAAACCGGTTTTTTGAAAATGCCGGTTTTCGAAGTATTCGAGAAACCGATTTTTTGGTCTCGAATAATCGACTTTTTTATATTTAATTTTTTTGTTATTTTGCATTCAAAGTCGTTTTTCCATCTCAAAACTTTGAAGAACAGTTTAATTATACCTTAAAAGAAATTCAAAATCCTGAATTGAAAGAGGATTTGACTAGATACTACATAGATAAATTATCTAAAAGATCTTCCAAATTAGCTCTGCTTTACAAGGGATTACTGAAAAGTAATGGGCGTATGATACTTGCTTTTTTCAAGTAACTAGTTACTAAATTTATAAGAGTTTTTCTATGAAAATTTCGGTAGCTTTAACCAAAAATTTTGTGTGTTCGGAATGGGTCATTGGGGGACACCTTGAACTTCGCGGTGAATGTTTTTAAGTCCATTTAAAATGTTTTTGGAGCTATAGTAATACAATTTTATCAATATTTATACTATTTTTTTTATACACGGGCCCCGTAGCTACGCGTAGGCTAGTTGGTAGCGTGCTAGCCTTTCAACGTGGGTGTCGTGAGTTCGATTCCTACCAGAACCCTTGGTTTTTTTCGCTACAACGAGACGACGGTTATTGTTACCAGTTCTCGGTTAGGTTGAATCTATTAAAAATGAGTTGTAAATACATAAATAGAAAGAATAAATAAAAATAATTGTTCATGTGATCAAAACTATTATATTTATTATTATTATACACGCCCACAAAAGGCGACGAGCCGAAAAAGACAAGATTTTTTTAATCCCCTGGGCCCAAGTGATAGACTTTGAACTCCTTCTGCCATTAAAATGTTTTTTTTGTTTTACAAAAATACAAAAAAAAAAACATATTAAAAAGTGTAATTTTTAAGAGATTGGTTCAGTTTTTCAAGGAGGAGCCTTTTCCTCCTGGTCCGATTTTGTCCATTTACGAACGTAGCCGGCCTTGAGCATGAGACATTTTGTGCTTAATTTCAGGGGTCTAGCTTTTTTATTTTGGAATGAATCGTGTTTTATACAGACGGTCATGCTTGTTTTGTTTTACTTTTTTATTAAATAAATAATTGAAAAAAAAACCGAAAAACCGATTATTCGAAACCGGTTTTTAGTTACAAAACCGAAAAACCGATTTTTTTAAAAAGCGGTTTTTCGAAGTATTCGAAAACCGGTTTTTGAAAAAGACGAATATTTGACAACTCTAATTTTTAATGTTAATTTAATGACTATCCAAAACATTAAAAAACTAGTGAATATTCAGTTATTTTGTATTGAAAAACAGTAAAACTATAGAAGAAATTTTTACTGCCGAAATTTAATGTAACAGAAAATTCAGTTTTAACACAGTAAATTATTTTTTTTAAACTACAGAAACAGTAGAAAACAAGAAATCCATAATAAAATTAATGATTTTTCTTTTAAAATAACTTTACTGATTAATTTTTAAAATAACCTACAAACAGTTAATGACATAATTTTCTTAGTGAAGGTATGTTCCGCAACTTTGTAGAAAATATTAAGGCAATTATACTTTGTAGAGAACATTAAGGCTGCGTTTTTGACATATCGCTTTAACTTAGTTTAACCGGGAGTTTTATTAAACTTTATAAAAATAAAACCAAGTTTAACCAAGCATTCTGTTTTTCAGTTCAAGTTTAGCAAATGTCGATTAACGCGGTATTGCCATACCAAATGCCACATTTCCAATTAGAATAGTTGCCATCATCGCACATTTTTTCGAATAAAATAGCACAACATGGCAATACTAACCACCCGTGTAAAAATGTATTAGATCTTATCTGATCTGTTCATATATGTTCATATATGATCGTATCTGATTGCATATAATTATATCTAAAATGTCCAAAATCGAGATCTAATTATATCTCGGATTTGGTCAACATTGTCATTTAATTATATCTGACCAGATATAATTATATACAATCAGATGCAATCATATATAATTAGATAAAAGTAGACCTGACAAGATCTAATCGATTTTTACACGGGCAGTATATTTGAAAATCAGAGGTGTTTTTTTTAACATTTTTGTACCTTATAGTAGTTTAACTCTCCATCATTGGTGAGTTGAACTTAAAATAAACCACATCTCCAAAACAGAATTTGTGGTTTAACTCAGTTTAAACCTAAAACCAATAAATTTTATAACTCAAAAACTCAGCCTAAGACAACTATTTATGTGCCAAATAGTAACTTCCCCAGGGAGGGTTGGAGAAGTGTCGGCGGTAGTTACCGAGATATGAACATTTTTGATCCGAAATTTTGCTCCGTTTTGCTCTATCTTGCTTAGTTTTCGAGATATGGCAATTTTAGTCCTAAAACTTTATTTTTAGGACCCAATAGGTTAAACATATTTAAAACTTTATTAAAATGAAATTTTTTGCTTGCATTGCACATAGGGGCAGCTATATGGGGCTTCTTGGCAACAATTGATTTTTTGAAAAAGCGATTTTGTTATTTTTTTTGTTTATATCGAAAGCCTATACTTTTCTACGCTTGACTGCATTTTTACTTTTTTGATTTATCCATTCTTCTTTTCTTACCATCGTGTTAAAGTTAGTAAAAGTTAAAAAAAAAACAAAAAAATTATTTAAAATAGTCTTTAGTTGAAAACTCAAAATAAAAGGTATGCCAGTAAAAAATGTTGACACTATACACATGACTGGAAAGGTAGATTTAGCACAAAAAATTTGCATTCATGCTGATTAAATTGCATTAAATATTAAACTAGTTATCGCCGTTCAAAGACATTTTTTTTATGAAATTGTTCAAAACCTAACTTTGAAGGTCAAAAAGTGGACAATTATCCTACATTATCCTTAGTTACTTTTATACAGTGGTAAGTGGTATAATTCTTTACAAGAATCACTTATTAAAACTTGCTCGAAATGAGCCCGCGATGTGCAGTTGCATTTTAAAAATATTACCTTTTTTTTTTTTTGGTAATTTTTTTGTTATTTTTTTTTTAATATATTAAAGTTATAATTTGAACTAGAGATGGGCACATGAGCAGATTAGAGCGTGATTCACGTGATTCACGCGTGAGTGTGACTGAATTAAATTTTACTCACGTGATTGTGAGTGAGTGTAAGTGGAGAAAAAATTGCGTGAGTGAGTGAGCGTGAGTCAATTTTTTTGCGTGAGTTTGCGTGATTTATTTTTTCTTCATATTTTCTTCCGTACCAAAAAAGCAACAAAATAATTGTAAAATTTGGCGAAATCTTAAGTTTCGTCCCGAAAAATCCGAAAAAATTTGTAAAATTTTACTGAACTTTAAATTTTGTGAAAATTTAACTGAAATTTTTGTTTTTGAAATTTTTTTTTGTATAAATAAGAGTTTCTTGAGTGTGAGAAAACGTGAGTGTGAGGGAAGCTTGCGTGAGTGCACGTGAGTGTGAGTTGTATTAAATTTACTCACGTGATTGTAAGTGAGTGTGAGTAGAAATAATATGCTCGTGAGTGAGTGTGCGTGATTCAAAAATTCGTGTCGTGAGAGTGAGTGAGTGTGATTCAAAAATCACTCACGCGCCCATCTCTAATTTGAACACTAGAGTGACCACAAAAAAAATTTTTTTTTTTTGTTTTTTGTAGGTCTTATCCCTTAAATTTGTTTTTTTTGGTGCATACAAGTTTTGATTTTCTTAAAAAATATTTAGATGCCGCGATCGCGATTTTTTACGGAAATTAATATATTACTCATACGTTTTATACCACATTATTGTATAATATTAGGCAAGTGAAATGTTTAACACTTATTATACTATATCTACAAGCCGTTTTATTTAAAAACCATTAATTTTTTATTTATTTTCATTTTTACGTCCGATTTTAACTTCATACGGCATAACTTTTTTTTATCAGAACATTTGGTGTGGAATGCTTCATATGTATGATTTTTCAATACATTAATTGTTTTAACGGTATCCATAACCATATATAAAAATACAAGCATACAAAAATTTTTTACCTCTAACAAATTATTATTATTTTTCGTTTTTGCGAAATTTTTCGCAATTTTGCAAAGAAAGTCTTACATGTTTTTACATAAATTTAATCCTTAAACAATGCTCTTTGAAATGGTATGCATAACGTCTATAAAAATTCAGCGGTTTAATTGATGCCACAAAACATTGCATTTTGCCCCTATGTGCATTGCAAAAAACAAAATATGTGAACTTTTTTTACAAAATGTAAGTTTTTTTAAAATAAGTTTTTATTAATAACATTCTAAGTGCTCAGTGTATATTAAAAATATTCTACAACACGGTGTAATTTTTAGAATCATTACGATGTTCGTCATTTTAGAAACAAATGTTTTTTACATTCTAATCGTAATTTAGCCTAATCGAGAACTAGTAACAATAACTATCGTCTCGTATCAAAACAGACTAAGGCCCCTGGTGGAAATTGAACCCACGACCTTCAGACTCATAGGCTAGCACAAATTTTAAAATTTTGTCAGTTGAAACGTTGGGATAAATGTAGGGGATTTTTTTAAACAACATAATTTTTAAGTGCAGTTATATTTCCAATAGAGAATGAAATGTTGTAAATTTGTGTCTTTCTTCCGTATTTTATTTTTATAGAATTTCATTTAATTTTTGTTTTCAAACCATTGTAAAATTAAAACAGTTGCAAGTTTTAATAAAAGTGGAGTTACAAAAAATCGTCAAAATGTATGGGAGTCAAATCAGAAAATTGTCAGTCATCATTTTGCAAAATTTCATGAAAAAATTGTCAAAATGACGAAAAATCATCACTTCTGTTAGCACTGCTCAGATGTAAAGGAAACATAGTTTTAAAAACCAATAGCCTCGAACTAGATAATCATACTTATAATCAGAATTTAAAACTTAACTTTTTTTTAATAATTTCAGATGGCTCCTGCATTTCTACACTCTCCTGTATCTCCACGTGTTCATCTAAGCTGGTAGATGAAACTCTCAATTGATGCTCAACACCAAACATTGAATCGCCCAACGATGCTGGGATACTTCAAACGATGTTTCGATCCTTAAACAAAATTAATTGTTGATAGTTTAGGTTAAATGAATAAAAATTGCAATAGGCGTAAAAAATGTTTGCTGGCCCAGCAGCAAAGTGTTGTGTGTTTTTTTATAAATTAAAAAAAAAAAAAAAAACGAAAAGTGAAACAACAAATAGGTGTTTAGGAATTGAAAACTTAATTAATTTAAATTGGCATGTGAAATATCAAACGTAGATAGGAGGAACAGTTTATTTTAAAAAATTGTTCCATAAACTTCCGCATAAATTTTATTATTTTTTGTATAAAAAAATCACGACTATTTTAATTAAAAAATTAGTATGATAAATTGAAAAATTATTTTAAAAAACTGAATACTAAACAATAAATTAACAAATCGACAAAACGGTACTATCTAATCTTCATACATATGTATAT
This sequence comes from Pegoplata infirma, assembly GCA_963921195.1. NCBI lineage: Eukaryota > Metazoa > Arthropoda > Insecta > Diptera > Anthomyiidae > Pegoplata > Pegoplata infirma. The sequence continues at coordinate 159,160,799 of OY992536.1, read as the reverse complement.
GAAAGATACTTATTTGGATACTTAGTAAAGTTTCATGGTATAAGACACGTAATTTTAATTAGGTTGCAAATTAAACTAAACAATAGTTCATTTTTTATTTTTATACCCTCCAACCACAGTATGGGGGTATACTCACTTTGTCATTCCGTGTGTAACGCATCGAAATATCGGTCTAGGACCCCATAAAGTATATATTTTATTGATGAGTGATCGATTCTAAGACATTCTAGCGATGTCCGTCCGTCCGTCCGTCTGTCCGTCTGTAGAGGACACGATACAGTCCAAAATAATAGAGCTAGACTTCCGAAGTTTGGCACGAATATGTCTTATATTCCTAGGCAGGTTAAGTTCGGAAATGGGCAAAATCGGACCAAGGGGAAAAAAGTTCCCCCTTAGAGAACTAAACCAACCCAAGAAAAACCGCATTTTTTGCAGAGTTTTTTGTACTTTTGGTAAGCAAATGCAACATTCTTATCTCAGAAAAAGTTCAAAATCGCAAGGGGAAGGTGCCCCCTAACGTCTCCCACTCACCCCCCCCCCCACCCAAAAAAAAAGACGCCCCTTGATTTTTTTTTTTATATTTTTTTTACATTTTGGAGGGTATAAAAGATTCGGTACAGCCGAATGTAACACTCTCACTTGTTTTTTTTCTGACTGACCAGTGTTGCCATCTGGTCGCTTTTTATTTATTTATTAATTCTGTTTTTGAGCCTACATTCCAATTTTCATGAAGCTTGAATTTATTCACTTATATATATTAATACATGATCATTTTTCACCGGGCCGCCAAAATTTTTAAAATCCAGCATGATCGCAATTATGTGAGTTTGTCACGATAGTTTTTATTCAACATTTAATTTTAAATTTGTTGTGTCAATTTATATTTATAATAATCTTAGCGCTTTTATTTATTCGTCGGTTGGCAACACTGACTATCGTGTCTATCTTTCTCTATCAACTCCCCATTATATTTTAATTGACCTTGCTTAGATCATTTGCGCGCACAATCGTGGAACAATTTGTGGTTAATAAAATAATGAAACACACACTCGCATACATGCAACAACAAGAAAAAATATAAAATTATATCTAAAACTATTCCATACAACAAATTTATTTAATTTTGACCACATCAACAACAAAAAAAAAAAATGCCGTTTATTGTCCACGTCTATAAACTTTTCTTTTGTGTTAAGTAGGTACTTACAGTTTCATACATTTTTGAACACAGCATGGTAAATACGTAGGCTGTTAAATAATTACACTACTGAACATTAACCCCCAGTTTCCGTATGAAGAACGTATGACAAACGTCAAAAATTTACATGTATTTAGTTTTTGTTACAATAACAAAATTCATGCAAATTTTTGACGATCGTCATAAAGAAACTGGGGGGTAAAAATAAAGCTTGAATCGCCTGTTACGCGATCTGATGTGGAGTTCAAACTTACGTCCTTATATATGAGGCATTCCACACCAAATGTCCAGCGAAAAAAAACACGTGTACCATAAACTTCTGAATAGCTTGTATGGCTAGCCCTATATGGAACTTAGAAAATTGTGTTTTCGGTTTTTCAATTTTTCAAAAACTAGGCTTAGGAGGCGTGGTCAAATATTGGAAAAATGGTCAAATTTGTGGCGAGTTGCCTTGATTAAATATTTATCACATTAAAACGAAATGCACCACAATCTTAAAAATTTACATTCTTATATAGTTTCGTATGGGCAATCGAATAAAATTTGTTTCCAAGAAAAATTTTCAGAACCCGTTCTGAAATTTTCCATTTTTTAAAAAAGTAAATTTATCAAAAATCCGGCCACTTTTTTTTCTTTTTTTTAAATTTTTTTTTTTAAAAATCAGAAATGTATTTTTCGTTTTTTTCGAGAAAATTGCATTTGAATTTTAAATTTCATTACAATTTTGTAATTTGCTTGTATTTTCTTGTGTCAACAGAGCGTATGACGAATATTTATGCAATTAATATTACTCATTCGCAGCTTTAAAACAAAGAAATACAAGCAAATAACAAAATTGTTATGAAATTTAAAATTCAAATGCGATTTTCTCGAAAAAAAAGATGTGGATGGACAAACATCTAAACTTTTAAAAAAATAAAGAAAAAAGAAAAAAAAAAGTGGCCGGATTTTTGATAAATTTACTTTTTTAAAAAATGGAAAATTTCAGAGCTGGTTCTGAAAATTTTCCAAAACAAAAAATTTTAATCGATAGCCCATACAAAACTATATAAGAACGTAAATTTTTGACATTGTGGTGCATTCCGTATTAATGTGATAAATATTTAATCAAGGCAACTCGCCACAAATTTTACCATTTTTCCAATATTTGACCACGCCTCCTAAGCCCAGGTTTCGAAAATTTGAAAAACCAAAAACGCAATTTTCTTAGTTACATATAGGGCTATCCAAACAACCTATTCAGAAATTTACGGGACACATGTTTTTCTGTAGCGGGACATTTGGTGTGGAATGCCTCATATTAGTTCAACAAAGCACCAGTAACAGAATAAAAACGTCCCCATTACACACTTGATTGCAATTGTTCTAGTGATCACATAATAATCTCCAAACTCTTGCATCAAGTTTTCAAAAAAATCGCGCTTTAGGGAATCTTTCACAACGGATGATTTGGATGTTCTGCCAACTTGAAACTAATTGTAAGTTAAGGCAATAATCAGTAACTTTGCAAATATGGCAACACCTAACATTTGTGTCTAAAATATACACCATGTCTGGCAATGTTGCAAAATAAGTACTTAGATCAGAATTGATGAGGGAGAGGAAAAAGAATAATGATTACTAAAAATAGAATTTGTTTACATAAATTACAATAACAATTCTTCTGTTAGAAAAAACAGCAGCAACAACGAAACACGAATTGAAAATCATGATTTAGTTGATACTTGCTTAACAGCCCAGGGATGAAATATGACAATTTCGTTTTGGTATCAAAAATTATTTTAAATTGTACTTTTCTGACCCTCAACGTACTTATTTTTTATTAAAAACAACAAAAAATAGTAATTAAAAACGACGCCGGTACTAAAAATTCATGAATGTGTATTAAAAATATAAAATGAGATTTTACAGTTGTTTCGGGAAAAAACAAATTTAATAAACAAAACACGCCTCGGCCAATCCAACTTTTACCACAAGTTGCACTGTTAATGTCTTTCCTGAATATGAATCTCGGGTGCCCCACTACTACATTTCGACGAAAATCAAAATTTTTGCCAGAGCCGTTTTTGAAAAAATAACGGTAAAACGTTAAAAAATTTACATTTTAAGCTTATCTCGAAAACAAAAGAAAGATATGAAATAAATATTTACGACAAAAATTATTCCTCGGGAAAAATTTTGATTTTCGTTGAAAGATATTAGCGGGCATCCCAGAGTCATAATCAAGAAAGACATTTACAGTGTTCGCATCTTGAGGTTAAAGTTATTTTGGCCGAGGCGTGAAAGCATAGAAAAGATTAGAAGGTACGCAGTGTTGTATTTGATGTATTTTCCAATATGGTGGCAAAATGCTTGTTCTTTCTCATCTCACACGTATTTAATATCAAATTAGATTCTTTGTTTATAAAAAATGGAATTTGTCTTTCATTTACATAAATTACAATAAATTTATTATTTATTTTGCTTTATTCAACGTTTTTTAAAGATAATACGCACTATTGATAGTTTAAAAACTTTTTTTTTCTCTTTTGTTTTTTGCTTTGTTTTTGTTCTCCTTTATGTTGCATTGTTTTTATTAAACGTCAAAAGTTACATAATGTGCTGTCACTAATACTTATTCAAGCGAAATACGACTCTGTTTCATTTCTATTTTTTTCTATGCGTGAAAGTCAGCTGTTATTCATTAGACCATTCATCAACATAAATGAAACTCTTTTAAATTTAAAAAAGTTTCTACACGAATAAAATTTCAATAAAAAAATTGATTAATATTCGTTTAATTTTGAAAATGTATCAAATGAGTCACGGGCGTATCAACGTATTCTTCAACATTAAATAGTATCAAAAAAAGTACATTTGTATCAACAATTTCATCCCTGTAACAGCCTACTACTACTTAACGGTCTAGAGAGATTGTACGTTACAAGCAGTTAATAGCAAAGTATTACAGATGATGGGTTCAATCCTTGTCGGCTGCGATCTGTTAATAATTTTCACATATAGAGTTCTATTGACTATTAAGCCTCTAATGCATAGGGCCGCTTTTAGGCGGCCTTACTTTTTAGGCTTTATTTTCAAATTTGAGCTCCTTAATGGCATGAGCCACAAAGGATCGATGGAAAACACTTTGGGATACTATATTCTTTATCTGCAATGCATTGTATGATTTCTGATGCATTTTTTTGAGGTTATAAATACGATTAAAAACAAGAAAGTTATAGTCGGTCAAGACCGACCATGTAATACCCTACACCAGTGTTTTCAGAAAAATGGGTCCCAAGTCTAAACATGGTCCGATTAGTTCTATCTTTTCTTAGATCTTTAATTAGTGTAGAAAACACACAGACAAAATTTTAATGGAATTTGCTTATTTTTGATTCCAATAGACCGATTTAACTTAATATCGGTCGAAATTTTTATAAAGAGGACCAAGTCCAAAAATGATCTGAATATATTCAGATAAAAGTAAGTTACCAAAGTACACCTTTAGCACTTAAAAACAAAATTTTAATTAAATATTTCCAAAGTTCATGAATTTTGAAAGATTTACGTGAATATCGGGTGGGTAGTTTGTATGGGGACTACAAGAGCAACTGGTCCGATTCCTTTAAAATTTGAAATGATAATTTGTGAATACAAAGAACGATTACCTACCAAATTTCGAAAGGATATCTGTTATAATACGCTAATAAGGGTCACTTGAGTCAAATTACAGGGGACGTTTGTATGGGGGCTAGGTCTAAACATAGACCGATTTTTCCCAAATTCAATAGGCTTCATTCTTGGGGCAAAAGAAGCTTAAGTTAAAAATTTCAGCCAAATCAGTTTATAATTGCGACCTGTACCGTGTTTACAACGTTTACATGGACGGACGGACGGACATCGCTAAGTCGACTCAAAAAGTTATTCTGTGTCGATCGGTATACTTAAAGGTGGGTCTAGGACCAATATTTCGAGTAGTTTCAAACATCAGCACAAACTCATTATACCCTGTACCACAGAGTGGTGTATGGTATAAATATTCACAAGAAATAGCTTATGCATTAGAGGCTTAACTGAATAAATTTGACATTAAAAGTTTTTCTGAAGATTTTTATAACTGGATAATATGAAACTAGTAAGAAACAAACCAGGATGTCTTAAATTTTTAGAAAAATTAAAATTTTTCTTTCACACTTTTCTCAATTCAAAACCATATCTGAACAAAAATATATTTTTTTGCTATTTTATTTGCATTTTTGGTTTTCTCTATCTCTTACCCCTCTATCTTTTCAAATAAGTAATTTATAAATATTTTTTTTTTGAATAATTTCTTCATGCACTACATGTTTTCATACTAATTTTTGCATGCTGAACATGAATTTGTCAACAAAATTCCAGAATTACGATTTTGGTCCACTGATGCTAATTTTTTCTCAAAATTCTTGTTTGAGTTTTTAGAAAATTATGGCTCAAAATTTAGATGTCTTGTGTACATTATGAAACAAAAATTTTAATCTTAAAAATCGCGATGCTGATCAGCATATGTGGACTAAAATCACGTTTTTAACTTTTGAACTATTTTTTACATAACATACTCAACAGTTTGTCATCTTTGAAGATGAATTCGGTAAAAAAATAATTTTTGTCTCAAAAATCAGCACCTGTGGACCAAAACCGCGATTTCGGAACTCTTTATAAGACGTTATCATTAATAAATCACGTTAAAAATTTACCGATGTCGTAAATAAAATCATAATAATTAATTTTTATTAAAATGGAAAACCCTCTATCTGATCATTTTCATTCATGTACTTAATATTTTTGAGAAACACAACAAAAAAATTGTACACTCAAAAAAATAAACTGGTAAAACGCCTGGTAAAATGCATTGTAATCCCGTTCTACCAATATTTAACAATTTTCCTTGTTTTTTAACAAAAAATCTTGTACTTTGCTCAAACGAGAACTACAGTTTTATTGGTAACTAGCAGGCCCGCCCGAACTTTGTTACCGGTAATATTAAATACCGTATTAAAGAAGGATCAGGATTAGATTCCCCATTTCTTAAATTCTCCCCTACAAATTTCGGTTTTAAGACAGTAAATTATATTTTTTAAACTACAGAAATAGTAAAAAAAATAATGCCTTTATAAAATAAGTGATTTTTCTTTTAAAATAACTTTACTGATTACTTTTTAAAATAACCTACAAACAGTTAATGACATAATTTTCTTAGTGTATCTTGAAAATTTTCCAGCCCTTATATCGTAATTATTGAAATCATTTCGTTCCCCGTTTCATTTCGGTTCGTTCCCCGTTCTATTCCATTTTTTCCCTGTTCTGTTCGTTCCATGTAGTTCATGTTCTGGAGGATTTCAGGGGATAGTAAAAGTACCACAGTACAATAATTTACCATTAAAATCTTAATTTCCGGAAGGTACTTTTTTAGAATGATTTTTTGGACTGAAGAAACCCACATTTAAAGTTTCAAGTTTCTATGACCAATATTTCAGGAGAAATATCGGAATTTCCAAAAAGTGCATTTTTCAAAATGTTTTGAAATCGGATAAGTAGTTTCGGTGGTTTTTAAATTGTACGTCTTTTGACCAAAAGTGACCCTCATAAAAAGTTTCATATATTTTAAAATTTTACGTCTATAAACCGTAGCCTATGTCAACCATTCTTAATATTGGAGAAAACTTTTTTTAAAATCGAATGAGCAGTTTCGGAGATTTTGCAATTTTACGTTTTGCTGGCCATAACTGGGAGTAGAAGAGGTGTGGTCGATGAAAGCTAGCCCATGCCCACCCTGAAGGACCATTTTTTAATATATATTGGTGATAAAATTTTTGAAATCGGGTGAGCAGTTTCATCATATTTAAATTTTACGTTTTTCTTGCCAAAACTGGGCGTAGAAATGGGCGTGGTCAATGAAACCCAGCATATTTCCACTCTGAATAACCATTCCAAGCATTGATGGAAAAATTTTGGAAGTCGTAATTTTGGAGATTTTTAAATTTTAGATTTTTTGGCCAAAAAGTGGGCGTAGAAGTAGGCGTGGTCGTTGAATCGTAGCCTACATCCACCCTGGAGGAACACTCTAAATATTGGTGAAAACATTTTTGAAATCGGATGAGTAGTTTCATATATATTTAAATTTTAGGTTTTTTTTGCAAAAGGTGGGAGTAGAAGTGGGAGTGGTCTATGAAACCAAGCATATTTCCATCATGAAGGACCATTCCAAGTATATATTGGTGAAACAATTTTTGAAATCGGTTTAGTAGTTTTGTAGATTTTTAAATTTTACGTTTTTTGGAAAAAGTGGGCGTAAAAGTGAGCGTGGTTGATGAAACCTAGCATATGTCCGTCCTGGAGGAACACTCTCAATATTGCTGAAAAATGTTTTGAAAGCGGATGAGTAGTTCCGGAGATTACTTTCTACAAACAAACAAACAAAAAAAAACAAACATTACCTCTTTATAATATTAGTATAGATTTTACAAGTTTATTTTCGTAATTGTATTCTACCATTTTGAAAGGTTATTTTACAAAAAAAAAACTGTAATTTTACAACAAAGTTTTTATTACGAGGATTCTAGTTTAATTACAAAAAAAAACTGTTATTTTACAAAAATTATGTTATACGAGGACTTATGTCGTTTAACAACAAAAACAATTTTTTTTTAATAATTTTTTTTTATTAAAAAATATTTGAAAAAAAAGTTGACAAAATTTTAAAAAATTATTACGAGGATTCTAGTTATTTTACAAAAAAAAAAAACATTTTACAAAAATGATTTCATTACGAGGATTTATGTTGTTTAACAAAAATTTTTTTTTGTAAATTTACCGTTTTGATTTGTAAATTTACCATTTTTTTAAACATATTTACCATTTTTTCTTGTAAGTTTACCATTTTTTTTTATTTTTCCGGTTTTAAAACAATATTTTTACCAATAAAATTGGTTATTTTACCAATTTTTGGCGCATTCAAAATTTCGAGGAAATCCTCGTAATTTTACGAGAGTTTTACCTACCTCCTATTTTACGAGAATAGCCTCGTAAAATCACGAGATTTTTTGGTAACTTTACAATACAAGGTTTTTATTTTTTTTTTGAGTGTAGGATATCGAATTTTAATTACTCTAACAATACGCGAATATTGTTAGAGTTTTTTGGCTCTCCTCAAAAGTTTTGTTTTTTAAGATAGAGGGTTTTGAATATAGGCCCTCGATATATTATTGATCAGTGATCGATTTTAATACATTCTAATACACATACTTTTTATGTGGATAACCAGGGTATAATCCCAGTCCACCAATTTGGTTTCCGTGAACAACACGGAACTATAGAGCAAGTCAATCGCTTAACTGGAGAGATTAGAAAGTCTTTTGAAGATAAAAAATATTGTTCTGCAATTTTTCTTGATGTCGCTCAAGCTTTTGACAAAGTTTGGCATGAGGGTCTTATATATAAAATAAAGTGCCTATTACCTCCTAATACCAATAAAGTTTTAGAGTCATATGTTTTAAACCGCCAGTTCAGGGTAAAATACAATGAATATACTTATAACGGATAACACGAAATAAAGGCAGGTGTTCCACAAGGAAGTGTTCTTGGACAAACACTTTATTTAATCTACACTTCAGATTTACCAATGTGTGATAGTCTAACGATATCAACATTTGCTGACGATACAGACATCCTTAGCTCTCATGCTAATCCTGTTGTAGCTTCATTGGAACTGAATAACCATCTCAGACGTGTGGAGACGTGGCTTGAGAATTGGCGTATACGAGTAAACGCGCTTAAGAGTAAACACGTTACATTCACTCTACGTAGGGGAAATTGCCCTCTTGTTACCCTTAATAGAGTGGAAATCCCACAGTCTGACAACGTTACGTACCTTGGCATTCATCTTGACAGACGACTAACTTGGCGTCGTCATATAGAAGCTAAGAGGCTTCAAATGAAGCTTAAAGCCTTAAATCTGCACTGGCTTATCAGTCAGTACTCGAAATTAAGCCTGGACTGTAAAGTCACCCTGTATAAGAGTATTCTTAAACCTATAAGGTCATATGGAATCCAACTATATGGAACTGCCGGTAATTCGAATATTGAACTTATACAGAGGGCACAATCGAAAATACTTAGGACCATGACAGGAGCACCATGGTATATCAGAAATGAAAACATACACAAAGACCTCGAAGTTCCTTTGGTAAAAGAAGAGTTTATGCGAGTTCGGGAAATATATATTTCAAAACTACAATGTCATCCAAACCCCCTTGCAAGGCAGTTATCTCAGAACCGTGTCCACACAAGGCTTCATAGAGCCGATATGAGGCCCATATGAAAAAATGGCTCCAGAATAGGAGCAACTAGTTTTTTAGGATTAGATTTAAGATTTGATTTACATATTGTTAGGCCTAATAAAGGCAGATTCAATATTTAAAAAAAAAAAGCATAATAAAAAAAAAAAAAGAATATGTCTTATGGTCATAGGATGGTCAAGTTCGGAAATCGGACTTAGGGGGAAAAGCTCACCCTTGGCGAACTAACCTCTGACAAACGGTACTTTTTTTGCAGGGTTTTTGTACTTTTTTTTAAGCAAATACAACATTTTTGTGTCAGAGGAAGCTCAAAACCCTGCATCTGGACCCAGCGGATAAAAAAATAAAAAAAAGTTTGACCCGAGCCCTTTTATGGGCGTAAATATACAAAATGTTTTAAAAAAACGCCCCTAAAAAAAAAAAATATATTTTTTACATTTTGGAGGGTATAAAAGATTCATCGCAGCCGAATTTAACACTCTCACTTGTTTGTTTATTAATTTGTCAAACTACCTACGTAAGTACTATAGTAAAATATTAGTACTATGAAGAATGGTGTAAAATAAATCTGCGCATGCGCATTCCACAAATGCTTAAATGCCTGTATAATATTTTTTGAGGGTCTTTTACGATTTTTGGTTGTTTTTTTTAATGATCATATATTTTTTTTTATTTAGCGTCATAATAAACTTCAATAAAGTCTATTTTTAACAATTCAATTTAATGAAATCATTTTTAAAGCTTAATTCGTAACAACTACAAACAATTTATTTTATTTTTTACCTCAATATGACTTATTTTATTTAGCTACTGTTGTGGAGTGTCTGTCTGTCTGTGCCGTATTTCTTGTAAAAATATTTAGTGTGAAAGGCTGGATGGACAGACATGTACGTTATTTTATTTTTTCACCTTCAATATAACTTAACAAGTGCCTAAATTTGCTGTACTATTTATTTATTTGTTAAATATTTTTGTTACAATTAAATTAATTTCACAATATTACAAAAAAAAGTATATGAACTTGACATCAAGGACCGGAAAACATTTAAAAAGTTTCAAATATTTATTTATAATAAATGACTCAAGAACTAAGTGTGAAAAGTTAAAAATAATGAAAAACTTAAATGAAAATAGAGACATGAAAATTTTCTAACCGCATAACTGTCCTTATCATTTTCTAAGAAAAAATATTTTTTTTATAAACAAAATGCTTTAGAATTCCATACTTTAGAAAATATTTTAATACTAACTTGACTATGAATGTAAGAACTTTTTGATTAAAAAATTATTTTAAATTTTAGGAATAATTGGGGTTTTCATAGTGACAATTAAATTTGCATTTTTTAGTGTGGCAAATGTGCCAACCGTCAAAAAAATGCCAATTTGAGTGTGGCATATTTTTTTTAAAAATGCCCAACTCAAACCTTATCTAAAAAGAAAATGTCAGAGTGCAAATAAAAAAAAAATAAAAATGAAAACAGATGTGATTCTTTATGCTGAAATTTTGAACGCGGCAACAAAAACATTTATACAAAAAGAAAAATACAGATTTTTTGTGTTTATTTTAAAATTGTGAATGTTAAAAGTTCTTAAAGTTAATTAAGTTTATTTTGTGCAAATTATTACAAAAAGTGCGCTTACGATATGTAAAGAAAAAAATGGAGGCAAATACTTGATGTTTAGTAAAATGGAAAATTTGCCAAATACCACACTAAAAAAGGCAAATTTAATCGTCACTTTTATATATAAATGGGGAATATTTTCTGTTTCTGAATCTGCCAAGAATTTTTCTGCAAAAAAATTCTCAGAACCAGATAACATTTCTACAGGAAAAACGTCACAGAGTCTGATTTTTTCGAATAGGGAAATATATTTCCAAGTCTTAATTTTTTTTATTAATTTTTTTAATAATATGGGAATTTCTCGGTTTGGAAAATCTTTTATATTTTTTTTTGTTAGAGAAGTATATCAGAATTAGGAAAAATTGTATTCATTTATACATTTTATACATTCATACATTTTTGACAATAACAAACTTAACGAAGCCGAATTTTGACACCACCGTTACACCATTGGATAGGTCTTCAAAAAATCTTTTGACCTGTATAAAATGTTCATATAGTTTCTTTTGAAAAAATGGGAAAAATCCTCAAGAAACGAAAAAAATCCCGTTTTTCCCCCTCCCCTTTGATCTGCCAAATGTGAGATTGGGCAGCTATAAAAAAACAGGTAACTCTTATTTTGCTCCCCTCTTTTCTATATGCAAGTTTCAATCGGCTGGTGCCCTGTGAAAGACCTTCCTTTTGAGTCTTTCTCAAGTTTCTTTAAAAATGCTTAAAATTTGTAATAAAAACAAAACAAAATTAATATTTTCTTATGCAATATTGCTTCACAGTCTTGTAAGTATCTTATGACACGTTTTCAGTGACGTGGTAAGTATATATTATTTAAAAATATCTAACGAATAAAATTTTGTTTTTCCTGATGCTATTTTTTTTACCACAGCTGTACAAATGTTTGTCAGCCAGTTAATTAAAGTCTAAAGATTTCCTGTGGTAAAAATGCAATTACAATTAATATAAAAAAAACAATTAAAAATGTAAAACTTATCTTGACCAAATCTATTTTGACTTAACATTAAATTGAGTCAAAAACATTTTTTTAATGACGGTACTTTTTTTACTATTTGGGTGCTAGTGCTATAAGCTTTAAGACACAGACTAAATACAGACTCGACAGTAGAGTTTTATAAGAAAAAATGGGGAAAAACTAAGCGATCTTAGGAGAAAACACAGCGGTTTTTAGTCCGTTTTACGCTAACATGGCAACACTTTCTACGACTTAGGAGTGAGTGAAACAACAAAAACCGATCTGGCATCCATTTTTCTTATGGTGCGTTATATCAGTTTTCTCTTTCTAACCTAATTCGTAGAATAATTTGAAAATATTAACCATATGGTTCAGAACTACTTTTTAGACACCTGTCACTTATGTCGAGTCTGTATTAGTCTGTGTTTAAGATATAGGATGGATTACTCAATGAAAAGTAAGCTGCTCACTGCCGATTTAACGTAGCCATATGTCAAAATTTGTATGAAAAAGTTAATTTTAACAGAGAGTTATTTTATAACGGAGCATTGAGTAATCCAGCCCTCCCAGCAAAAACTTCGCTTACCAAATAATTAACTTATGGGGTTAGCAAAAAAATGAGTAACTAGTTACCTCCCAATATCATTGTTAATTACTTTAACACGGTGATGTCATTGGAGGTAACCACATTTTGCCTTTGTTGGCGCAATGTAATGCTAATGGTATTCAAAGCCATTACCACGTAAGCGAAGAAGGAAGGGGTACCCATTACCAAGTTTTTGCTGGGTTATTGTAATTTTGTTTAAAATAAATAAATAAAAAACATTAAAAAACCACTTTGTTCGGAACTTTACGATTTTCTACTCAAAAAGGAACCCTACACGTCAAATATTTTTTGTATTAATGTTAACCCATAAGGGCGGATTACTCAAGAAAAGGTTAGCTGTTAACTGCCGATTTATATGAACCTTATGTAAAAATTTTTATGAAAATGTTAAATTTAACGGAGAGTTATTTTATAACTATTCAGACTACGACGATTTTGAAATTCAAACAATGTAAAACTTGCTCCACCCTAATGCACATTAGAGTCACATTTTTTCTTCAACTTTTTATTTCCCAGAGTGCCCGGGCAAACTCTTCTTCTACTAGGCCTAAAAGTTATGTATTACAAGTTTGAAGCCAATCAGATTAATGGTGTTTTCTTTTCTGGCAAAAAATGTGCATTTTTTTTGCATTTCGCCCCGAAAATTGTGTTTTTGTGTTCTTTTCTAAAAAATGTCAACCCTTATAAAGAATATCGTGTTCTTTTCTAAAAATGTCTGCCCTATAAAGTGCGAAAAAGTTGCAATTTTTACCCCGTAATTGCCTTATGCAACAGCTGACTTTTTCTGTGTTGTTTTCTCAAAACAGCTGTTAAAAAATACAGGGCAAATTTTTATAGGTTTTTTTAAGGTGTGTTAAACATTTTAAAAATTTATGCCCTAAAAAGGCAAACATTTTTTTTCAGAAAAGAAAACACCATAAATTAACCCGGCGATCAAAGTTTTGGATTTTTAAAAATTAAAAAAATATGTCTTGCGACACATTAAATTTATTAATTTTGATGCGCTGTAATTTGTCACTGCGATTACCAAGGAGAGAACTTTCATGCAAATGCATATTTTTCCCCGTTTTTCCTGCACTCAAAATAAATTTTCTGTCCAATCAGCAGAAAAATCTGCTGAAAATACACTCATTTTGGGCCAAATGAGAAATCTGCTAATTTCAGCAGACACGGTTTGCTGAAAATCTGTCATAATTATCTAGTTGAAATCAGCAGAGAAATCTGTCACAACTGCAGAGAAATCTGCTGAGACATTTTAATTTTTTAAACCTTGTTTTCATAAAAACTTAAAAAGTAGTTTTTTATTTTAATTTAAACTTAAAAAATAAAAAAAAAAATGTTTCTGTAAAATTATCAATATAATCTGATAATACTGAATTTTTTACCCTGCAACTACAGTATGGGGGTATGCTCACTTTGTCATTCCGTTTGTAACACATAAAAATTAGAGTCCAACCGAACAGTTCGGCCAAAAAACGGTATTGGCCAAAAATTAATATTTGCAAGCATTTTTAACAGCTTTTTCAGATGGCAGTTTGTTTGTTTAGGCGAAGAAGACTATTCTGGCTTTCAAATTTAGTGGCGAGGACGAAGTTAAGCACCAATTTAGATGTTCGGTAACCGAACGTTCGGCCAAATTGAAAAAAGTTCGGTTACCGAACTTCGAAATTGTGGCTTCAATTCGTACTCGTTCTTAAATTTTACATTCAGAATCGTCTTCCATCGCCTCAACAATTTTTGATTAAATGACGTTTTTTGGCCGAACTGTTCGGTCGGACACTAATAAAAATTCTAAGTCGTTCTATAAATAAAACTCGATTCAGTCCAAAATAAAAGAGCTAGACTCCTGAAAATTGCTACGAATATGTCTAATGTTCATAGGCCTGCTAATTTCGGAAATGGGCAAAATCGGGCCAGGGGAAAAAAGTTCCCCCTTAACGAACTAAAAAACCTCTTAAAAAACGCAATTTTTAAATATTTTTTGCAATTTTTGTTAAACAAATAAAACCTTTTTATGTCAGCAGGAGTATAAACTCCTTTACTTAGACCCAGGGGGCTGGACAATTTAGTTTTTTTTGCCAGCCCCCTTATGTTGGCGTTAACATTTATAGCGATAGGGAAGGTTCCATACCCACCGACACCCCAAAAAAACGCCCCTGGATTTTTTTTTATATGTTCTAACTTAAGAAAGTTTCTTTGAAAAAAAAAGGATGACAGCAAACTATTTCTGTAAAATTACAAAATTATCTGCTAAAAATATGTTCAAAAATATTTTGAAATTCAGTAAACAGAATCAGTAAAAACGCAGTAACATTTCTGTTATTTTGTAAGACCGAATGATAGAGAATTTATAAAAATATCAATTTTAGCAGAAAAATCTGCTGAGAGTTTGCTAAATCAAATTGAAAGTTGTTTTACAGATTTTTTTACAGAGTTTTTCTTTTGAGCGTAGAACAGCATAAACAAATGTCTTTGCAAATCAAAGAATTTGCTTTAAAATGGCCTTGATTCGTAAGTGTATATTTTGCTGAAAATGTATATTTTTGTATATTCTGCTACTATTCTGTCATAAATACATATTTTTGGGTCATATTTTGTATAATATCTTTAGTGTCCGACCGAATACACCTTTTATGGCCAAAGCCGAAGCGACTACTCTGCCAAATTTTCACTATTCGGCCAAAACCAAAGCCGAAGCCGAATATTCCAAAAAAATATATTTTTTTAGTAAAAACAAGAAATGTATAAAAATGTTGTCTAGAATGATTTTATATTTAATTTAACAAAAAACTTTTTTCGACTTTAAAAAAATTTTTCTTGACTGTAAATTTTTTTCGAGCGAATAATTTTTTGGAGTTTAAAATTTTGTTTTAGTTGCAAAAATACTTGGTAAATTTTTTTTTGCTTACTAATGTGATCCAATGTGTTTTTGGTGTGTTTTCAACACGTGAGTGCAAATTTTATACAATTATTCGGTATTCGGCCATATTCGGCCAAAAATATGGCCGAAGCCGAATAGTGCGTTTTGGCCGAAGCCGAAGCCAGAGCCGAATATTCGGTCGGACACTAAAAATCTTAGTCTTAGCTTATTTTTTCCATATC
This sequence comes from Pegoplata infirma, assembly GCA_963921195.1. Lineage (NCBI taxonomy): Eukaryota > Metazoa > Arthropoda > Insecta > Diptera > Anthomyiidae > Pegoplata > Pegoplata infirma. The sequence continues at coordinate 159,144,988 of OY992536.1, read as the reverse complement.
TAATGAAATTTTTTTGTAAACATCATTAATTTGCCTGTTGGGTAGGCTTAACAATTTTTTTTGAGGTCAAATACTTTTAAGAAGTGGCGATTTTTCGTATTTTTTAAGATTTTTTCACGAAATTTTACAAAGCAACGACTGACGATTTTTTGTTCCTATTTCCATGCATTTAGACGATTTTTTTTTTTTCAACTTCGCCTTTCCTTCACAAAAACGAAAAAGAAACTGTTAAAAATAATTTAAACATTAACATTAAAATAACCATGTGTAGACCGAAATAATGTTCGTTTTAGTAAAAAAAAAATCCTGGACATTTTCGAGCCCTTAACATAACCACTTAATCAGCAAATTTGAGTAAAAAAAAATTTTGTTTTGTTGTGATTTTGTTATTATTTCTTTTCGTTGATTACACCGCTCAACAAATCGAAGGTTTTTGACTCCGCACAGAAAATAATATCTTAGTTATTTTTTCAATTAAAAATGGTTTTGATTTTAAATTTAACTTTAATTAAACATTTTAATTGATTCAATTAATGTTTTAATTGAATTCATAACTTTACTGAAAACAAAACAAATAAAACAAACAAAACAGGTTTTGTATGCATTGGTATTTGTAGTCAACGCATAAAAAAAATGCAAAAACCAACAAAAAAACCTTTAGTGTTATTGTATTGTACTTTGGTGGTGCAAATGAATACATACAAAATTCTACACAACAACTTTCAGTTTTATTTTTTTCTTTGAAGCGAGTGGTCGTTGCGGATAAAGTTATTTACGTTTATATACAGAAAAAATATGCAATTTTAATTTTTAATTCACTTTAAATTGATATTCAATTAAATATTTTAATTGATTCAATTATTTTTTTAATTGATTCTTTTGCTTTTTTTTAAACAATGCAAAAAAAAACAACCCTCTTATTTCTTTGAATGTCAGTTATCTGTACCAAACATATTGTACGCTCTTTTTGTGTTTTTTCTCTACACATCAAAATATTTGCCAAAGAAATGTTGTTGTTGTTGTTTTGTGTATGTGCTTCTTATTCCCGTTATAAAATCACTGGTGTTTTAAAGAAAATAAAAAATTGCAATAACACTTGTTACTAAAGCAACTGCGTTGTCTCGTGTTTCTTTAGAACAGTTCAGTTTGCTTAAAGAAGTTGTGTTGTGAAGGCGTTTGTTTAGTTTGTGAAATAATTAAAGTAAGTATAGAAAAAAAAATTTATTTAAAATTTGTATATATGAGTATTTTTTTTTCTTTATTTTAGCAGAAAGACGGAAATTTCAAGAAAACATCAAACAGTACCTAAAAGGGTCAAAGGCTAATATTTTTGGGAGTTCCAAGACTATAAAAAAGTAAGTAAAGCAATTAAATTTGTATTTTTTTTTAACTAATAAAAATCTATTTTTTTTTTACTTTCTAGAAAATATATTTACTGACATAAATTTTTTTTTGTGCAATCTGGTGAAATTTGTGGCGTTGGCAAACTAATCCCTTCTCGGCTACATACAAGTGTGTGAAAAATTGTACAGTTATCAGGTTTGATGTCATTTTAGTTTTGATGTAATAAAAAAATGTTAAAAAATATAACAAAAAACATTTTTATTTTAAATAAATATTTTAATTTATTTAATTTAAAGTTTAATTGATTTTTGGTTTTATTTCAATTAAAAAAATTAATTAAATGAATTAAAATTTTAATTGATTTTTATTTCCGTTTTCAATTATCAGTGTAATATATTCAATTACAATTTTAATTGATTTTTAGCTTTATATTCAATAAAATCTTTAATTCATTTAATTAAAATTTTAATTGAATTTTTAAATTATTTTCAATTAAACTTTTTTAAAAAAGTTATTAAAAGTTTAATTGAAAATAATTTCAATTATTTAAAAAAAAAATATTTTAATTAATATGCGCATTTTCGTGATACGTCCGACTTCAATTATTTTTTTAATTGAATCAACGAATTTCGTAATTGAAATTCATTTTTATTTTTTTCTGTGCGGTTTGAAATTTCATACAAAATTTTTAAAGCTTTGACTCGCTGATTCCAAATCCGTGCACCAAATTTTTCCATCACGTCTAGAATTTTAATCATTCGCGGTTGAAAATGCGAAAAAACGCGATTTTTGCATTTTTTGAAAGCCTGCACAGCAGCCACTGCGTGGAATTAGTGTTTGGGGTCCGGGAATTCCCGGGTCGGATTTCCCGGGAATTCCCGGGTCGGATTTCCCGGGAATTCCCGGGAAAAGACTGACGGGAATTCCCGGGAATTTTTTTAATTTTTCCCGGGAAATCCGGGAATTTTATAAAATAAACCATTTTACGTAAAAAACGTTTATTTTAATTTAATTTTTAAAAAATTTTTACATACAGGTATAATTACATTTGCTATTTTTTGTATTTTTTCTATTTGGAAGAACAGTGCAAATATATATTCATAGGAAAACTAACCAAGTGTAACAAGAATGACAATATCATGAAAAAACTAAAAAAGTCAAAAAATATACGTCGGTTAATGATAATTTTGATAAGACTGTCAAAAAAATATAAAAATTTTGAACCTAGAATTTACATTTCCAGAACAAATATTAAAAGTGCTGCCAACTACATTAGTTTTTGCTCGAATAACGCAGTTTTAAATTTTTTGCGATTTTAAGCTATTTTTTGCGATTTTTTTGTGGGAAAAAAGTTGCAATTTTTTTTTCGTTTTATTGTATTTCAGGATTTTTAACTATTTTTTGATTTTTTATGTTTTAAAGTAATTGTTTATCTCTAATAAAACAGTTTTTAATAAAAAGTTGGTACAATTTTAATTTTTTTGTGATTTAAATTAATAATGAATATTTCCCGGGATTCCCGGGAATCCCGGGAAATAAATTATTTTTTTCCCGTTTCCCGGACTTTTGAATTTCCCGGGAACACTACGTGGAATAAAAATCTGGTATAAAGCGTTAGAGTAGAATTGAAATATGATCTCAATTATATGATCAAAAAAATTTGAAGTTGTTGCACTATTATTGGCCAAACATATATTTTAAAAAAACACTGTGAAAAAAATTAGACAAAGCACAATTTTTAAAAGGCTCTAAAACAAAAACCAGATGATCAATCTTTACTTTGATGAGCTCAAAATTTAGGCAAAAGTTCATTCTTTCTTATAGACTTTTAAACCCATTAAAGATATCTTCCGGTTTGTACGAAAAATAACATAGAAAACTTAAATTTGTAAAATATTTATTTTTTAGTTTTTCTTTGAAAAATATCAAAAAAATACTATCGTTTTTACAAAAATGATAATTTTAAGAGAGTCATTTTAAAACGCAATTGTAACCCAACCAAACGCAATAATTAGAAAAAAATTGTTTTCTATGTTGGAGACCAAAGACAAATCGTCAGCTTATTATTGTTTTGCTCCATACGCCAACAACTCGGTTTCGAGAAAAACGATAAAATAGGTTTACCAAAAATTTTCTCGAAAAGTAATCGATGGATTTTGTTTTAATGTTTACCATTTATTGCTACATATATTGTTAACAAAGCTTCTAGTTTTCAGACTTTTACATACAATAGATCAAAAGATTTTAAGCTTTTAAGAAAATAAAATTTTATGGTATTATGCTCCATATCCAATTTTGCTTACACATTTGGGACTTTTGTGTGACATGGAGCAAATGAGTTCTCAGTGCCAAACAAAATAACAATGAAACAAAAAGAGCTAGATCGATAAAACTGGGTATTTGGAACACTTATATAGTCAGGTTGCATGGTATTAAAAATGGGGATGATCGGTCAATGGACACGCCTACCTCCCACACAACCTAAATGGCAAATGTGACATTACTTGAAATGTTTAGAAGTTACGGTATTAAAATTTGGCACGTAGAATAGTACCAACATAATTAATCTTCATTCCAAAAATATTCAAGATCCGTTAATTTTTAAATAATCTAGAGCCTTTTCTATAACGCAAATTTTCAAAAAACGTCAAAATGGTGTTTTTGTTCTTAGAAAATGCTGGATATCTCAAATTTGAAAAGATGTTTTAAAAAACGGACTTCGGAATAAGAAAGAGGATATTTATATTATATACATTCCATTCCTAACTCATTTTCTCAGGCAATAGAGGAAGCGTTAACACAGTCAGGCAATGACCCAATTACGAATCATTGGATAATGAAAGTTCTTACGAACCGTATAATTGAGGCGGAAATTGGAGGGGCATCAGTGAGAGCGATGGCAACTAGAGGCACTCCCCAAGGTGGCGTCATCTCACCGACCCTATGGATTCTGGTTCTAAATGAGGCTTTGCTAGAACTCAGAAGGCACGGAGTTAGAGTAATCGCTTATGCTGATGACCTGGTGATTTTGGCAAGAGGGATATCACTGGACACCATATCCGACATTATGGAGCGTGCTCTCTCATCGCTCCACAAGTGGGCTACGGCCTGCGGGCTAGGTATAAATCCTTTAAAAACGGAAACAGTCCTCTTCACAAGAAGGAGAAAAATTGCTGAATTTCGACTACCGCGCATTGGGGAAACATGTCTGACACTTTCGGACAGTGCTAAGTTCCTAGGTATAATCTATGACAGGAAATTAAATTGGCTTGAGAATCTAAAGGAGAGAGTAAAAAAGGCGTATGCAGCTATGTATGGATGCCAGAAAATGATTGGGAACACATGGGGTCTTAAACCGAAGCTCATACACTGGATTTTCACGGCAATTGTAAGACCAACGCTGGCACATGGTGCACTAGTGTGGTGGCCTATTGTAAAAACGGCCACACACGCTGCGTATCTGAACAAGGTGAATAGAGTAGCTGCCTTGAGTATTACTGGTGCACGCAGGACGACATCTACACATGCGCTGTGTAGGATTCTGGATTTACCATCTTTGGACCTATACATCCAGGAATACGCTTTTAGGACACAGCTAAGGCTGGCACATAATCGTGGGCTAAGGGTGCGGGAATATGGCCACACAAAACTTATTCGAAATCATCGATACACAGAAAAAAAACAGTTGTCAATTCAATTAATTTCATTGTTAATACAATTAAACATTTAATTGAAAGTGAGCCTACATTGGATATTGTCAATACAACAATGACTTTTGTAAATTTTTTAAAAAAAATAAATCTAAAAATAGAATAATCTAAAAATAGAAATAAATAAACTAAAAATAAATAATAAAAAAAAATCATCCACCGACAAACTGGCATCGAACCCGCAACGTTAATGCTACGCGTCTAGTACACTACCACCGTGCTATCCTCATATATATTTATACTTGACTAAGCAACATATTTAAAAAAGAAAAACACTAAAAAAAGAATGATAAAAATATCTAAAATAAGAAAAAAAAAATATCTAAAAAAAAAAAATCATCCGCCGGCACCTGGCATCGAACCCGCAACTTTCGTGCTACAAGTCTAGCACACTACCACCGTGCTATTCCTCATATATATTTGTAGTTGCCTAAATGTGTACATAAAGTGTCTGTAGAATCAGTGTGTTCTCTTTGATGTTTTTACAATAATAAAAAATGTGGCATTATATTTAAAAATAAATAATAATGTGGCTTCACACATGTGTTTAAAAAATTTAAAATAGAATAATAAAAAAATAATCACAAATTAAAAAAAAAAAAAAGTGTTCCGCCAACTAGCAGCGAACCCGCAACCTTCATGATTCGAGTCTGGCACACTACCACCGTGCTATCGTCACATATATGTTTGCTTGATTAAATGAGTTTATAAAGTGTCTGTGTTATTAATTAAATAAAATTGAATTTTTGTCACATTAACAATATACATTGTTGATACAATTAAAAACGTTGTTGAACTAGTATTTAGTTGTTAACAATTTGTTTGGTTACTTTCGATTTTGCGATATTTTTTTCTGTGTATGAGAACTGTGTGACTGACTATATGACTCCCCATACTGTATGGGATGAGAGCGTACAAATTGAAATACCATCTAGGGAATACTGGGAAAATCCACTTTGCGGGGAACATCAAATTGAGGTCTACACTGATGGATCAAAAATGCAACAGGGAACAGGTAGTGGAGTCTACTGCGAAAAACTGAAAATTGAATATAGCTTATGGATACAGTACGGCTGTAATATTTTTCAGGCAGAACTGTATGCAGTGTCGGAGGCTGCTAGACTCATTTCAATGAGACCGATCTACTCTAGTGAGATCATTATACACTCAAAAAAGTATGTCGGTAAAATCTACTACAAAAGACAGTTGTTTTGACTACATTTTGTCGTTGAAAAGGCGTCCACTACATAAACGGTAAAAACAACTGAACATGTTGTTGTTTTTAACTATTGATTTTCAACTACAAAATGTAGTAAAAACTACTACAAAACTGTTTAATACAGTTGTTTTTTCTACAATTGCCTGAAATTTTATTTAAAAAATTTCTTAAACGTTTAAATGATTGATATTTATTTATTTAAAAAGCAATACATTTCAGTTGGTTGTATAGAATTTCGACATGATGACAATTTTTTGATGTATTTATCTGGAATTATAGAAGAAAAAAATTATATTAATAAAATGTTAAACAAAATAAATTGATTGTATTTACCTTTGTTTTTTTAATAGTTCATTTCAAATTTTCACCGCTACTGATCAAAATTTGTCTGGAATAAAAAAAAACGAAATGCTTTGGCAAAATTGATTTATAAAAAAAAAGAATTAATTTGAAATGTTTCAAAAAAGTATGTACCTGCTTTGTTGTGTATACAAAGAAAAGAAAGATGGCGCGCTCATAAGAAAACAAAACACTGCACACATTTTATTTTGTTTTTTTCCGATTGGTTTTTACGCACGCTTATGTGAGCGCTATATTATACACACTTGTTATCTCATTTATCCACTTATTTTCTTTCGCTCAAGAATATTTTTCCAAAAACATATTTTTTGTTATAATTAAATTTAATAAATTGTAATTTAATTTATTTAGATATTATTTATTTGGTATAAAAATAATTCCTTCCGCATCCCGCACGACCAACTCGCTCGACACATTCGTTTGCAATAAAAATTTCTAGAAAAAAACGAGTTTTAGAAAAAAAACTAAAAACAACTACATAAATCAACTATTGCTACAGTGTAGTATATTTTTTGTAGTTATTTTTTGAAACTACTACAAAAAAAGTTGTTTGAGATTTTTTCATACAAAAACGACCGAAATTGCAGTTAAAAACAACAGCTACTACTTACTACACAAACGACCGTCATGTAGTAACTGCAATAATTTTCTGAGGGTATACATTGATAGTCAAGCGGCTTTAAAGGCATTAGGAAATAGGAATATACGATCTAGGGAAGTCAGCCGTTGTCGCCAAGAGCTTCAGGCTCTTATCGAACAAAACTCTTTAAGAATGTGCTGGGTTCCAGGTCATAAAAATATTCTAGGGAATGAAAAAGCGGACGAGCTAGATCTTATGGGCGCCATTCTACCATCCAACGCAATTAGGACCGATGCACATCTGGGCCTGGATGCTATTTACATGGAGATCAGGCAGAACTTTGAACGCCAAGAGGATTCAAGATGGGAATGCAGACATGACTGTATCCAAACAAAGGCTCTATGGACTCGCGGCGAAAAGCGTGTTCAAAAAACGCTTTTACATATGGAAAAGGCAGATCTAAGGAAGTATGTAAGTATAATAACAGGCCACACCGGCTTGAAATGTTATTTGAAAATGTTAAGATTAATTGAGGATGACTTGTGCAGATGGTGCGGGGACGAAGAGACAGTGGAAGATTCACTCCATTATCTCTGTCAGTGCCCTGCACTATCTCGCACTCGATTTAATTGTTTTGGCTCTTATTTCTTTCCCTTTTTCATGAGGTATCACTATGGATCAGGATCTGGTCTTGTGGACATTACGTCAACCTCTCAACCTAACCTAACCTAACTCATTTTTTTCAAAAATGGTGTATGGAGCAAAACAATAATAAGGTGACGAAATTATACATTTGCGCTTTTTACCAGATTTGTATTCCACTCAATGACTGCTGTTTTTCTGTACTGTTGTTTTTTGAAGCAATTCTGAAATTTGCTGGCAAAATTATGAACTGCCTTCAAGTATCTACAGTCAAATTTTCTGAAATCAAAGCTATCAAATATCATTCACAAAAGAGGTATTTTATAAAAAAAAAAAACTTTGTGGCGTGATGAATGCGACAATGAAACAGATTTATTTGAAAATTGTTTATTTTTCTATAAAGACAAATATTTTTATTTAAAATTTTGTGTTAATTGTCATCTTAATATTATTTTAGTAATTTGAATTGCAATTTTCTATTTAGTTTTGCCTCAATAAATTTAGAATAACTCACGAAAAAAAAATCATATATTTTTATACCCTCCAACCACAGTATGGGGGTATACTGACTTTGTCATTCCGTGTGTAACGCATCGAAATATCGGTCGGGGACCCCATAATGTATATATATTATTGATCAGTGATCGAATCTAAGACATTCTAGCGATGTCCGTCCGTCCGTCTGTCTGTCCGTCCGTCTTTGGAGGACACGATACAGTCCAAAATAAAAGAGCCAAAATAAAAGAACTAAACCAACCTCTGAAAAAACGCCAGTTGTTATAGATTTTTTGTACTTTTGCTTAGCAAACGAAACATTTTTTATGTCAGAAGAAGTTTAAAGTCCTGTAGTTGGATCCAGAAAGGTTGTCTCCCACCACTGAAACCCCCCCCCCCACCAAAAAAAGACGCCCCTGTTTTTTTTTCAGGTGTTGGAGGGTTTAAAAGATTCGGTACAGCCGAATTTAACACTCTCACATGTTTTTTTTTAATTTTATGTTTGCGGCGCTTTTTACCCTTTTTATGTGACAGTTGTATTCCTTTTTATCCTTTTTTAAATGTTATTTTCGTAGTGAAAAAGTACATTTTCATAATAAATTTTTATATTTTGACTTTTTCCTCTTGGCGCTTTTTTACCCTTTTTTTGTAAATTTTTACTCTTTTTTACTTGTTTTTCCAAAATTTTGGCGCTTTTCTTCATTTTGGAAATGGCAACACTGCCAAAACATTAAACTTTCGTAGAAATGCAGAGAGTTGTTGTTTTCTCCAATATTCTTCTTAAATTTATTGATTTTAGAATAAAATTGTTTTTAAATTCATTTCAGTGCAGTTATGCTTCTTCATATGTATAATAGAAAATTTTCTTTTAAAGTTATTTTTTCATTAAAACCTTATTTCATAAAATTATCTACACCCAAAAAAAACGTGGGTATTCAATACTAAAAATTTTACTAATGAACTAATTTTTTAGTCCAAAATGATCTAGTGCAGGCGTTGGTAATCAATACTAAAATTTTTTACTAATATTATTCAAAACCAAGTCAAAATTACTAATTTTAGTACTTTGAAGATACTAAAAAACTACCGTACTACTGGTAATTAGTAACTTATTAGTAGATTTTGGTACCAAATCAGTTACTAATATTTTTACTGCAGAATTATTTTGAGTGTACATTTTCAACCAATTTTCATTACATGATACTCAAGGGATTGCTTTTCTAAAAATACAAAAAAACTCCCATCCTTAAATGGAAATTGTTAAAATACATTTTTGACATTATTTAGGTTTTAACACGTTTACATTGTCCATTTTCTGTATATCCTCTGTTTGGTGATCAATCTTAAATTTTCACCGCTTCTGTCAAAAAAATTTTGTTGTAAAAGTGTTCATACGAATTTACTGTTCACTGCGTGTGAGTTTAGCGAGTGACACTATCCTCTTGTATTCTCAGCTGGCCATTGAATTTATCTTTTAACCACATTTACTGAGCCCGTATGGCTGGTATGTTGTGGTACGGTTTGTGTTTTTGAGTGTTACCATTTGCTGACATAAACATTAGAAATTACAACGGCTTTTAGAATTTTATACATACTCATTTACTACTTTACGCTTTTTATTCCTTTCACCAGTAGTTCGAGTATATTGAATTTTATGATGGAATATAAAACCATTAACTCCTTTGGGAAATTCTCAACAGATTTTTTTTAGCAAAAGTACAACCAATTCTCTTTGTGAAATTATGAAAGTAAATGCATAGAAATAATTTCTACACTCAAAAAAAAAGTATTAACTTAAACTTCGGAAAAAATTTCTTCAAAATAGTTTATAAATTTGTCCACAATTTAGTTAAATTTAACTAATGCTGTGTTTTTCAAAAAATGGATTTATTTTCAGATTAATCTTACTTTGTTTAAAATTAATATTTTAACATGCCAAAAAAATTTTGGAATATTTTTTTCCGTAATCTATGATAAATTATCAATTATAATCCGAAAACATGATAAAAAAATTTGGAATATTGAAAAAGTTATGAATAAATCAAAATTAATCCAATTAAATTTTAGCATTTAATAAGTCCACTTTGGATTAATTTTGATTTATTTATACACTCACAATAATAACTCTGTAAAATACTCTGTAAAATGACTGTAATCTCAATTCAACAGATGTTTGACATTGACAGAGTTTTCTGTCAAAATACAGATTTAAAGAAAATACTTTGTATTTTGTTGGGACAAAAAAACAAGTTTCCTCTGTTATATTACTTTTTACTTTGTAATCTTAATTTTACAGATAACTAACAGAGTTTTCTGCTAAAATACAGATCTAAGAAAAATACTTCGTATTTTTATATAACCAAAAAAGTTTTCTGTTTTGAGTAGTTTTTGTTTTTGTTACCAAACATCAAAATTATATCTGTATATTTTTTTTTTGAAAAAAAGTTGAAAAAGTAGCAAAAAAAGTTATCATAATTTTTTTTCAGAAATCTTATAAAAATTTAACAAAATAACATGCATTTAACTAAACTCTGTAAATTTACAGAGTTTTTTCTGTAATTTTTTTTTTTTTGCATCAAATGTATTTTTCAAATACATATATCGTGAACCTATATTCAAAATATGCCAACTCAAATTAGACGGAAATGAGTTTCCGATGGCAAATAGCTCCCCTATGTAATACCTATCTGCCATAAAAATTTCAGAGCAAAAAAATAATTTGTTGTCGTTTTACATCCATTTTTGTTATTCTGCTAACTCAAAGTACATATTTTTTTGGTGGAAATAAATGCCAACTCCCATTGTAAATTTCCAAAAATTTTTCAAAAAATTTAAAAAAAAACTTAGACCACATATCTTATTGCATTTGCCATGCTAAACACGAATCTTGTAAAGATTTTGATATCTAATGACTGGTTCTCGAGATATTGCCATTTTAAAAATATCGGTAAATAGTGTTTGCAAAAAAAAAATTGCTTATATTTATGTAACTTTCAAACTATTTATAAGATTGAAACATTATGAATGGGGCAAATAAAGTCAATGATATAAGCTTTCAAAATAGCTGGTTTGGAGTGACCCTATTGCAATACAGCGTGAGTTACAGAGTGTCAAAGTTGACCACCCTGAGATTAAAAGGCTTTCGGAGCTACCCGAGTAAAAAAGATTATATATAATTTTACTTATTTTTATATAAACATATATTATTTGATAAATTTATACGTAAATTGTTTTGCTATCATATAAGATTATATATATTTGCACTTCGTATTTTTTTCTTATATAAAATTATATAAAAGAAAATGTTAAGTTATACATAATAACATATGATTAAAGTTAGTTTATATAATTACATATGAAATATAAAATTCTGTCTGTTTTTTTATATAATTTAATATAACAAAATATTTGAAGACATTTTATATAAAACTTTATGCAACTTTTTTTTGAATCATATGTAATCTTATATGAGTAAAATTAAAAAAAATCTAAGTCCTTTATATATAATTTGATATAACTTTTGAAAATTTTTCTAAGTCCAGATTTTTTTTTTAAGTTCCAAACCTAAACCTTAAACATTTGTTTTAAAAATTTTATATGTTATTATATATAATGCAAAATTTATGAAAAAAAATCTAAGTTCTTTATATATAATTTAATATAATTTTTTTTTGGATTTTTTTTTGGATTTTTTTTATTTAATTATATATAATTGCATAAATTTTTCTAAAAAAGGGGCCAATTTTCGCATCAAATCATATAAAATTATATTAAAATCACATCAAATTATATCAAATTTAATGCAACTTTATATGGTTTTATCGACTCATTTTTCGCATCAAATTCTATATGAATATATATGATGTCTTTATATAATTAAATATAAACATATATAATCTTTTTTACTCGGGTAGTAACTTTTAAAAATATGCAAAGATTTTAAGTTTTTTGTTCAGTTTTTGCAATTACCGTACTAAGGATAACAAAAACCAAAAAAAACAAAAATTTAAAAATTTTTCAAAAAAAAAAATATTTTTATTTTCCGACAATATATGCCAACTCTAAAAAAATATTTGTTTTTTGATATAGTAATAAATGCCATCTCTGAAAAATTTGCAAACAAGTGCAAAATATGAAAATTTTTGCATAGGTAAAAATTGTTTAGAATATTTAAACCATCTTGTGGAAGGTACATTGTTTATTTTTGCAATAATACGCGAAATAACTAGTTTTTTAGCTCTCCTGAACAGTAAACTTTTTCGAGTTGGCATTTATTGAATATAGTTCGACGATATGTAAATTTACAGAGTTTTCCTTGCTAAATGGTGGTTTATTTAACCAATATTTTGCTAGAAACTCTGTAAATTAACAGTTTTTTTTTGTCCAAATCATTTAACAGAGTTTTGTAGTAAAATTACAGAGTTTTGTCTGTAAAAAAAGCTTTCACATTTAACCAATCTTTTACTATAAACTCTGTAAATTAACAGTTTTTTTCTGTCAAAATCATTTTACATAGTTTTTTAGTAAAATTACCAAGAAATGTTGTTAGCTGGAAAAGTATGGTGTACTCTGTTAAATTAGCAGAGTTTTTCTGTAATTTAACAGAGTTATTATTTTGAGTGTAACTTTTTTCATTTTCCAGATTTTTTATTATTTTTTCTGATAATAAATGCTAATTTATCGTAGATTACGAAAAAAAATATTTCAAATTTGTTTTGGCATGTTAAAATATTTATTTTGAATTAAATAAGATTAATCCGAAAATAAATCCACTTATTGAAAAACACAGCATAAAATTTGGGAAATTTTCCCAACTTTTAGGAAAAAATTTTAGTTCATAGACTGTTAAATAGGCCATAATTTTCCTTAAATGGAATTCCCTAATACATGGAAGAAATTCTTACCGCCAAAGAAATTTTCCCTAAATAATTGAAAAATAATCTTTATTTTTAAGACGTAAGTATTTCTAAAAACAAAATTTAGTTCAAAAAATTCTGTTTTAGGACGTAATTTCCTACAAATTAGTTCATCATATTTATCTTCTTTAATTTGAGGAAGTTTTTTCCACAAGTTTAGTAAATTTTTCATAACTTGAAATTGTTTTGTTGATTTATTTTTTTTCATGCTTGCTTCTAGTTCACATTTGGTTTATTATTTGAAGTACATGAATATAAAAAGTTTGATCTTGTAGAACAAGTAATAAATTTAATATTTACATTTTTTTCTACACATGTATGTGTTAGAAAAAAAATAATATTTTAATCACAACAAAGACCTTGGCCTTGGCGTGTTTTCCCATAGTCTGGGAGAAAACGTCAAATACAAAGTTTTTGTTGTAATTTAACTAAAAAACTAATGAAATTTATTACTTGACTATAAGAAACAAACGTTTCTTTATATTTATAATAAAATAAGTACCCAATGAGAATTATGTGTGTATTCACATGCTAGTCTATAAATAAACCATTAAAAATATAAAATTAAATAATTTTTAGGAAAAATTTCCTTATCAGAAATGTTTTTTTAACTAAAAAATGGAAAATTTTTTCCCATTTTCGAGTTTAAATTGGTCCTTATTTTAAAGAAAAATATGGACTAAAAAGTAGGAATACATGGCAATGGAGCTAAATCATTATCAATTTTCCTTGGATTTAGTTAATTTTCCCATTTTTTTTTTGAGTGTATAAAGTTTTTGGTCTAAGGCCTCGTTACTCAACTTGTAAAGTAATCAAGTAGCAAGTAAAATCTTACGTGACACTTAAAATGTAGTAGTATTATTTTTTCACGTCTAAATACTCTTGACAATGGAATTTGACGAATTCTGAATCACGTGTCGAGTATGTCTTGCAAAATGACTAAACCACAGACCATATAGACATGCAACACGAGTGCTTATTTTGGTACTTTCAATATGGACGCATACAAAATACTACTAAATTAGCTTCTCTGCCTAGAATACGTCTGCCTGTACGTGTGAGCTTTTACATCTGTATTTGCGTTGTTTGTTTATGTTATGTATGAAACGTCAAAAGTTACATGCGCGTGCTGCCACTAATACATACACATGTGTGAAACTCTTTCGTTTCACCCCTATGGACTAAACCAATCAATTTATAACAAACAACTTTTTAAAAAGTTTCTTGAAAATAGTTAATTTGACAATATCATCGTAATGATTAGAAAAGAATTATTACCTTGAGCTAGAATAATCTTTCTCAAAAAAAAAAAAAAAAAAATTTTTCCCTTTACTTTTACTGCATCCTCAAGAGCGCTCTTGATGCGCTTCGGTATGCTGTGTCGCCAAAATCTCGATTTATTTTTGCTGGGTTACTATTTATTTTACTCGTTACTGATTCGTATTTACTTTACAATCGATTACACATTTGGAAACCCTACGATTAGCCATTTGTAAAGGAAATAAAAATTTCCAATGAAAATTGTTTAACATCAACAACATAACATCAGAATTACATATAAATACACCAATCTGTGAGACTTTAAGTATTATAGCAAAAAGAAAATAAAAAACTGCGGGATGTCGAAGTGTTGACATTAAAACGATCCATCTTGAAGCTGTCAATAGAGTTTTGTGAAATAAGGGACACGTCTTACTTAAGGGTTTCTAACATTCTGTTGTTGTCGCTGGTCTAAAATATTTTAAAACAGGTATTGGTAAATTTTTGTTGTTCACATATTTATTATTGGGTGATATTTATTTTAATAATTACAACTTAAATTAGAAAATATTTTTTTTTTTCTGTTAATTTAATTTTATTTTGATTAATTTAATTCAATTATTATTGTTACATTTATTTAGAATTGTTTTCATTGGGATAAATTAATTAATTGTTTCATTTGTTATTTAAACTACAATTTAAATGACTTTGAATAGTTTAGATTTTTTTTACATTTATAAGAAAAGATTTTTAATTATTTTTAAACATTGTTTTTTGTCATAACTACAATTACAAAGTATTTACAAAAATGATTTAAGTAAAAGAATTGCACTTGAATCGGCAAGGATTCAAATATTTTTGATTTTTTTTTTTTTTGAAAAAGTGAATAAGTACTGATTTTTAAAATCAATATTTTTAGAATTAACAAAACAAAACAATTGTGCCCAAACGAACCGTTCGGTAAAAGCTGCGTATGATCAGAAGTCAAAATTTGAAAGAATTTTGCTGATAACAAAAATTTTGCAGAGAGCGATTATGACTGTCAAATTTATGGTCGATGTGACGAGGGTAAGACAAACTTATTAACTCGGCTGCCAAACGTATCACTGCTCAGCTTTTTTTTTTGTTTTCTTAAATGAAACAACACTCAGGCATTGCTGCCTATCAATTACTAATGTAACCGTGATGTTTCTTTCGGAAAGAGGTTAGAGGAGAGATGAAAGATTTGAAAGATAGAAGGGCTTCAGTATGGCAACGCTGTAATTGCGCGTGTTAATAATTTTGAGTACAGTTGTTGCATCGCCATCTCTTATTGATCTGGCGAATTATTTTTGAAGCTGTGTTTAAAAGCCATTATTTTATTATTTTACTTCGTTGACGTTTTAGTGCTATTTATCAACGAAGGAGGGTGCTGCGATAAATATTAGTTATAAATAGAAACTAATAAATATCTGAAAAAGTGTTGTTCTGCCTGTGCCGGGAATCGAACCCAGGCTTGCTGGCTAGTAGTCCAACGCGCTAACCACTAAGCTACAGCACTCACTAAGCCACAGCTGCCTAACAATGAAGTTTTTGCTTGACTTAAACTTCGCCCAAAGATTTGAAAAAAATTAAATACCGACTCTTGGCCATACCATCGGGTACTAATAACTGAAGAGTTTAACTATTTCCCATATTTTTTCTGGCTAACCTATGAAAATTTTAATAATTATTTAGAGATGTATAGATTTTTAAATTATATCTTACAAAAGTAAAAATTATTTACACCATTTCAAAAATTGTAAATTTATAACATGTATTAATACCTACGCGTTTTTGTTAACGCCCCATTTCATTTTAAATAACATACAATTTACATTAACTAACTTAATTGATAATATTCGGGTACAAAATCATTTGCTAAATTACTTAAAAAATTAAAATCTGAAGAACTATTGGAATTATCAACTAGACCAGTTAGATTTGCAGCCGGTCCAGTTTGTGGAAAATTTGCATTATGTGGTGGCATTGTGGGTGGTTGGACATTAGCTGGATTTACAAAATTGTTTGGACCACCCGCTGGTATTTGTATATGTGGTGGTGTATCGCTATCTAATAGAACATCGGTAGACATTGGTGCAACCGCATGATTATCTGAAAAAGGAAAGTAAAACAAAAAGTTAGTTATTAAGCGTTTCTGGGGAAAAAATAACTGACAAAAACTGTATAAAATTCAAGGTTGGCAATCGATGCCCTCCTAGTAACGGTATTTGGCTATTGTAACGCAACCAATAAAAATATGAACATTTTTAAAGTCGTTTATGAAAGTCGATTAAATTTCTAATATATCTGATGTGTCGCTTTGTGTTTGTACCGTTTGATTTTCGAAATATAAGCCAATACCTTTATAATACCGTTTGAAACGGTATTTATAACGGTATTGGCCTATATAACGAAAACCAACCGGTGAAAACACAAAGTGACACATCAAAAAATTTAGAAATTTCATTGACTTTCATAACCGCTTTTAAAAATTTTCATATCTTTATTGGTTACGGTGCAATAGAATTCCGTTATTCTAGAAGGGTATTGATTGCCAACCTTGATAAAATTAAACAACTTTATGGTGTAAAAAAATAAATGAAACCTGTGCTGACAATAGGATATCAAAATTTCCAGTAAAAACTAGGTAATGAGTACTCATTCCCAATTGGATTATCTGGTACTATTTACTCTGATCATTATTTACTCTGATCATTATTTTATACCCAAAAAATTTCTTACTTGCTATGAAACTAGATTTGCAATCTGAAATTTAACAAGTCGGACTATTAAATTCGACTGTACCGAATCTTTGATACCCTCCAATTACAGATGGGCACGTGAGTGACGTACGCACGCTCACGAAATAAAAATATTGCTCACTCACGAAATTTGTTTTTTCTGCTTACGTTCACGCATACTCACGAGAGTAATTAAAATTTTTCTCACGCTCACGAAATAATCACGCTAACGAAGAATCACGAAATTAAAAAAAATACTTTTTTTTAACTTTTTTCAATTTCTTGCACAAAAAAAATTTAAAATTTCTAAAACCAATCATAAACATTTATTTAAAGCAAAAATTGGTATTAATTACCTTCTAAATTCAGTATGAACCACTCTAACTGCCAAAAGAGTTCCCCTAGATGGCTCATATGTATGACCAACCCACAGTATTTTTTTTTAATTTAAACATTTTGTCAGAACATACCTACTTTTTTTTAATTTTTTTTTTTTTGTTAACCAATACTCAGGGGATGCCCCCTACTCATGCTATACATTGTACTGATCAGGAAAATAGGGTATGGGAAGGAGGAAAGAGGGAGTAGTGTTTATGGATATTTGATTTAAACTTTTCTAAATTATAAGTAACAGGGAAGACTTCTGCGGGAAGTTTATTCCACATACGAATTGTTCGACTAAAAACCGAATTTTCTCTGTAATGCGTTGTGCGAAACACAGGACAATCAACTACAAACGGATGTGCTCTACTAGATAAACGAGTATTACGAATAAATACTCGGTCGCGAGGAATAAGTTCACTTATCTCAGATGAGCATCTCCTATGGTAATATCGATAGAAAAGTGCCACACAACCCACATTTCGACGATGCTCCAAAGAATCAATAGAGTTGGATACACTACTGTCATTGATAAGCTTCACCGCCCTCCCCTGAACACGGTCCAGAAGCTTCAGAATAGACACTGAAGCCCCTGCCCATATATGAGAGTTGTATTCCATTTTCGGCCGGATATAGCTGGTATAAATAGTAATGAGATCGGATGGAGTGAAGTAAGTCTTGCACCGTTTCAGAAAACCAAGTCACTTGAATGCTTCTTTCGACACTTGAAATACGTGTTTATTCCAACGGATATCACACTGTATTCTCATGCCCAGAACACCAAGAGTATCCGATTCCTCAATACCTATACCATCCATAGCTAGGGGGGGTGAAATAAAGCCATAGGCAATAAGGCCATATGGCCTTATTTCCCAATGAGTTGAGAAATAAAGCCATATGGCCTTATTACCAACCACTGTTGGAAATAAAGCCATACATGGCTTTATTACTCATTTGAAAATTTATAAAAGTATTCTTCATTAATTTCCGGAGAGTGTAGGGGAAAATGTGGAAAAATTTTTCCACTAAAATCCTACTACCCAAAAAAAAAAAAATTATTTAGCGAAGGGGGGGTGAAATAAAGCCATAGGCAATAAGGGCATATGGCCTTATTTCTCAATTCAATGGGAAATAATGCCATATGGCTTTATTACCAACACGCTTGAGCAATAAAATCATATTGATTTTGCAACCAAAGTGGAAATAAAGCCATATCCGTTGAAAATGTGGAAATATATTTCCCCGTAAATCCTGCTACCCAAAAAAAAATTTTTTAGCGAAGCCGCTAAATTAATTTATGGAGTTTGTAATCCCTAAGCCCGGCCAAATTCCGTCTACGCAGAAAAAAAATTGTTTTTTTGACTAACTTTAAATTAAAAAACTACATATACCAGGAACCTCGGAACTTAGAGGTGTCTAGAGGCACCAATTTTTTATTGGCAGGGTTTTTAATTTAAAGATTGTTTAACAAAAAAAGTTTTTCTGTGTAGCCGGCCGAAGGGCCGGGCTTAGGGATTACAAAATCCATGCATTAAACCCTCCCTCTCCGCAAAGTAAAGTTTTCTAGGGTAGCAGGCCTTTTCGCTATCAAATTTGGTATGCCTCAAAAAGGCCTGATAACCAAAATAGCTTTGGTTTGCAGAGAGGGTGGGTTTAATGCATGGAGTATGTAATCCCTAAGCCCGGCCAAAGGCCGGCTACGCAGAAAACCTTTATTACAAAAACACAAATCAGAGATGTCGTAATTTCGACATTTCGCCCAAAAAAATATTTTGGATTTTTTGACAATTTTGTTTTGCGAGAAATAACATTTTTAGACCTATCATTTTGGGCTATATGTATGTCGCAGCTTGGGCGATATGACATTTACGGTTTTAGGCGATAAGACCTTGGGCGCTATGTCCGTACGCCATTTCAAACTCCATAAATTAATTTAGCGGCTTCACTAAATAATTTTTTTTAGGTTGCAGGACTTACGTGGAGATATATTTCCACACTCTCCGCAAAATAATGAATATTTTTAAAAAATATTTAAATGAGTAACAAAGCCATATATGGCTTTATTTCCAACAGTGGTTGGTAATAACGCCATATGGCCTTATTTCTCAACTCTTTGGGAAATAAGGCCATATGGCCTTATTGCCTATGGCTTTATTTCACCCCCCCTTTAGCGAAGCCGCTAAATTAATTTATGGAGTTTGTAATCCTTAAGCCCGGCCGAAGGCCGGCTACACAGAAAAACTTTTTTGTTAAACAATCTTTAAATTAAAATAAAAAAATGTTATTTCTCCCAAAACAAAATTGTCAAAAAATCCAAAATATTTTTTTTTTGGCGAAATGTCGAAATTACGACTTCTATGATTTGTTTTTTTGTAACAAAGGTTTTCTGCGTAGACGCCCTTCGGCCGGGCCTAGGGATTACAAACTCCATGGATTAAGCCCACCCTCTCTGTAAACCAAAGCTATTTTGGTTATCAGGCCTTTTTGAGGCATAACGAATTTGATAGCGCAAAGGCCTGCTACCCTAGAAAACTTTACTTTGCGTAGAGGGTGGGTTTAATGCATGGCTTTTGTAATCCCCAAGCCCGGCCGAAGGCCGGCTACACTCAAAAAAATAAAACTGTAAAGTTAACAAAATTTTTTTGGTTAACTCGAGTTTACTGGCTTTTTAGCAAATTTTTAGTTAAAATCAGCTTTTTAACTACTTTTTCTAGTTAAGTTCAATTTACGAAAATACTAGTTTTGTACAAATTTTGAATTAATTTTTTTTGTTGACTTTAAAACTGAGTTTACGAATTTTTACTAATTAGTTTGCTGATTTTTTGTAACATTTTTGTTAAGTGAAAAATTTTAAACATTTCTTGTGTAGCCTCCTATGCAAATCTCATAAGTCCTACTTAAGCTGAACTTGCTGTGAAAAAAAAGAAAAAATAAGTGAAGTGTTAGTGTTTAAAACCAATATTTACCAAACTTAAAATTTTTACAAAAAGTTTAGCTGAATTCAACTAATAAAAAATGTTACGAAATTTTCAGCTGAATTTTTAGTTAAAATTACGGTGAATTCAACTAATAAAAAATGTTACGAAATTTTCAGCTGAATTTTTAGTTAAAATTACGGTTTTTTTGCTACATTCATTCTACGAAAAGTTAACTAAATATTTTTTGTTAATTTAACTAGAAATTTAGTAGGTTCAAAATCAGGTGTTTTTTTAGTTAAATTTAACTAAATTTTTTGCTAACTTTACAGTTTTATTTTTTTGAGTGTACACAGAAAAACTTTTTTTGTTAAACAATCTTTAAATTAAAAATCCTGCCAATAAAAAATTGGTGCCTCTAAGTTCCGAGGTTCGTGGTATATATGGTTTTTTAATTTAAAGATAGCCAAAAAAAATTTTTTTTCTGCGTAGCCGGCCTTCGGCTGGGCTTAGGGATTACAAACTCCATAAATTATTTTAGCGGCTTCGCTAAATAATTTTTTTTTGGGTAGCAGGATTTACGGGGAAATATATTTCCACATTTTCAAGTGATATTTATTTCCACTTTGGTTGCAAAATCAATATGACTTTATTGCTCAATCGTGTTGGTAACAAAGCCATATGGCCTTATTTCCCATTGAATTGAGAAATTAGGCCATATGGCCTTATTGCCTATGGCTTTATTTCACCCCCCCCCCCCCCATAGCTACAGATGACAATGTTAATTCCACAGCGCGTCTGTGGGTTAACATACAACATTGGGTCTTGCGCGCATTAAAATCGACCTTATTCACTCGACCCCACTCGGAGATTGTAGAAAGGTCGGGGTTGAGTGTTTCATTCATGTTCTGCCGCATGCCCTCAATCTCCAGAGAGCTTGGCCTGTGACCGAATGAAAATGGCAATTATTGCTGTCATCTGCAAAAGAGTAGATAGGATTGAAGGTCTGACCAAGAAGGTCATTAATAAAAATAAGGAATAGAGTAGGAGAAAGAACAGAACCTTGCGGTACCCCTGAATTTAGCTGAAACTCGTTTGATGAGACCCCATCTAAAACAACACGTATAGTGCGGTCTCTGAGAAAACTCGTTATAAATCGAGAGAAGTCATTACCGACACCAAAAGCAACTAGCTTAGACACGAGTGCCCCGTGCCACACACGGTCGAACGCCTTAGAAATATCTAGAGCAACCACTTTGCTCTCACAAAAATGGTGAAGGGACCGACTTCAACGTTCCGATAGAAACGCCAACAGGTCTCCCGTAGATCGACCGCTACGGAAGCCATACTGTCGACCATTTAAAAGTGAATTGGTCTCTAAATACTTCACAAGATGGTAGTTAACCATGCTCTCCATCACTTTGGAGAGCGCAGAGCAAATTGCGATTGGGCGGTAATTTTCAGGGTTGTTAGCCGCGCCCTTTTTAGGGATTGGCTGGACATTGGCCACCTTCCAACATCAGGGGAAGACTCCCGCACGGTAAGAAGAGCTGAAAAGGTTAGCCAGTGGACGTGCCAACGTAGAAGAGCACTGTTTCAGCACCAATGCTGATATGCCATCCGGCCCCGGTGACTTGTTTACGTTGAGGTTCGCAAGAACCCTTTTGACTGCTCGGGCTCGAAAGAAAATCGAAGGCATAGTATAGGATACCCTTTCGAGAACTGGCAGTGGTTGATCGCTTTCCGGCAAGAAAGATTTTCTTGCAAAAAGTTCAGCGAAGAGGTTGGCCTTATCAACCGGGTCAGTGAATGATTGGTCGTCCTTTAAAAGAGTTGGAATAGAAGAACTAGCATTATCCTTTACTCTTTTACCGAACGACCAAAAAGTCTTACTGCCCGAGGAGCAGAAGGAACTTTGGCACGTAGACGCCGTTCGTATAGAACCTTTTCACGTCTAAGTACTTTGGCACACTCGGTTCTTGCCTTTTTGCGATGCAGATCAGTAACGACATTCTTGTTCGAACGCCAATTACTGACGCTTCCTTTCTGGATCTGACTGCATTTTTGCACGTCTGGTTAAACCACCACTTGTGCTTTGATTTAGCCGAAATATGCTCGTGGGAATAAAAAATTTCATTCCTAGCATAATAATATTTGCTACCATTTCCGCAGCGGCATCGACGTCTCCATCGAGAAAACAAAGTTTCCAATTAAAATGCCGGAAGAAATCATTGAGCTCGGCCCAACGAGCTTTTCATAGAGGAAAATAGAGCGTTTCGGTCTAGTACTTACTGAATGGCCGATTAAAAAGACAACACACTGTGTAATTGTAGATGGTATACATATAGGGCATTCCATGTCAAATCGGACACTTTGAATATTTTTTTTTTAGATTTTCCTAATTTGTTGACAGTTTTTAGTACCCTTCAAAAACTCCTTCGTGGTAAATTTTCGTTTAAAAAAAAATCCAAAAAAATTCTTAAAAGTGCTCTGGTTGAGATTTTTAAGTTTTAAAATTTAAATCTCATTTTTGAAAATGTATGTACTCTTTGATTTTTTTTTAATTTTTTTGTGTAAAACTTCCATCGATTCCACAAATTGTTTGCCCAGTAGGAGCGTGGGATAACGATTATTACTATTTTTTGAAAAAAATTTATTGTAATTTTCCAATCTTAACCCTTAATATCCTGACTTTTTTTGAGCCGAAAAAAATATATGTTATAAAACTCGCAATTCTAAACAACTTTTGTTCTACGACTTTGTTTATAGGTTACATTTACCTGAACTATGTGAAGAAAACCTGGTTGGACCCTTGCGAATAAACAAGGCACCCGGAGATCAAAATTTGACCAAGGTTTTTTTCTAACACAGTTTTTTTGTTTTAAACATTCTGAAAATTCAAAAAGTTCACGGAACTTTTTTTTCAGCTTCGATTTCGAAGTATTTAACAGAAAAAATGATTCTTGAAGTTCTTATTATGAAAAGAAATTTTCTTTGGGAAAAATTGTTTTGAACGAGACATTTTTGATATTAAAAAATGACTTATTATTAGACTTTTCCTATAGGAAAAATGTATCAGAATCTAATACCTTTTCTATCAAAAAAATGTCTCAGAATCAGAGACTTGTTCTATCCCAGCAAAACTTAGATTACCAAATAAGGTATAAAATAAGGTATAGGATCTCTTATTTTATACATTGCAGCATTGATGATTTTAACAGGCGATGAGACTCAAAGTAATGCATCCACATTATCACAAAGAATACCAGTAAGGTATAAAATAAGTCATAAATTTATAACGAAGAATACGAGTAAGGTGTAAAATATATGATATTTTATAGGTTACGAGAAATGAAATAATAAGCATACCAGAAGATAATATATGAGGCATTCCACACCAAATGTCCAGCGAAAAAAAACACGTGTAACTTTAACTTCTGAATAGGTTGTATGGATAGCCCTATATGGAACTTAGAAAATTGCGTCTTTGGTTTTTAAATTTTTCAAAAACTGGGCTTAGGAGGCGTGGTCAAATATTGGAAAAATGGTCAAATTTGTGGCGAGTTGCCTTGATTAAATATTTATCACATTAAAACGGAATGCACCACAATATCAAAAATTTACATTCTTATATAGTTTTGTATGCACTAGGATGGCTCGTTTTTGGGCTTTTCTCTCTGATCAAATTCTAATACCCGCCAAAAGTGTCGGTCCCCTAAGGGTAACTCACATGCAAAATATCACCCCGATCGGAGTTTATCTTCTGTCTCCACTTTGAGCCTCAAAATTGGGGTTTTCGCAAAAAAGGACTTAAAAAAAAAAAAATTTAAGTTTTTTTATTAAAATAATTAAAAAATTATTTTTGTATAATATTTGATCGTAAATACTTTAATATGAAATTTAAAGATTTTACGGTATCATTAACCCGTTCAAACTTGATACCAAAAAAATGGCATGATTTTGGGGGCGTTCTCAAAACACCTTTTTTCAAAATTTCAAAATTTTATAAAAAATTTTTTTTAAATATACCATTTTTTCTTTCTGAATTCATTAAAAACACCTTGGAGAAGAAAAATGTGGAATATGGCGGATATCCGTCGAGCCACTTTTAGGGAATCGCGGGGGGAAGTTAGCGGATTTCAAGGAAATGTTGGTTTTATCAATAATTTGGATTAATAATATCTTATAAATTTAATTTTTGTGTAAATTAACGGTTTTTTGGTGTCGTGGCATTCTATTATATAACTTTAAGTCTGTCATGAAATCTTACCGATCTAGGACGTCTTTAACCCACATTGGCTGGGGGTCAAAAATGACCCCCGAATAAAATTTGAAGTTTAGAGCTTAAATTTTGTGCTTTAAACAAATATAAATCGGCTTTTGTGTTTTTTACCCCAACTATTATTTCGTATTATTATATTATCTTTAAAAAAAATCATTAACCCTTCTTGGTAGGGGGTCAAAAATGACCCATTCAATAAAAAATATATATTTTGTTGATATCAAAAAATTCAAACACTATGCCTAAAAGTTTTTGCCGGGGTAATTTTTGACCCCGGCCAATGTGGGTTAAAGATATCTTAAATATGTGAGATTTAAGGGCTGATTTAAAGTAATCTAATAGATTGCCACAAATTAATTTTATATGAAGAAATTTATACTTTTTATTGAATGGGTCATTTTAGACCCCCTACTAAGAAGGGTTAACGATTTTTTTAAAGATAATATATAAATATACAAATAAATTGAAATCCGCTAACTTCCCTCCGCGATTCCCACAAAGTGGCTCGACGGATATCCGCCATATTTCACAATTTTCTTCTCCAAGGTGTTTTTAATGAATTCAGAAAGAAAAAATGGTATCCCGAGTAAAAATGAATACATATAATTTTACATTATTTGATGTATGTATATATAGCCATTAGGGCGGGTCGATTTTTTTTGTCAAAAATCGTATAGCAAAAACATAATCTACAAGAAATTCTAAGAACATATCCCAAAGAAACCATGTTTCTAAAATCAAACCCTATACCGCGCCTAACGACATGAAGATTTGTCCGTCCGTCCTTTATTCATAAGCAAAACATCGAACTTGACTCTTTTTTTTTGTGTTTGTGTTAATTTTTGGGCTTTGGCGTGCTCTGAGGTATATAGTAAAATTTTATTGGCAACATTTTTGTAGAACATTTTATCCCCTTCCTCCCCCTCTTTCGGGGTGTTTTTTGCGATTTGTTAGAATAGTGCCAAAAAATACCGTTATAAGAGGGAGTTAGAGGGTTAATATGTTCCACAAAAATATTTGCTATAATATTTTCTACAAAGTTGCTGAACATACCCTACACCTCAGATGTAAAGAAAACACAGTTTTATATACCGATATGCTGCAAGAACATATCCAGCGGCAATGTTTTACTAATTGCCGCTGGATATATTTCAAACAATTTTTGGGATTATTACCAGCAAGTATACTAGACATAATACCTGAAATGGAAAAATAAATAATTAGATTAATTTGTGATGAAAACGCCACAGACGAAAAATTATACAGTCGAACCCGGTTATAACGAACTCCGGGGGACCAGTAAGAATAGTTCGTTATAAGCATAGTTCGCTATAAGCGGGGTATATTTTATATGAACCCAGTTTTATTTCCACTAAAATAGGTCCAACTTTATTTTATTTGATGTTTCTTCATAAATAAACTACTTATCGAGAAGAAAACATTAAAAATTTTAATAAATTCTTTAAAAATTATAATATTAACCAAAAATTTCTACTGTGAATTTGTGAATTTGGTAAACATGATTGCCGCTCATTTCAAAATATTTATGGTAGTTCGTTATAAAAATGTAAACATACATTAAGTTGTATTCGTGGGACCATAATAAGCAGTTCGTTTTACCGAGGATTCGTTATAAAAGAAGTATTTTGTGTGAAAATTGATGCCAAAACCTCGGGACTTTAGAATTAGTGCGTTATAGCCGAGTTTGACTGTACTAAGAAATTTTTACAATAAATCGCTGCTTTTATCGTTAATCCATGATAACACTGTGCTACAAAAGACCAAAAATAATTTATGCAGGGGTTCTCATATGATAATTCGGGTTGGTTGGAGTCCATAGAGTACTGATATACTCATAGTTTTTCTGGATCACTTCGTTAAGTACGTTTTTTATTGGCAAATGTGTTGAAAAACGAAAATTCTTAAATTACAATTTAAAAAAATTATTACTTTGTTAGTTTGCAACCGATTTTGGATTTTATGGATTTGTTTAAAAGGTATAGGTCTTACCTTTTAAATAAAACAAAAATATTAAAAATCGATCAAGAATTGGCTGAGCTACGATCGCTTAAGTAAAAAAAAAACGTATTTTTTGAAAAATTTGTCATATTCTTTACACTCTAAGTTGAAAGTGCATCATTAAACAATTTTTTTGAATTTTTTGTAAAAAAGTATAGTAAAGTAGCTTTCCAAAACACCAAAAAACATAACAATTGGTTTAAAAGTGAATGAGTTATGCTAAGTTTTGTTATAGGGCATTTTTATATTTTTTCAGAAACGCTTGTAATTCAAGCATTATTCATAAATCTTGTTACTAGTAGTAATTTTATGCGCATATGCATATAAACTAGAGATGGGAACGTAATTAAATTTGTGCGTGATTCACACATGATCAGAAGTGAGCGTGATTGAAAATTAATTTTACTCACGTGGTTGTTAGTGAGTGTCAGTGTGAGTGGAATAAAAGAATGGGTGTGTCAGTTACTTCCAAATCCTATTTATAATTTGTTGGGTTTGCTTAAAAAATATGAGTGTTACTTCTTAAACAAAACAATATTGAGAATCGGTTAAAAACAGGCTAAGGTGCGCTTGTTTAAGTAAAAAAGCTTTTTTGAAGAGTTATACCTGCAACATTTTTATGACATAAAAAGCTGTCCGCTTGCCAACATGTTTTTTAAAACGAAATTTCTAAAATTGTGGGATCATTTGATGGAAATTTTACCTGTTTATAAATATACATGTGAGGCATTCCACACCAAATGTTCAGTGAGGAAAAAATTTTGTACCAAAATTTTTTCAATGGGTCCCGGGTAAAAAAGTTTTTTATATAACTAGGGTGAGATTTCCATGCAAATGCATGTTTTTTGTCGAAAGCCTAAAAACGATATCGACCAATTATCTTTCCTAATCAAGAGATTTGCATTAAATGGCATCGATTTGTTTTCGCATATTTTGGTGAAAATATATATTTTTGCATATTTTGATTTTAAATGCATATATTGCGCATATTTCGAACTTTTAAGTGCATGTTATTGCATATTTTGGCATAAATTAGCAAAAACACAAATTGAAATAAATTTTTTTCAAAAACTATTTTAAATTTTAAAAATTTGTTTTGAAAATCAGAAAAATTACTTTTTTTCTTCTTATTTTTTTTTATAGATTTTCTTAATTTTTAAAAAAATCTAGCTAGACAAACATCTAATCCTTAAAAAAAAAATTACAAAAAAAAACAAAAGTGGCCGGATTTTTTATAAATTGACTTTTTTAAAAAATGGAAAATTTCAGAACGGGTTCTGAAAATTTTCCAAAAAAATTTTAATCGATAGCCGATACAAAACTATACCAGAATGTAAATTTTTGAGATTTTGGTGCATTTCGTTTTTATTTTATATATTTTTAAACAAGGCAACTTGACACAAATTTGACCACTTTTCCAATATTTGACCACGCCTCCTAAGCCCAGTTTTTGAAAAATTGAACAACCAAAAACGTAATTTTCTTAGCTCCATATATGAGGCATTCCACACCAAATGTTCAGCAAAAAAAAAAGTTGTGTCGTGTCAATATGAAATCATTTTCAAAGTATTCGCTCTTAGGGTACTATTAAATAACAAAAATAAAATTTAAGTTTTTTCATAAAGTGGGCCTTGTAGGCGTGGTCAAAAATTGAAAATATCTAACTTTTTTGCCTGAGCATCTTTTCTTCAATATTTATGCAAATTAAATGAAACACAGTAAAGTCTTAAAGACAAAAGCTGTTTATAGATTTTTGAATGGGCTATCATTTAAAAAAATAAAAATTTGAACATTTTCAGAAGAAGTTCTGAATTTTTTAAATTTAAACTTAAACTTTATTTATCAAAAAACATGCCGTTTTTGTTTTTTATTTTTTTAAAAAAAGTTAAAGGAATTTTCTATCTGATCTGAAATTTTTAGAGATGTGTTTTGCCTTGTTTTCGAGAAATCAAAATTCAAAAATTGCAACACGCTTATTTTATACAATAATGGTATTTAAAACGTGTGCGTATGAGTAATATCAATACTTAAAAAATATATTAAGAGGCGATGGTAGCGTGAGTGAGTTTTTAATAACGATTACGCACGCTCATGAAAGAAAAAATTTAGTCACGCACGATATTTTATTTGGCTCACGCTCATTCACGCACACGTGAGTAGAAAAAAATAAGTTACGGTCACGATGTTCACGTGAGCGTGAGTAAAATAAAAATGATATCCCATTGAAACAAATGATATCCCATTGAAACCACAATGGTTTTTCTGTAGTGGAACAGTTGGTGTGGAATGCCTCACATGGCTATCCATACAACCCATTTAAAAATTTACGGTTCACATGTTTTTTTTTCGCTGAACATTTGGTGTGGAATGCCTCATACGTATATTTATAAATAGGTAAAATTTCCATCAAATGATCCCACAATTTTACCAATTTCGTTTCAAAAATGTCAAATGTTTTTTGTCATAAAAATGTTGCAGGTATAACTCTTCAAAAAAGGTTTTTTACTTAAACAAGCGCACCTTAGCATGTTTTCAACCGATTCACAATATTTTTTTGTTTAAGAAGTAACACTGATATTTTTTAAACAAACCCAAAAAATTATAAATAGGATTTGGAAGTAACTGACACGCCCATTTTTTTATTCCACTCACACTGACACTCACTAACAACCACGTGAGTAAAATTAATTTTCAATCACGCTCACTTGTGATCATGTGTAAATCACACACAAATCTAATTACGTTCCCATCTCTAGTTTATATGCATATGCGCATAAAATTACTACTAGTAACAAGATTTATGAATAATGCTTGAATTACAAGCGTTGCTGAAAAAAATTAAAAATGTCCAATCACAAAACTTAGTATAACTCATTCATTTCTTAACCGATTGTTATGTTTTTTGGTGTTTTGGAAAGCCACTTTACTATACTTTTTTACAAAAAATTCAAAAAAATTGTTTTATGATTCACTTTCAACTTAGAGTGTAAAGAATATGACAAATTTTTCAAAAAATTCGGTTTTTCTTTACTTAAGCGATCGTAGCTCAGCCAATTCTTGATCGATTTTTAATATTTTTGTTTTGTTTGAAAGGTAAGACCTATACCTTTAAAACAAATCCATAAAATCGAAAATCGGTTGCAAACTAACAAAGTAATAATTTTTTAAAATTATAATTTAAGAATTTCCGTTTTCAAACACATTTGCCAATAAAAAACGTACTTAACGAAGTGATCCAGAAAAACTATGAGTATATCAGTACTCTATGGACTCCAACCAACCCGAATTTTTATATGAGAACCCCTGCATATTTTTGGTGTAGCACAGTGTAATTTTACTCCATTATTTTTTTGCAGTATATTAACATGTAGCGTGATATTCTGAAAATGAGTGCAGGGGTTGTGGGTCCGATTCCCTTCAAAGCCTTTGTATGTTAATTACAAAGGGAAGCTGGTGCAGCGAATTTTTCTTAGTAAATAAAAGTATGTAATTGAGGACCATAATGATATTTCGTCAAAAAAAAAAAACACATAGATACTTTTGTGGTATGAAATTGGAGAGTTGCATATCGAGGCGTATCGAGAGGAAAAAAGCTGATAACTGAATATTTTTTTTACATCAGTATTTGATTTATTTTGAGTAAATTTTTTTTTTAATTTTTGTAAAACAAAATTTTCGAGGGTAAATTTTTTTGAGTGTATTTTTTTTGAGTGTAATATTTTTTTAGTTTTTTTGAGTGACAAAATAGTTTCTAAAATATTTTTTTTTTGCTTACCATTACTTTTCAAAGCATGTTTAGCGTTTTTTTTCCACACAGGAGTTCGGATTAGAACCCATCTGAAATTCCCCATTTTGCTAATAAGTTATGAACCACTGGACAGATTTCGCTGAAATTTAGTATTAATTTGACCGGAAGTATTACAAATATATACGCCACGCTTCAGCAGCTTACCGTAAATATTTTGCATTCTTCCGCTAACATTTGAAAGTTAGCGTGTTTCACACAGACGGAAAGACAGACGGACGGACGGATTTTCATGTCGTTAGGCGCGGTATAGGGTTTGATTTTAGACCAATGGTTTCTTTGGAAAAGTTTCTTAGAATTTCTTGTAGGTTTTTTTTTTGCTATACGATTTTTCAGTTTTTTTCGATACATACAAATCGACCCGCCCTAATAGCCATATGAAATAATATGTTTTCATATCAAACAAAGTACATAATTATATCTCGCATTGAGTTTTTCCAAATTTTTTAAATGGAGTTATATAAAATTACATCTAATGATAACCATATTAATATATAAATACATGTGGGAGACATAATCATATGTGACACATATAACTTAATCTGATTGCATACATATTTATATGTGACTTAATATCAAATAACGTATACGAGCATATTTAAAAAAAATCCAATATCATTATATATATAATTATATATGACTTACAAGAAACCATTTAAAACTATATATGGTTCCATCTTAAAAATCGAAAAAAATTTTTTTTCAAATATAATTATATATGGTCGCACATATAACTCTATATACAGTTATATAAAACTATACATGGCATCAAACATTTATTTTTTTAATATTATCAAAGATATAATTATAAATGGCTTATGAGATACCGTATATAGTTTTGTAAGGTACCATATAAATAAAATTTTTTTTTAAACTCTATATATAATTTTAAATGGTGGCACATGTAACGCCATATAAAATGTTATACAATTGTATAAGGTAAAAAATATTTTTTTCTTTCACAATATTTTATATATAATTATGGATAATTTTATATGACAGTATTTTAATATTTTTTTTTTTAATGTTGCATCATATATATTTTTATTTAAGTATACAAGAGAGCTTGTATAATTATATATGATTCTCAAAGCACCTAAAATCAGTCAAAAAAAATATATATAAATTCAATAAATTTTTAAATAGAAAAAAAATCTGTTTAATCCATTGTATTTTAAAACTTAAAAAAATACATATTGGATTTTAAAAGTTAAATGTTTAAAAAATGTATATAACTTAAATAGTTGTGTGTAACTTTATATAAGATCATATAAGATAATATATGATGCTTGGGGACCCCGAGTTCGATTCCCGGCTCAACCCAGAAAAAAACTATTTTTTTTAATTTTTTAAAAAAGAAAATATGTTTTTAAAACTTTTTGTTTTTTCTAAACTTAAAAATATTGAATAATTAAATTTTTATGATAAAATCGAAAAATAAATATTATTTATTTATAGTTATATAATTTTATATATTACATCATATAAGTTAATATATGGTTCCTAGGGACCCTGGGTTCGATCCCCGGCTGAGCTAAGAAAAAAAGTTGTTTTTTTTAATTTTTTTTTTAAAGAAAATATGTTTTAGAAGCTTTAATTTTTTACTAAACTTAAAAATATTGATTAATTTATTTTTTATGATAATATTTAGAAATAAATATTATTTATATATAGTAATATAACTTGCTATATTGCATCATATATGATAATATATAATTCTTGAGGACCCTGAGTTCGATTCCCGACTAAGTCAAGAAAAAAATTATTTTTTTTTTAATCTAAATGATTTTTTAATGCGTTTTCGTTTTTCAAATTTAAAAAAAAAAATAAAATCCCTGAATTTTAACAAAAATATTTCAAAAATAATTATATTTTGATATAATTATATATTATTTAATCCGAAGAAAAAAATATTTTAAAACTTTAATGTTTAACCATCAATATCTCTGGTTTTAAGAGAGCTAAAGTCCTCAGATCAAGCTCAAATCAAAGCTTTATTTGTTGCCAATAATTAAAAGTGTATTTGGTTCGAACTTATGTTAGCAATATTTTCAGATAAAATTATTTTTGTCTGAAAAAACTTCCGAAAAAAACTTAAAACTCATTATTTGGCCGTTGGT
Organism: Pegoplata infirma; assembly: GCA_963921195.1. Taxonomy (NCBI): domain Eukaryota; kingdom Metazoa; phylum Arthropoda; class Insecta; order Diptera; family Anthomyiidae; genus Pegoplata; species Pegoplata infirma. The sequence continues at coordinate 159,112,178 of OY992536.1, read as the reverse complement.
GAGTAAAAAAGTTTGTACATGTTTTATACCATTTTAAAGGCATTTTTATTAAATATACAACGGCAGAAAGAAAATTTGGATCCGATGAAAAATGTGAAGCTCATAAGCCAAAAACCGTTTTTACTTTAAAGCTTTATAACTTGGAAAATTAAGAGCATTGGAAGATGAAAATCATGTTGTTGAACTCAGTATTAAACCCCCTATTAACTCAGCAAATAAACTAAAAAAAAAAAAAAATCACAAATTTTAGCAAAAATTTTCGAAGTCTTTTTTAAAATTTTGTTCAAATTCAAGTCGAATATAATTTGATGCAATCATATACCCGATAAGATAAACTGGATTTAATTATATATAAGTTAAACTTGATATAATTATATATGATAAACTATTTTCAAAAATTTTCTAAGTTTTTTTAAAACATAGTCTTTTAAAGTTGTCATTTATTAACAACGTCCGCTGGGTCAGAGGGTAGAGATTGCGATTACAAAACAGTTTGTAGCTGTTCGATTCCCCCGCCGCTCGAAGTTTTTTTTTTTTTTAAATAAATTTTAATTATATATATTTATATCTTAATATTGAAAAAAAATGTTTGGATAAAACTTTATCAGTTCTAAAAATAGATTTTATTGTTCGGATTAAATTATATATAGTTCTAAAAATAGATTTGTTTTTTCGGATAAAATTTTATCTAAAGTTTTTTGTAATATTTTTTTTTTCTTTCGTATGAAATTTTATCTTTTATGATCCAGCTAAAAAAATCTTTTTTTTTTGTCTTGGTCCAATAAGATCCAACCATTTTTCGGATGAAATTGTATCCCACCGATTAAAACTGATCTAATTAGATAAATCCACTTTTCGGATCAAATTGTATCCGTCCGGTTAAAACTGATCTAATCTTAGCGATCCATTTTTCGGATCAGTGCTGATCTTTCAAATCTCGGATCTATCAACAGATCTGGAATGGGTCATTATTAGTGAAATCAATCATGAATATTTTTGACCCCCTCCGATATTGATGAAATTTGGTTAAGTTCTTACGCTACGTAAAAAACTAACAAATGCAAATTTTCAGCCCTCTAAGTCAACAGGGGCCGAAAATACGTAGGGTCAAAATTTCCCCCAAAATCTCCCAGTCGCGACACTTTACACTGTAAAAACTTAATATCGTTGGTTCTATCATAGCTAGAAAGCCCATTTTTGGTTTGTTTTAAAGCTCATAACATGCTCTACAAGACCTACCATAACCAAAAAATTTTCGAAAAAAAATAAGGGTTACCTCCCTTATTTTAAGGTCGTGATAAAGGGAGGAGAAAATGGGGAGGATGGTATCCCCCGATTTTTTTTTTACTTGATAATCTTATAGAGAAAGTCCCAAAGAATATATTCTAAAATTTTCAAGTTGGGACAACAATGGGATCACTCAAAATCAAAATTTTTCACAATTTCCCCTAAAATCTCCAAATCGTAACACTCTTGAACCTTAAAAATTTAATACCATAAGTGCTATTGTAGCTACAGAGCCCATTTTTGTTTGTTTTAAAGCTTATAGTACGCTCTACAATACCTACCTTAACTAAAAAATTTTAGAAAAAAAGGAAGGGTGCCCCCCTTATTTAAAGGTCTTGGCAAAGGGTGGTGGAAATGGGGGGAAAGTATCCCCCGATTTTTTTTTTACTTGGTATTCTCAAAGTGCAAGTCCTAATCAACATTTCCTAAAATTTTTATGTTGGGACAACAATCAGATCGACCAAAATCAAAATTTTTCACAATTTCCCCCAAAATCTCCAAATCGCGACACTCTTGCACATTACAAATTTAATATCGTGGACTGTATTGTAGCTACAGAGTGCATTTTTGGTTTGTTTTAAAGCTCTTAATATGCCCTACAATATTGCTATCACAAAAAAAAATATAAAAAAAAATTAGGGGTGCCTCTTATATTAAAAGATCGTGGCAAGGGGTGGGGGAAATCAGGGAATAGTATCCCCCAATTTTTTTTCACCTTGTTTTTTTTTTAAAGAGTAAGTTCTAGAGAGCATATCCTGAAATTTTTATCTTGGGACTCCAATGGGAGGCGCAAGAATGTCGCGATTAGTTGATTTTGGGGAAAATTTTGAAAAATTTTGATTTTGGTCGATTCCAATGTTGTCCCAACATAAAAATTGTAGACTATGTTCATTAGGACTTGCACTTTGAGAATACCAAGTAAAAAAAAAATCGGGGTATACTTCCCCCCATTTCCTCCACCCTTTGCCTCGACCTTCAAATAAGGGGGGCACCAATTCTTTTTTTTGGAAAATTTTTTGGTTTTCGTATGTCTTGTAGAGCGTATTATAAGCTTTAAAACAAAAAAAATGGGCTCTGTAGCTACAAAAGCACTTATGATATTAAATTTTTAAGGTAAAAGAGTGTTGCGATTTGGAGATTTTGGGGAAAATTGTGAAAAATTTTGATTTTGTGCGATCCCATTGTTGTCCCAACTTAAAAATTTTAGAATATATTCTTTAGGACTTTCTCTATAAGATTATCAAGTAAAAAAAAATCGGAGGATACCATCCTCCCCATTTTCCCCTCCGTATATCACGACCTTAAAATAAGGGAGGTAACCCTTATTTTTTTCGAAAATTTTTTGGTTATGGTAGGTCTTGTAGAGCATATTATGAGCTTCAAAACAAACCAAAAATGGGCTTCCTAGCTATAATACAACCAACGATATTAAGTTTTTACGGTGCAAAGTGTCGCGATTGGGAGATTTTGGGGGAAATTTTGACCCTCCGTGTTTTCGCCCACTGTTTACTTAGAGGGCTGAAAATAAGTGTGCGTCAGTTTGTCACTTAGTGTTACAACTAAACCAAATTTCATCAAAATCGGAGGGGGTCACGAAAATTTTAAGCTATTTTTGATTGATTTCACTAAGACTGACCCGAATAATATAAGAACATATATTGCTCCATACAAAAATTTTTACTCGGGATATTTAAAATTTTTTTTTAATAAAATTTTGAAATTTTGAAAAAAGGTGTTTTGAGAACGCCCCCAAAATCATGCCATTTTTTTGGTATCAAGTTTGAACGGGTTAATGATACCATAAAATCTTTAAATTTCATATTTAAGTATTTACGATCAAATATTATACAAAAATAATTTTTTAATTATTTTAATAAAAAAACTTAATTTTTTTTTTTTTAAGTCCTTTTTTGCGAAAACCCCAATTTTGAGGCTCAAAGTGGAGACAGAAGATAAACTCCGATCGGGGTGATATTTTGCATGTGAGTTACCCTTAGGGGACCGACACTTTTGGCGGGTATTAGAATTTGATCAGAGAGAAAAGCTCAAAACCGAGCCACCCTAGTATGCACTAAGAAAATTATGTCATTAACTGTTTGTAGGTTATTTTAAAAATTAATCAGTAAAGTTATTTTAAAAGAAAAATCATTAATTTGGTTATGGATTTCTTGTTTTCTACTGTTTCTGTAGTTAAAAAAAAATAATTTACTGTCTTAAAACTGAATTTTCTGTTACATTCAATTTCGGCAGTAAAAAATGTCTTCTATATTTTTACTGTTTTTCAATACAAAATAACTGAATATTCACTATTTTTTTAATGTTTTGGATAGTCATTAAATAAACATTAAAAATTGACTGTAATATGTTTTTATTTTAAATGAAAAAATAGTGGAATGGTGTTTAAATAAAATTTCATTTGTTTTAAGTGAATATTCACTGGAATTTACCTACATAATTTTTTGAGTGTGGGCTATCGATTAAATTTTTTTTTTTTTTTTGGAAAATTTTCAGAACCCATTCTGAAATTTTCCATTTTTTCAAAATGTCAATTTATTAAAAAACATGCCACTTTTTTTTCTTTTTTAATTTTTTTTTTAAAAGTTTAGATGTTTGTCCATCCACACAAAAAAATTCAGAAACACGTTCTTCGTTTTTTTCCAGAAAATCGCATTTGAACTTTAAATTTCATAACAATTTTGTAATTTGCTTCAAAGAAAGAGTTAACGTTGCGAATGAGTAATATTTATGCAATTAATATTACTTATTCGCAACGTTAAATCCAGAAAATACAAGCAAATTACAAAATTGTTATGAAATTTAAAGTTCAAATGCGATTTTCTCGAAAAAAACGATGAACGTGTTTCTGATTTTTTTTTGTGTGGATGGACAAACACCTAAATTTAAAAAAAAAAATTAAAAAAGAAAAAAAGTGGCATGTTTTTTAATAAATTGACATTTTTAAAAAATGGAAAATTTCAGAACGGGTTCTGAAAATTTTTTAATCGATAGCCCATACAAAACTATATAAGAATGTAAATTTTTGAGATTGTGGTGCATTCCGTTTTAATGTGATACATATTTAATCAAGGCAACTCGCCACAAATTTGACCATTTTTCCAATATTTGACCACGCCTTCTAAGCCCAGTTTTTGAAAATTAGAAAAACCAAAAACGCAATTTTCTTAGTTCCATATAGGGCTATCCAAACAACCTATTCAGAAATTTACGGGACACATGTTTTTCTGTAGCGGGACATTTGGTGTGGAATGCCTCATATAAGGTGTTACGAGTAGTGAAAAAGTAATTTTGTATTAAATTTACTCACGTGATTGTAAGTGAGTGTAAGTAGATAAAATATGCTCGTGAGTGTGTGTCGTTAGAAATTTCCTGTCTTGAGCCCATCTCTAGTTTAAACTTATGCATTTTTTTTTATAAAATAATTATTTTTTATGTTATTGTAATGCATTATGCATCCAATTATAATAGCTATTATTATTTCAAACTTTCAAATAATACATAATGTAATCAAATATAAGTCATCCATGATTAAATGTTTAGAAATAATAAATATGAAATACATTTTTTCCAATAATCATGCATTACGTAGCAAATTATTAGTAATGCATTATTTTTCACTTGAAAATAATACGTTGTGGAACAAATGTTTGGTAAGACATCATAAAATAATGCTACACATAAGTAATATACATTACCTGGTAATGTGTTATATAATCAATACCCATTACCAAAGTTTTGCTGGGATCTATGGAAAAATGTAAAATGCCTCAGAATCTGAGACTTTTTTTAGGAAAATTGTCTCAAAATCTGAGACTTTTTCTATAGGAAACATGTCTCAGAAATTGAGACTTTTTCTAAAGGAAATATATATCAGAATCTGAGATTTTTTCTATAGGAAATATATCTCAGAATCTGAGACTTTTTCTATAGGAATAATTTTTCACATGTCTCAGAAAGTGAGACTTTTTCTAAAGGAAATATATATCAGAATCTGAGATTTTTTCTATAGGAAATATATCTCAGAATCCGAGACTTTTTCTATAGGAAATATGTCTCAGAATTTGAGACTTCTCTATAGGAAATATGTCTCGGAATCTGAGACTTTTTCTATAGGAAATATGTTTCAGAATCTGAGACTTTTTCCACAGAAAATGTCTCAGAATCTGAGACTTTTTCTATAGGCAAAATGTCTCAGAATTTGAGACTTTTTCTTTAGGAAAAATCTCTCAAATTTGAGACCTTTTCCATAGGAAAAATGTTTTAGAATTTGAGACTTTTTCTATTGGATAAATATCTCAGAATATGAGACATTTTCTATTGGAAAAATGGTTTTCTATAGAAAAATGTCCCAAAATCTGATACGTTTTCTGTAGAAAAAAGTATTCGAGATTTGCTTACAGAAAAAATTACACAAAAAGCTCTCAGAATCTAAAACTTTTTCTATACAAATAAGTCTTAGAATCTGAGTATGTGAATTTTTCTATAGTAAAAGGTTTAGGAATCTGATACTTTCCCTGAAACATTTTTCATTGAGAAAAAGTGACATATTTTGAGACATTTTTCCTAAAGAAAAACCATTTCTTTAGGAAAAATGTCTCAGAATCTGATATTTTCTATGTACGGAGAACTTCTTCTATTAAAAAATTCTCAGATTTTTTATACGGCATATGTGTTAGAATCTGAGACTTTCGTCTACATAGAAAATGCTAAATTTTCTTTTAGAACAAATTAAAAAAATTTATCTAAACGGAAATAAGATCACTTTAACTATCATTCAACTCAATGTGTACCGGTCCGGTATTGGAACCCCTTAATTATATGCGCCGTTATATAAGAATGTTCATTGAAATTAAATTAAAATTATTTTTTAAAAACTTAAATTTTCATTTCAAATAAATTCATTCAGTAATAAAATTATTTTTTAAAAAATTTTATGAAAATTTTCATTTTCTAGAGGGTTAGTAAGTCATATTTCCAATTTGAAAATATATTTGACATGGTGTTTAAAACATAGTAGTCTGACCTAATATTCTGTTTGATTCTGCTTAACTATAATTTAAAAAACCTTACCACTTAACGGTTGTTGATGATGGTGACTAAAATGGCCATGTTGATTATAGCCATGGGGATTATACTGTTGTTCAACACTATGGTGTTGTCCATGATGATGGTGGTGGTGGTGATTATTGTAAAAAGGTTGTTGAATTTGATTATGTTGTGTGGATGGTAAAGGTGGTGGAGGTGGAGCTGCTTCCATATGAATTCCCAATGCCGTTGCAGTAGCAGAATTTATATGAGGCATATTATGTTGCTGGGGTTGATTTAGATGTTGATGATGAAAGTCACCTGATTGCTGCTGTTGAAAATTAAGATGTTCATAATAACCAACACCACCATTTGGACCTTGTGTTTTTGGATCGTAATATTGGCCGGCAGCATCGAATTCGCCAGGAATTTGATTATGTGCTGGACTAATATAGTTTCCACTACTACTGTTGTGGTGAGAATGGTGATAGGCTGCATTGCTGTGGTATTGTGGTAATTCGCCAGTGTGGTGATTATAAAATGGTTGCTGAATATGCTGGGTACTTGCTGTGGTAGATGGCGGCTGTGGTGGATGGTGGAACACATTTGGACCATGGTGAAGTTTCGTTGCCACTTCATTCCCTGTTTTGAGATGAGGTGAACCTTGTGAAACAGCCAAGTAATCTGGTTTGGGACTTAGATATTCACCATTGGGTACTTGCATGGTGGAATTTTGTAATTGTTGCTGCTGTAGACGATGGGCAACATGTTGTGGTGAACCGGCTGCGGCAAATTCAATATCATATTTACCATAGTAGTCTTGTGGAGATGGTTGTAGTGGTAGTGGTGGTTGTTGTAGCTGTTGTTGTTGTTGCGGTGACTGTTGTAGCTGCTGCTGCTGTTGTTTATTGTAGTAACTTGGGTAAAATGAAGAATTACCATCTGTCATATTGGCAGCATTAGATGCAGCATTTGAATTTTGATAACGTCTTTTAACGCCGGCACCACTATTACTATTTGCCGTCGCTTGACTGTGTTGGGACGAAGTGTCAGAATCCCGTCGGTAACCAGAACCAATTGATATAGACGTTTCATAACCACTAAATTGTGAGATCTTAGTGGATGTAGAAACGATTGACTCCTTTTTAATATGTTTATCATCATTTTTTTTCTTGACTTTATTTATGGGACCCTCTTCGATATCATCATCTAAACTGCCACTGGAAGCAACACTAGAATCAGCACTCACCATATTTGAACCCGACACTGTATTACTGCCCATAAGATTGGAAGAGATGCCAGATTCTAAAGTTGAATTGGGTGTCACTGTAAAAAAAACCGGGTTACCATATCCGTTGTTACAAAATAATTTTCAAAAAAAAACTTACAACTTCCTGCACTTTGATTGTTATTGGTAGCACTTGGTGTATTGTTATTATGACCTCTTGAATTAGATGTAGAATCTGGTATATCATCAGAGGGAAGTTCACAGCCTTGACATGATTTCTTTGAATTGGAATCTATAAAAAACCAAGAACATTTCATTAGTAAAGTGGTTTTCTGAAAATTTAAAAAAAACATAAAAAAAAATTTGACCCTGTTTTTATTTGTGAATTTTTAATTTTAAAAGCAAAACTCAATGTTCCCATAAAAAGGGTATCATTGGGTTTATACCATTTCCAGCAACAGACACAAAAAAACAGACTACAAGAAAACATCAAAGATACTTTAGATTTGTTACTTTTTTGTACTGACAATGATTGATACGCTTCAGTATCGTATCATTGCTGTTGTTTTTTGTCTGTTATTTTTTTTTGGCGTTCAAATAAATTTGTTAAATTAAAGGTGGTAACTTTTTTTTGTTGTTGTTGTATTTTTTTTTCTTTCGCCCAACAGTAAATTGTTGTTTATGGCTAAATTGTTATGAAGTAATCGCCCGAGCCGGATATTTTTGCATGCATATATATTTCATATACAATCACTCAGTGTATTATTCATTCAGAAATGCGGATGAGAAATATAGCCAGAGTTGCCAAGCTTTTAATTTTTTGGTAAAAAAAACTACATAAAATTTCTTTAAATTTTACAATAGGGGTTTTCACAGTGTCGTGCATTTTAATGTGGTAAATGGCAAATTTGCCTTTTTGCTTAAACGTCAAGTATTTGCCACCATTTTGTTTTAACAAATCATGAGCGCATTTTTGGTAAATAATTTGCACAAAATAACTTTAATAACTTTTTGCATTTAATCTGTATTTTTCTTGTTGTATAAATGTTTTTGTTGCCGCGTTCGAAATTTCAGTATAATCAATCACAGCTGTTATCATTTCTATGTTTTTTTTTGTATTTCTCTTTACTCAAGGTTTGAGTTAGGCATTTTAACAAAAATATGCCAGACTAAAATTGGCAAATTTTTTGACGTTTGGCATTTTTGACAAATATCACACTAAAAATGCAAATTTAATCGTCACTGTGAAAACCCTAAATGTTTTTTGTATATTTTTTTAACTTTCCTATATTTCTCCCAATAATCCCGAGTTTTTCTGAATTGTCTTTAAATTTAACAGATTTTTTTTCGAAATCTCTTCCCAGCAAAAAAAGAGCTTACCATTCACTACAAAATTCACCACAACTTATGAACCAGATGTACTTCTTCTTCAACTGAAACATTGATGAATTTAATATGGGCGTGACACACAAAGTATGTTCTTTTTTTCGCCACTTTTCAGTGGCGAAAGATTGACACTTAAGTATAACATATATCAGTAGTGTTTATTAAGTATGTACATATATATTAACATTTTTATCACAACTTCTGAAGTAGTGATCCGGATGTTAATATAACTTGACCTTTTGGAAGCTTCTTATTCTTACGTTGCTTCCACCAAATAGGACTCGATTTCATATAAAATGGACCTCCTGATTCCAAAACTGCAATACACGTTTTTCAAGCATGTTCTGTTTTTGAGATATTCGCGTTTGAAAATTTTAGTGTGATTTATAAAGAATATACATAAGTGCGCAATAGTGGAATTTAGGTTTTTCAAACGCCAATATTTCAAAAACAGTACGCGATAGAAAAATTTGGATACCAGATTTGGAATAAAGATGTCTTATTTTTACTAAATCGAGTACTATTGTGTTTGAGCAACTTAAGAATACGTTACAGATTAGACCCAAATATTTCAATATTCAAACGCGAAAATCTTTAAAACCTTACGTAATAGAAAAATAAATTGCATTGATAATCAAACGTATATACTTCGAATTAAAAAAATTATTAATTATAAAGATCACAAAACTATAAAAATTCACGACGAATCGATTCACCAGTTTGTTCTGACCACAAGCCTAAACCGCAATTTTCTAAAAAGCTTAAACAATTTTTAACAATGTGATGGAGAAACATCCGCTTTAGTATGTAAATGTATTTATTTAATTTAGGACCAACTTTTTTCGATATAAGATATACAGCTTTACCACAAGAAAATAAAATAAATTTAAAATGAGGTTTTAATTTTATTTCCATACAAATTGTTTTTGTTTTTAAAATAGACTTTCAAAAAATGTATTGAAAATTTGAAATTTAAAATAAAACTTTTGTTAAAATAGACTTTTTGTTTTCTTGTGGTAAGGGCCATAGAATGGTAGTTAAACGTCAAATTGCTTGTATGAAATTTGAACAATTTATTTTATTTATAATTGATTTTCGATTTTTTAAGCTCTAAATAAAGAGAAATGAAATGCCATTACCAAATTTTGTCACCATTTTCGCAAAACCTAAATCTATTTGAAGCTGGACGTAGAAAAAATTGCATACTTTGTGTATCACATCCATTCTAACAAGGGAAGTATCTTAACCCTTATAAACAGATTTGCATGAAACGTAAAATATACATAAAAGAGACAATTCTAAGGTTGGGGGTGTCTCGGCTTATCGGCTATATCAGGGATTTAGGGGTGTAAAACATGGGTCAAAAAATGGCAAAAAAATAGTTTTTTGGATTTTTAAGCCATTCCCTTTTAAGAAACTATATGATGTTTACATATGAGAAGAAAGTTTTTTTTAATGCCTATCCACCGGTGGCATAACCTTGTAAAATTTTGGCTTTGTTAAATACTCTTTTCATGAAAATGTGTAAATATTGGGGGGTATTTATATGAAGACATAGACCTACGATGTCAATATGAATACGAAATAATCTTTATTAAATTTAAGTCGACACGTATTTTTTCTCTAGAGAATATTCCTGTTAGTTCGGGAGTTATCGAAATTTTCCCGGAGGTCCACATTGTTTCATAACGGGACAACAAAATTTTGAAACACTGATATGGCCGATAAGCCGAGACACCCCAACCTTAAAATCGTCTCTTTTATATAAATTTCAAGTTTCAGGCAAATCGGTTCATACGGGTTGAGATACTTCCCTTGTAAGTGTTTCAGTTGAAAAAGAAGTTCATAGTAATGGAATTCACGTCAGAAATTTAAGTCTTTCAAAATTGCGCAATGTCAAAATTGCAACTTTTTTTGCTTGTTTCTTTGTGTATAAAAGCAATTGTATTTATATTAAAACAAATTGTAAATCTTTTCCTGCAACTACGCATCATATAAAAGGTAATAGAAAATTAAAATTTTATTAAAAATTTTTTTTAAAAAAATGTTGCAATATTGCACTGTTGCAAGGGTCAAAAAATTCTGAAGTGAATACCCTGAGTATGTTGTGGTGATTTGATTTAATTTCTAAGAGCATATGAAAGAGGTGCTTCAAAATAATTAAGTAAAACACTGGTGAAAGATGTTTTTATTGTTATTTTGTACCATTTTTGGAAGTGATTTTAAAAGTACTTCCTACGGAATATGAAGTTAGGCACCTATCGCCGCTTTGTATGTAGTGAAACCACTAATTCTTTTTGAATCACTTCGTTTATTTTTTGCTGGGCTTAAGATTTGTAGTATGTTTTATGAATTTTCTGGCATAAATTCTGCTGGTTTTTATTTGAGTTTTTCTGATATTTTTTGAGAATTATTTTGTACTTACAATTAGTTTTTTAATTATTTTAATATTTTCTACATTTTATGGCATTTTTATGATTTTTTTATACCCCACACCACCCTGTGGTAAGGGTATAATGAGTTTGTGCTGATGTTTGCAACTACTCGAAATGTTGTTCCTAGACCCACCCTTAAGCCGATCAACTCAGAATCACTTTTTGAGTCGGTTTAGCGATGGACAATGTGAGATTTTCATTTTTAGTGGTACAAAAAAGATAGGAATGATTGGAAAAATGCCACGCCCACATCCTATAAAGAATTAATTTAACAGTTATTGCCATTTTTTTTCTTTAGTTAATGTCATGAAAGTTTAAATTTCGTTATTAGCCGCCATAGAAAGCTTTCGCGCGAAAAAATTATCACGATCGCTTAATGGTTTACAAGTGATCGTTTACAAGGTTTAAAATTATCAAAAAAAATTTCACGGTTCAGTAATTAAAAAAAAAAAAAACAAGTAAAAAATTACAGTCGGTCAATACCGACCATATGATACCCTACACCAGTGTTTTTCGGAACATGGAACCTAAGTCCAAACATGTACCGATTGTTTCTACCCTTTGTAAGATATTTTATTACACTAAAAAAAAACTTGTAAAATTACAAGAAAAGTGTAACTTTTTTTTTTTACCTCCTATTTGACCACACTGATAGGAAATTTGTACATGACTATAATCAAAATCTACTTTAATGAAAAAAGTATTTAATTCTTATGAAATACTTTCTTTGAATAAATACTACCCTTATTTTTTGAAATGAAATACTTTCATTGAATAAATACTACTTTTATTTTTAAAATGAAATATATTAATGAAATTGTAAAGATCTTTTTATAGAACTAAAAATAATAAAAAATGGTTTCACTTAGTTTTCTCGCACAAAATTTTACTCCACCCTTAAATTGTAATACATAATTAAAACCACGCACTAATATAAAACAGCACGAATTTAGTTAATAATTTACTTTTTATTTCAAATTTCATAAAAAAATTTTAAAAAAATCACAAAATCACCAAGTAAAAAACACTTTCACAAATTTTTTTATTTTATTTTTTATAATTATTTTTATAATTTTTTTATCTATCTATAGATTTCACTCAGTTTTCTCACACAAAATTTTACTATAATATTTACTTTTAATACATAAGTAAAACTACGAATTAATACAAAACAACGCGAATTAATACATAACAGACGCGACACGACAGGTGTCAAAAAACAGCAAATTTTGAAAAAACTTAATGAAATTTTTTAATAAAACTACGAAATCTAATAAATCAAAATTAATGAAAATTTTGCACAATATACAGTGCCTGTCAAAAAAATAGCACCAATGACAAAATCTCTATTCATTCAATTAAACAAAATATTATGTGCGTATTCGTTTAAAGTAAATACGCAATACTCTTATACTAAGTATATACCCCTTAAATGTTTGTACTTTTTCCAAAAATTGTGAACGGTTCTTTTTTAACGATCGATATTTAAAAAAAAACTCTAAATCAGTGCAGTCAATAAAATAGCGCCAAATGACAAAATTTCTTTAAAAAAATTAATATTGTTTTTGTTATTAAAATAAAAGTGTTAAATATTAAAGAAAAATTGTTTTTATTTATAAAAAAATTTAATTCATTACAAAATATGACATTTATTTTCATAAAAATATGATGTGGAAGGAATTACACTCCTCAAGAACGTGCTTTTGTAAAAAATATGATTTCTGAACATAAACCATATTCTGAACAAGGAAAATGATTGGAAATTTAACAAAATTAACTTTAGAGATTGAAAAACTTAGTCACAAGCGATGTTTGTCACCATTAGTGATTAGGTGTTTGTAAAGACAATGGAAGAAAGCCCCATTTACGGCAGCTCCAGAGCTAAAAAAGGACAGCAAATGGCGAAAATGTTCGTCAAAGATTACAAAACAACAACATTAACGCTTGTAGATACAGAAAAGTGCGCTTACTCTCACTTAAGAATACTGCAGGTCGTTTGAAGTTTGCTAACAGTAACTCAGAATGACCAGCCTAAAAGTGGATCAATGTTCAATGGACAATGAATCCATTGTGGTTTTATTTGGAGACATGGGATCACATACCTATGTCAAATGACCCTATAACGGGGAATTCAATCCAAAATTCGAAATAAAAATAACTTAAATGGTGTGGGGGATATTTTCCTACTGTGGAGTGGGGTTCATATATTGGACCATGGCTCACATATTGGACTAGATCAACCGTGGATATATACTTAACGCTTATATTCTCCAGAAAGTAATGTTACCATAAGTTTTTGAGCAAATGCCACTAATTTAGGTCTTTTAGCACGTCAATTACCCAAAGCATGACGGGAAATTGGCGAAAAATTGAGTCTGGACAATAAAGTAAACGTATTCCATCACGGCCTGGTCAGTCCTCAGATCTAGACCAAATCGATTGTTAATGGACAGATATAGAGAAGGGAGTGTCTCGAATACAACCAACTTGTAATGAAGCTCTTTGGGTGGCTGTTCAGCAAATCTGGAACTCAATTTTGAATTAAAGATCCAAAACTCTCGCGAATTCGGTACAAAACGTTGTACAGAGGTAATTGTCAACAATGAGCACTCGATTAAATTTTTTTTTAATATTTAAAGATATCAAAACAATACTGAATTCATAACACAGCTCAACAAGAAAATGCGTATTGGATTCTGGTTAGTGATTTGGATGGTGTCTGTTGCGCTGATTCCAAATCCGGATCCCAAATTTGTATATCACATCAGGATTTTGAGTAGTTCGCGGTTAAAGGGCCGAAAAAGGGCATTTTTTACCCTTTTTAACAGCTTATAAAAAAATATACTGACATGCAAATGACTTGGTATCAAGCTCATTCGAAAGCCTGTAATTTTCTCTTAAAGATAAGATAAAATGTTTTAAAAATTTAATTTTTAAAATGGTAAAAAAATCATTAGCAAAAAACCTTCCATTTTTTTAATATTTAGTTTATTTACACAGTGTTTTTTAACAAATTTCCATACAAATTCATATGTAAATTTTAGATTTATAGCACTTGTGGCTAATGATTTTTTTACCATTTTAGAAAATTCAATTCCAAGAAGATTTGATCTTGTCTAAAAGAGAAAATTACACACTTTCGAATGAGCTAGATACCAAATCATTTGCATGTCAGGATCTTATTTTATAGTCGTTCAAAAATGGTCTAAATGGGCATTTTTTGACACTTTAACCGCTATTTTCTCAAAATTGTGACGTGATAGAAAAATTTGAGTGACCGTTTTGGAATCAGGGCACCAAACTCTATCAACTTTTTTTGGTTTCATCCAAAACGCAGCGACAAACCTCAGATTTGTAGAGCGGTGTAATCCATTCGTTTTTCAAATTTAAGAATTTAATTTTAATGCAAAAAGTACTGTGGTGCTATTTTTTTGACTGACAATGAGTCTTTTTGAAGTTTTTTTAAGAACTCTGAAAATTTTTAATAAAATAAAAAACCAAATTAGCCTTTTCTTATGTAATATTGTTTCACACTCTTGTAAGTATCGTATGACACGTTTTCAGTGGCATAAGTTGAAATTGTTAAAAAAAAACAACGAAGAAAATTTTGTTTTATCCTGGTGCTATTTTTTTGACCGCAGCTGTATATGAAATTTCATTCAGCATATGAAATATTTCATTGTTGTAATGAAACAACGTTAATGAATTCCATTCATTAGTGATATGAAGCGTTTTTCTATCAGTGCAGAATTCCTTGTTAGTTTACAAGCTTTTTACTAATAATTTTGTAATTTTTTTTTACCAAAAAAATTATAAATTTACAATTTTTTTGTAAATTTACAATTTTTTGTTGAAATAAAACTTACAAAAAAATTCTCGTAAATTTACTAGATTTTTTTTGCAAAAAATCTTGGAAATTGTAAAATTACAAGAAAAACTGTAAAATTACAAAAAAAAAAATTAAATTTCAATCGAAAATTATCTGTTAAAAAACAATGAAAACTGTCAAATAATATTGGCAAAATGAGATTACGAGACTTTTTCTTGTAATTTCAGGTTTTTGTACCCTCCACTTAGTGAGAGAGGGTATATATAAGTTTGTCATTCCGTTTGTAACTCATAGAAATATCGGTCTGGGACCCCATAAAGTATATATATTCATGTTGCCCGGTCGATTTTAAGACATTCTAGCGATGTCCCTCTGTCTGTCTGCCTATCTGTGGAAAATGTTATCACGGACAAAATATTGCACAGAGATGACTGAAACTTAACATATTTATTGGAAGTTCTCCCGAGAAGTTTGGTATTACATTTGAGTGATATCGGTTCAGCGGTTCAAAAGTTATGAACAAAAATGTAAGCACACCTCAAAAATTTCAGTACATTCAACACAACCTAAAAATACGAAATGCTTTAATTAGGCTTCTGGTTGACATATGTGAACATAATTGAACACCAAATGGTATTTAACCAAGTACGAACATATTTTATGACAAAAAAAGAAAAAAATCGCGGATTTTTTTTTTACCAATTTTTTTTTTCAAAAGTAATTTCCTGTTAAATAAATTTTTTGGCAATAATCTTTTTGAAATTGTGGAGGGTATCACTACATTCGGCAAGGCCGAATTTAACCTTTTTACTTGTTTTTTATCGGTTCATAAGGGTTGGAGTACTTTCCTTGTTAGAAGTAAGTCAGGAAAGAATCTAGCCTGAAACTCTTTAATGAAACATAAAACTTACACGAAACATTTAATTTAATTTGTTTTCAATAAATGCAAAATAGTCATCCTAATTAATTAAAAAACAAAAAAGATCCACTTACTACTATCGGACTGATCATCGTCACCTTTAAGACTATCCTTGTTATCTTCATCGTCAGTTTTTGAAAGAGTTTGACGTTTATGTTTCATGCGACGATTCTGAAACCAGACTTTTACCTGCAGAAAAACAATTATAAAAAAAGAAAAACATTAAATAAATTCAGTAGCAATTAAAAACTAATTGCCAGTTGTGCAAAATTAGTTTTTTTTTCTTCTTTCTTTAAAAACAAAAAACCTTTATTAAATAAACACTTAAATGAGGAGGAAAGAACATTAAAACAGATAAAGAAAATAATAAAATAAAAAAACTATCTCACCTGCCGTTCGGTTAAATCTAAACTGGCTGCAATTTCAATTCTTCTTGGCCGGCATAAATATTTATTGAAATGAAATTCCTTTTCCAATTCCAACAGTTGGGTATTCGTATAAGCAGTGCGTAAACGTCGAGGCAGGCCATTCTCTGGAACGAATTCAGCTGCAATTGAAAATTGCATTTTCTTGATATATGAATAAATGAGATTTTGAAACACTCAAACACACACCAACCAATATTGAAAAAGACTGCCTTTACTTTAACTTGATTATTTCTTTTTTCAATATTTTTTCTTACAATTTTTATCTCAAGTATAATGCAACATGCCACAAACAGTTTTCTATGTAATGAAATTATGCTGCCCTGTTGTGGCTGCTGTTGGTTGCATGGTTTGTTGCTACTTGAAGCAGAAAGGTGGCATGATGGTGTAGTGTTGCTAAGAAATATTGCATTCATTTTGTTTTGTATGTAAAGTTCAAAAAAAGGCGGTATTAAATTTACATTTAAAATTAAAAAGAAATAATAAGAAAGAAAAAAACGAATCACTAAAGTTTATATAATTCAAACAAAGTGAGAAGAAACTTTAAAAAATTTAAAAATACATTTACAAAAAAAAAAACATCTTTTCAAATGGAAAATCTTAATTTTTAGTGACGCAGTAAGTAAGTAAGACTTAAGTTTTCTTTAAGCAATCCATCAGGATGTCACTATGCATAACTAATTTGATGTTGAAAAGAGAGAAATACGAAAATTCGATAGACTATAAAATAAACATCAATACCTTATTTTCCGTGTTTCAAGAATTAGTACAATCATTGCATATTTCAAAAAATCCGTAGAACGTTTTTTGATCAGTACACGTGATTAAAAATCAGTACTTGTACTGCTAAAATCAGTAGGAATAGTCAGCCTTATTATGTTTAAGCTAAAAGAGTGGAACTCCTGATGTTTGGCATGAATATGTCTTATGGTCATAGGCTGGTTAAGTTCGGAAATGGGAACAATCGAACCAGGGAAAAAAGTTTCCCCTAAACCAGCCTCTAAAGTACGACACTTTTTGCTGATTTTTCTATACTTTTGTTGTACAAATGTAACAGTGAAAAGTCAGAAAAAGTTCAAAGTCCTGCCCTCGGACCAAGTGGATAAAAAATATTTATTTAAAAACGCCACCTTCAACATAATTTTTTTTATTTGTTTTTTACAATTTGGAGACTGAAAGGTTGGGCACATCCTGATTTATGAAATTAGTCGCTTTTTATGAAATCTGCATAAAATGTTAACTTTAACTGATGCCCGTCGTGACAACATGTGTTATCATAATAGTCCTAAGAAATTGTGCTTCGTTTGACATTTGACAAATTAGAGAAATCATGCAGCTGCCTATATTCTAATGAGGTACATCTCTGTTCAGAGACATATGGCAACGACAGATAGTTTCAATAGTTTCCAATTACTCTCCAAATAGAGGAACCGCGTAGGGATCGTGGTTTCGATTCACACCAGAACTCTTGGTCTGTTTCGCTACAAGGAGACGACAGTCAGTGTTACTAGTTCTCGGTTACGTTGAAATTATTAAATAATGGGTTTTAATTAAATAGAACGAATAAAAAAACCAGACTTGATCGTGTGATCTAAATTATTAATTTTATTATTTTTAGTGTCCAATTCTACTTGATGACTGCACAGAGAATACAGATTAGTTGTGACAGCCGAACTTAGAGCCAACTAAATGATTCGACAGCAACAACCGACAATTTCAGTTGCGTTTACCGATATTTTTCTCACAGAAGAAAGGTTGTTATAAATAAATTTCTGTGGTCTTAACATGTAATTTTCTCAAAATCGAAAATTTTTACTGTTGCAACAGAACTTTTTAGTTGGTTTGAAATTCGATTGGCAGACAAAACATTGCATCTGAATTAGTCAGGAACTTCATTTATTGCCATCAAATCCTTAAGTCCAAACATGCACCGATTAGATCTATTTTTAGTTAGAACTTTAATTAGTATAAAAAACACACACAAAAACTAAATTTGAGTGAAATATGATTATTTTGACGTACCGAAATTTATAATCCTTCGAATTTCGTGACGGAATTTCAGAAAACAAAAATTTTAAACAAAACTCAGCATAATTTATTTTTTCAATATTTTTCACATAAAGTAAGAAAAATTTGTTTATATCTGGGCGGAATTTGGTCAAACAATTCTAAAATGAATTTTGGTCAAAAACATATTTTTTTCAATGTTTTCATAATTTTCAGATCTTTAATGGTCTTCGATTGGAAGGTATTCCGTCAAAAAATTCGAATATTTATACATTTTCGGACGCCCTTGTGCGTATATTTAAAGCCAACAACTGAAAATCGGTCAAACACTTTATTTAGGAACTAAGTCCAAAAATGGTCTAATCCTCCTAGCTTAAGTTTAAATATATTGATCAAATCGGCTCAAAAAGTAATTCAAAGTTGTTATGTATGTTTGGTACTATGAAATAACTCCCGAATAAAATAACTCCCCTAAATAAAATGAAATAACTGCCATTTTTTCCATACGAATTGGGACTTATTTCATTATGAAATAAGTCCCAGTGTGTGGGGACTTATTTCTTAATTTTTGTTGAAATAACTCCGAAATAAACTATTTTGGGAGTTATTTCATTTCTTTCTTAGCATTGGGATTTATTTCATTTTAAATGAAAAATCGTTGGGAATTATTTCTAATCTGTTCAATTTATTATTTATTTTTTTCGTAAAATTTGCGCAATAACTCCCAAATTAAATAACTCGCAAAAAAATGAAACAACCCCCAAAAATTTAACATACGATTTGGGAATTATTTCATTATGAAATTAGTCCCAGTGTAGTGGGATTTATTGCACAAATTTTGTTGGGATTTATTTCATTATGAAATAACTTGCAAATGAAAAAACCCCAACAAAAAATAGTTTGGGAGTTATTTCATTTCTTTTTAAGCATTGGGAGTTATTTCATCAATGGTGGGACTGGCGTACGGACATAGCGCCCAAGGTCTTATCACCCAAAACCGTAATGATAGGTCTAAAAATGTTATTTCTCCCAAAACAAAATTGTCAAAAAATCCAAAATATTTTTTTTGGGCGAAATGTCGAAATTACGACTTCTATGATTTGTTTTATTGTAATAAGGGATTTCTGCGTAGACGGCCTTCGGCTGGGCTTAGGGATTACATACTCCATGCATTAAACCCACCCTCTCTGCAAACCAAAGCTATTTTGGTTGTCAGGCATTTTTGAGGCATAACAAATTTAGTAGCGTAAAGGGCTGCTACCCTAGAAAACTTTACTTTGCGGAGAGGGTGGGTTTAATGCATGGATTTTGTTAATCCTAAGCCCGGCCGAAGGCCGGCTACGCATATAAACTTTAAAATATTGTGTTAAAAAAAACTATTTTGGTGAGTTTTATGATTATTTTTTTTGGGTGCTATGACATTTTATAAATATAACATTTTGATATTTGGGTAATATGACATTTTTGATAATTTATATAAATTTAAAGAAAATTGTTAAAATACCCAAAAATAATGGCCATATCGTCCAAAAAATTTTGCAACAACAACTAACACACATTTTTTTTGGGTGGAATGACTTTTTTAAATTGGGCGATATGCACTTGGGCGCTATGTCCGTACGCCGGTGGGACTTATTTTATTTTAATTGAAAACAATATATGGCGTACGGACATAGCGCCCAAGGTCTTATCGCCCAAGGTCTTATCGCCCAAAACCGTAAATGTTATATCGCCCATGCTGCGACATATAGCCCAAAATGATAGGTTTAAAATGTTATTTCTACCAAAACAAAATTGTCAAAAAAATCCAAACCTTTTTTTTGGGCAAAATGTCGAAATTACGACTTCTATGATTTGTTTTTTGTAATAAAAGTTTTCTGCGCAGCCGGCCTTTGGCCGGGCTTAGAGATTACATACTGCATGCATTAAACCCACCCTCTCTGCAAACCAAAGTGATTTTGGATATCAGGCCTTTTTGAGGCGTAACAAATTTGATAGCGTAAAGGCCTGCTACCCTAGAAAACTTTACTTTGCGGAGAGGGTGGGTTTAATGCATGGTATTTGTAATCCCTAAGCCCGGCCGAAGGCCTGCTACGCAGAAAACCTTTTGGCACTTATTTCATTGGGAGTTCTTTAATTTTTTTGGGAGTTATTATTTTAATTTTAAATAACTCCCAAATATTGGGACATATTTTATTTTTTCTTTGGGAGTTATTTCATTTTTTAAAGTTGCAAGTTAATTCATTTTTCTTGGAACTTATTTCATTGGGAATTATTGCATTGGAACTTATTTCATTTGGGAGTTATTTCGCAGTACCTTTCCGCGTTGCCGGCCTCCGGCTGGGCTTATATTTTAAAAGCAAATACTAACGGATAGTATTTTCTATATTTTTCTTTAAATTTTTTTGTAGAAACTTATGAATAAAATATTTTGATTGGTGGATCCAGTAAATCGTGAAGGTTCATAAAGCGAGAGTGCCCATCGAGATGCTAATCCAGATGGGACTATCGATTTATTTAAAAAAAAAATTAAGATGCTGAAGAGGATTCATTGGATTTGTATGAAGCTAAGGATTCATCATTTGAAAAAAAAATCATTAAATTTCTATGGGCAAAGAAAGCGTGGAGCACTCCAAGCTCAGATTTTTTTCTGAAAGTTATCCTAAACTCGAGTTTCATATTTTGTAAAGTATTTTTTATATTATTTTACTGACACTATTGTTTTGGCAACAAATCCGGCCACACTTATGAAAACCGGAACTTTCATTATGGTTGTAAGAGCTGAGATTCTGACATAACTGGGTTTAGAAATTATTATTGGAACAATCGGATATCTTCGTTTAGCGATGTACTGGAGTAGTTCTACTAAAATACCAGCCTTTCGCAAGCACATGACAAAAAAAGATTTCATTTAATACGCACTTATTTAAAGTTTAGCGTAGAGAAGAACTCGAGTGATAAACTGCAATAAAGTTCGAGTGACATACTGTATAAAGTTATAAATAAGTTCTTGAAAATAACTTATGAAGTTCTAAAAGATAAAAACTGGGTTACAGCAAAATCCTATAAAAAGGGGTATAAAAGTGTTTTTCCGTTGTAGCTCAAATGGAATTGTATATGATCTCGAAATATAACAGGGAAAAGCACAATTGTTGGAGATTTAAAATTCGGGTCTCGCTCGGATATTGTCATTTACCACTGTAAATCGATTCCGGAAAATATAAACCACAAACTATTTTTTGATAATTACTTCACTACAATTAATTTATTAATATATTTGCGAGAAAAGGGAATATAGGCAACAGGCACCATACGAGGATATAGATCCGGCAAAGCTTCATTTGTAACAGAAAAGGATATTAAAAAGTTAGGAAAGGGAATTTATGACTATTGCATTAAAAGGAACCAAAATATATATATTTTAAAATGGCTGAATGGGGACATCGTTCGATTGGCTTCGTCTATTTATGGTGATGAAGACTTTAGATAGCTTACCAGATTTTGTGGTAAAAAAAAGAAAATCGTTGTCATACAACCTTACGTTGTCGACAATATAGACTTTTTTCGACCATTTTATCAAATTAGCGGTATGCAAATCTTGGTTGGAATATAACATTGATGGCGATAGTAATAATATAAGAAAAAAATATTAAATGGATTTATTAGCATTCTAAATTAATGATGTAGCTGATGGATTTCTAGCACTAACATCAGCTCAAAATCTCTCTCGAAAACGTGGACGACCCAGACTAACTGAAGACGTAGATCTTTCCCTCACCCCCAGAACTTCGAGGCCAAAGCTTTCATATTTTATTTTATTTTTACGTTGAACCAACACTCAGGGGATGCCCCTACTAATGCAGTGCATTGTTTTGATATCAGGAAAATATAGTGAGGAGTAGGAAAGAGGGAGTAGTGTTTGTGGATATTTGACTTGAATTTATCTACATTGAAAGAAGCTGGGAAGACCTCCGCCGGAAGATTATTCCATATACGGCTAGTACGACTGATAAACGAACCTTCTCTGTAATGCGATGTGTGATCAACTGGACAATCGACAACAAATTGATGTGATCTACTAGACAACCGAGTGTTGCGAACAACAACTCGGGCTCTAGAAATAAGTTCACTTATCTCAGCGGAACACTTTCCATGGAAATATCGATAGAACAGAGTCACACAACCCACATTACGACGATGCTCCAGTGAGTCAATAGAGTTGGCTACCCTATTGTCATTGATAAGCTTCAACGCCCTCCTTTGCACAAGGTCCAAAAGCTCCAAAATAGACTTTGAAGCACCTGCCCATATATGAGAGATGTAGGTGGTATAAATAGTTAGGAGATCGGATGAGGTAAAGTACTTCTTACACCGGTTTAAAAAACCGATACACTTGAATGCTTCTTTCGACACTTGAAAACGTGTTAATTCCAACGGACATCGCACTAAATTCTCATGCCAAGAACATCAAGAGTGTCCGATTCCTCGATACCTATACCACGCATTTGTACAGATGACGCTGGTGATTCCACATTCCTGTGGGTCAACATACAACATTCGGTCTTGCGTGCATTAAACTTGACCCTATTCGCAAGACCCCACTCAGAGATTGTCGACAGGTCCTGATTAAGTGTGTCATTCATAATCCGCCGTATATAAAACGATTTTGAAATTCGCAATAATATAAATTATAATTTAAAGTTTCCGATTGTCATTCGTAAAATATCAATTCCCGGGTGAAAATGACCATGCATGTTCATATATGATGCATATATGGATGTCCATACAAGTGCATATCCGTAATTTGAGGGTACATGTACATTAATGATCATACATTGTCATACATGAATTTGTATGTAAAATTTTTTTTTGTATTTTTTTTCCATAAAACGTCTATTAATTGAAATTTTTTCAAATATAACTAATTTGTACTAATTTATGACACTGATTTTTTAATAAAAACTAACGAATATTTTAAAAATATACTTTGGACTTTATGATACTTCGAGGAATTAACCACTCTTCGAATGAATTCACAAATAAAATACATTCGATTTTTATTGTCACTGAATACAATTATCTTTACATATCAATAGCGGTATTCGCTCTTGATAGCATTTTTGCAAGGGTAGTATAAATGCTATGATTTTATGCTACAAAGTGTGAGCGTCTTTTTTTCGTTTTTATTGTGAGTTTTCAAACAGCTGTTGTTATTATATTCTGCTGTTGTCAAAATAGCTATTTTCTATCGAAAATCGCTTTTCTAGCGATTTTTTTAGTAGGATTTAGCGACTTTCTGTTTAAATAATAATTGGCATCAGTGCCGCGTTCAAGAAGAAGATGAAATAATTAATTTTTTCATTTGTGTTGTTCTAATTTTTGGTTATTTTTTGTTATAATTCGTTCTTAAAATCTATTGTTATTTTTTTTACACAAAATATTAAAGTTTGGTAATTTTTTTTTATTGTTTTCCGGAAAAACTAAAAGATGTTAAGTATAAGCAAAATTTCGTTCAACTGTTGACAAGTGTGGACGTGTTTTAATTTATCTCCGTGCTATTAATTGAATTTTTGAAATTGTTCGTAATAGGTATTTTTGTAATATTTTCATGACCACATCCAGGAAAATGAAAATATGGACACAAATGATACCGATTTAATTCGAGGCTCTGCCTCACCGACTGGTGCTGGTCCTAGCACTGGTCTTAGGGTTGCGACCTTGAAGTCCGACCTTGATTCTGGTAGGGGTGCTCAGCCTAATATTGGTGGTAAAAAGAAAAAGAAACTTAAACCATCAAAGGTCAGGCACAACCAGAGACGGCTTTGTTTGAAAATAATTAACAGACTAAGCCAACTTGATGGAACGAAGCTCTCCGAACGTGAGAGGGCGTCGCTATCATGGGCGAAAGGGGTCATTGAAGAACAGGACAAACTTTCGGCAATGCGCGCATCTGACAAACAGAGCGCTGTTTCGGCCTCGTCATCGAAGTCTGGTAAAAGGTTGCGCTCGCCCGACGAGAAACCTTTACCTAAGAGATCTAAGGTGACCGGCAACGTCTGGACTCAGTCTTTTAGTGAAGTGGTTAAAGGTAACTTCGTTAGGGCTGTGATAAACAGGCAAAATGGGGATTGTAGTATTCCAAGGGACAAGTGGAGTTTAGTTGAAATGAAATCTACTATAGGCTCCTTGAGAGTATGCCTGATTTTCTACCTACTACTGTCAACGCAGGTTGGTATCAGGGGCGAGTAAAACTCGTTGCTTTTGGGAACGAAAGATCCGCAGCCGTGTTTAAGGTTGCCATTAGCCAAGTGGGAGAGTTATGGCCTGGAGCCAGACTGGACGTTGTGGAAAAACATGATATCCCCTCGCAACCCAGAGCTCATGCATGGATCCCAATGGCTACAAATGACACTGCGGTGATTCTTAAGATGATAAAAGTCTGCAATCCTGACCTTCCAACTCAGAATTGGCAAATTGATTGGGTGAGATGGAGGGCGCTCGTCGTCAAGCAGTGGTCTTGGTTAATGAGGAATCGCTTCCGCTTTTAGCCAGGACTGACGGCATTATTAGATTTGGATTTTTTCATATAAGAGTCAATGTCTACAAGGGCGACCAGAAGACTATTTTGGACGCAGACAAGCTAGTGGCAGAGTCGGCTGGGGAGGAGAATCTGGAAAAGGTTGATATTCAGCTGGCCGATTCTAGGCTGATGGGAGATGCATCTGGCATTTTTGAAACCAAATCTGGTAACGAATGCGACCTCTGTGATGGCATGGAGGATAAAGCCGATGCCACGATGGGTGACATTCAGGACGAGGCCCATGCAGTGAGGAATTCGGAGAGTTCTGTTGCCTCCGATTCAGAACAGATGGGATATATATCTGGCTTATTCGAAACCGAATCTGGGGACGAATGCGACCTCTATGATAACACGGAGGATGAAGCCAATAACACGGTGGTGGAAAGGATGGTGGAAAAAAAGCAAGATGTTGCGGTTCCTACAAATAAACCTCCATCACTGTAAGGCAGCCTCAGCTGCACTCTTGCTGCGCCTGACGACAGGAGCAGTTGACTTGGTTTTTATCCAAGAGCCCTGGGTGCGGGGTGGCAGGGTTTGCGGATTGAAGACCCCTGGGTTTAAGTTGGTGGTTGCCAAAGGTGAGGGCTCACCAAGAGCCTGCATCTTGGCAAAAAATGGCTTAAATATATTCTTTTTATCAACTTTTAGTGATATGGATGTTACAGCGGCTAGCTTAGAGCTTCATGGGAAGTCTATTTGGCTCGCCTCTGCGTATTTTCCTAATCCGGGGTCAATACCCCCGGAGAAGGTTGTCGGTCTAATTCGGGAGTCTGAATCTAGGGGACACCAGTTAGTAGCGTGTTGTGATGCTAATGCACATCATTCGATATGGGGAAGTACAGACACAAATGATAGAGGCGAATCACTTTTGGAGTTTTTGTTAAGCACTAACCTCTATATTTGTAACAAGGGTGGTGAACCAACTTTCGTTACAAGTACGCGGCAAGAGGTTCTTGACGTAACACTTGTATCAGATACATTGTCTGATAGAATTGATGACTGGAGAGTTTTGGAAGAGCATTCTTTCTCAGATCATCGCTACATTGAGTTTTTACTCAGGGAGCGTGCCCCGGTTGAGACAGTTTCTAGAAATCTGAGGAGAACAAACTGGGTGAAATACAGGGAGACTTTTTCTTTGCTTTTGGATGAAGTACCCTTATCTAAACCACATAGTTTGGCGCAAATTGACTGTCTGGTTGACCATATAACAAATGTTTGTAATAGGTGCCTGGATGCGTCTTGCCCTTCTGCAAAGCCTAGAGGGAAAAAAAGCCACCTTGGTGGTCAAATGAGTTGCAGACGAGCAGAGATTCCTGCAGAAAGCTCTTTAATAAGGCTAAATTATCAAGAGCGGACGAGGACTGGTCTGCATACAGGCTGCAACTTAAGAGTTATAAAAAGATGATCAGAAATGCAAAATGTGATTCTTGGAAAAACTTCTGTGGAAACATAGAAGACGTTTCTGAGGCATCCAGGCTGCGCAAGGTTCTGGCTTCTTCTCCTTGCACCCTGGGATACCTGAAAGATCCTAATGGGGTGTGGTCTTCCTCCAGTGGAGAGTCGCTGGATCTCCTTTTAAACACGCATTTTCCGGGCAATTCCATGACGCCGTTTCAAGCTTTGGAACGTTCTGACGCCCAAGCATCTGAAATTGCTTCGGAAATAATAAATATGCCAACATTAATCTGGGCGATAAAAAGCTTCAGGCCCTATAAATCCCCGGGACCTGATGGTATAATCCCGGCTGAGTTGCAGCAAGTGTCGGACTATATAGCCCCGTTGCTGTATAATCTATACACAGCATGCATCAACTGGTCGTACATTCCTTTAAAATGGAGGGATACCAGAGTCGTATTTATCCCGAAGGCTGGGAAAAGTTCCCACACAGCTCCGAAGGATTTCAGACCAATTAGTCTGTCTTCTTTTTTGTTAAAGACAATGGAACGAATGATAGACTCATATTTGCGTAGAGTGATTGACCCGAGGTTGCTTTCGACAAAGCAACATGCATACAGCAAAGGACGATCAACGGAAACAGCTCTTCATGAGCTCGTTGGTACCATCGAGAGATCGCTTTCGGTAAAGGAGTACACTATGGTGGCCTTTCTTGATATTGAGGGGGCTTTTAATAATGTCATCCCAGAATCGATAATATTGGCATTGTCTGGTCTGGGAGTAAAGCGCGAAATCGTTTTAATGGTGGAAAGCCTACTTGCCTGTAGACGTATAACGTCTGAATTGGGAGCGTCCGTCATATCTCGATTTGTCAATAGGGGCACACCACAAGGAGGTGTTCTTTCGCCGCTTCTTTGGAACCTGGCACTGAATTCAATGCTACTATCTCTAGAAGCACGTGGTTGTCATGTTGTCGCATATGCTGACGATGTCGCGATAGCGGTAAAGGGGAAGCATCTGCCAACATTGCGGGACATTCTTCAGGGTTCTCTGAAAGATCTGTCTAAATGGGCAAGAGACTGTGGTCTAGGAGTTAATCCTAGTAAAACAGAGCTTGTTTTATTTACAAGGAAAAATAAGATTCCTGCTTTTGATCCTATTTCTCTGGACGGTACTGAAATCACCTTCTCAGATGGAGCCAAGTATCTTGGAGTATTTCTAGATAGGAAGCTGAATTTCAGGCGTAATATTGAGGAACGGGTGAGAAAAGCAACGATTGCTTTGTATTCCTGTAAAAGGGCCATTGGAAAACGATGGGGTTTTAGCCCTCAAGTCGTTCATTGGATCTATACAGCAGTGGTGCGTCCAATTTTGCTGTATGGAATCATTGTCTGGTGGCCTGCTTTAGAAACAAAATCGAACTGTGTCTTTATCACGAAGGTACAGAGAATGGCGTCAATGTGCATCACTGGTGCTCTTCGTACTACACCTACGGCTGCATTAGAAATCCTCCTTCACCTGATACCCTTGGACATATTGGGTAGGCAGTATGCGGCTGCGTCGGCAATTCGACTTAATAGCACGCTGCAATGGAGGAGCAGCGATTGTGGCCATAGCGCGATCTTGAAAAAGATAACAATACCACAAAATGTGGATTGTGCTCCCTCTTTGAGCCTCTTTGAGCCTCTTTGAGCGCCACTTTACCACTATGATACCATCCAGGGAGTCTTGGATGGGGGATACTCCGGGAAGTGGAGCTACCATAAATTTTTACACAGATGGATCGAGGCTGCACGAACAAGTGGGCTTTGGGGTCTATTCGGAAGAGCTTGGATTGAGCCTAGCTCGTAGATTGCCAGATCATTGCAGTGTCTACCAGGCAGAGATGCTGGCAATAAAGGAAGTGGCTGACTGGTTGAGCTGCAATGTCTTGTCTACAACCGCAGTCAACATATACTGACAGTCAAGCCGCGGTCAAGTCCCTGGATTCAATGTTTCTGAAAACAAGATCTGCCCTTAACTGCCGCACGTCTTTAAATGAGATGGCCAAGCAGTTTAACATACGACTCATATGGGTCCCAGGGCACAGAGACATTCCAGGGAATTGCAAAGCCGATGAGCTTGCAAGACTAGGAACTACCTTACAGGTTCCAACAGAATTGGAATGTGTTGGTATGCTTCTAGAAACTTGCAAGCAAAACCTACGGCTTTGTTCTGCGACGGAGACTAATCAAAGATGGGCAAATGGATGGACGTGTGAGACAACACGACTGATTTGGCCTTCTCTTAATCAGGGGCGCACAAGTGAGCTGATATCGCTTCCAAGAGGAGAGATTTCAACGGTGGTTTCTATAATTACCGGACACTGTCTTATAGGGAAGCACGCAGAGCGGTTAAATGTGCCGTCGAATGACTTTTGCCGAAGTTGCATGGATGAAGAGGAGTTGGAAACCATCGAACACTTTATTTGCCATTGCCCGGCACTTTCTGGTCAGCGACTTGCTTCACTGGGATCTAGGGAGCTGTACGATCTTTCAGATTTGTCGGATGTCAAAATTCAACATCTAAGGAGTTTCATAAGAAGCTCAAACTGGTTTAACGACAGGGACTAGTAGGGAAACCTATTACGATCCCGTGGTATCACAATGGACCTCAGAGTCTACGTGTGTTGACGTAAAACGTCAGCAGCCACTTACAACCTAACCTAACCTAAGTATTGTAAGCTTGAAAGGTTTGAAAGGCCAGAATATGCTATGGGTTTTTGTCTTGCATATAAATGAAAGTCTTGTATATTTTTATTTCATGTATTTTGTTGTTGTGGTCTTGCATACTCTTGTATTTATACAAGATCTGCATGAAAGGTCTGCAAGGGTAGTTTGCTACCAAGAGCGAATACCGCTAATATTTCATGGAATGCATTCGATTTTTACCATTAAAGCGAATTCTTGTTTATGAGAATTTTTAAAAGTGAATGTATTCTTTATTTCATTCATTTATTATTCATGAGACTTAAAAATTGAATTTATAAAAACTTACGCATTCAATTTTAAAGTCGAATGATTCGAATTTTAAAATCAAATATAAATTCATTCGATAAATTGTGATTGGGGAATGCAATCATTAAAGTTTAATTCAGAACACCAAATCTTATTAAGGGATGAAATCCTTCGCAGCTCTGACAGTAATACCGTCAGAGTAGTCGAATTTTCTTCTAAATTTGGTTGTTTACGTTAGTGCCGTTCATATTCGCCTATAGAATACAAAAATTATAACCAATGTTGATGATGTATGATCATTATTGTCCAACCGAACGACTTTTTCAGACTGAACACATACATGAACTTCGTCCAATTTTGCAAAGTTCTGCCGAACCCAACCTTTAAAAATTGTTTTTAAGACATGTATGCTATGCAGATGCATAGCATATATGAAGGAGTATGACATATACCTATCCACACATAGTTGCATACATTTACAAATATGGAATATTACATTACTTGTGTATGTCCATATATGCTCCCATATATGACATACATTTCCATATATTGTTCATATACTATCATACATGGAATCATGTATGAGCATGTATGAACATGCATGGTCATTTTCACCCGGGTTGTAATTCGAAGATTCCAATTGAAATGTTTAAAAGAATAATTGAATTTCAATTGATCTTTTATGAATTAAAAATAATCTTTTGCAAATTACAATTGGAATCTTCGAAATATAATTCATCCTTAACGAAAAAGTTCATTAATTTTAGTGCCAACATTTGGGAAAATTTGATTAATAAGGGATATGTGTAAACGCATCCCTCAAACTTGTATCTATGATATCAGTTTTATAAAATGTAGTACGTTCAGCTGATGTTTAATGAAATCATTCAAGTTTTTTTTTTTTTATTTTCGAGTAGTGCACGATATAATGTGTTTTTTTGTAAAAGCTTATACACGTTTTTGGTAAGTTTTTCTTTCATTTGGCGGCTTAATAAGTAACCGAGATGTTGTTTAAACGTTAAGTAATTAACAAAAAATTCTAATCAATCAATCAAGTTTCATTTAAAATTATATTGTTAAATATGTCTACTGTTTACATTTGCCGCTGTTACGATGCTGTTGCTTTTGGGTGCTACTGTTTTTGAAAATGAGACGATGTTTAATGGATATTTTGTTTAATGATTTTTTTTTAAAGTGGAGACTTTTAATGGAATTCTCCAAAAACAAAACAACGACAAAATATAATCGAAAACAAACAGATGTTTGTTTGAAAATGATTTAATTATGAAAATTGGTTAGGTATTTCCGGAGTACTTATTTTTTTGTTTGAGAAGAGAATGATAATAATAAAATGGAGCCTATTAAAAGAGGTTAGGTTAGAAGTGGCTACTATCATTGTGACAGAGTCTGAAGATGTTTTAGTGATAAACTGCTTCTGTGATTTGTATATTTGTCTAGGGAAATATTTCAAGAGTACCATCTCATCCATGTCTATAATGCGTGTTAAAAGTCGTTGTGGTTTTCGAATGTGAAACACCCATAATTCGATTATTCAGGTTTAGCTCAATAAAGTTGATACATTTTTTTCTTGTGATCATTAGAATAAACATTGTTATTACTCTAGTATTCTAAATTTCGATTTATTCAAAATTCCGATTTCTTTAAGATTACGAATTTTATGATATCCAAATGTTCATTTAAACTTTAGATAATTCATTTCCATAATATTTCTTGCATCCTATCAACAGACTTTAAAAGGATATCACAAAAGTATACACCTTGTAGAAAAATCAATACCAAAATAAATTTCCTAGAAATACAAAAAAAACACACACATTCCATTCAAATTTACCTAAACATAAACTTTGGAATCTACAAAAGTAGAAAATATGATTTCCTGCATCTATTGGCAAACGAACAAGATGTGCAACTAGAACAGATAAAACTGTTGGCAAGTGAAACAAGGAAATATATTGAGAAAAATAGGAAACTCCATTGAAATGCAAATCTATAGTTTGAAGTTTTCGTTAGAATTCTATGCAATTTTATCCCATTTAGTGTTGCAAAATGAATAGGAAAGCTTTAGAGTGTCATATGACCACAAAGAAGTTAGGAAAGCATGCAGATATTTTGCTCTTTTGAAACTGGTAATCATATGTACTGTTGTACATTGACAATAGCAGATGCATTCTATACTTACTAATGCAAATCATTGGCAAAATGTGTGGATATGTAGAATATGTTTCCTAGAAGTAATTTCAAAGTGAACAACAGTATCAGTTTTGGTAAAATTCTGTTTATCATCATCATTGTCATCGACCGAATATTACTCTATGGTTGACGAGTATTCAGATTAATACAATTTTCAGGTTATGTTGAAAAATTAACTTAACAGGTTTCCTATTTAATGGTTTTAGTTTGTGTTTTGAATATTTGCAGGATTCGAAATGCTTTCTTCCAATATATTTCCGTCTATCTATCCGATTGGAACTAATTCGGACGGACATCGGTCAAACGTCTTAAAATCGATCAAGGATAAATAACATTTATACTTTCTGGGATACTAGATCCATATTTCGATTCGGTAAATACAGAATGACGAAGGATGGAGGGTATATAAATTTTTCCGTATTGTTTGTTTTTTTTACGTGGAAGCAACACTTCAGTGCATTGTGTTACTATCAGGAAAATAAGTTATGAGGAGGAGGAAAGAGGGAGTAGTGTTTGTGGATATTTGACTTGAATTCATCTACATTATACAAAACTGGGAAGACCTAGTTCGACTGATGAACGAACCTTCTCTGTAATGCGCTGTGCGATCAACTGGACAATCGATAACAAACGGATGTGATCTACTAGACAACCGAATATTGCGAACAAAAACTCGTGCTCTAGGGATAAGTTCACTTATCTCAGCAGAACACTTTCCATGGTAATATCGATAGAACGAAGTCACAAAACCCACATTCCGACGATGCTCTAATGAGTCAATAGAGTTGGACACCCTATTGTCAGTGATTAGCATCAACGCCCTCCTTTGCACACGGTCCAAGAGCTCCAAAATAGACTTTGAAGCCCCTGCCCATATATGGGAGTTGTATTCCATCTTCGGTCCGATGTTGGTGGTATAAATAGTAAGAGATCTGATGAGGTGAAGTACTTCTTACACCGAGACACTTGAATGCTTCTTTCGACACTTAAAAAACGTGCTTATTCCAACGGACATAACACTGAATTTTCATGACCAGAACATCAAGAGTGTCTGATTTCTTGATACTTATACCACCCATATGTACAGATGACGCTGTTGACTCCACATTCCTGTGGGTCAACATACAACATTGAGTCTTGCGTGCATTTAACTTGACCCTATTCGCAAGACACCACTTTAAGATTCTCAACAGGTCTTGATTAAGTGTGTCATTCATAATCTGCCTTTTGCCCTCAACCTCAACAAGGCTTGGCCTACGATCAAAGGAAAATGAATGACAAATGTTGCTGTCATCTGCAAAAGTGTAGATAGGAATTGAAGTTTGACTTAGAAGGTCGTTGAGAAAAATAAGAAAAAGGGTAGGAGAAAGAACAGAACCTTGCGGTACCCCTGATTGAAGCTGAAACTCATCAGATGAGAACCCATCTATAACAACATGTTTAGAACGATCCCTGAGGAAACTTGAAATAAATCGAGAGAAGTCATACCGACACCAAAGGCATTAAGCTTGGATATGAGCGCACCGTGAGACACACAATCAAATGCCTTGGAAATATCCAGAGCAACCACCTTACTCTCATCAAAATGGTGCATCGAACGACTCCAACGTTTCGAATGGAACGCCAACAGATCCCCAGTAGAACGAGTTCTCCGAAAACCATACTGCCGATCGTTTAAAAGTAAGTTAGCCTCCAGATTCCTAACTAGATGGCAATTTTCCAAGCTCTCCATTATTCGAGAGCGCTGAGAATATTGCAAGTGGGGGGTAATTATCAGGGTTATTAGCCGCACCCTTTTTAGGGATTGGCTGCACATTGGTAACCTTCCAACATGATGGAAAGATTTCCTCACGGAAGAATAAGATAAAAAGGTTAGCCAGTGGACGTGCTTACGTCAAAGCAATCTGCTTCAGCACCAATTGGCCTGTCATATGATACGTACTTTAAGATCAATTGGTAAATCATTTCTTTTTGAGTAGGATCACCAACTCTGTGGGAAATGGACATGGACTGATTACAGAACTGGTATATATATATATGTTCCTCTAACTCCCACTGGAGCATAGGGCGCCAAAAACAACTTTCTTGTTCACAGATTGGAAGTGGCTGCTGACGCTTTACATCAGCCCACATAAACCCTGAAATCCGTTGTGACATCATGGGGCGGCTACCGCGTTGCCTTACTAGTCCCTTTCGTTAAACAAATTTTACCTCTTTATAAAACTCCTAAGATATTGAATTTTGATATCCGAAAAATCAGAACGATCTTGCAGCTCCCCAGATCCCTGGTAAGAAAGTCTCTGAGAAAGTGCTAGGCAATGGCAGATAAAATATTCTACAGTTTCACCTCCTTCCATCCTTGCAACTCCGGCAAAAGTCATTTAAAGGCATATTTAACTCAGCGTGCTTTCCTATAAGGCAGTGTCTGGTAATAACAGCAGCCACCGTCGAAATTTCTCCTCTTGGAAGCGATATCAGTTCACTTGTTCGCTTCTGATTAGGAGAATGCCAAATCTGTCATATAAAGTCTCACACGCCCATCCATGTGCCCATCTCTGATTTGCCTCCGTCGCGGAACAAAGGCCCTGTATTTTAGGTCCCAGTCTTGCAAGCTTATTGGCTCTGAAATTTCCTAGAATGTCTCTGTACCCACATAAGTCGTATGTAAAACTGCTTGACCATCTCAGTTAAAGACGTGCGGCAGTTAAGGGTAGACCTTGTTTTCAGAAACATTGACTGCAGGGATTTGACCGCGGCTTGACTGTCGCGGTCAAGTTGACTGCGGTTGTAGACATTGCAACTCAAACAGTCAATCACTGCCATTATTGCCAGCATCTCTCCCAGGTAAACACTGCAAAGGTCTGACAATTCTCGAGGCAGACTCAACGCTAGCTTTTCCGAATAGACTCCGAAGCCCAATTGTTCGTGTGATTCTATCAATCTGTGTAAAAATTTATGGAGGATCCACTACCCGGAATACCGCTCATTCAAGATTCACTGCATCCAGTGAGTCTGCATCCAGTGAGTCATACTGGTAAAGTGGCGCTTAAAAAGGCACATAGAGGGAGTACAGTCCACATTTTGTGGCATTTTTATCTTTTTTAAGATAGCGCTATGGCCACATTCGCTGCTGTTCTATTGCAGTGTCCAATTCTGCTGCTGTTCTATCAGCCCAATTGGGCGTACCACTGCTGTATAAATCCAGTGAACGACTCTAGAACAAAACACCTAATGTTTTTCATTGGAAAATGAAAAGAAGGAATCTTATATTTCTTTTTAAACAAGACAAGTTAAGTTTTACTTGGAGTAACTCTGAGACCACAGTCTCTTGCGATCACATGCCTTACTTCTTGACCAATTATGGAGTCTGGGATGATATTATTAAAGGGCCCCTTTTTATAAATGAAGGCCACCATCGTTTACTTCTTTGCAGAAACAATAGCTCTATGGTATCAACGAGCTCTTTCCATTGATCTACCCTTGCTGTATGCATGTTGCCTAAACGAAACAAAATACTCTACGCACTCTACTTTCGGAACTGTGTGAGTGTTTTTCTAGCCTTTGCAAAAAAAACGACTATGGTATAACTCCATTTTAAAGTAATAAACTGGTGCATGGTCAATTAATCAGAAAGAACTAATTCCTTGACTAGTGAACTAGATTAGGTTAGTTCAGTTGTCCATTAGTGCTAGTTTGGTGACATGTTTCTTAAGGTGAAATCTGGGATATGTTGTTCGATACTAACCCTGTGACAAGTCAAAAGGTATCAATTAACCTTGTCTTAGGACATATCCATGTAAAAGTGATAAGTCGCTTATAAGGAAAAGTTCTGGTTTAGGACCTGTCTTGTCCCTTTAGACCAGTTTAGAAACAGTCACAGGACCAGTACTCTTCCTTACAGAGCACTTGCAAAATACTAGTGAATGTTAGCTATGCGATAACATTCACAAATCCGCTTAGTAGCAGATTAAAAGCTACAATTGGTTTTGCAATAGGCTTTCTTATCATAGTTTAAAAGTAGTTCATAGAAAATATTGTAACCATCATCACAATCATCAACATCAACAAAAACAACATTGTCGTCATTGAAGAAATACCGGAAAATCCGAAGTCGAACTTATCTTAACTTTCAAATGTTGCACCAGTGTGTTACTTAGTTTTCCAAAAAAAAAACAACTTTAAACTTTACAAACAATTTGCATACGAAAATGGTACATACAGAAGTCATATATGGGAATATATTGAATAAATATTTTCTCTTTATTAGAATTTTGTATTCGTATGTACTGGAAGTTTATTTTGAAAGAACTTTTCATTATTGATATACGACTACCAACAACAAACAACATTTCTATTTATGGAGATGATGGTAGAATTTTCCAAACGAATTGCAATCTAATGGTTTCATATTTCCGTTACTCTTAGGAAAATTGATTTAAACTTTTAAGGTTGACTTTATGAATATTTATGTGTTGGTTGGTTGTTTTTTTGCCATAGTAAAGTGTCCTTTTTAACCAAGGATTTTACACTCATACACCATCATACAAACATTTAACATTACAATTTACTTGTTAACACTTAAAAGCACTTGTGTATTGTCCGAATAAGTAGTTTGCAAAAAAAATCTATTTTACATAAGGTTACAAAAATAGACCTTTATCCTCCTGGTCTTTGTTTAACATCTATGAAAGCCACATGAATTATGATCCTCTTTAGTTGAATTTACCTTTTCTAATGTCCTGTAAAATTAATGTTTTCTTCTTTAAGTGGTCAAGAGTTGTGAAATTATAATAATATGAAATTTAAATAAGCGTAAATTTTGCAACAACTGCAAAATATATTTTCCGTATTTTTTTTTTATTACATGATAAAAAAATTTTATATATTAAGCAGTGACCATGTGGATATAATGCGTGGGTTAAGGCTTAATATTTAGTGTGGATCTCTTTAATGTACATTTTTAGTAATTTTCTATTTAACATTCAAAATTAACTCGAATTTATGGTTTTGACAAGTCAGAATTATTTGGCTGGCCAGATCTTTGGCATAAACCAGTTAAGGTACCTACAGACGACGCAATATTATGTACAATATTCAATTATATTGATGGTGTGTGGGTAAGATTGACCATTGTACAATCGTCAATATTACCCACACACCATCAATATAATTGAATATTGTACATAATATTGCGTCGTCTGTAGGTACCTTTTCAGATCGAAACGTGTGGTCTCCTAAGCACTTTGCTCTAAAGCGTTATATCAAGTAATCAATAATTTCGCTTGTCGTTGATCTAAATAAGTAACAGTGATCATTAACTTAGATTCCTACCATTCTCTCAGTATCCCTCTAATATTCGGCTCAATAAAAGGACTTGGGCAAAAAATAATAAATATCATTCTTACCAAGAATGGTCGAGGAAATCTGTCATGTTGACATTTTTTCATTGATTGTGTAAATTGTGCGCGACTTATTACAAGTCCCCTTGGGAGAAATCCATTTAAATAAGAAAAAAAATTAAAGAAATATGTCTTACAGTTGTATCGATATACACATAAAGGAATGTTTGTTACTATTTTTTTTTTCACAAGGGAACCTCCCGTCCGAGGGATTTCCCTCTTAAATCTAAAGCCTGGGGTGAGTCATACGAAATAATAAAAAATAATTTGTTCCAGGTAACAGGGATTCTGTTGTCACAAACGCGAAATTCTATTGATTTAAATCAATCATTTAATTGGTTGTAAGATACAACAGACATGACTTTGTCCAGCCATCAAAACTCTTTATATCGAAGGTGAATATTCAAAATTTTCTATCTGCAATACTTTCGAAAGAGAGTTTTCGATAGAAATGTGTTTACTGAATTAGTTTCCATCTATCAAATTAATTTTTAACTGAAATATTATTTAAAAAACCAATGTTTTTAATTATACTGTAAAAAACGATGAATAATAACTCTTAGAATTACCTAAAAAAGCAGTTCTTTTTTAACTCCTATAAAATGTTCATTATACAGATAGCAAGTTTTGAATATTCGGCCTCGATATATAAAAAAAGATGTCAGTATGTTCCGTATTGACTCCAAAATAGCTGAACCAATTTTAATAAAGTTTTAAGTGAATCTTTAGAATAGCCACGTGGGTAACTCTGTAGATTTTTTATCTGTAGGCAGAGGGGCGTGACAAAAACAAATTTTTACCTCTAATGAGATTCAATATATAAAAAATAGATGGACCGATTTTGATGATATTTTCACTACAGATAGTACTAACCGAGTACTTACTATGGTACGTATTAGAGCGCAATCGGACAAAGGGCGTAAAATACCACGCCCTGTTACATTGAATTGAAAGTTATTTCTGCCTGTTTCGCAATCATGTAAAAAGTGCTGAGCCGATTTTAATGAAACTTTTAAGCAAGACAGTCCTAAACGATTGCGGTATCATAGTTCATATTATAAGATGATTGAACAAAGGGTCGCAAAATGCTACACCCCTTTTTACTACTGATAGGTTAGGTTGTAAGTGGCTGCTGACGTTTTACGTCAACACACGTAGACTCTGAGGTCCATTGTGATACCACGGGATGGTAATAGGTTTCCCTACTAGTCCCTGTCGTTAAACCAGTTTGAGCTTCTTATGAAACTCCTTAGATATTGAATTTTGACATTCGACAAATCAGAAAGATCGTACAGCTCCCTAGATCCCAGTGAAGCAAGTCTGTGACCAGAAAGTGCCGGGCAATGGAAAATAAAGTGTTCGATAGTTTCCAACTCCTCTTCATCCATGCAACTTCGGCAAAAGTCATTCGACGGCACATTTAACCGCTCTGCGTTGTCATATGAGTCGTATGTTAAACTGCTTGGCCATCTCATTTAAAGACGTGCGGCAGTTAAGGGCAGATCTTGTTTTCAGAAACAATGAATCCAGGGACTTTACCGCGGCTTGACTGTCAGTATAGATGTTGACTGCGGTTGTAGACAAGACATTGCAGCTCAACCAGTCAGCCACTTCCTTTATTGCCAGCATCTCTGCCTGGTAAACACTGCAATGATCTGGCAATCTTCGAGCCAGGCTCAATCCAAGCTCTTCCGAATAGACTCCAAAGCCCACTTGTTCGTGCAGCCTCGATCCATCTGTGTAAAAATTTATGGTGGCTCCACTACCCGGAATGTCCCCCATCCAAGACTCCCTGGATGGAATCATAGTGGTAAAGTGGCGCTCAAAGAGGCTCAAAGAGGGAGCACAGTCCACATTTTGTGGTATTGTTATCTTCTTTAAGATCGCGCTATGGCCACAATCGCTACTCCTCCATTGCAGCGTGCTATTAAGTCGAATTGCCGACGCAGCCGCATACTGCCTACCCAATATGTCTAATGGTATCAGGTGAAGGAGGATTTCTAATGCAGCCGTAGGTGTAGTACGAAGAGCACCAGTGATGTACATCGACGCCATTCTCTGTACCTTCGTGATAAAGACACAGTTCGCTTTTGTTTCTAAAGCAGGCCACCAGACAATGATACCATACAGCAAAATTGGACGCACCACTGCTGTATAGATCCAATGAACGACTTTTACAGGAATATAAAGCAATCGTTGCTTTTCTCACTCGTTCCTCAATATTACGCCTGATATTCAACTTCTTATCTAGAAATACTCCAAGATACTTGGCTCCATCTGAGAAGATGATTTCAGTGCCGTCCAGAGAAATAGGATCAAAAGCAGGAATCTTATTTTTCCTTGTAAACAAAACAAGCTCTGTTTTACTTGGATTAACTCCTAGACCACAGTCTCTTGCCCATTTAGACAGATCTTTCAGAGAACCCTGAAGAATGTCCCTCAATGTTGGCAGATGCTTCCCCTTTACCGCTATCGCGACATCGTCAGCATATGCGACAACATGACAACCACGTGCTTCTAGAGATAGCAGCATTGAATTCAGTGCAAGGTTCCAAAGAAGCGGCGAAAGAACACCTCCTTGTGGTGTGCCCCTATTGACAAATCGAGATATGACGGACGCACCCAATCCAGACGTTATACGTCTATTGGCAAGTAGGTTTTCCACCATTAAAACGATCCCACGCTTTACTCCCAGACCAGACAATGCCAAAATTATCGATTCTGGGATGACATTATTAAAAGCCCCCTCAATATCAAGATGGTACCAACGAGCTCATGAAGAGCTGTTTCCGTTGATCTACCCATGCTGTATGCATGTTGCTTTGTCGAAAGCAACCTCGGGTCAATCACTCTACTACTGGTAGTAGTAACCAAGCGGAAACAATTGGAGTGCACTCAAAAAAAAGGGAGGCAAAAAATGGGAAAATTTACTAAATTTTGATAAAATATGTTAATGATTTGGCTCCAAAGATTTTTTTCATTGGTTTTAGTTCATATTTTTTTTTAAATTATGGAAAAGAATTTTAACTAGAAAATAGTAAAATTCTGAGAAATTTTAACTAAATTCTAAAAAGTTTTTACAAAATTTTTTAACTAAATTCTAAGAAAATGTATATGAGTTTTTACCTAAATTCTAAGAAGTTTTAACTAAATGCTTAGAAGTTTTTACTAAATTCTTAGAAGTTTTTTCTAAATTCAAAGATTTTTTTAACTAAATTCTAAAAAGTTTTTACAAAATTCT
Organism: Pegoplata infirma; assembly: GCA_963921195.1. NCBI lineage: Eukaryota > Metazoa > Arthropoda > Insecta > Diptera > Anthomyiidae > Pegoplata > Pegoplata infirma. Next base: position 159,071,797 of record OY992536.1, on the reverse strand, counting down.
AAGAAGTTTTTCTCCAAATTCTAAGAAAACAAATATGAGTTTTTAACTAACTTCTAAGAAATTTTTAAATTTTGTGTGAACACATATTTAAAAAATGTGTCTTAAAAATAAATATATGTTTCTTAGATTTGGGGACAATTTCTTTGGCAGTAGGAATTTTTTTTCCTTATATTTAAGAAGTCCATTTTAGGAAAACTAAGAACTATTTATACTAAATGAAATAAAAGTTTTTCCTCATAGTTAGAAAAATTTCCCATTTAAATTTAACTAAATTTTAGGAAAATTCATGAAAAATTTTCAAAGAAATAGTTTCTATACTTTGGTTATGTATTTTTCAGTGTTCAATCGGAAAAAGGGTCATAAAATAACCCGATTTCAATGAAACTTGCAGCACAGATAGTAGTAATCGAAAATGTAACATTAGTCTATTTAAGATGATTTCTTAGGGTCAGCAATGCGGATCTGGCCCCGATTTCAATGAAACTTGCAGCACAGATAGTAGTAATCGAAAATGTAACATTAGTCTATTTAAGATGATTTCTTAGGGTCAGCAATGCGGATCTGGCCCAGCTAGTACATAATATTTATCATGATGACGGACAAACGCAAATATCTCACAAACTCCTCAAATTTATTAGATAAGTCTAAATTTTTAAGTTATTTTGAATAAAATTCATCTAATACACCCGGACAAAAAACTTCATGTTTCCAAATTTTTTTTTTTAATTTCTAACAAGAGCAAATTGAAGTTAATGCATACAAAAAAATTTTTTTTTTCTTCCAAAAGTATTTAAAATTTATTGTCATACAACAGAAAGTGTTGAAACTATGTAGAACACATACAAAAAACAACAAGAAAAAGAACAGGAGTAAAAAAGGACAAACAAACATAAAAAAGTATCTCACATTAAGGACATGTGTGGGTTGTTAAATTGTTGACCACTTGGTCGTTTGGTTAAAAAGTGGTCGACCGGAAGACAAACAACCAACCTAGCAACTGAGAACAACAAAACAGACAAGTGGTTGTTAAACAAGTGATGTTGTAGTAACAAAATGACAAACTACCACAAAAACAAAAAAAAAAAAACCAACACCTAAGGCCACCACACAGCCAACATTACAACATAATGACCCCAATTTATCTTAAGGAAACAAAAATTTAAATACGGTGGCAAAAGAAATTTAAATGTAATACTACTACAAAAAAAAATTAAAAAGAAAACTTACAAATAATTTTCTTTTAAATTTTAAAAATTTTATATTTAAATACTAGAATTCTTAAAGATGCTTTCCAACTGCATTTAAATTTTTATCATTTATCATGATTTACTTTCATTTCCTCTAACAAGTTAAAAAATGTATTTATTCTATCATAAATTGTTTTTAAAAGAAAAAAAAAACAATTGATCAAAATATTAAAATCAATTCAATACGAACAACAACTGATGCAAAGGCGTAAACAGCAAAACAATTCAATGCACAAGTAGCGTAACAAATTTTCAATACAATACTCAAAAAAAAATATCTGTTTTTCCAACTCCATAACTTTTTTTTTTATGCTGAAGAAATTTTCAAACCATACATTTCGATTGGCAACAATAAACAACAAGAAAAAGCATCAATATGAGGCAAGTATTGACATGGATGCTAATGCTGCAACTAATGCAGTGATACCAATTCAGCGCGTTTCGCGCTAGATTTAGCGCTTTTTGTCCACCCAAAAAGCGCATTTTTCAAATCGAGCGCTTATTTTTTTAAAAAGGCACTGAATTGGCGCGTTTTTTATTTAGTGCTGTCTTTCTAGAAGTAATCACTTTGAGAAAATATGTACATTTACCAACAGAAACGTCTTTATAACAGTCTTATCCATCCATATTTTCACCGTAGTGGTTATATTACAACCATGGAAATGTAAAACTTTGATGAAAATTAAAAAAAAAAAAATATTGTGGTTTTTAAAATAAAAACAGAAAAAATTTAGTTTAAAAATTATATTTAACAATTTTTTGGGCTTATTCTATGAATAATGATTTTATAAAAACTTTAATTAAAAACGTTAAATTAAAAATATATTTGAGAGCTTTTTGGCGCTTTTTACTTTATTCAAATTTAGCGCTTTTTAGCGCTTTTTGAGTCACTGCTTTGCGCGTTTTGACTGTAAAAAGTTGGCATCACTGAACGGATGATGTTGTGTTTTTAGTTCAGCCTACATTCTCCATCTATCCAACTGCTGTTGTTAATGTTTTTTATTTAACTTTTTTGTGTTGAGATTTTTATATACAAATTCAATGCTACCGTTTGCCAGAGATGGAAAATGCAATTCAATATACCCCAAAATTGTTAGTTGAAATCATACGATTCCTTTGGCATCGTTTGATTTGTAGTATATTGAAATAAAGAATAGATTTGAAGATCTTGTGGTCAATGATCTAATTAACTCGTTTTGGAGTCCCATCCTTGAATGAAGCCGCATACTGCATACAAAAAATTGGCCATATTGGGTAGTCAGTAATACTGACTAGTAATAGCTGCATACTGACTCAGTATGCAGCTACGTCCGCTATTCGACTTAATAGTACACTGCAATGGAAGAACAGCTGTTGTGGCCATAGCGCGATCTTGAGGAAGATAACAATACCACAAAATGTGGACTGTGCTCCCTCTATGAGCCTTTTTGAGCCCCACTTTACCACTATGATACCATCCAGGGAGTCTTGGATGAAGGGCATTCCGGGTAGTGGAGATTCCATAGATTTTTATACGGATGTAGGCTTTGTAGTCTATTTTGAAGAGCTTGGATTGAGTCTAGCTCGAAGATTGCTAAAGCATGGCAGTGCTTACCAGGCAGAGATGCTTGCAATAAACGAAGTGGCTGACAGGTTGAGTTCCAATGTCTTATCTACAACCACAGTCAACATATATTCTGATAGTCAAGACGCGGTCAAGTCCCTGAAGTTAATGTTTCTGAAAACAAGGTCTGCCTTTAACTGCCTCACTCCTTTAAATGAGATGGCCAAGCAGTTTGACATACGACTCATTTGGGTCCCAGTAACAGAGACATTCCAGGGAATTGCAAAGCCGATGAGCTTGCAAGACTTGGAACTACCTTACAGGTTCCAACAGAATTGGAATGTGTTGTTATGCCTCTAGAAACTTGCAAGCAAGACATTCCAGGGAATTGCAAAGCCGAGGAGCTTGCAAGACTTGGAACTACCTTACTGGTTCCAACTGAATGGGAGTGTGTTGCTATGCCTCTAGAAACTTGCAAGCAAAGTATACGGCTCTGTTCCGCGACGAAGACTAACCAGAGATGGGAAAATGGATGGACGTGTGAGAAAACACGACAGAACTGGCCTTCTCTTAATCAGAAGCGCACATGTGAGCTGATATCGCTTCCAAGAGGAGAGATTTCGACTGTGGTTACTGTAATTACCGGACACAGTCTTGTAGGGAAGCACGCAGAGCGGTCAAATGACTTTTGCTATAGTTGCATGGACGAATTTGAGTTGGAAACTATCGAACACTTCATCTGCCATTGCCCGGCACTTTCTGATCAGAGACTTGCTTCACTAGGCTGTGGGGATTTTTGGGATGTCAAAATTCAATATACATGTGCTGATGTAAAACGTCAGCAGCCACTTACACTAACCTAACCAAGCAAAAATTAATCGAGATTTCGGCGAAATAGCATTCAAAGAGCGCTTTTAAGGATGCAGTAAGAGTAGGGCAAAACATTTTAATTTTTTGTTAAGATTTTACTTATAACTAGGGTGACCATTTTTTCTGAGCTTAAATACGCCCAAGTTTTTATGTTTTTTCAATGAGAAAACATTGATGTTTTTTCAATACCCAAAAAATGTCGGTTAAACTAACTTGATCCCAAGTATTTTGAGTAAAAACAAATGTAAAAAGCAACTGCAAAAGAACAACTGTTAAAAAACAACTGCTAAAAACAACTGTTGTCGTTATTTTGTAGAAAATTTAGTTGACTTTAAACGACTTTATTTGAATTTTTTATAGTTTCAGTGCAGAAAATTGAACAAAATTTCACAGGTTTTGAGAATAAGAAAACCCCTCAGATTTTGAAGACTTTTTCGGTAAGTTTTGACAACTTTTCCTATAAGAAAACTTCACAGCTAATAAGCACGTGTTTTTTTTTTTTTTTTAATGCCCCGATTTTCTGAGCGGTTTTTCGAATAAGCTCTGATGACATTACCTCATCTTAGATCTCAGAATCAATAGGATTCATGCAATTTACATCATATTTCTAAAAATATAAAAAAATCCATCGGCCCATTGAACTTTTCGTTATAAAACCTTAAAGAAGATCAAAATAACCTCATGCTCAGATTCATTTTTTCGTTTTTATAAATTATCTCATTTTCAGACTTAAGTTATATAAAACAACTCTGATGACTTATATTATGGAAATTCAAGTTTTTGTACAGAATTTTCGAATAAAATTATTTTTTTATGTTGAAATGTTAAAAAATCAGTACAATCAGTACATATTTAAAAAAATCAGCACAAATCAGTACAACGTTTTATGATCAGTACACTTGATCAAAAATCAGTACGTGTGCTGATCAAATCAGTACCAATGGTAGGCCTACTTATAACATAAAATTATTTTTTGATAAATTTCACACATGCTTTCCTTTTTATTATATTTAACACTTTTTGAATGAAAACCCATGAGTTTTGGACAAAGACACATGATTTGACTGCATCAATATTGATGCCTTAGTCGCAAGGGCAGAGCAATTAACGGTGGTAGTGATAACATGACATTGGATGAAATAAGACCAATCTCTATAGATCTTGCCAAGTGGTTTCTAAGACTATATCTGTTTGGTTCTTATTTATTCAAAAATCTTCTAAAATAAAGTTACGGTTTTTTTTAAATCAGGCAGTTTTGTTAGTTTCTAACGGTAAATCTCACATCCCACCTTTGTTTTGTAAGCTCCAATGTTTACACAAATCATACATACATTTTTTGTTTAATACAATTCATCTCATCCATATATTATTGCTGCATTCTAAATTATCAAGGACTATTGTGGCATATATACATTATCAAGGACTATTGTGGCATATATACAAATACTATTGCAACATGAATACAGATATAAAATCATAACATACATATCGACGGCTCCATTCTAAAACATGGTAAGTCCAATGAGCTAGTTTTGAGATAATCGCCTTCAAAGTTTATTGACGATATTGCGAGAACGGTATGGGATAGAACCTTGAGACCTTCTGTGTTCGAATCACAATGTGGAATAGAATTTATTTTAAATTTATAAATTTGTAGTAGATTAAAGTAACTTGCATTGATATTTTAAGTTCAGATAGAATATTTTAGTTTGGAAAAAATTAAGTATTGAAATCCTTTTTTACAACTAAGAAAGAACACTTAGCATAAAACAAATATAGAATAAACACTTAGCATAAAACAAAAAAATCTAAAATTAACATGCCAAGTGGAAAAGTTAAACTTTTCATAGTTAATTTTTTCTTATAACTTTTGATAGGTTAGTCCGATCAAAACCAAAATTTTTCAGAATCTAAGTTAACAAATGACGAATTTAGAAATGCTATTCCCAGAAAAACATGTAATATCGACTTAGCATGTTTTGAAATGGGACCGTCGATATTAGGTATGGATATTTGTATCTTATGTAGAGTAACGAAACAATCATTAATCATTTGGCTTTGGAAGAACAACAAAAAATAATATGAATACGTACATAGGATACATATTTCTATGAGAAATTGTCTTATTTTTTGTTGTATCTCTACTTACGTAAAATGTGCAAAGTGTATCTCTATCTATGAAGCTGTTTGTACAACATACAAAAAAATACAAATGCGAATGACGATGTGCTACTGACAAAAAAATTTATAGAAAAACAAAAAAACGCATCAAATCCGATTTGATTGTATGGCATCAAAAATAAAATGTGGAATATAAATGAAAAAAATAAGCTGATATTATTGTTCATTCATACATATATTCTAGGCTGACAGAGTTTGTTTTGACAATAGAAATCTTAAATAATATTATGATGCCAACATAATCATTATAAATTATATTAAAAAATATTTTTTTAAAGTTGACTTTTTAAAATATCAGGGGCATATTAAACATTAAAACGATATTAATAGGGTTGCCATTTCCATTTTGAGAAAAAGAGGACGTCAACCTAAAAAAAGAAGGACATTTGTCCAAAAAAAAACGAAATTTTTTATAAATTAATTTTAAAAAGATCAACAACACGATACAATATGCAGGTTAAATTTTCAGAAAATTCCATTTTATTTCAAAACTTTCCATTTTTATTTCAAAAATCTTAAAATTTTAAAAATAATTTATAATTCAGAAATTCTTATGTTTATTTAAATCATAATCAGCTGTTCTGTCTTATAGTTTGCTCTCCAAAAAAAAATGTATTTAAAAAATTTTCATTTGCATTTCAAAATTTTCTAAATAATTTAAAGAAAATTTCTTTTAAATTTCCAAAAATACCATTTGGATTTTAGAAATTTCCTATTGTATTTCGAAAGTTTCTATTTGTATTTTAAAATTTTCTAAAGGCTTTTCAAAAATTCTATTTGTATTAGAGATGGGTGGGAGATGGACGCGTGAGTGAATTTTGACTCACTCACGCTCAAGAAATCAAAATATTGCTCACGCACAGGCGCGGATCCAGGGGGGGGAGAATGGGATTTCTCCCCCCCCAAAATGATTTTACAAAAAAAAGGAAAGAAAAGGAAAGGAAAGGAAAAAAAGAAAGGAAAAGGGAAAGGGAAAGAAAAAAGGAAGGGAAAGGAACAAACATAGAAAGAAAATGGCCGGGATGTAAAAAATACTTAGGAGAGGCAAATCATCATCACACTAAACAAAAAATATTGTAAAACTAGCAAAAAAAAAATGGTTAAAATTAGCAAAAAAAACTGTAGTCTTGGACGTTGCAAAAATTTTGGTAATATTAGCAAAACCATTTTGCTAATCAAAAAATTTGGAAAAAAATGGTAAAATTACAAGAATACCATTTTATTTTTGTAAAAAATCAACCTTGTAAAATTATCAAAAATATGGTAAAATTACCAAAAAAAAATGGTAAAATTGAAATAGATAAAAAAATTTGTAATTTGGTAAAAAAACTGTAAAAGTTAAATTTTTACATTTTTTTTTGCTAAAGTTTGGTTGAAGTAAATTACAACACCTTTTACTAATATTTTGACTAAGTTATTTTTTTGAGTGTAAAATGTTTCAGAATTAAAGAAATTGCGCATGAGAAATTTAAATGGCATCGAGTTGTGGCAATTTTCTAACCGAACAATTATCCTTATCATTTTTTAAGGAAAAAGTATTATCTCAAATATTTTTTATAGAAAAATGTCTCAGAATTCCTGACTTTATATTTAGGAATAAATGTTGATACTTATTTGCCTCTGAATGTAAGAATTTTCTTATTTAAAAAGTATATCAAATTTTAGGAAAAATCTCTTTTCTATAGAAAAATCCCTCATAAACAAGAAATTTTTCCTTAGAAAAACGTTTCAGAATCTGACAAGAATTTTTCTGCAAAAATATTTCTCAGAATTGGATAAAATTTCTACAAGATAGACGTTACAGAATCTGAGTTCTTCTATGGGGAAATATATTTTTTTTTATGGAAAATTGTTTAAGAATATAAGAATTTCTCTTTTTGAAAAATCTTTTAGAATCTACGAATTTTTCTATAGGAAAAGTTTATCAAAATCTTTGATTTTTTTATCGGGAAAATGTTTAAGAGCTTTTCTATAGAAAACTATATCAGAACCTGAGATTTTTTTTAGTACGAAATATCTCTAAGAATCAAAATTTGTTTCCTTTGAATGATTCTGAGAATTTTTCTATAGGAAATGTGTCTATAAATATTTATTTTTTTTTGTTAAATGTTTCAGAACCTTTGAAAACATTAGAAGGCACTATAACCGTAAAATTTTTTATTGAAAAATGCTATAAAATTTAAGGTCTTATTTTTAGAAAAGTGTATAAAAATTTTTTCATAAAATGTTTTTGAAAGAGATAATTTTCTTTTACAAAATATGTTTCAAGGTCTAAGAATTTTTGAATACGAAAAGTTTTTAGAATCTGAGAATAACTTTAAAATATGAGAATTATTAATACTCAGAAATTGCAACATTTTTTATAGAAAGAATGTCCCAGAATCTCAAATTATTGCTATAAAAAAAGTGTAAAAATCTGAGACATTATATATAAGAAAATATTGAATCTGTGAGTTTTTCTGCAGAAAATACGCTCGAGAATTAAAAAAAATTACATCAAAGGATTTAAAATCCTAACATTTTTCTAAACACAAATATCTCAGAAATGGATTATGTTTTTATATAAAAAATGTTTTAGAATCTAAGAGTTTTTCTTAAGTAAACATGTCTTAACAAGTGTAATACTTCATTATTTTTTTTTTTCAGAATATTTTAGTATAATTTTTTATTTTTTAAATAAGAATTTTTATATAAGCTAATTTTTATGACTGTAAAGTCATAATATTAATATTTTCCCATACAAACCTACAACAATGTTCAAAAATTCCCAATTCTCGAGAGCTTTTCTAAAAATTTGGAAATACAGTCTAAAATTTTTGAGTTTTTTTGTTGGTTTGTATATAAATTATTGATGTTATGACTTTTAAAGCAGAAAAATTGGATTACCGCAGTCATAGTCAGTCGTTTGAATATAAATGGTCTTATTTATGAAGTAAATCGGTCAGTTAGGATTCCCTTGAGAAAAATAAAAATTGAGTTAAAAAAGCTACCCCAAATCCAAAAGCTGGATCCTTATTGTTAAGTTTTTAAGTATTTTTCTGCATACATTTGAAAAAAAAAAAATTGTTTGGTTTTTTTTTTCTACAATATTAAAAATATTAACAAAAATTCACAAAACTTCCCCCCCCCCCCCCGACTCCAACCAAACTTTATTGCTTTACGAAATTTTTTTTGGTAAAAAAAAATCTCCCCCCCCAAATGAAATTCCTGGATCCGCGCCTGCTCACGCACGATCACGCACCATTTTTTTTTTGCTCATGTTCACGCACGATTACGTGAGTAACTTAAATTTTTCTCACCCTCACGAAGACTCATGAAATTAAAATCAACAAATTTTTATTTATTTTTTGAAATATAAATACAACATTAAAATTTATAAAAATTTTTTGGAAATTTTTTTTCGATTTCTTGCACAAAAAGAATTTAAATTCCTAAAAACGATCATAAATAATTAATTAAATAACAATTTGGTATTAATTACCGTCTAAATTCAATATAATGACGATTTTCTTACGTGTTTTATGTTTCAGACAGTAAATAACAATCACGCAAACTCACGAGAAAAAAATTACTCACGCACGAAACTATTTTTTCTTTTTCACACTCACAACCACTTGAGTAAAAATAAATTTCACTCGCGATTACGCGTGAATCGCTAAAAATTTTTGTCAAGCGCACATCTCTAATTTGTATATCAAAATTTTTTGCTGTAATTACCGGACACTGTCTTATAGGAAAGCATGCATAACGGTTAAATGTTCAGTCAAATGACTTTTTCCGGAGTTGCATGGATAAAGAGTAGTTGAAAACTATCGAACACTTCATCTGCCATAGCTCGGCACGTTCTGGATGAAGAGGAGTTTAAACCTATCAAACACTTCACTGCTCTCCAAAAAAAATGTATTTAAAAAATTTTCATTTGCATTTCAAAATTTTCTAAATAATTTAAAGAAAATTTCTTTTGAATTTCCTAAAATACCATTTGTATTTTAGAAATTTCGTCTTGTATTTCAAAAGTTTCTATTTGTATTTTTAAATTTTCTAAAGGCTTTTCAAAAAATTCTATTTGTATTAGAGATGGGTGGAAGATGGACGCGTGAGTGAATTTTGACTCACTTACGCTCAAGAAATCAAAATATTGCTCACGCACGAAATTTTTTTTTTCTGCTCACGTTCACGCATGACTATGTAATTAACTTACATTTTCTCACGCTCACGAAGACTCATGAAATTAAAATCAACAAATTTTTATTTATTTTTTGGAAATTTTTTTTTTCGATTTCTTGCACATAAAGAATTTAAATTCCTGAAAACGATCATAAATAACACCGCTCAACAAATCGAAGGTTTTTGGCTCCGGTTTGAAGTTTGATATAAAATTTTTAAAGATTTTGACTCGCTGATTCCAAATTCGTGCTCCAAATTTTTCCACCACGTCTAGAATTTTAATTATTCGCGGTTGAAAATGCGAAAAAACGCGATTTTTGTCTTTTTTGAAAGCCTGCACAGCCGCTGGGTGGAATAAAAATCTGGTATAAAGCGTGAGAGTAGAATTGAACTATGATCTCAAAAATATGATCAAAAAAATTTTAAGTTGTTGCACTATTATTGGCCAAACATGCATTTTAAAAAAACACTGTCAAAAAAATTAGGAAAAGCACCATTTTTAAAAGGCTCTAATACAATAACCAGATGATCGATCTTTACTGTGATGAGCTCAAAATTTAGGCAAAAGTTCATTCTTTCTTATAGACTTTTAAACCCATTAAATATTGCTTCCGGTGTATGCGAAAAATAACACAGAAATCTTAAATTTGTGAAATGTTTACTTTTTTTAGTTTTTCTTTGAAAAATATCAAAAAAAACTAAGGTATCTATCTACCTTACCTTTTTTACAAAAATGGCAATTTTAACAGTATCATTTTAAAACGCAAATAAAGCCCAACCAAACTTTATAATTTGAAAAAAATTGTGTTCTATGTTGGAGACCATAGACAAATAATACTTTTGCGCTTTATACCAGATTTGTATTCCACTGAATGGCTGCTGTGCAGGCTTTCAAATAATGCAAAAATCGTCATTTTTCGCATTTTCAACCGTGAATAACTCAAAATCTGGACGTGATGGGAAAATTTGGAGAACAGATTTGGAATCAGGAGATCAAAGTCTACTAAAATTGATCATCAGAATTCAAACCGGAAAATGAGTGTTGAGCGGTGTAATTAATTAAATAACAATTTGGTATTAATTACCGTCTAAATTCAATATAATGACGATTTTCTTACTCGTTTTATGTTTCAGACAGCAAATAACAATCACGCAAACTCAAGAGAAAAAACTTACTCACGCGCGGTCATGTAAAAAACTATTCTTTCTTATCACGCGCACCCACGATCACTTGAGTAAAAATAAATTTCACTTACGATCAAGTGTGAATCACGAAAAATTTTTGTCACTCGCGCATCTCTTATTTGTATATCAGAATTTTCTGAAACGAATTTGAAAAACTTTGAAATACAAATGGACATTTTTGAAATAAAATTGAAATTTTCCGAAAAAAATAAAACAAATATTTTTTTTTTTTTTTTGTAAATTTTCTTTTTTTAAAGTTTTCCAAGTCCCGGACAAATTTTTTTTTTTTTTTTTATTAAAAAAAATTTATTTAAAAGAAAAGTTGACGAAATTTTTAAAAATTTATTACGAGGATTCTAGTTAATTTACAAAAAAAAGAAAGTTATTTTACAAAAATGATTTTATTACGAGGATTTCTGTTGTTTAACAATTTTTTTTTTTTTTTTGTAAATTTACCATTTTGGTTTGTAAATTTACCATTTTCTTAAACATATTTAACATTTTTTCTTGTAAGTTTACCATTTTTTTTATTTTTCCGGTTTTAAAATAATATTTTTACCAATAAAATTGTTTTTTTTACCAATTTTTGGCGCATTCAAATTTACGAGGAAATCCTCGTAATTTTACGAGAATTTTACCAACCTCCTATTTACGAGAATAGCCTCGTAAAATCACGAGATTTTTTGGTAACTTTACAAGGTTTTTTTTTTTTGAGTGTACATTTAAAAAGTAAATTGTGTCATCTCAAGCAAAACAACAAACAGGACCTAAAAATTAGCATCAGCATCAAGCAGTTTGACATACGACTCATTTGGGTCCCAGGGCACAGAGATATTTCAGGGAGTTGCAAAGCCGATGAGCTTGCTATACTGGGAACTACCTTACAGGTTCCAACGAAATTGGAATGTGTTGGTATGCCTCTATACACTTGCAAGCAAAATCTACGGTTTTGTTCCGCAACGGAGACTAATCAAAGATGACTGATCTGACCTACCCTGAATCAGAAGCGCACCAGTGAGCTAATAACGCTTCAAAGAGGAGATATTTTGACGGTAGTTGCTGTAATTACCGGACACTGTTAAATATTCAGTTTAACGGTTAAATGTTCAGTCAAATGACTTTTGCCGGAGTTGCATGGATAAAGAGTAGTTGAAAACTATCGAACACTTCATATGCCATAGCTCGGCACTTTCTGGATGAAGAGGAGTTGAAAGCTATGGATGAAGAGGAGTTGAAAACTATCGAACACTTTATCTGCCATTGTCCTACACTTTATAGTCAGAGGCTTGCTTCAATGGGGTCTAGGGAGCTGCACGATCTTTCTGATTTGTCAGATGTCAAAATTCCATATCTTAGGAGTTTCATAAGAAGCTCAAATTGGTTTAACGGCCGGGACCAGTAGGGAAACCTATTGCAGTCCCGTTGTATCGCAATGGGTCTCAGAGTCTACACTCAAAGACCGCAACCGAAACGAATAACGGTATTGGTAATGGTATTACTTATTTTTTATATCGGTAACGGAAAAGGTAACGGTATTTTCCCTTATTTAGGTAACGGTTACCCGTTACTACTTACGTTTGGTCGATTAACTGTTCGAATAATTCAAAATTGCCAATTTTCAAATAACAAATAAACCGATTAATTTGTGTCGATTAACCGATTAACCGAAATTTCTTTTTTTTAGTACTTTTGGTTATTTTTTGCTGTTTAAGGTTCTGCAAATTACGGTTCTGCTTAAAGAAGTTTAGGTATAAGAAAGAAATCAAACTCTCTTTTATCAATGTGTAAAATTGTCGTCAAGAAAATATTTTATCGATGCCTTAAAAATTTACTTCGGCTTAAAAAAAAACAATTACTTGTTGACCCTAGCTAATTTGTTATATATTTCCAGCATAATAGATTTTTCTAAAGTTTTTCATGCGCGTAATCCGAATTTGGCCTTACAACTGATCTATCTTAAGATATTTAGGATTTAGATTTACAATACTGCACTCTAATAAAGTGAGTACAGTTTCCAACTATAAATTGGGTAAATTTAAACAAATTCAAATAATTTACTGCTATAAATTGTGTAAGTTTGTAATAATTTTTGAGAAAGATTATTCTAGCTCAAGGTCATATTTTTTTTACTAATCGTTTCGATGATATTGTCAAAGTAACAATTTTCAAGAAACTTTTTATAAAGTTGTTTGTTTTAAATTGATTGGTTTGGTCATTTTGCAAGACTTACTCGACACGTGTTTCGGAATTCGTCAAATTCCATTATCAAGAGTATTTAGCAAATTGACAATCGTTTGTGGCAAAACATAAAGACTTATATTCGTATGTAAATAGTCATAACGAGAAATGTACTAAATACACAACAATACAGCTCTAAATTTCAAACGAAAAGTCATAACCAAACCATCACTATTTAATTCAAACATACCTTCATATATACAGCTTGTATTACAGGCTAGTGTATATACATACAGACAGTAGATTTCTTACGCGAGTAAGATGTTCTCTGCTTTTGTTGTATTCCTTCTTATTCATAATATGAACAAAAAATATGACCTTGAGCTAGAATAATCTTTCTCAAAAATGGAATTTTAAAGGTCGAATAATAAATAATTTTTATTAATTTAAAAATTAAAACAGAATTTAAACAAAAGGATAGCACGCCTCACTTCTGTTCATATTATGAATAAGAAGGAATACAACAAAAGCAGTGAACATCTTACTCGCGTAAGAAATCTACTGTCTGTATGTATATGGGGCATTCCAGGCCAAATCACTCACTTTTAGACCCGACTCCGTTCGATTTATTTTATTTTTGGATATGTTTTAGTACTTATTAAATGCAACTTGGACACTAACTTTCAGCCTTTAATTTCAAGATGGTGTGGAGTAATCAATTTTTCAAAATGGCGATTTTTTCAAAAAATTGGAAAAGTTAAAATTTTCAATTAATTTTGACCAGTTAAAAATATAGATATCTTAAAAAAAGTAGGACAACGTTTTGTTGGTATTTGAATGTAGTTTTAGAAAAAAATATTAAAAAAATTATTCGAAGTAATTATCACTTATTTTTAACGTTTAAAAATTAAAATCGACTTTTTGAAAAAGTCCGAAACCTTAGATTTTTTTTTACAAACGTCTAAAAGTTCTACTCTTAATAACGCAACTTTAAAGCCATAATTCGAGATGTGATCGCAATTCGTTCTATTTTTTTTTCAAATTTTGAAAATTGCACCTTTTATTTTTTGACTTTGATTTATTTTATATGGTGCTCCAAAAAAATTAAATTGGTAGATACTGACCCTAACTTACCCTAGATATATTCATTTCGAGGCAAAAATACGCCTCACAAAAATTAAGAACGATCGGACATGGATAAGGTGTTCCGCATGGGCCTTGAAGTTTTGAAAACGGATTACAAGGAAAAATATGAATTTTTTTCTGTTTTCTCAATTTTTTGGGTATTTTAGTTAAGTTTTAATTCAAGTGGTTACAGAATTATAATACGGAGTAAAATGCCTCTCTAATAAGGTACCAAAGACTGAAATCGGTTGAAAATCAGCCAAGTTATTACAACTTCCCCAGGCATCTAACGTATGGCAGAACACTTGGTTAAGCAATATAATACGATTTTGGAAATTCATTGAAATTTTCTACTATAATGACATTTTTTTTTCTTCAAGTTCAAATGTTATTAGATGACAAGTATTTTTCATATCGTGTTTTGCTAACATTTTTTTAAATTAGTGGTAAAAATGCCTGCATTTTCAACACCCTTTTGAAATCTCTTTTTAAAAAAAAAAATTCTTTTTTTTGTTTTAAAATTTGGAAAAACCAAAAAAATATTACACTGAAACATAAATAATGAAAAAATTGTATTACAGTAGAAAATTTCAATAAATTTAAAAAAAGGGACTCGTATTTTTTAATCAAGTGGTATGGCACACGCTAGATGCCTGGGGAAGTTGTAATAACTTGGCTGATTTTCAACCGATTTTTGTTTTTAGTACCTTATTAGAAGGGCATTTTACTCCACATCATAATTCTGTAATCACTTGAATTAAAACTTAACTTAAAATACCAAAAAAATTGCGAAAACAGAAAAAAATTCATATTTTTCCTTGCAATCCGTTTTTTAAACTTCAAGGACCATGCTAAACGCCTTACCCATGTTCGATCGTCTTAAATTTTTGTGAGACGTATATTTACCTCCAAATGAATATATTACGGGTAAGTTAGGGTCAGTATCTACCAATTTTTTTTTTGGAGCTCCATATAAAATAAATCAGAGCCAAAACATAAAAGGTGCAATTTTAAAAATTAAAAAAAAAAATAGAAAAAATTGTGATCACATCTCGAGTTTTGGCTTAAAAGTTGCGTAATTTAGAGTAGAATTTTTATAGTTTTTTACAAAAAAATCGAAGGTTTCGGACTTTTTCAAAAAGTCCATTTTAATTTTTAAACGTCAAAAAATAAGTGATAATTACTTCGAATAATTTTTTCATATTTTTTTTTCTAAAACTACATTTAAATACCAACAAAACGTTGTCCAACTTTTTTTAAAATATCTATATTTTTTAACGGTCAAAATTAATTAAAAATTTAAATTTTTTAATTTTTTGAAGAAAATCGCCATTTTGAAAAATTGATTACTCAACACCATCTTGGAATAAAAGGCTGAAAATTAGTGTCCAAGTTGCATTTAATAAGGACTAAAACATATCCAAAAATAAAATAAATCGAAAGGGGTCGGGTCTAAAAGTGAGTGATTTGGCTTGGAATGCCCCATATACTAGCCTGTAATACAAGCTGTATATATGAAGGTATGTTTGAATTAAATAGTAATGGTTTGGTTATGACTTTTCGTTTGAAATTTAGAGCTGTATTATGTTGTGTATTTAGTACATTTCTCGTTATGACTATTTACATACGAATATAAGTCTTTATGGTTTGCCACAAACGATTGTCAATTTGCTAAATACTCTTGATAATGGAATTTGACGAATTCCGAAACACGTGTCGAGTAAGTCTTGCAAAATGACCAAACCAATCAATTTAAAACAAACAACTTTATAAAAAGTTTCTTGAAAATTGTTACTTTGACAATATCATCGTAACGATTAGTAAAAAAAATATGACCTTGAGCTAGAATAATCTTTCTCAAAAATGGAATTTTAAAGGTCGAATAATAAATAATTTTTATTAATTTAAAAATTAAAACAGAAGTTTGTAATAATTTTAAGTAGAATTACGCAATTTGTGTAAATTTACCCAATTTATAATAGGAACTGAAATAATTTTGATTAGAGTGTGAATAAACTCAGATCTTCGCAATGTTAGGGACCCTATAAAACCGCGAAATATTTTGTGATGTGACAAAACAAATTTTAAACCAATTTTTTTAAATATTTTTAAGGCAATGATTCTTATTTTATTAAAAATAGTTTTATTTTTTGCATTTTTTTCACATTAAATTGGGTCCAAATTTGACATTTAGTCATGAGGTGACATTTTTCACGTTGGTGTCATTTTGGATTGGGGTCATTTTTCAGAATGCCATACAAAAATTATTTACTTGGGCTGAGATTGTTGGGGGTATTTGAAGCTTTGGCATAGCGGATATAGATTTCTTACTTGATTGTTAACTAAATATGTACAATTCGTGGTTTTATATTCAATTTAAATTTTAAATTTATATTATTCGGTTAATCGAATAATTCAAATTTAACCGATTAAATCTCAACCCCGGTTAATTATTTGCTCGATTAACCGATTAAACAAGAACCTCGATTAATTGAATACCCTACCCGTTACCGAAACAACGATACCGGTATGTACCGGTATTATAAATTAAATTTACCTAAAATTTTAAAAAGTCACAAAATTAGTTAAAAACACGTAAAAAATCAAAAATTTATTTAATAAAATTAAAAAAAACTGATAAATTTAGAGCATTGCAACATTAATTAACTAAATAACACTATTGTAATTCAACAAATAAATTATGGATTTTTTGCTTGTTTATAAGTTGTTTCTGCGCAATCAGCAGAAATATCTGCATTTTAAGCCATTTAAAAGATCTGCTGATTTTAGCTGACGCGGTTTGCTAAATTTCTGTCTGGACAAAGCAGATAGTCTGCAGAAAAATCTGTCAAGATCGCGATAAATCTGCTTATTTAAGTTGAAAAATCTTCTAATTTCAGATAAACAGCCTGAACATCGAACTTGTACTTTATTTAGGTGAAAAATACTTTTTTTTTAAACTGTTATAAAAGAAGCGAAGTTTTTCAATAAACTATTAAAATTTTTTAATTTTTTTTTTACAAACAGGACAATTTCTGTAAAATTATTAAAATAGTCAGCTGATTTTTTTTACATTTGAATTTTGTTTAGTTTTAATAGTTTAAATTAGACAAAAATTAAAAAAAAATGCCAACAAAATTTTTTTGTAAAATTACAAAATGATCTGCTAAAATTTGAACAAAAACATTTTTTTAAATCAGCGAACAGAGTCAGTAAAAATGCAGGCATTTTTTAAAACTTATTGGCAGAGAATTAAGTTAAAGTATTCATTTTAGCAGAAAAATCTGGTACAAGTTTTCTTATTCAGTTGTTTTTATGATTTTTCGACAGAGTTTTTCTTCAGACTGTACGACTTGGGCTCATTATGTATTTAACCTCTCCACGCTTACCTGCGTGGATGACAACGCCAGAAAAATGCGAACAAATCAGGTTTGTCTCTTTTATATTCCCACTGAAAAATGATTACATTACGGGGCACTCACTTTTCGCTTTAGAAAATTTTAGGTAAATTGCGAATGTGATCATTAGTTGGACTGATTTCCATATACAGTGGGCGACAATACATTGGAAACTTTTTTACAGTAGATGAAATTTGTTAAAGACAAAGTTAACAATACTAAACGTTATAATTATCAAACAAGTATTATAAATGGTATCCCAGCAGAAATTTTACTGAACGTTCAGCAGCTTTTGGAAGGGGAACTTGAGTAAAGGAGCGCATCCAATTGCGCTGAATTCATGCATGATTCTCTAAGGCGATGTCCCACTTTAGAGCGCTAGTTGGATACACAGAAACAGCGCTCTTTAGATGCACTGAAATCACGTGTCTTTAGAGCGCTGATTTAAGCAGAATAAAGATGCTGTAAATTCATGTATCTTTTTAGCGCTGATTTAAGCAGATTAAAGATGCAGTGAATTCATGTATCTTTGTAGAGCTGATTTATGCAGAATAAAGATGCAGTGAATTCATGTATCTTTATCATCATTTAAAATGTGTTAAAGGCCTCTGTTATGTCTTTCAAAACTTTTCAAATCACATGATATTTTCCGAATCACATGAAATCGAGTTTGGTGTTTGTTTGCGGGTTCATTCAAAGTCAGACAAGGAAAAACAATAAAATTTAAAATTCGTTATTGATAAAATTCAATTTTGAATTTTTCAAAAAATTCAAGAAAGCATTTTAAATATAATTCTTAAAAATTTTATTTTAAATTCTTAGAAAAAATAAAATTCAAAAAAATTTTATTTAAAATTCTTTAAAGAATTTTATTAATAAAAAAAAAGAATTTTATTTCCATAATAACAAATATATTTTGAACAAATAAATATTCAAACCAAAATTAAAATAAAATTAAACCAAAAATAAAATTCAAAAATAAAATTCAAACCAAAAATAAAATTCTTTTTTTTTTGAGAATTTTATTTTTGGAAATAATAAAATTCAAATGTTTTTGAGAATTTTATTTAAACAAAAATTTTATTTCAAATACCTTATGAATTTTAAATAAAATTCGAATTTTTTCCTTGTCTGTTCAAAGTTGAAATCAAATAACTAAAATTTAAAAAAATATAACAAAAAAATTCATTCGTTTTACTTTACAAAACTTTATTTATGTGAAACAAAATGAAAAAAAAAAAAAATCGGAAGTGAACATCAAAAAAATATCGGAAATTTTCATTTTCACATTTTTTATGGGATTTTTTTGGGAACAGCGGTCAAAGATGCTATGATTGAAGCGCTCTTTGCAGCGCTGATTAATGCGCAATAATGATGCAGTCAAATCATGTGTCTTTGTCTAAAACTCATGTTTTTTTATTCAAAGTGTTAAAAATATTAAAAAGAAAAGCAAGTGTGAAATTTTATCAAAAAATAATTACACATTATAAGTTTTATATAAAAAATCTTAAAAAAAAATTAAAATTTTTTCCCCTTCCTTTTACTGCATCCCTAAGAGCGCTCTTTGGATGCGCTACGGTATGCTATAAACAGATGCTGTGTCGCCAAAATCTCGATTTATTTCTGCTGGGATGTAGGTAATTTATCAAGCTTTAATTTAAGCTTAATAGCGTCCAGATTGGGAAAATAATGAATGTGTTACGAGGGTCGATGTGGAAAATGAAAAAAATTATAGACATTTTTCAGAACATTTTTAAAAAATATTTCCGAGTCGATTTTTTCCGAGTTAAAACATTAGAAATTTAAAAAAAGGTCCAATAGTTTTTATTCTGTGATCAAATAATTTTTCCAACAACCGAAACAAACAATGGAATTTTTTAAGTACAACAGCAAAAATCCACATTTTTTGACCTCCAATTCTTTTGACCACTAATTTTTTGTTAACAAAGAAAAATTAAAATTATCTTAATATATCCTTAGCATATTCTTAAGTGTACTAAAATTAATAAACAATAACATCTTTTCTTTGTTTAGAAAAAATTTGTGGTCAAAAGAATAGGAAGTCAAAAAAATGTGGATTTTTGCTGCTGTACTTAAGAAATTCTACTGTTTGTTTGGGTTGTTGGAAAAATATAAATATAATTTTTTTTCAGTTTCCACATCGACCCTCGTAACACATTCATTATTTTCCCAATCTGGACGCTATTAAGCTTAAATTAAAGCTTGATAAATTACCTACATACCATTTTTTTTATAATACTTGTTTGATAATTATAACGTTTAGTATTGTTAACTTTGTCTTTAACAAATTTCATCTACTATAAAAAAGTTTCCAATGTATTGTCGCCCACTGTAACTTATTGTTAGTAAATTGCGAATGTGATCATTGGTTGGACAAATTTTTTTATTGTTTTTCCTCAAATAAAATCCGATTTGCAATAAAAAAAAAAAGATTTGTTTTTATTTTACGTACATTAAAAATATTTTACTTTATTTTTTATCTGCAAAAAAATTAAAATAAGTAATATTAAGGCAACCGAAACAAAACCGATATAATACCGGTAAAAATCTGAATAAAGGTACTGGTTTTTACTCGGTAACGGGTTTTAAATTTTTTTATTTCGGTATTGGTAACGGTAGTCAATATTAAAGGGTTTTTAATCGGTAACGGTATTGAAAGAGTAACGGTAGCCAACACTGCTCAAAGAGAAATGCTTCATCATATTGATGAAACGGTTTCAACACATGCTGTCATCAATTTTGATGACAAATTTCTTCATATTGGTGCAGCTTTTCTTCAGTAAGACGAAACATGTCATCGAAATCGAAGAAACAAGTGATGACACATTTCATCATGTCATCAAAAAGTGTCATCAATATGCCTTTCAAAATGTTTTTTTTTTTTTTTAATAACCCGGCTAAAAATGAATTGTATATGGTCATATATGAACATATCTGACCATACATCATTAATTCGGAAACATATATGATCATATATGATCATATATTAAAATTGGCGCTTATTCAATATCTATATTAGGGCGTTTCATCAAAAACTTTTTTTTGGATTTTTGCAACTCTTGAAGCGGAATATGAATTCTTATGGCCTAAAAGATTTTTGAGATTTTTTTCAGATTTTTGGAATGTCGGGATCAACTCGCTCAAATCGATTTTATCAAAAAAATGAGGTTATGAAACATAATTTTTTTTATTTTTTGTTCTCTGGTGCCTTTTTTTAACAAAACCGGATATAATACTTCTTAATGTTGCTAGCCTCCTAAAAAAAATATTCGCGGTCAAAATTATAAGTTCAAGGGTCACTAAGATGACCTTAAAAGTAAAAATTCAGAATTTCCCGTGTTTTAACCTCAATAATTCGAGAAATAAGCTATGTATGAACGTCATGTTGAATCCGTTAGATAGGTCTTTAAAACACCTTTCATTTAAAACCAATCTGACTATTGTCACTTTTGTAGAAATGTTAAAAAAAATAAAAAACTGGGAAAAACTCATTTTCTCCCCCATTTTATCGAAAATTGAACTGGTGCATTAGGTAGTTTTTTTTTTGTAAAGTTAAAATAATAACTTTTAAAGGCTTTTTATAGATTGTAGTTAGTGTTTCCAAGCCGGTTAACCAAAAAACCGGTTTTTTGGCAAAAAAACCGGTTTGATAAAAACCCGGGTTTCCGGTTTGGAAACACTAATTGCAATCAAAAAAACTTCTTTTAAGTTTATTATTTCAATTTTACAAAAAAAATACTAATGGATTCCCTTCGATTTTCTGTAAAATGGGTGAAAAAATGAGTTTATCTTAGTTTTTTAATATTTCTTCTAAAGTGACAAATGTCATTTTGGTTTTAAATTAAAGGTATTAAAAATACCTATCTAACGGATTCATCATTACGTTCATATATTGCATATTTCTCAAATTATTAAGGTTGGAACACGGGAAATTCTGAATTTTTACTTTAAAGGTCATCTTAGTGACCCTTGAAGTTATTATTTTGACCGCGAGTATTTTTTTTTAGGAGGCTAGCAACATTAAGAAGTATTATATCCGGTTTTGTTAAAAAAAGGCACCAGAGAACAAAAAATAAAAAAAATTATGTTTCATAACCTCATTTTTTTGATAAAATCGATTTGAGCGAGTTGATCCCGACATTCCAAAAATCTGAAAAAAATCTCAAAAATCTTTTAGGCCATAAGAATTCATATTCCGCTTCAAGAGTTGCAAAAATCCAAAAAAAAGTTTTTGATGAAACGCCCTAATCTATATATATAAAAGAGTGTGGTGACTGACTGACTGACTGACTGACTGACTGACTGATTGGCAATAATCATCGCCCAGCCCAAACCGCTGAAGCTAGAGACTTGAAATTTGGAATGTAGGTTCGGCTCCCGACAAAACCACCCACTAAGAAGGGATTTTTGGAAATTCTGATTTTAAGGGGGGCAAAAGGGGGAAAATAGGGCCCTTTGGGGGATTTTGTATCTTTTGAACTAATAGTCCTAGAAACTTCAAATTTGAACTCAAGGATCCTCTCGCGGAAATAAAATTTCGAAAAAAAATTTTTTGGAAAATTCCGCCTCCAAGGGGGGAAAAAGGGGAAAATAGGGCAAATTGGTACATTTTTTATATTCTAAACAAATGGTCCCAGAAACTTGAAATTTGAAGTCTAGGACCCTCTCGCGGAAATAACATTTTGGAAAAAGTTATATTTTGAAAATTCCGTCTCTATGGTGGGGGGAGGGGGAAAATAGGGCAAGTTGATACATTTTGTATCTTCTGAACTAATGGTCCTACAATCTTGAAATTTTGAATATAGGATACTCTCGCGGAAATAACATTTTGGAAAAAGTACTTTTTTGAAAATTCCGGTTTTAAGGGGGACAAAAAAGGGGAAAATAGGGCAATTTGGTGAATTTTTAACTAATGGTCCTAGAAACTAGATATTTGAACTATAGTATCCTCTCGGGGAAAAAACATTTTTTTACTAAAATTTTTTCACTCAAAATTTTTTTTCACTCAAAATTTTTTTTTTCACTCAAAATTATTTTTTACTCAAAACTTTTTTTCACTCAAAATTTTTTTTTACTAAAAATTTTTTTTCACTCAAAAATTTTTTTTTTACAAATTTTTTTTCACTCACATTTTTTTTTCACTCAAAAAATTTTTAAATTTAATCAAAATTTTTTTTCACTCAAAAAAATTTTTTTTTACTCAAAATTTTGTTTACTCAATTTTTTTTAATAAAAATTTTTTTCACTCAATTGTATTTTATTCTTCAGTTTTTTTACTCATTTTTTTACTTAAATTTTTTACTTAGAAGGTGTTTTCACCCAAATTTTTTTTAATCAAAATATTTTTCGCTTAATTTTTTGACTAAAATTTTTTACTCAATTTTTTTTCTCATTTATTTTTAAATTTTTGGGAATTTATTGATTTAATCACTTAAATTTAGGGGGAAATAGGACAATTTTAAACATTTCTATCTTCTGAACTAATGGCCCCAGTAACCTAAAATTTGGACTATAGGATCCTCTCGCGGAAATAATACTCTAAAGAAAGTATTAAAAAAAAAAAATAAGGATGGGAAATGGGGAAAAAAGGGCAATTTGGTACATGTTCTATCTTCTGACCTAATGGTCCTAGAAACTTAAAGTTTGGACTATAAGATCCTCTAACGGAAAAAACATTCTGAAACAAAGTTTTTTTTTAATTCTGATTCTAGGGGGTTGAAAGGGGGAAAGTAGGATAATTTGGTACATTTTGTATCTTCTGAGCTAATGGTCCTAGGAACTTAAAAATTTGGACTATATGATCCTCTCGCGGAAATTATGTTCTGAAGAAAGTATTTTTTGAAAATTCCTCATTCAAATTTGGGGGGGAAATATGACGATTTTGAACATTTTCTATGTTGTGAACTAATGGTCCCAGAAACTTGAAATTTGGACTATAGGATCCTCTCGCGGAAATAATATTTTGAAGAAAGTACTTTTTTAAAAAGGCTTTTCTAAAAAGGGGAAAAGGGGGGAAATTGGGCAATTTGGTACATTTTCTTTTCTCTGACCTAATGGTCCTAGAAACTTAAAGTTTGGACTATAAGATCCTCTCGCGGAAAAAACATTCCGAAACAAAGTTTTTTTTCAATTCCGCTTCTAGGGTGGTAAAAAGGGGGATAATAGGACAAATTGGTACACTTTGTATGAACTATTTTTCCCAGAAACTTAAAAATTTTGACTATGGGATCCTTCGCGGAAATAACATTGTGAAGAACGTTCTATTTTGAAAATTTCGTTTCTAAGGGGGAAAAAGGGGAAAGTAGGGTAATTTTGTGTCTGCTGAGCTAATGGTCGTAGATCCTTGAAATTTGGGCTGTACGATCCTCTCGCGGAAATAACTTTCTGAAAGAAGTACTTTTTGAAAATTCCGGTTTGTATCTGCTGAACAAATAGGACTGCACGATCCTCTCGCGTGGACTGCACGATCCTCTCGCGGAAATAACATTCTGAAAAAAGTACTTTATTGAAAATTCCTCTTTAAAGGGGGAAAAAGAGGAAGGTAGGGCAATTTTGTATCTGCTGAAAATATGGTCCTAGATACTTGAAATTTTGGAGTGAACGATCCTCTCGCGGAAATAACATTCTAAAGGAAGTACTTTTTCAAAATTCTAGGGGAATATGGGGAAAGTAGGGCAATTTTGAATCTGCTGAACTAATGGTCCTCTATACTTGAAATTTGAACTTTACGATCCTTTCGCGAAAATAACATTCTTAAAATAGAACTTTTTCAAAAATTCCGCTTCTACGGGGAAAAAGTGGGAAGTAGGGCAATTTTGTATCTGCTGAACTAATGGTCCTAGATACTTGAAATTTGAACTGTACAATCCTCTCGCGGAAATAATATTCTAAAGGAAGTACTTTTTGAAAATTCCGGTGGAAAAAGGGGGTGAGTGGGGTAATTTTGAATCTGCTGAACTCATGGTCCTAGATACTTGAAATTTCAACTGTACGATCCTCTCGCGGAAATAAAATAACATTGTTAAAGAAAAACTTTTTTAAAAATTATGCTTCTACGGGGAAAAAGGGGAAAGAAGGACAATTTTGTATCTGCTGAACTAATGGTCCTAGATACTTAAAATTTGAACTGTACAATCCTATCCCGAAAACAACATTCTAAAAAAAGTACATTTTTGAAAATTCGTTTTTAAAGGGGGGAAAGAAGGGCAATTTCGTATCTGCTAAACGAATGGTCCCAAAAACTTGAAATTTTAACTTTACTCTCGCGAAAAAAACATTTTGTAAAAAGTGATATTTTGAAAAATCCTTTTATAAGGGTGGGGTGGTGGGTAAAAGGGGTTTAATGGGGGCAATTTTGTATCTTCTGAACAAACTTAAAATTTCTAATCTGGATGCTCTCGCGGAAATTATTTTTTGAAAAATATATTTTTTTTGAGAATTTTGGTTTTAAGGAGGCCCAAAAGGGGGAAAATAGGGCAATTTGCTAAACTTTAAATTAATGGTCTTAGAAACATGACATTTGGAATATGGGATCATATCGCGGCACTAACATTCTAAAAGAAGAACTTTTTTGAAAATTTCGCTTTTAGGGGGGAGAAAGGGGGAAAATAGTGCAATTTTGTATATGCTAAAGTAATGGTCCTAGATACTTGAAAATTGGACTGTACGATCCTCCCGCGGAAATAACATTCAAAAAGGAATACATTTTTAAAAATTCCTCTTTTAAGGGGAAAAATAGTGGAAAATAGAGCAATTTTGAATCTGCAGAACTAATGGTCCTAGATACTTGAAAATTGGACTGTACGATCCTCCCGCGGAAATAACATTCGGAAAGAAATACTTTTTAAAAAATTCTTCTTTAAGGGGGAAAAAGGGGGAAAGTAGGCCAATTTTGTAACTGCTGAACAAATAGTCCTAGATACTTGAAAATTGGACTGCACAATCCTTTCGCGGAAATAAAATTCGAATGGAGGACTTTTTGGAAAATTCCGCCTCTAAGGGGGAAAAGGGGGCAATTTTGGATCTTCTGAACTAATGGTCCGGGAGACTTGAAATTTGGACTATACGATCTTTTCGCGAAAATAACATTCTGAAAGAAGTACTTTTTTAAATATTCCGATTTTGAGTGGGAAAAAGGGGAAAAGTAGGGCAATTTTGTATCTGCTGAAGTAATGGTCCTATATACTTGAAATTTGGACTGTACGATCCTCTCGCGGAAATAACATTCTCAAGGAAGTACTTTTTTGAAAACTCTACTTTAAAGGGGGGAAAAAGGGGAAGGTAGGGCAATTTTGTATCTGCTAAGCTAATGGTCCTCGATACTTAAAATTTAACTGTACAATCCTCTCGCGGATATAACATTATAAAAGAAGTACTTTGTTTTAAATTCTGCTTCTACGGGGGGAAAAGAGAGAAAGTAGGGCAATTTTGAATTTAATTAACTAATAGTCCTACATACTTGAAGTTTGGACTGTACGATCCTCTCGCGGAAAGAACATTCTAGAAGAAGTATTTTTTTAAAAGTTCTCCTTCTAAAGGGAGAAAAGGTGGAAAGTAGGGCAATTCTGTATCTGCTGAACTAATGATCCTAGATACTTAAAATTTAAATCTTGCGGAAAAAGTACTTATTGTGGAAAGTTCCGCTTCTAAGGGGGAAAAGGCGGAAAGTAGGGCAATTTTGTATCTGCTGAACTAATGGTCCTAGATACTTGAAATTTAGACTGCACGATCCTCTCTCTTGGAATTAACATTCTGAAAGAAGTACTTTTTTGAAAATTCCGATTTCAAGGGGGAAAACGGGGAAGGTAGGGCAATTTTGTATCTGCTGAACTAATGGTTCTAGATACTTCAAATTTGGCTGAATGATCCTCTCGCGGAAATAACATTCTTAAGAAAGTACTTTTCAAAATTCTGGGGGAAAAAGGGGGAAAGAAGGGCAATTTTGAATCTGCTGAACTAATATTCCTAGATTCTTGAAATTTGAACTGAACGATCCTTTCGCAAAAATAACATACTTAAAGAACTTTTTTAAAAATTCCACTTCTAAGGGGGAAAGTAGGGCCCTTTGGGTGATTTTGTATATTTTGAACTAATAGTTTTAGAAACTTGAAATTTGGACTCTATAATCCTCTCGCGAAAAAAAAACTAAAAAACTATTTTTTTGAAAATTCCGCCTCCAAGGTGGGGAAAATAGAGCAAATTGGTACATTTTTTATCTTCTGGACAAATGGTCCCAGAGACTTGAAATTTGGACTCTAGGATCCTCTCGCAGAATTAACATGCGGAAAACAAATTTTTTTTGAAAATTCCGCCTCCAAGGGTGGGAAAATAGGGAAAATCGGTGAATTTTTTATCTTCTGAACAAATAGTCCCAGAAACGTGAAGTTTGGTCTTAAGGATCCTCTCGCGGAGACAACATTCCGAAAAAAATATTGTTTGAAAAATTCCTCCTCCACGGTGGGAAAGGGGGGGGGGGAAATAGAGAAAATCGGTACATTATTTATCTTTTAAACAAATGGTTCCAGAAACTTGAAATTTAAACTCTAGGATCATCTCGCAAAAACAACATCTTGAAAAAAGTAGTAGGGGGAAATTAGGGCAATTTTGTATCTTCTGAACTAAAACTTTAAGTTTTGATCCTCTCGCGGAAATAATTTTTTGAAAAATACACTTTTTGAAAATTTTGGTTGTAAGGAGGGCCAAGAGGGGGAAAATAGGGCAATTTGGTAAATTTTAAACTAATGGTCTTAAAAACATGACATTTGCAATATAGGATCATCTCGCGGCATAACATATTGCAAGAAGTACTTTTTTGGAAATTACTTTTTAAAGGGGGAAAGAAGGGCAATTTTGTATCTGCTGAACTAATGGTCCTCGATATTGAAGTTTGGACTGTACGATCCTATCGCGGAAATAACATTCTGGAAGAAGTACTTTTTTGGAAAAATCTGCTTCTATAGGGGAAAAAAGTGGGAAAGAAGGGCAAATTTGAAATTTGAATCCTCTTGCGGAAACAACATTCTAATGGAAGAACTTTTTTTAAAATTTCGCTTCTACGGAAAAAGGGGGAAATTAGGGCAATTTTGTATCTACTGAACTAACGGTCCTAGATACTTGAAATTTGGAGTGTACGATCCTCTCGCGGAAAAAACATGCTGAAAGAAGTACTTTTTTTAAAAATTTTGTTTTATAGATGGAAAAGGGGGAAACGTAGGGCAATTTTGTATCTGCTGAACTAATGGTCCTAGATACTTGAATTTTGAACTGTTTTGTATCTGCTGAACTAATGGTTCTAGATACTTGAAGTTTGGACTGTACGATCCTCTAGCGGAAATAACATTCTGGAAGAAGCACTTTTTTTAGTAAATTCTGCTTTTAAGGGGGAAAATGGGGAAAGTAGGGCAATTTGGTATCTGCTGAATTAATGGTCCTAAATATTTAAAATTTGGACTGTACGATCCTTTCGCGGGAATAACATTCTAAAATAAGTACTTTTATGAAAATTCTGCTTCTAATGGGGAAAAAGGGAGAAAGTAGAGATACTTAAAATTGGCACTTTACGATCCACTCGCGGAAATTACATTCTGGGAAAATAAAATTTTGAATTTTTGCTTCAATTTGGTACATATTGTTCCTTATGCACTAATGTTCCTTGAAATACAAAGATTGAATTATGGGATCGTTTCGCCAAAATAAAATTTTTTGCAACTTTAAATCTACTCAAAATATAATATTTTAAAGGTCGAAACTAACAATTTTTATGTTTAATTAAAAATTAATAAGAATTTGAAGTAATAAAGTTTTTTTTTTTACAGCTAACCGGTAACGAAGTACCGGGCGAGTTAGCTAGTATTACCATATATGGTAGAACATATGATAATATGCGATTATATATGGGCCCATCCTTAACATAAATTATCATATATGATCGTACATGCCCTTGTATACATTATTTTTAGAACTAAAAAAAAAAATAAAAATAAAAAAAAAAAATTTCCTGCCCTTGCTGGTACTTGAACCCACGGACCCCCTAGGTGATCGCGACCCACCGTTTGAGAACCATTGGTCTAGGACAATTATTTTGGGTTGTAACAAGCATCCGCACAAACTTATTATACCCTATACTACAGAGTAGTGTATATCTATTACAATCTGTCTAGGTGTAACCATACTTGAAACACTAAGGACATTTCATTTTCTTAAATCCTTTAATTTTCATTAACCTAATTTTTATCATCAACATTTAATTAATAGATATCTTATCTTTCTTTCTAGCCTATTCCTCCAATTATGAATAGTCACATTAAGTCTATTATAACCCTTTTCTTTTTTTTTTACTTTTCCATTTTGATTGTTCACATCTTTATCACAATTTTGTTCTAAACACTAATTAAAACTAATCTGACAAAATGTGCGAGTGCGGGTAGGAGGCTATGACGACAAAATACTTTTTCATATAAATGTCATACAAAGTCATCCTTCGCTCAGGACCACCGGAAAAATGATTGAAGACATTTAGTTTTTTTTCTACTTTTTTCAATTTTTCATGTTTTCTATCAATCTAATTCACTTACAACCCACAAACAAAAAAAAATTAAAACATAAAGTATGTTTGTATTACTTTTACCTATTGTTAAGGACAATGAATCAACAAATGCCATTATTACTGATGAATGAATACAAAGAAAGATGTCGAATAGAAATTGCCAGTTTAACTGGAGATTTTTTTAACCCTTTCAAAAGTTCCTTAGAAAAACACTTTAATGTTCGACAAATATTTTAGTTAATGTAATAAAGGATGTATTTTGACACTTTAAGAAGGTTGTTATTCTATTGTTTACCGATGCTGGGTAAACAATGTACTTTACCAATGTATACAATGTAATTAACTTTTGAAAGTAGTGACTTTATGTTACAAATTAGTGGTATTATAAAATTATTTAATACCGGTTTTAGTTGTAGTTAATCTCTGTTTGAAATGACCACCATAATTATTGGTTTATATTGTTGGTACTCCAATTTGTGTGTTGCTGTCGCTGTAAAGTCCATTCAATTTAAGAACTCAACAATAAATCAAAAGAAACTGTTTATTAAATTAAGCTCTTGCGTGTTTTAAACCGTCAAAAGCATAACATGTAATTTTATGCAATTACATTTAAATTTACATGCATAAATATATTTAAATTCAAAACTATAAATTAAATAATAAAAAAATATAATTTATTGTCGGACTAAAGACGCCAATGTGTCAAGGAAATTGTAAAAATATCCCAGGAATTTTTTTTGGAATAGATTCCTATTTCAACAGATTCCAAAATACATAATTCTGTAAGCAAACGATTGCTTTCTTGACGATTTCAAACAAAAACAGGCGCGAATACAGGGGGGAGAATGAGATTTCCCCCCCCCCCCAAAGAAAATAACCAGGATTATATTTAAAAAAATGTTTGATACTTATTTGACTATGAATAAAAGAATTTTTTGATTAAAAAATTACCACAAATTTTAGGAAATATGTCTAATAACTTTTCTTTAGAAAAAATCCCTCAGCAGCTGGAAATTTTTTCTTAGGAAAAAAGTTTCAGAATCTGCAAAAAGAAATTCACAGAATCGGACAACATTTCTTCAAAAAACCCTCTCAGAATCTGAGTTTTTCTATGGAGAAATTTATTTCCGAATCTTATTTTTTTTGGACAAATTTTTCAGAATCAGCGAATTTTAATATGTAAATTTTTCTCTTGTCCAATAATAGTTTTTCTGTATGAAAAATGTTTCAGAATCTAAGAAGTTGCTTTAGAAAACATTATGTGGCATAAAAACGTAAAATTTTTCTATTGAAAAATGCTATACAATTTAAGGTTTTGTGTAAAAATTTTCTTTTTATGAAATGTTTTAGAAACTGATACTTTTTTAGTATCTGACAATTTTCTCTTACGAAATATGTTTCAGGATCTGAGAATTTTTGTATAGGAAATTTTTTTTTAGAACTTGACAATTACTTAAAAACGAGAATTATTTCAGAGATTATTTCTAAAAAATTTATCAGATTTTGAAAAAAATTGTATCGGAAGAATCTCTCAGAATCTCAGATTATTTCTATAAAATATAGTTTAAAAATCTGAGACATTTTCTATAAGAAAACTTTGATCTGAGAATTAAATAAATTTTTTATATCAAAGGGTTAAAAATCTGAACATTTTAAAATCTTATTTTTCTGAATGAAAATATTTTAGAATCTAAGAATGTTTCTGTACTAAAAACGTTTCAACATATGAGAAATTTTGTGAAGAAAACATGTATAAAAATCTTATTCTTATTAAATTTGTTTTTCGGAATATTAAACTTTTAGTATGAAAATAAATTTTTGAAAAATAAGACTTTTTATGTAAAATGTTATGGGTCTATTTATAGTTGTGAGTGGATATGACTGTCATAAGTCAGTTTTTGTGACTGAAAAGTCATTATATCAATATTTTTAACATGATAATGTTTTTAGGCTGGTGTCTAATTTTAAAAAAGTTGCAGGACGCCACCTCAGTTTGACTATATAAGCTAACAATTAACGAAAGAGAAAACTAGAATTACTATTTCATTTTCTTAAAACCAAAAATTGTAATAACTTGGGTGTGTAACTTGGATAATATTCACCTCGTGGTGAATAAAACCGATTTTCATCAGCTGGTGAATAAAAAGTAACATAATTATTTTTCATCAATTTTTTTTTTCATAAATTTTTTTTTCTCATCATTTTTTTTTTTTCATCAATTTTTTTTTCCACCAAAATTTTTTTTTATCAAATTTTTTTTAAAATTTTTTTTTTCATCAAATTTTTTTTCCATCAATTTTTTTTTTCATCAAACTATTTTTTTTATCAATTTTTTTTTTCATAATTTTTTTTTTATCAAACTTTTTTTTCTAAATTTTTTTTATCAAATTTTTTTTTTGCTACTTTTTCACCAAGTCTAAGCTTTTCGCATAAAAAAAATTTGTGTGAGTGTTATATTCTTTTGTGCCGAATCTTTTATACTCTCCAAAATGTAAAAACACTTCTTTGCACTTATTTTTGCACTCACGAAATGTACAGCTCTTTTGGTTTTTTAATGGGGTCCTCGACTGATGTATCAATTTGTTGTGCATGGAATAGCAAAGTAATATAACATTATTTTTTCTAAGAAAACTTTGCTTTGGCAAGTACACCCAAATCTTCCGCAAAACATTATCATGATTTAGTGTTTTGGGGCAAGAGTACAAAAATCGCAGGCATTTTTTATACTAACCTACAGCAAATTTCAAAAATTTGAGATTTTATTTGTCAATATAATGGTCTCGAGAGCAGGTCTTAAAATTTGCAAATAAAATTTAAAATTTTTTAATGTTTTTTGGGGGTTTGTATAAAAAATATTGATGTTATGACTTTTCAATCATAAAAATTTGTAATGGCAGACATAGTCAGTCATATCAGTGAATAGGTCCGTTTACATGACTATCAACAGCCTTATTTATGAAGTAAATCGTAAAAAATTTTTGATCAAAAAAAATTTCCCCCAAATTCAAAAGCTGTATTTAAATACACTGATTTAAATACTATAGCATTTTTTTAATTGAAAAATCCTTGAAAAAAAAATATTTTTTGGTTTTCAATTTGTAACTCAATATTAAAAATATTAACAAAAATTCACACAACAGCTCCCTCCTACCACTTTCCAACCAAACATTAAATTTTGTTTTGATAAAAAAAATCTACCCCCCCCCCCCCCAAATAAAATTCCTGGATTCGCGTCCGAACAAAAATCATCAATTATAGAATGTTTAGTAGAACTGATTCTAGGATTCTTAAATATCTTATGACCATGTTGGGCTGAGCGTCCGGATGTCAAATTTTAAATAGCGGTTGTTGAAGTAAGCGTCTCAAGAATGGAAACTTTAGAAAGAGAACATATAAAGATTCTGCGAATGCGAACAAAAAAATATTCACAAACTACTTTCTGAAAATGGACTTGGATGATTAAGGTCCTGCGGAATTATTCAATAAGTTGAGCCGCTTAGCCAAAAGGTGATGATTTTTTAAAGGTCGTTGTGTTTACAACAATTGCCGCCACTCGTACCTGCAATTTTCAAACATCTGACGTCTGTTTACCCGAACTGGCTAACTCGCAGACAAAATAGTGTGAGTAAGTGACTTCAAACAGGTATTTTCAACCAAAACAACAAAGTCTCCACCGAATTCTGCCATTTCTGAAGTTTATCAACGTATGACCCGAATGGAAAAAAGATTGAAACAATTGTTGAATAAAAAATTCTTTTTTGACAACTTAGAAATTTTTAATCAAATTATATTACAAATTTTTAATCAATTTCATCGCCTATAAATAGCATACATTTTTTTTAAAAAATTACGATCTACCAATCGATGTCAAAAGTAAATCATTTCTTGACAGAATTAGCAAGACAAAAAAGACACATAGACTTTTAGGTCCGTTGTGATACCACGGGACTGTAATGGGGTTCCTCTACTATTCCCTGTCGTTTAACCAATTTGAACATCTTGAAACTGCTTAGACATTGAACTTTAACACCCGATAAATCAGAAAGTTCGCGAAGCTTTCTTGAAGCAAGTCTCTGACCAGAAAGTGCCTGACAATGGCAGATAATGTGTTTTATTTATCATATGATTGTTGTAGTTGACGCGTATCTTGTAACCTTTGCTGGTCCCCATTCTGCTGTCACCTCACGACACGATAGCAGTCGACCTATCCATTTTGTAATACATGGGTTGATCAATGCCGTCTCCATTACGTTATTAATTGCCTCCATACTGACATTGTTGAAGGCACCTTCAATGTCCAGAAAAGCGGCCAGTGTAAATTCTTTATCATGCAAAGATTTTTCTATAGTGTTAACTACAGAGTGAAGCGCAGTTTCTATAGATTTTCCCTTTTGTTAGGCATGTTGCGAATCAGAGAGAAAGTGAAAAAATAGATTTTCTCTTATGAAAAGGTCTAGAATCCTTTCTAGAGTTTTTCAAAATAAAAGATGATAAACTAATCGGCCTGTAGTCTTTTGCCATTACGAGATTCAATTTTCCACTTTTTTGTATAAACACCGCCTTAGATTTTCTCCATGACGGAACGTACGTTAGTTGAAGACAAGCAATAAAAATGTCCATTAAGTGAGGGATAATCTCATTTGTAGGGTTTGAAGGAACCTATAGCCCATGTCAGACGTTCTCTCGAGAACAAGTTTAAAGGACAAGTTAACGGTCCTATATTTTGATTTCCTGAAATCGATGTTTCCCTGCAACCTGGAAAGTGCGTCCTTAAGAGTACGTCAACAGTTTCCTCTGCACTTTCGGTCCATATTCCATCACCTCTTTTTATCAAAAGGTGCGGATGGATTTTTTCGTTAAAATTAGTCTGGCCGCATCTGTAGTGTGTTCGATTTTACTACAGAGCTCATTCCAGCTGCTCTTTTTCGATTTCCAAATTAGCTTTTTAAAACTCTTAAGTTCTCTCCTGTAAACTGCCCAGTTATCATCATTGTAATTTTAATAATTACAATGATGATAATTTTACAAGCTTTTTTTTATAAGCTTTTTTATCAAAAAAATGGTAAATTTACAAGTTTTTTGACGCGATAAAACTTACAAGGAGGTTTCGTGACTACTAAATTTTTTACTACCTCCTATTTTACGAGAATTCCTAGCAAAAATTAAAAGATTTTTTGTAATTTTACAAGATTTTTACCAATAAAATTGTAAACTTACAATTTTTTTTGAGAAATAAAACTTACAAGGAATTCTTATAAATTTAAATTATATTTTTTTTTGTAAAGAACCTTGGCAATTTGTAAAATTGTAAGAAAAAAATTTCGATCAAAAATTATTTGTTAAAAAACAAGGAAAACTGACAAATATTGGTAAAATGGATAACGAGACTTTATTTCGGATTTTGACAAAGTTTTTTTTTAGTGTAGTGGCTAAAACGTGCACTCTAGCGTCGACACATAATATTACTACAAACGGCAAATTTGTCGATAAAAAGTTTCGTGCTGCAAAAGAAGAGTTTCCATTTAAAGTAGGACATATATTTGGCTTCGAGCAGTACTTGGGCCTACAGTACATTAGAATTGGTTAAAGAATCCAACGTGGAACGTAGGCATTGCGATGTTTTAAGAGCGCTGAATACAATAACTTAGCCAAATCATTTTTTGATTCCTTTATTCAGGATGTCCGCATAATTTTACATTAAGAGCATATATGTTCCTTTCCTATAACGAGTTTATCATTAAATCTCTATAGAACCCAGGAACATTCCAAACCCGACAATTTCAAAGGCATACGCGCGATCTTCTTCGGATATCGATTATGTCTTTCCGTATATGACGACATTTTGGTGGTTTTGGGAGGTAAATAGTTAATATAAGCTTCATCAACGAACGATTTTGATCATTTAAGTAAATAGTGGTTGACACATTTATAAGTTGTTGGCACTGTAAACATTAATTATCGCAGATAAAAAATTGTAAATTAAACTGATTTTGTATATGACGATGCTCGAAACATAACCAAACATATGACTGTCAAATTTTTGCTACAAATTAATTGATTTTTCATATTTTTTTTACCGGTGAACAACTTACATCCAACTAGCCTACTGGGACGCTTAAATTAAATATATATTTTGCTAATGAAAATGAAAAATTTAAATCAATAATTTAAAAATCTATTTAAATTGAAAAACTTTAAAATCTTTTCTTCCACAGCTTTATCTACAAAATCCCTTTGAAACATTACAAATATTGTCATGGTTTTGTAAAACTTTTTTTTCCATACTTATCCTTTGAAAATCGTTATTTTAGCATATAAGCCAGTTTTGCATTAAACAGAAGCAAGAAAAAAGTTTATATTTTTTTTATCCAATCATTTTCTACCCATAATACCGCTTTAGATGGCTGTCAGTTTAGTATGATACTCTCAAATATTGTTATATGAAATCCATCAGGGATGTAAGAAGCTGTCAATCAAATACAAGGGAAACTTTTTTTTTTTATTTCAGTCATTTCAAAAATTTACATTTTATACTAAATATACATATTTATATGCACATACATTTTTTTTATTTTGCGCGAAAATGTCTATTTGAAGAGTTTTATGAAAATATTAAGTTATTTTAGTGTGGGTAAAAAAAAAAGTTTACTTTTACTT
This sequence comes from Pegoplata infirma, assembly GCA_963921195.1. Taxonomy (NCBI): domain Eukaryota; kingdom Metazoa; phylum Arthropoda; class Insecta; order Diptera; family Anthomyiidae; genus Pegoplata; species Pegoplata infirma. The sequence goes on along the minus strand of OY992536.1, from coordinate 159,035,680 downwards.
AAAATTTTGGGTAAAATGGCGGCTAAATTTAGATTAACAGTGAATATAAAAAATCTTTAAGATTAAATAAAAAAATTAAAGAGTATAAATACAGTACCACTGTATTTAAAAATTTTAAGAAAATATTTTGAAAACCATATTTGAATGTCCTTTTTTCCTGTGAAGGACACCATGGATTTCCAAAAATAAAATTTTGTATTAAAGTCAAGAATGTCCTTTTAACGCTATTAAAATTTCAGAGAGGTGTTTTTTGTATTGTTGAGTAATAAATTTTCAAAGTTTGTTGGATAGCCAAATATTTTTTTTTTTTTTTAATTTTGGCAAAAAATCAAAAATTTAGCTGTATCACTTTGAAAATTGATTGCTCAACAACACGAAAAAACCTCCCTGAAATTTCAACAGCGTTAAAAGGACATTCTTAACTTTAATAAAAAATTTTGGTTTTGGAAATCCATGGTGTCCTCGACAGGAGAAAAGAACATTTCAATATTGTTTTAAACATGTTTTAAACAGCAAGTTTTTTCGTACAACTTACGGTTTCCGAGTAAAAAAACACAAAAGAACTGGCTAAAGCCAACTATTTGATTTTTTGAAAATAATTTTGAAAACATCAAAGATTTGGCTTTCTAACAAACTCTAAAAATTTATTGCTCAACAATAAGAAAAACACCTCTCTGAAATTTTAATAGCGTTAAAAGAACATTCAAAACTTTAATACAAAATTTTGTTTTTGGAAATCCATGGTGTCCTTCCCAGGAAAAAGAACATTCCAATATTATTTTCACAATTGTTTGTTGAAATTTAAAAAAAAATCTAAATATTAAATCTTCATAATTTGATAAGCAATATTGTTTTTATATGTACGTTTGTTCGTACGACTTACGGTTTCCGAGCACAAAAATGTTAAAAACTGTCTAAAAGCCAATATTGTCAAAAAAGCGCTTTTTAAACGCCCATATCGTCCAAAGTATTGATAAAAAAAAAAAAAACAAATTTGTTTTTTAATCATTTACAAAGCTCTATCAAATAACGAAGAATAAACAAAATCGAAGATTCGTCAGTTAAATTTCCCATGGATTAGAGTTGTGTCGTTAACGAACGAACTAGTTCAATTGAACTATTCACTTAACTGAGCGGTTTATCTAGTTCGTTCATTTCCGCTCTTTTAGGTCTTTTCGTTCATTCAGCTCAATTGGTCATTATTTTATTTTGATCTTTCAGTTCGGTCGTTCAATCTTTTTTTTAATTTTGTCATTAGGCGTTAGTTTTCTCTTATCTTTGGCGCGCTTTCTCAGCATTTATATATTTTTTTTGCAAAAATTGTAATTGTTTTTTTTTTTTAATTCATGTTTTTATTCAACATTTTTGTATTTTTTAAACGAAAGCCGAAACAACAGACATGATCAAAATGATTCGTTCACGATTTGAACTAGGTGAACGACCAACAGATGATCCAAAACGATTCGTTCACGAACTGTTGAACGGAGACCAAAAAAAGAGCGTTTGAACTAGATGAACAAACTAGGTCTTTTATCTGAAATGAACGAAAATGAGCGCTCACTCAGTTGAACGATTAAGCACAAGTCTACCATGGATTTGCTCATATTAGAATTTTTGCACTTAAGTTATACAGTTTTATTAATATTTCAATTATTTTTCTTTATATCCATACTAGTGTTTCCAATTCGGTTAATTGATTAACCGATTCCTCGATTAATTGCCTCTATTTCGGTTAATGTCGAAACAAATAATTTAAAACGCAAATAATTATTCGACCCGATTAATCGGTTAAAATGGTTCGATTAACCGGTTAAGATTATTATCTCTATATTCTACTATAATTTGTTTGAAACACTTCCTCTTTTTTCTACAGAAAAAAAATATTCAGAAATCAGCGATTATCAGTTCAGAAAAGCAAAATTAAAAATTTAATCATTTAAAACTCAGAAATTCTAATTAAAGTTTTCAAACTCTATATTGAAAATCCCAATTAAAATTCAGAAAATCCCAATTGAAATGCAGAAAAGCTAATTTAAATTCAGAAATCCCAATTGAAATTCGGAAATCCAAATCGAAATTCAGAAACGCCCAATTAAAATTTACGAAAGCTCAATCCAAATTCAGAAAATCTTATTGAAATTTAGAAATCCTAATTGATATTCAGAAACTCCCAATTTCACCAAAATTGAAATTTACAGAAGTCTACTGAAATTAAGAAATCTCAATTGAAATTTAGAAAAGCAAAATTGAAATTTAAAAATTCTAAATGATTTTCAGAGAAGAAATTTCAGTTTCTGAAGTACTAATAAAATTCAGAAATCTCAATTGAAATCCCAATTGAAATTTATAAAAGTGAAATCAAATTATATAAATCAAAATTAATATTTAGAAGACACCAATTAAAATTCTAAAAAGCACAATTAAATTCAAAAATCTTAATTGAAATTACGAAATACCAATTACAATTTTTAAAAGCCAACTGAAATTCATATATCTGATTTGCTATTCATAGTTTAGAAAATCAAAATTTAAAAATTACAATAATACTTAAGTAAATTGAAATTTTGAAATTCCAATTGAAAAACGGAAATGGCCAATTGAAACTCAGAAATCCCGATTGAAATTTAAAAAATTCCAAATAACATTTAGGAATTTTTATTGTATCTAAATTTCAATTAGTTGCGTTTTGGGTTTCCCCTTTAAAAATTGCACTCAAAAAATTTTAAAGAAAAAAATTTTAATTAAAAATTTTAAAAAGTTCGATTTTGTTTTTAATAATTTTTTTAATTGATATGATAAAAAATTTTAATAGATTTCGAAAATTTCCGTGAATTGAGAATAAATTCAATTTGCGATATTAAACTTTTACAAATTTTAGTAGTTAATACTAATACTTTCGTGATAGGTGCAAAATCAATTAAAATAGTAATTGAAACTCATTTTAATTTTGTGTGTGTGTGTTTAAAGACTGAAAATGAAATTTTACTTAAAATACTTTTATTTTTTGTTACATTACTTTTAAAAAATCGTTTAAAATTAATTTTTCATTGTTTTTGACGATTAATCGCCACTTTATCCGATTAATCGACCCGAATAACCGATTAACCAATTTTAGTCAATTTTCAAATAATGCCCTAACCGGTTAACCGGCAGGGTCGAATAATTGAAAACACTAATCCAGAAATAATGTATATTTTTTAATCCCCAGGGTCCAATTGCATGACTTTTAACTTACTCTGTCATTAAAATGTTTCATTTGTTTATCAAATGTTGGAAAAAACCTTTACAAAAAATGGTGTGTTTCAGAGGATAGGTTATTTCTTCTAGGAAAAACTCATTCCCCCGGGTCCGATTTTTTTTCCAATTACACTCACTCACAATCACGTGAGTATAATCATTTTCAGTCACATTAATGCGAGTCTCAGGCGCTAATCTGCTCATGTGTCCATCTCTACATTAAATGACTAAGCGATGAACAAATAAAGATTTTGGCGGTTCCAAACGGCTATTAAAAATCTAATATTTTAGCTGTCGAAATTTTTCGAGATAAGCTTTAAACGCGGAAAAAAGGAACTTATTTTTCAAACCGGTTTAGTGTAGGTATTTTTGAAAAAAAAAAAAATGCTAAGGGGTACAAATAAATGGGGATGAGTCTCTTATTTCAACCCATTAGGAAGCAATTTTTGAGGGGTAGGAGCTGATTTAATAGAACAGATTTATAAAAAATAAAAATAAATATGTAAGGACCGCCTAATGCGTTGAATAAAGAGAAAAAGTTGTGTTCTTAAAAAATATTGAGATTAAAAAAAATGTGGAAATTATACCATTTATGAGTACAATAAATATGTGTCAAGACAAAAGCTCCAACTTTTAAAACTTTCGATATCTTTTGAACGCGAAACCAAGAAAATCTCAAAATTTACCCCTAAAAAAAACTGTGAAAATCTATTATCACAATTTTTTAAAGTATCCGAATTGGCATCTATAGGTTCCTAAACCGATATTTCGATGCTTAAAACACGGAATGACAGAGTGAATAATATTATAATTTTTTTTCTTTTCCAGACATTGTCCCAAAGACGACATACAACAGAGGTCTTCCTAGTGTCACCTTCCGATCTGCATAAAATTTGGATATGTTGTTCAGAACAAAAATTTATTAGACAAGTATTTTTTTAACGGCCCAAACCCATTTTTAGGGGGGAGGTCAATTGCATTGGGTGCAGTTGACATATTTGCTATCAGATAAAAGCTATTTAAAATATCTATCTCGTGTTGCTAACAAAGTGGCAATTTCGAGTTATATATTTTCAAAAACGTTCCAAAATTTTGATACTTTACTCTATATGACAAAAAGTTGTGCATTTGGACACGTTTTTTTCACACTTAGATTTGTTTTACAAAGACCTTTCAATTTCTATGCAACATGGCTAGGTTACTTTGTATAATATGGGAGATAAACGCAAAAAACTTAAAAATTACTGTTTTCCTCCTCATTTGCACTCCATTAATATGAATTTGTGCCGTTAAAAAAATGCGTGTATTTTTATTATTCCTGCTCTTCAAAATAAAACAAATTCCATGAACATCTGCGGGTGACACTAGGAAGACTTCACTTGTTAGTGGAAATTTCTTCAGATTGTCTGCACTCCCTGGTGTCACCAGGTTAGGCTGGTGACGGTTGACATTAGGCGTGTTTTTTTCGAGTTTTTTATATGTAACTATAACTACTTGTAAAAAAACGGAATCACTACTTAACTTTACTATTTTTTGCAACACTTTTTATACCCTCCACTTAGTGATAGAGGGTATATATAAGTTTGTCATTCCGTTTGTAACTCATCGAAATATCGATCTGGGAACCCATAAAGTATATATATTCATGATGCCCGATCGACTTTAAGAAATTCTAGCGATGTCCGTCTGTCTGTCTGTGGAAAATGCTGTCGCGGACAAAATATTGCACAGAGATGACTGAAACTTAACATATTTATTGGAAGTTCTCCCGAGAAGTTTGGTATTGCATTTGAGCGATATCGGTTCAGCGGTTCAAAAGTTATGAACGAAAATGTAAGCACACCTCAAAAATTTCAGTACATTCAACATAACCTAAAAATACAAAATGCTTTAATTCGGCTTCTGGTTGACATATGTGAACATAATTGAACACCAAATGGTATTTAAACAGGTACGAAAATATTTTTTGACAAAAAAGAAAAAAATCTCGGATTTTTTCAAAAAAAAATTTTTTTTTTTCAAAAGTAATTTCCTTTTAAATAAAGTTTTTTGCAATAATCTTTTTGAAATTGCGGAGGGTATCACTACATTCGGCAAGGCCGAATTTAACTTTTTTACTTGTTTTCTTTGAAATGTACTTGGTATCACTTTATGTTTATTATTTTTTATTAAATTTATTTTTATTTAATTTATAAAATTGATAACATAATTGAAACACTTATTTTTTTGTTGAAAATTAAATTAATCAAACTTATTTTTGGATTTGTTTTTATTTTTTATTTGACTTTTCAAAATAAAAAAACAGTGTTGGTAAGTGATATAAACGAAAATTTCAAGATTTGGCACCACTTTTATAAATACTTAACTTTTAAGAATATAAAAATATCCCTACTTATGAAGTGTATATCTACTTAAATTTGTATGGGGATTTTATAACAAATTCGAAAAAAAAAACACCTATTGTCTTAAGAACATTTGTGGGGAAGTGTCCCCACTTGGAAATTTTAAAGTATCTTGTGATCGTTACCAATAATTTTTAAATGTCAGGGTATTATCACTGAGAATGACTTAGGGACATTGCCAATTGGGTAGTTCTACATTTACAGTTAGTCATTTACTTTTAATTTTTTTTTTATAAAAAACCGCATCTGAATATTACGTGAAAAATTGATTTTGTTTTGTTTATAATAAATTTAGCACGCGACAGTATTTAATTACTTAACGTAAAAGTAATTAATTTTCATAAATTTACCTTAATGTCTACAAATGTATTTATGACAGAACAACAAAAAAACACGTAGCAATGGTCAATATTTTTTTTTTAGAAATTTGATAAACGTTTCAAAACCAAAAACTACTTTTAAAACACTTTGAAATAAAAAATAAAATCCTATTTAACAGTTGAAAACCTAAAAAAAAAAATATATGCTACTAAAGTGGAACCAATTTATTTTTTACTAAAGAAAACAACAAGAAGTATAAAAAAATCGTAACGAAACCGCTAATTTGTCAAATGTCCGACAATCAGACATTTTGTTTCATACTCTCATAGACATGGCATCAATTCAACACAGTTGCGTAGATTTTATATGGCTTTGATTTCAATGTTTTTTTAGTGAAAATAACCCAGCAAAAAACAAGGAGCTTACAAAAAGCAAGTACTCTAAAAATATGCTTGTAATAAATTTCCAACAACATCCAGAAATATATTTTGTAAGAAATTTGTATTGCATTGAACAGTGATGAAATTAGAAGCAATATTAATGAAGAGCTGCGAGACTATCGACAAAAAATATTTATTTGCTCAGTATCGCCTTGAAAACACTTTTTTTTGTTGGGTGTTCGAGCAAAAAAAGTAAAAAATAGTCATGCGACGAAATGTAAACTTTAAAGAAACTGTATTCATTTTTTGTTTGTAACTCTTGAAGATGGCTTATGATGTTAAAGAAGCAGAACAGCTACATACAGTAACCAATATACTTTACTAATCAATCCTTTTATACAAAACCTCATCTATAAAAAAAATCATATTCTACGGAAGAGTTTTCTATGAACATGTTTGCTGGAATATGAATACTCACTCAAAAGAAAAAGACATACAAGAAAAAAAAAACGAAACATGTTAAAAACAATCAATCATTCATGTATTTTGCAAGAAATTGTAAATACATAAAACTGTGACAACTAGTGAGTAGAGTAGCGAGTGACGGTTTGTTTGTTGGTTGGTCTTCCGTTTGTTTGTTCGGTTGGTTGATGATATATCATCACATCAAAAGTCATGGATGGTTTGAATACAATTGTTGTAAATTGTTATAAGAGCACAAAGTAAAAGAAGCTTTATGTAGAAAAGCTGCTTATTTTTTTGTGAGTACCCTACAAAAACTTCAATTAAGATTAAGTTTGTTAGAAGATTTGGAATATTTAATGTTACGAACCATAGAGAAACATAGAGGCGAAGGCGTCAAAAATTGAGTTGTCAAAGTACAACTTGTATATATGTATTTGTTGTCAAAGTACGACTTGTAAACATGTATTGTGTGGTGAATTCACATCGACAACGTACATGTGAGAAATTAGAAAAAGATAGTGATATTATTTTTTCTTTCACCTTCGCCTCTATGTTTCTCTATGTTACGAACTATGAAGAGAGACGTTGAAGTTGCTATATAACCCAACTCGGATATGTTTTTCAGTATACGAATGGTTTATTAAGAACCCGTTACTCAACTGGTAACGCAACAAAAGTAGCAGTAACAAATCAGTTATTTGTTTTTGTTACGATTATTGAACGAAGTAACGTCTTACGTGAAAAACATTTTGTGGAATATCACAAAAGACTCATGAACTTTTTTTATGGTATTTCAAAGACTTTCAATATGTTACCAAACATGCTGGCCATAGACCCTCATAGACCAGTGCTTAGCATTATCAGTTTAGCAGAGTCCTTTACGATTTCTTAGAGTCCTTCACGATTTCTTAGCAAATGTCAGAAATCTCATTATTCCACGTCCAGAGATTTCGTTTTGATAAACCCTCCGCTCTAACGCAGAAGAATATAGGGTAGTGACAAATAATATCAAACACCGTCTCTTTGTCTCCAGGTACACCTCATATCCTTTAATTATCAGTGTTTCACTTTCCTTCTCTTAGGCATGTGTCGTTGTTCTACAATGAAACGTTATCACTCAAACTAGAAGTCTGCGAGTATTCTTAGGCAGTGTCAGAAAAATTGTGGTTTCTTTAGTAACGCAGGGTTAACACATTTCCTTGGATCCTTTATACATTTTGGTATTTCTATACAACGATTCAGAAACATCTTCATCTCTTCTGGGTCTTGAGCAGTTTGTACTGCTCTTCACTGATAGAAAAACGCTTCAAAAATGAGAGTAAATCTGAAAAACTCTCATTATACCGCAAAAATGCACAAAAGTACGGGAACGCAAAAAAACACATTTCAAGCCCGAAAACTAAAAAATGTAAACAAATTGAAATGCTAACATATTTTAGTAAGAAAATACGTTAAACATTGCGCAACTAATAAAAAAAGTTGATTTTATTGACTAAACATATTATTTTGTTTAAAATTTAACATTACTTTTGTTTTGTTTTTTATTTTATTCAAATTTTTAATTTATTTTCACAACAAAAATCAGCTATTTTCTCAACATCTGATTGTTACCAATTTACACGAAAAAATAGTATGGGTAAGTTCGGTAAAATGAGAAACAAATTTATTCTGTTAAAAACTCCCTCATTTACCCAATTTTTGCGTACGGGAACGCTTTTCGGGCTGGTTTGGGTACCCGCGGGCACCCGCGATAACATTCTGGAACACACCTAATTTGTGATTTTTTTAGAATTTTTATACGAAATTTAAAATAAAATGTTATTGATTAATTACACCGTCCGCCAGCCAATATTAAACATGAACATCTCAAAGTATAGATCAAATGTAGTAAAACTTTTTGAAAGGACATAACTTACCTCCCTTTTCCCGATATGTAAAAATAATAAAATAGAAAAATTAGGAGAGATCCTCCTCTTTCACTTGCTATCACTATTGGCATCCTAGGAAAATTACAAACATTTTTATAAAATTCAATTCTCTAACACTTTGAAGTCCTTTTAAAAGGAAACAGGATCACGAAATGAAAAACTGTAAATGCAGTTTTTCTACATTTATGGTGTTTTCTTTTCTAAAAAAAAATGTTTGCCTTTTTAGGGCATACATTTTTAAAATGTTTAACACGCCTTGAAAAAATCTATAAAAATTTGCATTTTATTTGGCCGGAATAGAACACAACATACAGAAATACTCTGCCCTGTATTTTTTAACAGCTGTTTTGAGAAAACAACACAGAAAAAGTCAGCTGTTGTATAAGGCAATTTCAACCCCGTCATTTTTTACGGGGTAAAAAGTGCAACTTTTTTGCACTTTATAGGGCAGACATTTTTACACTGAAAAAAATAGCTTCGTGAAATTAATGAAAATTGACTTAATCTTAATGAAAAATGACTCACGTTTTCAACCGAAGACAGGTTTCATTTGATTAATGAAACTGGTGTCATTAAAGTTCCTTTCAATGAAAACTTGCATATAAATAATGAAAATATTCGTAGAACTTGTTTGAAACGTTTTAAGAAGTTTTTCATAAAATGTATGAAAATATCCATTGATTAAATGTGGAATAGTAGTTGGTAATGAGCGTATGATAATTGATTTTTACAAGTAACTAGTTGCTAACTTTATTAAGGTTTTGATATGGGAATTACGATAAATTCATGTTGGTTAAAGTTATCAAAATTTCCATAGAAAGCCTTTAATCAAGTTAGGAACAAGTTACCTAAAAACAGCACGTATCATACACCCATAAGTGAAAATTTGCATTAATAACAATTTTGGTAAGTCACATGTAACCATCACTGTAACCGTCACTGAAATTTTATTTAGGGGCATGTCACAGACTCAATTCCGATCGGATTTGAAAAAAGTTGTTACTCGTAAAACGCAAAACAATTTTTTTTTGGAATGAAATCACTTTCAAAAATTAAAGTGGAATTGAATTGCTAAAAGTGGTTTCATTCCGAAAAAAAGTATTTGCTTTGCGTTTTACGAGTGAACCACTTATTCCACTTCCGTACGGAATTGAGTCTGTGACATGACCCTTAATTGCACACTTTTTATGGTTTTCACCTAATTTTTACACACAACAAAATTTTACTTCAAACTTAAATTAGGCTGCCAAAACGTAGCAACAACGTAGCAATGGAACAACACAAATTACCCTACATTTCATCACAAAATTTTAATGACTTAAAAAACTATTTTTCTGTTGCAAATTATATTATATTTTATAAGAAACAGTCAAAAGAAACACTTATACGGAACTTTTCACTCGTAATTTCAATTAGATATAACCAGCATAACACACACACAAGTTTCAATAACAAAGCAAACAAATATAAAATTATTTTATTTTATTAGAAAAAAGTTAACACACATGTAAAAATTACAATTAGACTAAACACGCGTGGTGTAATAAAACGTCGTATGTTTTTGTTCTGTTTTCTTTCTCTTATTCGCAACGCAGAGTTGTATTTAGTTCTAAAAAATCTTATGATATTTTTTAATGAAATTATGAAATCTAATGAAACAAGTTTCATAAAATTTGTTCATAACATGCATGAAATTTCAATCACCTTATGAATTCCTTCATTTAAGTAATGAAAACAAAATAATGAATCCGTTTCATTAATATCAGGAAGGTTATTTTTTTCAGTGTAGAAAAGAACACAATATTCTTTATAAGGGTTGACATTTTTCTAGAAAAGAACACAAAAACACAATTTTCGGGGCGAAATGCAAAAAAAAGGCACATTTTTTGCCAGAAAAGAAAACACCATTAGTCTCTAGTTTCAAACGTATTTTATCCAGTTCGTGTTCAACGACTTTTTTCATTTTTGTCGGACGGTTTTATAAGTATTTATTAAACTCGCGTTGTTTTATATTAAAAGTAAAATTTTGTGTGAGAAAACTGAGTGAAATCTATAGATAAAATAAACAAGTGAGAGTGTTAAATTCGGCTGTGCCGAATCTTTTATACCCTCCAAAATGTAAAAAAAAATTAAAACAAAAATTTGTCAGGGGCGTATCTTATTTTTGGGGGGGGGGGTTGATAAGGTCAGTGGGGGACGTTGAGAGCACCTTCCCATCGCGATAAATATACCAAATGTTTCATTTACTTAACAAAAATACAAAAAAACATGTAAAAAAGTTTATTTTTGTAGAGGTTGGTTTAGTTCTTCAAGGGGGAACTTTTTTCCCCCTGGTCCGATTTGGCCAATTTCCGAACTTAACCTGCCTAGGAACACAAGACATATTTGTGCCAAACTTGAGGGATCTAGCTCTTTTATTTTGGACTGCATCGTGTTAACTACAGACGGACGGACGGACGGACAGACGGACGGACGGACGGACGGACATCGCTAGAATGTCTTAGAATCGATCACTGATCAATAATATATATACTTTATGGGGTCCCCGACCGATATTTCGATGCGTTACACACGGAATGACAAAGTGAGTATACCCCCATACTGTAGTTGGAGGGTATAAAAATATGTGAAAGTGCTCTTTTAACTTGGCTATTTTGTGATTTTTTCCGACCTTTTTTTATTAAATTTGCATTAAAAAGTAAATTAATAATTTTATATTTACTAAATTCGCGCTATTTGATATTACTTCGTGGATTTAATAATGTATTACAATTTAAGGTTGGAGTAAAATTTTGTGCGAGAAAACTTATTGTAAGTGAAAACCATTTTTTAATATTTTTAATTCTATAAAAAGATCTTTACAATTTCATACATATATTTCATTTTAAAAATAAAAGTATTTTATTTCAATAAAAAAAGTAGGATTTATTCAATGAAAGTATTTCATAAGAATTGAATACTTTTTTCATTAAAGTAATGTAAAATTTTCATAAAATACAATTTATATTTTGTATGATCAATTTTCAATAATTTGATTAAACTTGTTCTTGCAATTACATTTTATGATACCTATTTCATTACTTCAATGAAACCGTACATAATTTCCTTTTTAATGTAATTTTTCATAACATTAATGTAGATTTTCATTATTGTCATGTACAAATTTCTATCAGTGTATCATGTGGGAATTTAGTCACCTCTTCTGAAAATTCAATGACTTAATCGTTGCACAGTATGTCTATGTACCCTGGTACATAGTCTTCTTTTTGGTATCCAGGCTACATACTTGCACTCTTGGATCATATATTACTTAGTATAGGTAGTCTGCAGAGATTGTCTTGATCGCTGCCAGATTTTCAATTGTTTCCGTTTTTATTCTCTACAACTAGTTTTATAAAAATCGGCGAGGACCCCTTGTGGTACCTACCATTCTTGTCAGTTCAGTTGATAAAACTTATTTGTTCACTCAAAGAGGTAGTAGATAAAAATTAATCTCTGATATCCGTTTAATTGCCAAAAGCCAACCGGTTACGAATTTCAACCTTGTTTTTAATGTTCTGGGAAGACGGTGGTTTGGTAAATCACAAACGGCCAGATAATATTAATAAAAAGGTAGAAGAGGTATTCGTGATTCTTTTGCGCAATTCGTTCACCCTAAGGAATTTATACTACAAATGCTAGATTAAGACAAACAATGACTCAAAGTTCATCCTATAAGTTTACACACATAGGCTCAGAGGTCCATTGTTATACCAGGAGGCCGTAATTTTTTCAACCTAAATAAGACTCAAAGTTTATCGCTATAAGTTTCAACCCACAGGCTTCGAGGCCCATTGCTATACCATGACGCCAATATTCCATCGTAGAAGTGGGGTTATTTTAACATCAGTGAAATCTAACAACTACATGGATAACAGTCTTTGTTATCTGTGCCTGCAGGAGGATAATGGTAAAGAAAATAGTAGATGATTTTTATCACATCCACATTTATAAGCAGATTTTAAAAGTCAAAACCATAGACCTTAAGGCGTTCAGCATTCCTGCTTATTAGGCAGTGTCGAGGTATTTCAAACCCCGTCTTTTAAAACACTTCCCTATGAATAGAAGTGACACTTCTGATTCGTAAGAGGTCTGATCAGAACCCTGGGTACTAGGTTTCTTAATGGATCTAACTCGAGGATGGTCTATCTTTATTGGGGAATTAACGCGTTAAAACGTAATAGATGCATAAACCTAACGAAAGTTAGAACTGGAGAATTATTAGAGTACTGTTTCCGATTTGATATGTATAATCATTGATTTAAACAAGACCGAAAACAGTAGTTGTCAAACTAGATAATTTCGGAGACAGGTTTTTACGAAGGGATCAAAAGATAATTGATCAACAGGTGTTAGTCACACACAGGTTTTTACGAAGGGATCAAAAGATAATTGATCAACAGGTGTTAGTCACATCTGCGAAAGTCTAGTTGTTTGATGGCACCTACCAAATTTGTCTAAATTTTCCCAATATAGTTGGTTTCATCACTAAGTGTATTGGAAAATTTTATACCTTATTTGAAGGAAATTGAGAAGAATGCTTCCATTTCTTCTATGAAAATCCACAGGAGATTATGTCAATGGAATATGCTGTGCACTTAAGTGTTCCTTCAAAAGATTCCGTCGATCAGTGCCCAAGACAATGAAAGAAGGGAAAAACCCATGAAAACTTACTTTGCCATTGTTCTGCTTTGTTAAGACAGAGCCTAACTTTAAAAGATTTTTTAATTTATATTTTAGACAGAGCCTTACTTTATAAGAATAAGTTCAATTAATTAATCTCTATAATCTTTCGGATGAAAGAATAGCACATTTTCAAAGAACACTAGAAACAATTATTTCTTCTTAAGATTAGAACGCATTTAGGAGTCGAATGCAATTACATTTCGATGGCAGCCGGTTGACGGTGTCATTAATATTATGAATGCTATTATAGTAGCAGATGTTAGGTTAGGTTTTAGGAATCTAAGTCGATTCACCACATAGACTAGCTGGTCCAAAGCAATACCAAAGATAGTCCTTAGCGATAAATTTCGTCATATCACAAATGAAACGCGCAGTTAATGTTAACCCCGATTCTGAAGTTTCGTCCGTGGCTCTATGTGTAGCTCATGAGTATATTCAATTAATTTTCATTTACAAAAACTGGGCAAATGCGACCAAATCTTTTTGTATTCTTCTACTTTTCTTAAATACAGAAGCTTTTTACATGAATAGACAACAAATGAATGTTTGAATAGATGGATGGATGGTGGTAACACGTTCACAGTAAAATAACAAGAAAATAAGCCATGAAGCATAAAATTTCTTAACAACTACCTGTAGAAATCATAGAATACTTATTTCGTACAACAAACAAAAAAAAGCGGTACATGTAACAAAACTGAAAAAATCATAAAGAAAAGTAGAGAAATCAATGCGATCATAAGTAAAAAAGAAAAAAAAAAATAAAACAGGATCATTAATAATACTCAACATTACACAACAATACAATGAGTGGAACACACTAGTAAACCATTACATATTCATAGTTACTCACACTTACATGAACTCATGAACACCAACTACAACAACAAAATAAATATTCAACCTGTCAACAAGGCAAGACGATGTAACTGTCAAAGAAGCTTATTTTCACACTTAAATTCGAAAAATGAGAGGCAATGTAAATAGGGTATCGATGTTTTACAAAGGAGACTTTAACATAACGAACGGTTCACTTACAATTGCAACTCACTGTAGCTATTATAGCAGCGCCTCAAGTGTAGACACATAAGATCAAATTGGTTTCAAATGAAAGGTATTTCCAAGACCTATCAAATGGATCTAATACCTATCAAATGGATCTAGTATTTCTCGTTTAAGGCTTAAACTTAAGTAACACTGTTTCATAATTTTTTAAATTTTTTTTCACAATTTAGTAAAATTTAACTAATAGTTGGTAAAATTTCTAAACTGTACGGAGCAACCTTAAGTTCACGTACTGCAAGTTTATAGTTTTCTATAAATTCAAATCCCTAATACATGGAAGAAATTACAAAGAAATTTTTCCAAAATATATAAAAAAAAATCTTTTAACAACTGAATTTTTATTTAGTTCGGTTTGAGTCGATATTAATTATTTCTGAGAAATAATAATTGTTGTACAATGAGAAAATCTGCAAAAAAAAAAAATCAAGTGACAACACAGGCTAAGTGGAGATATCGACAACTTTCGGAAGATGCCACTCTTCCATCATCAGCACTCCTTCGATTGCCACACATTTAATGTGTGGAAGATTAAAATTAGCCATTAAAATGAAACTTCTGAACAATAAATTGCAATGTACCTTATGAGTTGTGTAGTAATTGTGTTTATATATTGTTGGACTGTATATTCTATAACTGAATTTTTATTTAGTTCGGTTTGAGTCCATATTAATTATTTCTGAGAAATAATAATTGTTGGTTGTACAATGAGAAAATCTGAAAAAATCAAGTGACAACACAGGCTAAGTGGAGATTTCGACAGCTTCCGGAAGATGCCACCATTCCATCATCAGCACTCCTTCGATTGCCACACACTTAATGTGTGTCAGATTAAAATTAGCCATTTAAATGAAACTTCTGAACAAATTAAATATCGGCATTACTCCTCTTTGTGTTGAATAACCCGTATTCACCATCATTCGTGTTGTATTCATTTTGCAGAAACTTAATAAATCTTAACTATTAACAGAGTTGTATCTTCCGAAAGCTGTCGACATCTCGATTTAGCCTGTGTTGTCACTTGATTTTTTTTCAGATTTTCTAATTGTACAACCAACAATTATTATTTCTCAGAAATAATTAATATGGACTCAAACCGAACTAATTGTAAATAAAAATTCAGTTTAAAATATACAGTCCAACAATATAAAACACAATTACTACAAAAAATCTTTAATTTTAAGAACTATTTGTTAAAACTGTGTTCACGCAATATTTAGTTAAAACAAGTGAGAGTGTTACTGTTACTGTGCCGAATCTTTTATACACTCCAACAAGAAACCAAATGACAGGGCCGCTTCGGGGAAAAATAATAAATAAAACAAGTAAGAGTGTGAAATTTGGATACTTCGAATCATCAAATTCCCTCTAATTTAAAAAAAAAAGGAATTGGCAGAGGAGTTTGGGGTGGGTTTCGGCGGAAGACGTCAGGGGAAACCTTCCCCTATGATATTTTGATATTGTGTTTGCCAAATAGATAATTTATGGGTTTTGAATTAAACCAATTTTATTGTTATTTAAATTCTTTTTTTATATCCACGCCCATAAAAAGCGGCGGACCGAAAAAAATCACTTTCCTGATCTCTTTGGTCCATGTACATTAGGGATATAACCATTTGCATATTTTTGAAAATATCAAAAAGGGCCTATCATAGTGAGAAAGTACATAGAAAATCAATAAGAAATGCGTCCTCTTTTTTTCGCGAATGTTAAAAAAGGTTCGGCACCGATCGCGATGAAGTTTTTGCTAATATTTTTTTTCAAATATTTATTCAACCCATGTTTCAAATGTTAAAAATCATACTGCTAATTTTTCTAGTTTTATTTTTGTTGTAAAACGACGAAAATCAAAATAACGTTGAAAGGGACGGATTCCCACCATAAAACATACAAAAATTAAAATTTGAGGTGTTTTAGAAATTTCAATCGGTGCCGAAGGTTTTTGGACCAAAATGACCCCGGATACCGTTTTTTGTTATCAGTATAACATTGCCCATACCGTTATGAGAGGTTCTTATTTTGGTTATACCCCTAATGTACATTAGACTGGGTCGACCATAAAGGAGAAAAAAAAAGTTCCTACTGTGCGGGCTTTATTTTAAAGCTTACCTCGAAAAAGTTCCATAGCCAAAATATTAGATTTTTAGGTCGCGATTTGGTACCGCCGAAATCGTTTTTTGTTTATAGCTTTGTCAGTTGATGTCCGATCGTTTTAAAAAAATAATTGTTAGAAAGTCCTCAGCGAGTACTAAAGTTGACTCATATCTGGTTTTAACCTCAGAGGTCATCTTCTTGTTATGATTGTTAGTTTCTCATCTTTCTACCCACTTAAATGATTTTTATTTTTCCATTAAATTATAGCACTAAAAAATTCATGAAATTCTTCCCTTGGAAGTATCCAGTTAAATTTATTAACAAAAAAGTTACATTTGATTTAAGATTTTCATATACAATATAAAGAAAATTAGAAAAAACACTTGTTATTATGCCTTTAAACTATATTTAATTTTTTTAGTTTGTATTTAAATACATACGAACAAGTGTTTTAAATCTTTTTCTATGGAAATTTAAAATTGAATGTAACTTTTTTGTTAATTAATTTAAGAGGGTACTTCTAAGGGAAGAATTTCATGAATTATTTAATGCTATAATTTAATGGAAAAATAAAGATCATTTAGGTGGGTAGAAAGCTGAGAAACTAACACTTATAACACGAAGATGACCTCAGAGGTCAAAACCAGATATGGGTCAAATTTAGTACTCGCTGAGGACTTTCAAGCAAATTTTTTTTTACAACGATCGGACATCAAATGACAAAGCTATGAACAAAAAACGATTTCGGCGGTACCAAATCGCGACCTAAAAATCTAATATTTTGGCTATGGAACTTTTTCGAGGTAAGCTTTAAAATAAAGCCCGCACAGTGGGAACTTTTTTTTTCGACCCGGTCTAATGTACATGTCTATGAACTTCACATAGCATAAAAATATTTCACTTATTAAACATATATACAAAAAAAAACCTAAAACATTGTGGTTTTCTGTGGTAGTTTTAGTTCTTGCCAACCTATGACCAAATGCCATATTCGTGCTAACCATCAGGAGTCTAGCTCGAAAATAGCTTACAGGTTTCTATTCAAATATTCTACTAACTGTTAGGGCCCCTGTAGACTAGTTGTAGGCCCCTGTAGTGGTTGTAGTAGTAGCCTTTCAATGCATGGATCGTGAGTTCGATTCCCACCAGAACCCTTGGTTTTTTTCGCTACAACGAATTTATTAAAAATGAGTTGTAAATAAACACTAATAACTGGTTTAATGCTTGACTTGTTTTAAAACAAGGCAAGCTGAAAGTTACCGACTCTCTATTAAGCATCGTATACAAATTACTCGAGCGACTCATTTATAACAGAGTTAAACCAGCTATTAATAGCATCGTTTCGGTAGAATTTTTGAATCACGCACACTCACTCACGAGTATATTTTTTCTACTCACACTAACTCACAATCACGTGAGCAAATTTAATACAACTCACACTCACGTGCACTCACGAAAACTTCACTCACACTCACGTTGACTCACACTCACGAAACACTTATTTATAAAAAAAAAAAAAAAAAAAAAAAACTAAAATTTTAACAATCTTTCAAAATTTTCAGCAAAATTTAAAGTTTAGCGAAATTTTACATTTTTTTCGGTACGAAATATTAAATTAAGCCATATTTTAAAATTTTGTGTTGCTTTTTTTGGTACAAAAGGAAATAAAAAGAGAAAAAAAAAATCACGCAAACTCACGCAAAAAAATCGACTCACGCACACTCACTCACGCAAAAATCTTACTCACGCATACTCACTCACTCAATTTTTTCTCCACTCACACTCACTCACAATCACGTGAGTAAATTTAAAATCAGTCACACTCACGCGTGAATCAGGCTCTAATCTGCTCATTTGCCCATCTCTAGTTTAGATCAGGACGTAGCTGCACTAATCAGGTACTATCCTTAACCATTTTATGGTGTATCTTGGACACAAACTTAATAATGGCCTCCCCTTAATGCATCTATGCGACAAATAACAGGGGCAATGTCTTCAACTCCATTAAGATGTATACCTGTTCTAAAAAAAATTCTAATACTAAGTCTAAGAATTCATTACTCCGCGAGCAACGAAAATAATGGACAATCCTACCCACCCTCTCAATTTTCGAAAACCTGCATTAAAACTCGCCGAAAGTCTCGCAGACAATAATTATGATCTACCCAGCAAAAACTTGGTAATGGGTACTCCTTCCTGTCTCGCTTACTTGGTAATGGCTGTGAATAATACAAATTACCATTAGAATTACTTTACGCCCAAAAAGGCAAAATGTGGTCACCTCCAATGACATCACCGTGTTAAAGTAATTAACGTTGAAATTAGGAGGTAACTAGTGAAATTAGGAGGTAACTAGTTACTTTTTTCTAACCTCTTCAGTAAATTACTTGGTAAGCGAAGTTTTTGCTGGGCACATTACATCTGGATAATTAACACTACTTAACATTTTAAAAAAAACTTTATGTGACTGGGACACGACCATACACAGTTTATTGCATTTGTTTTTGTGATCACAAATCTGGTCTCCAATCTTTTCCATCACATCAGGTTTTTTAAAAAATGAAGGTAAATTTTTTTTTTTTTTTAATTTTAACAAATCATAGCGGATGAAGCCGATGTGATAGTGACTTAAAAATAAGTCGCCAATTGTCTTTCAATTACGTCTTATTAACCAAAAACGGGTTTTCGCGCTACTAAACATATGATAAAAAAAAACTTGACGCGAATAGAACGACACGTTATACACATGATTAAAATGATTCTCCTGTGCACATGTTCTGTAAATTGCGAAAAGTTTTCGCATCAAGAAAATAAAATAATATTGGAGCCATCTTACTATTTTCAGTTTTCTACAGGATGAGTACAATGATGATCATGTATTTTTTTTGTGAGTTCGATGTTTTTAACATAAACATCATTGTACTCATCCTGTAAAAATCTCAATGACTATAATATTATTAAATTATGCTCGATGCGAAAACTTTTCGCAAGTTACATAACATGGGCACTGGTCTCCAACCCGGTTTTCAAACTTTTCCATTACATCAGGTTTTTGAGAAATTTGAAAGAAAATATTCGCGTTTTTATACATATTTGACAACTTACAGCGGATGATCCTGATGTGCTGACGACTTAAAAATAAGTCAAGGGCAAATCCCAAACATTGCTCTTTATGATGCATTCCTTATTTGATAAGTTGCTTTAACCTTTGAAGCACCAGTTGTCTCTTAATAAGTTATTTTCCTTCAATGACGTTTTTTTCGATAATGGTTAATAAGACATCATTGAAAGAAAATTGGTGTCAAAGAGTAATACCCTGTTCTCACGAGCATCTAAAAACGGTTTTAAACGACATTTGTTTTAATTAAAAAAAAAGTGTTCACACGTAATTTCACTCGTTTTATTTTGGTTTTTATGTTTTTATTTTGACATTTGCATTATCAGCTGATAAATATGTACACATTTTAACAACAAACGATATTAAAATATTGAAATTATATTCATTAATTATCAGGGCCGTCTTAAGGTATGGCGGGGGCCCTGGGCACACAAGAATTTGGGGGCCCCCTGGAAAGTTAAAAGTTGCAACCAAAGAAAAAAAGATTGTTCTGTTTTTGTTTTAAGAATAAGGACCTACAAAAAATTAAAAAATATATATATATTGTGAGTAGGGTTATTCTAGCTCGAGGTATTTTTTCTTTTCTACAAGAAAAGGTTTCCAGAAGCAGATACTTTTTCTATCGAAAAAGGAATCAAAATCCGAGACTTTTTCTATTGGGAAAAGTTCTCAGAATCGCATACTATAGGAAACCTTTTTTTATAAAAAAAATGTCACAGAATCTGAGGGTTTTTCTCCAAAACAAATGTCTCAGAATCTAAGACTTTTTCAAGAGTAAAAAGGTTTCAGAATCTGAGACTTTTTTATAGGAAAAATCTGAGATTTCTGAAACTTTTTCTATAAGAAAACGATCTCATTATCTAATACTCTTTCTATATGAAAAAGGTATCAGAGTCAAAGACTCTTTCTATATGAAAAAGGTATCAGAATCTAAGTAAGACTTTTTCTTATAACCTAAGACTTTTTCTATAGTAAAAAGGTTTAAAGCTCAGAGAATTTTTCTTAAGGAAAAAGATCTCAGACCCAAAGACTATATAAATAAATGGTCTCAAAATCTGAGATTTTTTATAAATGAAAAATATCTTAGAATCTGAGACTTTTTCTATAGAAAATGGAATTTTTCTATGAGAAAAGGTTCTTAGATTCTAAAAATTTTATTTTTTTTCTATAAGAAAAAGATCTAAATCTGAGACTTTTTCTATACGAATAATGTCTCTGAACCTTAGACTTTTTCTATACGACAAATGTCCCAAAACCTGAGACCATTTATCCAGGAAAATGAGTTTAAGAACTTCTGCCATAGAAAAATTCTCAGATTTAAACTTTTTCTGAATCTGCAATTTATACGAAAATTTTAAATTAAGTTTTAAAAACAACTCGTTTATTATCTTAAAAACAGCAGTATAAAGGGAAAAATTATCATGAAAAATTAACAGATGTTTTTGGCCTTTCGGGGCCCCCGTAGGGTCGGGGCCCTGGGCACGTGCCCAGTGTGCCCTAATGGTTAAACCGGTACTGTTAATTATACATATTTATATACAGTTATAACTGTTTATAATGTTCAAGAATTGTTTAAAGATAAAAATAGCACGATTTTTTTTTGCATTATTTACATTTTAGTAATAAACAATGTTGCCAATATTAATAAAATGCTTCAACCCCTGGAATTCGGCTCGTTTTAAATCGTTTTAATATTAAAACGTGCTATAAACATTTTTATTTTGACATATTACAACAAAAAAATGTATGGTAAACCGAGTCATAAAAATGGTTTTTAAGCATAAAACGAAAAATGTTGCTAAAAATGGTTTTTAAGTGTAAGTGAGAACAGGGTATAAAGGCAACTGACCAAGAGAGTTCCGCAACTTAAAGAGTAAATTTTAAGCTTTACCCTCGACTTATTTTTAAGTCGCCATCACATTGGGTTTATCCGCTATGAGTTGCCAAAAATTACCAATTTGACCTAAATTTTCTCAAAAACCTGATGAGATGAAAAAGTTTATATCAGCATAACTATTGTAATAAAGAGTAATATTTTCCTTATTTAAAAAAAAAAATATGAACTAATCTCCATACATCATAATTAGGCAAATCACTCCTGTATGGATCCATAAAACAAAGTTAGTATGCGGAAAGTAAGTCCAAATTTTACGTGAACCATTGTTTTCTTTATTTCGTACATATTACATAGACATAAGCTTTATGAAATTGTTGGTAGGTTTAGAAAATTAAAAAAAAAAATCAAAGGCATTAAACAGAGTTCAAAATCAAATGAAATTCTATTGTGAACCATTCTGAGTAATTGTTTTCAACGATCGGAATTGTTCAAGCTGGACTGCTGAAGGTGTTAACCACATGTAACAGATCATATTTATCAAGTTTAGATAATACTGTTACAATTTTTTTTAGATCTTTACGTCTATAGTCTACTTTTAAACTTTCTTTATATCTTCGAGTTAAGAAAGAATAGCTTGAAATATATCGTATTCGGCTTAATAAAAAGAAAACCAGAAAAAAATCTTTAACACAAAAAATAAATATTTTAAATCTCGTTAGTTCTTCAGTTTAACTCAGAATTTACACAAGCGGTTTTAGCAAATTTGTTGTGTTCGTCCTGGACTGGTTTACTTGCCAGTGGACAAAGACTTATATATTCCCAAAAAAAATGCTATTACTTCTTAAATATTCTAATTTCAATAAACAGTCCATAACTTAAATTTTTTGTAACGAATACAATTTTTCTCATAAAACATTCTTTAAAAAGAATGTTAGTTTTCTGCTCGATTACGTTTCCATTAATAAGTTTTATTTTTTTTCCATTTTCAACCTGCAAGTAATACGCCAAACAATAGCACAAAAATAAAAATGTTTGTAATTGTACGAAAAAAAATTGAGAAATGGCAGAAAAACTGATTTTCATCTGGGATAAGAAAATGCAAAGTCACAAAACGTGAAAAGCCTCAAACATTTGCTTTTAAATAAAATGCCACGTTAAAAGCTGTGAGTATTGCTAACCCCCCAACTGCAAAAAAAAATAAGAGGAATAGAGATGAAAAACAGTGAAATAAAGAATAAACCACATGACAATCCGACCTGTGGATGATATCAAGAAATTATATTTAAGTAAAGAAATTAAAGATAAAACAAAAAAAATATTTAGTAAAAAATGCGAAACTTTCTTCCCAGCAAAATATTATAGACTTGGTTATACAACAGCTTCAAACACCTCGACAGAATAATAACAGATATCGCTGCAAGAACTCAAAAGAAAATACACAGCCAATTACAGTTTTTTCTCCATTCTATCACCTTTCAGATACTGTAAGTAATGGATAATACCATGACTGGTGAAATTTTTAAAGGGATGTCTTTCAAGCTTTGAAAGAAATTCTGGAGTTCCACATCAAGAGCAGATTACGTAAGGTGCAACTAACAATTCTATTCTGTAACCAACATGCTCACAAAGAGAATGAAAAATATTTCTTAACGTGTGTTGTTTCACTCGCTAAGAAAGTCCTCCCAGAGAATAAATTTGGGATGGAAGTATTTCTTAAAATTCCTGGCGTTATGCTTTCTTAGATAGTGTGTGACGAATGGTTTCTCGCTCATAAGGTTAAAACTGGATTTTTAGCCTCCCGAAATTTGCAATGGTATCTGCGGAATGGAGCAACTCCACAATAAGAAAAGGAGGAAATCGAGAAACACCCTAAGGAGGAGTGCTCTCTGCTCTTCTATGGACCTTTGGGGAAAATCAACTTCCTAAAAGTCTTAAGGGGGGATCAGATAAACTTACTGCAGACCCAGTTGGAAAACAATTTAATGCAGTTTTGGGGAACAGGTCACGAAGGCTGTAATTACGCTCCTTGTATTAAGAAAAATACTAGACATAACTTTAGGGTTTTTGCCCAATTCCCTAATAAAGAAAGTGGCCGCACGTCTTTAAATGAGATGATCGAACAGTTTGACATATGACTCATAGAGACATTTCAGGGCATAGAGACATTCCAGGACTATTCAGAGATGGTCACATGGAAGGTGTGAAACTAAACAACAGATTTGGACTGCTCGAAATCAGAAGTGCACAAGTGAATTGATATCCCTTCTAAGCGAAAAGATGTTGACGGTGGTTACTGTTATATTGGATAGACTTGTGCTTAAGCGTTCAATTGAGTGAGCGCTAATTTTCGTTTATTTCAGATAAAAGACATAGTAAGTTCATCTAGTTCAATCGCTCATTTGATGTTTTCGTTCAACAGTTCGTGAACGATTCATTTTGATCATAACTGTTGGTCGTTCATCTAGTTTAAATCGGTAAATTTTTGTTGTTGTTCAATAGTTCGTGAACGCATAATTTTGATCATGTCTGTTGTTTTGGCTTTCGTTCAAAAAATACAAAAATGTGAAATAAAAACGTTAATTAAAAAAAAAAAAAATAAATTGTGACAAAATTAACAAAAAAAAAAAAATTGAACGACCGAACCGAAAGATGAAAATGAAGTAAGGACCAATTGAGCTGAATGAACGAAAAAACCTAAAAGAGCTGAAATGAACGAACTAGATAAACGGCTCAGTTATGTGAATAGTTCACAACTCTGTTATTAAACACTGCGTTATAAGAAGGTGGTAAAACGTGCCGTCAAACTACTTTTGCCAGAGTTGCATGATGAGGAGGAATTCGAAACTTCTCTTCTTCTTGGAAACTATCGAACACTTTATCTGGCATTGCCCTGCTCTTTCAAGTCAGAGACTTGCTTCAATGTGATCTAGAGAGCTGCACGATATTTCTGATTTTTCGGATGTCAAAATTCAATGCCTCAGAAGTTTTATAAGAAGCTCAAATTGGTTTAACGACAGTGACATCACAACGGACCCCACAGTATATATATATAAAGCATCCGTAGCCATTTTCAACCTAACCTAATTTTACTCATTTGGGTAAAGTGCGTATTACTCTGGGCTTACCAGCGAATAGTCTGATCAGAGAAGTCACCAATTCCTTACGAGTGGCGAAACACTCTCGCACAAATCACAGCACTGGAGTTATTACTTAGCTTACAACCAATTTGTCTGGTAGACAAAGCTACAACGAAGAAGAGCACAACTTATTTATGAGCTACATAACAATTTAAGTACATACCGTATAGACACACCAAGATTATTGGCTAATTGGAATGTATCAGGTGACTCTGTTCTACCGATATTACCATGGAAAGTGTTCCGCTGAGATAAGTGAACTTAGCCCTAGAGCCCGAGTTTTTGTTCGCAACACTCGGTTGTCTAAGAGATCACATCCATTTGTTGTCGATTCTACAGTTGATCGCACATCGCATTACAGAGAAGGTTCGTTTATCAGTCGGCATAGCCGTATGTGGAATAATCTTCCAGCGGAGGTCTTCCCAGCTTCTTTCAATGTAGATAAATATCCACAAACACTACTCCCGCTTTCCTCCTCCTCACAACCTATTTTCCTGATATCAACACAATGCACTGCATTAGAAGGAGCATCCCCTGAGTGTTGGTTCAACGTAAACAAAAAAAACTTCTGGATATGTCGTCTATCTGGGAATAAAGAGACGATAGATCACATTATTTGCCACTCGCGCATGCGAGTTGTGTGTGTAGTAGACAGACGTTTCGAGATCTCGAAGAAATCTCATAACTTGTACTAATAAGACTTTTGGCATTCGTCAAGTACGCTTAGTGTCCATATCCATTATTGTTGTCACTGGTAACCCTAAGAACAGAGTCATAGAGTAGGATAACAAATGGCGTTTGAAAAAGTAGTAAACAAAAACCATATGGTATTGTTTACGAAATTTTATCACAAATCGAAATGTGAGCGAGATGGAAGATACCAGTCTTACAGTGAGAATTCAGATTGTTTTTTGTCTCTCTTTGCTTTACGTTTGAACTTTAGTTTGGCATTGCCAGAATTTTTCAATTATCTTTGGTGATGCCAGATCTACAAAACGGTCGATGTATTACTTTATAACTTTGCCTAAGAACTTAAACTAAAAATATTCCAAACAAAACTATTTTCTTTCTCTGCTACTCCTTAAGCCCGTGTTTTGCTGGGTTACGTATAGTATTAAAAGCAACAATAACACAAATTAATGTTTCATCTTTACATTTATTTCATCTTATCGCATGTAATAAAGCAAACTAAATGTTACATTTTCATTTGTCTCGCTCAACCAAAAACTAAGACACGTAAAAAAAATCGCCTTCAGACAAAACCGCCAAAATGTAGGTACGGCCACAGAACAAAAAAACACAATACAAAACTTGCAAAAAAAAAAACAACAAAAATAACATGAAGTTCATGCAATGTCATTCAACATCAACCTTCTTACATAAATACCATATTTAGTATTGGATTCACAAAGACCTGTGCCAAATATTTTAGTAAGTGGCGGCGGAAAACTCATGGCGGCGTCTTAGTGCTGAGTCAATTTTTAAGTGGCTAATACATAAAATCGGATCAGCCGTGAATGCGAATTATATAAATGATAAAAAAAGGGTTTCTGATTTCAAGATTTGAAATCGGAAGTCCCCAGCAAAACTTTGGTAATGGGTAGTGATTATATAACACATTACCAGGTAATGTATATACCTTATTTGTAGCATTATTTTAGGATGTCTTACCAAACATTTGTTCCACAACGTATTATTTTAAAGTAAAAAATAATGCATTACTAATAATTTGCTACGTAATGCATGATTATTGGAAAAATGTATTTCATATATATTTTTTCTAAACATTATATCATGGATGATTTATATCATGGATGATTTATATTTGGTTACATTATGTATTATTTGAAAGTTTGAAATAATGCATTATTTATAATTAAATGCATAATGCATTACAATAACATAAAAAATAATTATTTTATAAAAAATGCATAAGTTTAAACTAGAGATGGGCTCACGACAAGAAATTTCTAACGACACACACTCACTAGCATATTATATCTACTTACACTCACTTACAATCACGTGAGTAAATTTAATACAAAATTACTTTTTCACTACTCGTAACACCTTATATATTACATTCTGGTATGCTATATTATATACCTTACTCGTAACCTATAAAATATCATATATTTTACACCTTACTGGTATTCTTTGTTATAAATTTATGACTTATTTTATACCTTACTGGTATTCTATGTGATAATGTGGATGCATTACTTTGAGTCTCATCGCCTGTTAAAATCATCAATGCTGCAATGTATAAAATAAGAGATCATATACCTTATTTTATACCTTATTTGGTAATCTAAGTTTTGCTGGGTCCTTTGCTAGATTGTTAATATCTAATCATATTGCCACAGACTATATACAGACTCGACAGTAGTTTTATAACAAACAATGGGGAAAACTAAGCGATTTTAGGAGAAAACAGAACGGTCTTTAGCTAGTTCTAAGCTTACACTTTCTACAACTAAGGAGTGAGTGAAACAACAAAAATCGATCTGGCATCTATTTTTCTGATGTGCGCGTTATATTAGCTTTCTCTTTCTAAACAAATTCGTAGAATACTTTTTTCACACCTGTCACTTATGTCGAGTTTGTATTAGTCTATGATATTTCCATAATATAAAAAACCGGACAAATTTCAAGCCGAAAATGTTTCGTTGGTGTTGTCAACTAAAATTTACAGCGGCGTTGCTCAGCCGTCTTTGAGCCGTCAGACGATCATGTCTGCGGATAAATTATAAACATTTTACTAGAAGATGATGAAGTCTAAAGAAAAAGACCGTATAGTATTGTAGTGCTAGCTACAATTAACAAAAAAAAAAAGAAAACCAAAGAAAAAAACTCTATGACCACCCAGTATTGGACATGACATCATGATACAGAAGAAGGTTGTTGTTTGCATATTACAGCAAGTATACGCCAGTGTTCGTTCATCTTATGGATTGACATTATAAAGAAAATAGGAGGTTTAAACAGCAAAAAAAAAGAAAAATTTACACGCTATAAGAATTGTATGTATTTTATACCATGAGCTGTAGTCCACTTTTTCTGGTGTTGTGTTTTTTTAATGTTGCAATGCCAATGGTGTTTTTCTTAGTTTCTTGGTTGGTTGGAAAGTAGAATTTATGGTTGAAAAACTAAGAGTCACTTCCGGGCAATTTTTTTTTTCTCCTGCATATCTTTTGAAGAAAGCAACAAAACTTATTTACAAATGGTTAAAGTTTTATATTTAATTTATATTTTTTAAGTAAAAAAAAATATATACATTTTATTTAATTTCTAAAAAGGTATTTTTATTTTTGAACATTCCCTGGAGATTTTTTTGAAGAGACTCCTATTGCAACAGATTCTAGAAAAAATTCTATGGAACACTAAGAAAACGTACAATACAGTAGTCCAACATATTTTTTTTTTAAATACTAAGCTTTTCTTTAAAAATCTCCCTGTTCAAAGTTTCAGAAAAAATCTTTAAGGTTTAGTAAAATAGGTTATGAGGAGACAGAAATTGTAATTAACTGGAAAGACTTTTGAGGAGAGTATATTCCACAAACGGCTAGTTCGATCGAAAAACAAATTTTCTCTGTAACGATATGCGATACATTGAAGAGTAGACAACGAACGGATGTGATCTGTTGAAAAGCCATGCACTCGCGTCTCAGGTATCAGTTTGCCTATCTTAGCTGAACAGTTACCGTGGTAATATCGATAGAACAATGAAGCACAAACCACATTCCGACGATGCTCCAATTAGTCAATAATGAGATTCAACGCACTCATTTGCATACAGAAGCTTTAAGACAGATCTTGAAGCACCTGCCCAGATATAGAAGGTGTATTTCATTTTCGATGGGATGAAGGCGGTATAAATAGTAAGGAGATCAGACGGAGTGAAGTAATTCTTACACCGTTTAAAGAAACCAAGACACTTGAATGATTCTTTGGACACTTGAAAAATATCTTGAAGCCAACGAAAATCACATTCTATTTTCATGTCTAGAACATAAAGAGTGTCTGATTCCTCAACAGCCATACCACTCATGGATACAGATAACGCTAATTTTACAAGCCTTCTGTGGTTCAATACAAAATTGACAAGACCCCACTCGGAAATTATCATAAGATCATTGTCTATGATTTAATAGAAATAAATGACATATGTTGCTGTCATCTGTAAAAGAAAACATAGGATTGGAAGTTTGATCTAGAAGGTCGTTAGGAAAAATAATAAAAATAATTACTACCGACACCAAATGTAATAAGTAAGCTTCGAAACCAGTGCACTGTGCCACACACGATTAAACGTCTTAGAAATATATAGAGCAACCACTTTGCCTTCACCGAATTGGTGAAACGTTTTAGAAAAAAAAACGCTAACAGGTATTCTATAGAACGACGTCTACGAAAGTCATACTGTCAATTTGACAAAAGTGATTTAGACTCTATATAATTTACTCTCCATGAACTTCGATAGCGAAAAGCAAATTCTTATTGGACGATTGTTTTCAGGGGTTGTAGCCTCGCCTTTTTTTTTGGAATTGGCTGGACGTTGCACAGTTCCACATTTGGCCAATCTAGCACGACAAAAATCAAAAAAAAAGTTCCCCGATTTTCACGATATGTTTGTATCACAGTACAGACTAGTATGCAAACAATGGTGCTAATTTCGTACTTTCCAATATGGTGGCGTGGTTATTAGTACAGAATAATCATCGCTGCCTAGTGTACGTGTGAGCTTTTGTGTATGTATTTGTGGTGTTTGTTTACGTTTTGTATGAAACTTCAAAAGTTACACCGTGTGCTGTCACTAATACTTACACACATCAAATGCAAACCTGTGAACCTACTACTCATGTACTGTGGTTTGTATGTATTATAGAACATTCCTAATAGCACGTAAATAATCATATAAGATAGATAATTCTGTTCGTTACTCACAGGTGGGTGCATAAAGTTGCATCTTGTAAAATCCTGTGACTAGTGTACATTATTTCGCATAAATTAAGTCGAGTTTAAACTGTTGTAATTTTTGAACAAAAAGAGATATTTATCCACTCTTTTTTGGTAATTTTAAAGGATATTTAAATGCTTTAAGTCATATCTTTTCTTTTTTTTTAAAACAAATTTTTCTGATATGTTGACCAATATCCATAGTACTTATTTCAACGGCTAACTTTTGCGACCGTCTGCGAC
Organism: Pegoplata infirma; assembly: GCA_963921195.1. Classification (NCBI taxonomy): domain Eukaryota; kingdom Metazoa; phylum Arthropoda; class Insecta; order Diptera; family Anthomyiidae; genus Pegoplata; species Pegoplata infirma. The sequence continues at coordinate 159,005,772 of OY992536.1, read as the reverse complement.
GCCGACTACAGTGGGGCGATATGTAAACCTTGTTTTTATATATTTTTTAAACATATTTAAAAAAAGTGGGCGTGGCAGTTGTCTGACCGCCCCCTTTTTTGTGATATTATGTCGACAGCCATTGAGAGTATATATACCAAATTTAAAGAAATTATAACCAAAATTACAATTTTTAAAAAAAGTGGGCATGGCCCTTAACCGGCCTCCCACATTTTTCATAATGTTATTTTCGAAGTCAAAACGAACATTTATACCGAATTTCAAGTCAATATAAATAAAATAGGATTTTTGTCGTCCTAGATTGGCCAAATGTGGCACTGTGCGTTGGCTACCTTCTAGCAAGAATTAAAAACTCTTACCCAATTCGAGTAGCTAAATAACGTTGCCAAAGAACGAGATAACGACAGGGCATACTGCTTCAGGATCGTTGCTGTAATAACATCTGGCCCTGGGACTTGTTTATGTTGAGATCTTTAATTTAATATTGATAACGAATCAATTGTAAAATATAAAAAATATTGACGACAATGAAAAAGAGTTTATTCTAGATCGGGGTTATTTTACCCATTATAACTCAAAATGGCAAGTATTTTTGTTTTCTCTACTTTCTCCCGACAAACACGCATAGAGTTTCTACTTTAAAAAATTTGGTAATTTTCTGGATTGAATTGTCGATCGTTTAAGGAATTTCCAGTTATTTCAAAACCACCGAATAGAGCACATTAACTTCTTTTAAAGTTATTCGAAATTTTCAAGAACTTAAAAAGGCGAATTTTTTGATTTAACAAACTGCAGTTGGTTGTCAAAAAGTGGTTAACAGCAATTTTTTTAAGTTGAAACATCCAAAAACTGCTTGCGAATTTATTCGTCCTTTAACTCGCAAAACTTTGCGCAGATGGCATAGGTACCACTATAATGCCACTACAGCATTACAAACTAAAACGTAATTCCCGAACTGTCGCCAACGGCAAATCGAAAATGGAGGTAACTTGAGACAAGTCGTATTAGCAGAATTTTGTAACCATGCCATGATTTAGGAAGGACGAAATTTAATCTTTCACTTACAATTTTTTGTCATTGTGGTATTGAATATTCATATCTCACATATGAACTAAAGCACATGAATATGCAAGTTTGAAATTTAATTTTATTTAAAAATCTTTTAGTGACATATTGTTTCCACCACCTGTTTTGAACACACAAATCATATTGCTTTTTTTAAATCCGTGTAAAGTTCAACACAATAAAGTCAAAATTTATCGTAGTTTTATGTTTTCAAATCTTTTAAAACACCCAAAGTTTTTTTACACGTTGGTTCCCCATTGGAAAACCCCCTTATTTAGTAAATACATTGTATAGGTATGTAAGCAGATGTAACTGGGTTGCTGTATTTTCGTTCGATACGGTTTGGTATGTTAGTTGGTAAAATGTAGCAAAAAGTTCACATAACCATATTTTCCAGTTACATATGTTTGTTTGTAGTACAAATATTACAAGTTTGTGTCGTGTTGTTGTTTTTTGTTACTTTTTTGGCTAGTTGCACATATGTATGTAAGTAAGTTTGTACTAGAATAACTTGTAAAACATTTGCCAAAGTAACATTGGCAACAAAGCGATTTATTTAATGTCTTAGCGCGCGAGGCATATGCATGTTTAAGTGATTTAAATGATTTATGTCTAAAGATCTTGTGACTTGAGGGGTTTTATATTAGCTGTTTCTTTAGTAAAGTGAGCGAGTGTAAGGGAAGTAGAAGTGAGTGAATATGTGAGTGAATGAATATGTGTATAAGCGAGTGTGTGAACAGTGACGACAACTTAAAACATATTTTACATGACTTATATACAAACAAAAGATATGTACACCCAAAAAATTTCCCAGTTACTGGCTACTAAGAATTTAACTAAGTCCCAGTTGAAATACACCTAACTGAGCCCAGTTGTTTTCACTCGGTTGATTGTAACTAATTTTATAAATAATTTTGAATTTAACTGAATTTCCAGTTACAGGCAACAACATAATAATTAAATTTGTGAAATCGTTGAAAATAGTTGGTAATAACTGGTTAATAAATAAAAACTGTCAATGGGAACTAAACATTTTTTTTTTAATTTTACCATTAAAGAAAAGATTTTTATTTTAAGCACTTTAATTTTATTTTAAGATTTTATTTACATTCATTACACTGCACCAACCGAAAACAACCACCATTTGAACAAATATATCACATTTTCTGGACATCAAATTCTCGACTTCTTAACTCTTTTTCAGGCTGCTATTATATTTCTATTTATTCTCCATCTGAAAATATATAATTAGTTATTTTTTTATTAAAGAAAGACACAAATTAGCAAATAAAACTTACCATTACAAAATTAAAATCCGTTTGGGTTCTTTTTATTTTTATAAAATGATGTTGGGTTTTGAAATTTGTAAACAAATAAACAAAATTTTATTAACAGGGTAACTGATAGATTGTTTTTATTAACTAAAAACCCAGTTGTTCGTAACCAGCCCAGTTATTTTAAATTTATTTCAAATCAACTGAGGATTTTCGTAACTATCTAACTGGGGAATTTTTTCGGTGTAGGAAGACTACATACACTTTGTTCAATAATAATTTAGGAATTAAAAAAAAAAAACAATTGAAAGTGTTACATTCGGCTGTGCCTAGGGTTGCCATCCGTCCTCTTTTCCCCGGACAGTGTCCTCTTTTTTAGGGCGTCCGGGGCAGTCCGGCTTCTTTTTCAGAAAGTGTCCGGGGTTGTCCTACTTTTTGAATTTTTCTCCATCATTTATTTTTTTAATGCATCGAAACTTTTAAATTCTTGACATCGTTGTATTGTTGCTCAAATGACTTACTTTGCTTACCAAAATGTGGAGATTATCACCAGTGATGCTTACTTTAAAAAAAGCATAAAAGGCCGTATATTTTGAATAAAAAAACATTATATTTTTGGCATATCACAGAGTCAATTCTGTTCGAAAGTGGAATTGAATGTTGGCTCGGAAAACCTAAAACAAAATTATTTTTCGGAACTTTAGCACTTTAAATTACACTGCAAGCTTTTTCCGGTTTGAGTTCTGATGAACAATTTTAGTAGTCTTTGAACTCCTGATTTCAAATCTGTTCTCCAAATTTTTCAAACACGGCCAGATTTTTAGTTATTCACGGTTGAAAATTCGAAAAATTATATCTTTAATAGTTTTAAAACCCTATAAAAAAGACTAATTTTTGCCTAAGTTTTAAGCTCATCACAGTACAGATTGATCATTCGGTTTTTGCATTAGGGCCTTTTAAAATTGTGCTTTTTCTTATTCACGTTTGGCCAATAATATTGCAACAACTTCAAATTTGTTTTCCTATTTGTGAGACAGTAGTTCAATTCAACTCGAACGCTTAATACTAGATTTTTATTCCGCGCAAAGACTACTGTGCAGGCTTTCAAAAAGGCAAAAATCGCGTTTTTCGCATTTTTAACTGCGAATAAATGAAATTCTAGACTTGATAAAAAAGTCAAGAGTACAGATTTAGAATCAGCGAGTCAAAATCCTACAAAATTCTATGAGTCTTTTAGCCGAAGCCAAAAACCTACGATTTTTTGCGTTGTTATTAAAGAAATTGACGTATATTTTTGGAAATGGCATAATTCCGTTTCCGAACGCAATAGAATCTGAGAAATTTCATTGATTTTCATAGTAGCTTTTAAAAATGTTCATATCTTTATTGGTTGCGGTAACGATTGCCAACATTGCGTTTAATGATTTTTTTAGTGGGACTGAAAATTTTTAGTAGGGGAGAAAATGTCCTCTTTTTGAAGGCAAATGTCCTCCTTTTTTGATGGCCACGTCCTCTTTTTCTCAAAATGGAAATTGCAACCCTAGCTGTGCCGAATCTTTTATACCTTCCAAAATATAAAAAAAAACAATATTTAAAAAAAATCCAGGGGCGTCTTTTTTTTGGGGGGGATTGGAGGGAGGCGTTAAGGGGCACCTTCCCCTTACGTTTTTGAACTTCTTCTGAGATAATAATGTTGCATTTGCTTAGCAAAAGTTCAAAAAACCCTGTAAAAAATGCGGCTTTCCTTAGGTTGGTTTAGTTCTCCAAGGGGGAACTTTTTTCCCCTTGGTCCGATTTTGCCCATTTCCGAACTTAACCTGCCTAGGAATATAAGACATATTCGTGCCAAACTTCGGAAGTTTAGCTCTTTTTTTTTGACTGCATCGTGTCCTCTACAGACGGACGGACGGACGGACATCGCTAGAATGTCTTAGAATCGATCACTGATCAATAAAATATATACTTTATGGGATCCTAGACCGATATTTCGATGCGTGACAAAGTAAGTATACTCCATACTGTGGTTGGAGGGTATAAAAATACGAGCAATAGTAAGTACTTTCACATCTAAAGAAAGTAGGCAATAACCGGCAAGATAACATTCACTGAAGTTTGCGTTAATGAAAGCAAAAGTAAATGAAACTTGACATTTTATGTAACAAAACCCTCAAGGCTTTTTTTAGTTCAGCGCTAGATTTTTTTACAAGCATTTAAAGTTGATGATTTTAAAGCATTTAACGTTTTTGTATACAAGGCGCGGATCCATCTCTTGGGTTTGGGGGGGGACATTTTTTTTTGCAAGGAACCTGAGGTAGGATTTGAATTATTAGTTAAGGTGTTTTAGTATTTAACTCCTGTTATGATTTTTTCTATAGAAACATTTTTAAATTAAAAAAAAAAAAATGTTTGATATTTTGATATATGACTCTTTAAGAAATTTTTAGGTTCTACCCAGAATATGACACAATTTTCCAAAAGAAAATAAGTTAGTTTTGAGATACATTTATTCAAAAAAAGTTTCCTTATTTTGAAAGTTTTCTGAGTCATTTATTCATTATCCCAATAGAAAAATTCTGAGGTTCTGTGGCATATTGATACAGAAAAGCTTTTAAAATTTACACAAACAATTTCAAATTCTGATATACTTGCATATGGAAAATTCTCAGATACTTATGCAATTCTTCCACCAAATAATTCCTATATTTAAAAAAAAAAATCGTAAAAAATCGCAGATTTAGTCCCTTTTTCCCCATAGAAAACTCCTTACATTCTGAAATATTTTTTGTAAAATATTTTTCTACAGAAAATTCCAAAGATACCAAAACGAACACCAAAATTTTTAGGGTTTAAAAAACACTTTCATAGAAATTACCTGAGATTAAAAAAATTAAGGACTTTAATGCTTTTTAAATTTTTTGGTACATTTTTCTATAGAAAAAGTTTAAATTTCTGAGACAGCTTTGCTCAGCAAAAGTCTAAGGTTAGGTTAGGTTAGGTTAGGGGTGGCGGAGCTCAAAATTTTGAACTCCTCGCATAGACCGGCTGGCCCATAGCAATACCACATGTTCCTTCAACGACGTCTAAGATTCTCAAGCATTTTCCAAAACATATTTTCATAAGAGAATCTAAGAAATTTTTCCTAAAAAAATGTCTTAGATTCTAAGACATTTTTATAATAGAAAAGGTGTTAGCTTCTTAGGCATTTTTTCTATAGATAGTCCCAGATAGAGATGGGCGCGTGAGTGATTTTTGACTCACGCTCACGACAGGAATTTTTTAATCACGCACACTCACTCACGAGCATATTTTTTTTACTCACACTCACTCACAATCACGTGAGTAAATTTAAAACAACTCACACTCACGTGCACTCACGCGAGCTTCACTCACACTCACGAAACTCTTATTTATAAAAAAAAAAATTCAAAAAATATAATTTCAAAAATCTTTCAAAATTTTCAGCTACATTTAAAATTCAGCAAAATTTTACATTTTTTTTTTGTTTTTTCGGCACGATATCTCAAGTTAAGCCAAATTTGAAATTTTTGCTGTTTTTTTTGGTACGAAAGGAAATATAAAGAGAAAATAAATCACGCAAACTCACGCAAAAAAATCGACTCACGCACACTCACTCACGCAAAAATCTTACTCACGCAATTTTTTTTTAAATTCAGTCACACTCACGTGTGATCACGTGTGATTTACGTGAATCACGCTCTAATCTGCTCATGTGCCCATCTCTAGTCCCAGAGTTTCAGTAATTCCTCCTACAAAAAAAGTCTTAGATTCTGAGACATTTTTTAAATAAAAAAAAATTTCAGAATCAAAGCACTTTTCTCAGATTCTGGGATATTTTTTCTAAAATTCTCAGAATTTAATGCATTTTTTTATAGAAAAAGTCTAAGATTCTGATTTATTTTTCCTATCGAAAAAGCCATACATGTCTAGAACATTTTTTAATATAAAAACTCACAAATTCTGTGGCATTTTTCCCATCGTAAAAGTCTGAATTTTTTTCTAGGATTCTAAGACTTTTTTCCAATAGAAAAGTCTCAGCTTTTCCTATTAAAAATCTTAGATTATGAGAAATCTTTCTAGTAGAAATAATTTCAGATTCTGAGACATTTTTCCTAAAAAAAAAGTCACAGATTCTGTGTAATTTTTCCTTTAGAAGAATCCCCGATTCAATTACATTTTTTCTATAAAAAATTCTCAAATTTTCTAAAAAAGTAACCGATTTTTCCTATTAAAAATCTCAGATTTTATTACTGTTTTTCTATAAAAAATTCTGAAATTTTCCATTAAGAACATGTTCTTATTTTTCGTATAGAAAAATTTTATTTTAATTTTACTTTTTTTTATTCTTTTTATTTTTGAGATTCTTTAAAATTTTAGAAAAAAACTCTCACATGATTTATAATCTTTTCTTTTTACTCAGAAGAATTGTCAGATTTTCAGTATAGAAAATTCTCAGATTTTCCAATAGAAAAACTGTTATATTTGTCTTACCAATATTGCCAAAATTAAAAAATTCTAAGAAAAATTATCAACTTTTTTCTATGGAAAAATTCCCAAACTTTTCGTCAAGAGAAATTCCCAAATTTTTCGTTTAGAACAGAAAAACTCTAACATTCAGAAACATTTTTCCTTTAGAAAAATTTTAACTTTTTTAGACATTTTTCATATTTTTAAAAATAAACCTCACAACAGACAGATTTTTCCTATTGAAAAATCTCAGATTTTATTACAGTTTTTCTGTAAAAAATTTTCCATTAAGAACATGTTCTTATTTTTCGTATAGAAAAATTTTATTTAATTTTACTTTTTTTTACTTTTAAAATTTTAAGATTTAAAAAAATTTTTTCTGAAGAAAAATTTTGAGATTCTTGAAAATTTTAGAAAAAAACTCTCACATGATTTAAAATCTTTTCTTTTTACCAAGAAGAATTGTCAGATTTTCAATATAGAAAATTCTCAGATTTTTCCAATAGAAAAATTGTTAGATTTTTCTTATCATTATTGTCAAAATTAAAAAATTTGAAGAAAAATTATCAACTTTTTTCTATGCAAAAATTCCCAAACTTGTCGTCAAGAAAAATTCCCAAATTTTTCGTTTAGAACAGAAAATTTCTATCATTATTGTCAAAATTAAAAAATTTGAAGAAAAATTATCAACTTTTTCTATGCGAAAATTCCCAAACTTGTCGTCAAGAAAAATTCCCAAATTTTTCGTTTAGAACAGAAAATTTCTATCATTCAGAAATATTTTTTCTTTAGAAAAATTTAAATTTTTTTAGACATTTTTCATATTAGGTGTGTTCCAGAACGTTACCGCGGGTGCCCGCGGGTACCCAAACCAGCCCGAAAAGCGTTCCCGTACGCAAAAATTGGGTAAATGAGAGAGTTTTTGAGAGAATAAATTTGTTTCTCATTTTACCGAACTTACCCGCACTTTTTTTTCGGGTAAATTGGTAACAGTCAGATGTTGAAAAACAGCTGTTTTTTTGTGAAGCTAAATTGTAAATTTAAATAAAATAAAGAACTAAGCCAAGGAAATGTATTATTTCAATACAAAAAAAGATAATTTGTTATTAAAATAAACTTTTACAATTTGTTTTCTTGTTTAAAGTAATTTTTCTTACGAAAATATTTTAGCGTTATTGGTTTGTTTACATTTTCTATTATTTTGGGCTTAAAATGTGGTTTTTAGCGTTCCCGTACTTTTGTGCATTTTTGTGGTATCGTGAGAGGTTTTTTGATTTTCTCTCATTTTACCGAACTTTACCCGGAAAGTTCTGGAACAGACCTTTTATTAAAAATAAATCTATGTGCAACGTTGCGTATGATTGTTATTTAAAGGCAATTACAATATTAAGTTTTCAAACAATTATTATTATAATTATAATAAAAACTCAACAACTTCAAATGCGTGTAAGAAAAAAATCTAGCGCTGAACTAAAAAAAGCCTTTAGGGTTTGGCTGTGGAAAATGTCAACTTTCATTTGCTTTTGGTTTCATCCCATTCCGATTTTGGTTGTTGCACTGTGTAATCGACTCCGATAATTAGCTTTCCTATTTATATGATCTGCAACTTGTTGTTTATTAAAAAATTTTTACTTATTTAAAAGATTTGTATAATTTTCGGGCATGGTGTCAGCTTATTAAACAATGTGCATTGTAAACAAATAAAAAATTTAAAATATTTATAAAATATAAACTTGAATTTCTAAATTCAACAATTTTTTATAAGCTTCGATAGCTATTTTCATAGATGTGTAGGATTTTATAATCAATTACTCGTAAAGTTTCATAAAATTTGTTAATAGGTTCACCATTAATTATCTTAAATTATATATTTACTGTGTTTTTGTTTTATTATTTCTTCCTAATAATTAAAAGTTAGAAAAATATTATCTAAGGTGTTAACTTTTGAACTTGTCAGCCATTACAATTGTGTTTTAATAACTAAATGATATTAATGAATGATTTTTACGTTTTTGTTTTCAAACTAATGAAAAATTACAAAATATTTTGATACCATCAGAGAATGTTAAGTTTTCTAAAAAAAAAAAAAAAAAAACATTGGAATTCAGAAAAAGTCAATTAAAACTAAAATAAATATCTGTCGGAATACGTATAATACATCTTCACAGAAAGAGTCTTCTCAATTTATTTTTTGCACTCAAAAAAAGAACTAACTAAATTTTAGGACACAATATCCTTGAAACGTGTTTATAAATTTTCCCTCAATTTACTAAAACTTAAATAAAAGTTTGAACATTTTTTTAACTTTAATAAAAAAAAAATTAAATCATGTACTCGTAGATACATAGTTTATAGTTTTCCCTAAATTGAATTCCATAAATGTTTTCCAAATAAGTACATGAAAAAATCTCTATTTTTAAGACATATTTCTTAGAACAAAATTTAGTTAAAAAAATTAAGTTTATGGACTACCAATTAGTTCGTCATATTTATCTTCTTAGAATTAAGGATGGTTTTTCCGGAGTTTTAGTAAATTTTTCTTGACTTGAGGACAAATATGTTTTCAAAAAAATAAAAGTAAAAAAAATAATTTTCTTGGAAATTATGCTATGAGAATATCATGGTTTTAATTTGTAAAGAAAATAATGACATCGAGCCAGAATAAACATCCTCAAATTTTTTTTTCTTTTTTTAACTTGTAATATAACGAAGGAATGATATACAAGACTACTTACACATGATTTGACTACATTATTTAGTTCTTCATAGCGCTTTATCAGTGATGTCAAGTAGTGCTCAAAAATGTGACATCGCAGACGGAAATCATTTAATTGTATAGTGTCATATCTCAAAATGTTTGATTCTACAGAAAATGTGTTTAAAGTTTACAATTGAAACTTGGTTTACGTTGCAAATGGCCCGTGAGTAGAAAATGTTATAATGGCGTGTTCTCTTCTCAAACGGTGAGTTTAAAAGATATTAATACGAATTTTTGATACAATATAAAGCATGATATAACAAATAATTCTGTATAGTTTACCCAAGAACGACATATTTTGAGTTATGACACTATACAAGTAAATGAGCGATATATGAATTCAGGTGGTTTGAATGCGCTCTTTGACTCGTGTTTCCTTTTCAAAATCTGCTTCCAATTCAACAAATAGTTCTGGAGCCCCATAAAGTATACTTATTATTGATCCTTGATAGAATCTAAGACAATCTGCAATGTCCGTCTGTCCATTCCGCCGGCCCACACAAACGAGCAGGACTCGCGAAGTTTGGAAGGAGTAAATAGGCGAAATGAAACCAAGGGGGGGGGGGGTTAAAGTTTTTGTACTTTTGTTTAACACACGAAACATTTTTATGTCAGAAAAAGTTCAAAGTCGTGCAATTGGACCCAGGGTATTAAATAACTTATTTTTCCCGACCCACACCTTTTGTGATAATTAAAAATGATAAAATTGGCCATCTGTGAAGGATGTCATCCAATCCAAAATAAAAGAGCTAAAACCCTGAAGTTTGGCTTGAATATGTCTTGTGTTTATAGGCTGGTTAAGTTTGTAAATTGGCAAAATCGGACAGGGGGAAAAATGTCCATCTTTATTACTATCACTTAAAAAAATTAACTAAAAAAGGAAAAAATGTACTAAATTCAAGGAAAATTGATAATAATAAAAAAGGAAAGATTTTTTTTTTAATATTATGCCAATTCCCAGCAAAAAATAAACGAAGTGGTTCAAAAAGAATTAGTGGTTTCACTACATACACAGTAGCGATAGGTGCCGAACTTCATATTTCATAGGAAGTGCTTTTAAAATCACTTCCAAAAATGCTACAAAATAACAATAAAATCATCTTTCACTAGTTCTTTACTTTAAGGATTCCATTTTTCGGATCAGTAGTGATATTTCAAATTTCGGATCAGTTTTGATCTTAATCGGATCAGTACTGATCCTTCAAATCTTGGAGAAGATGTGATGGTTATAAATATATCTAAACATTTTTACTCGGGTTGATAAAATTTCTAAATTAGAGTCCCCGCACAACAATGTCGTTGACGTTTTTTTCATACAAATTTGGCATGAAAAAACGCTCAACCGAAATCCGCTAGAATAAAATCAATTTTATTTTTGTGTCGGTTTCTCTCTCTCCCTTATTTTTTGAAATGAAAATGTTGCAACTTTTTTACAAATATTTCGATTTTTTTCGATAAAGTAAACAAAAAAATATGATCTCTAAAAAGAAAAAATATTAAAATTAAAAAAAACAGCAAAAAAACGAATCAATATGAAAAAATCATATTGATTATTAAAAATACAATTAATTTAAATAAAAAAGGGACGAAAAAGTGAAAAAATAGTGCAAAAATCAACATATGATAGAATTTTCCGCTGCCGTTTTTGTTTTGCGCCTATACTCTCTCATGACCGAAAACGTCAACCGCTCCGACATTGTTGTGCGGGGACTCTTAAATAAATACATATAGAGTCCCCGCACAACAATGTCGGAGCGGTTGACGTTTTCGGTCATGAGAGAGTATAGGCGCAAAACAAAGACGGCAGCGGAAAATTCTGTCATATGTTGATTTTTACGCTATTTTTTCACTTTTTAGTCACTTTTTTATTTAAATTAATTGTATTTTTAATAATCAATATGATTTTTTCATATTGATTCGTTTTTTTTTTCCTGTTTTTTTTTTCAATTTTAATATTTTTTCTTTTTAGAGATCATATTTTTTTGTTTACTTTATCGAAAAAAATCGAAATATTTGTAAAAAGTGGCAACATTTTAATTTCAAAAATTAAGGGAGAGAGAGAAACCGACACAAAAATAAAATTGATTTTATTCTAGCGGATTTCGGTCGAGCGTTTTTTCATGCCAAATTTGTATGAAAAAAACGTCACCGACATTGTTGTGCGGGGACTCTTAGGAACTAAAGCGGATATTTCTCCATCACATTATTAAAGATTGTTTAAGCTTTTTAGAAAATTGAGGTTTAAGCTTGTGGTCAGAACAAACTGGTGAATCGATTCGCCGTGAATTTTTATAGTTTTGTAATCTTTATAATTACTCCGTTTTTTAATTCGAAGTATATGCGTTTGATTACACCGCTCAACAAATCGAAGGTTTTTGGCTCCGGTTTGAAGTTTGATACAAAATTTGTAAAGATTTTGACTCGCTGATTCCAAATCTGTGCTCCAAATTTTTCCATCACGTCTAGAATTTTAATTATTCGCGTTTGAAAATGCGAAAAAACGCGATTTTTGCATTTTTTGAAAGCCTGTACAGCAGCCACTGAGTGGAATAAAAATCTGGTATAAAGCGTTGGAGTAGAATTGAACTATGATCTCAAATATATGATCAAAAAAATTTGAAGTTGTTGCACTATTATTGGCCAAACATGTATTTTAAAAAAACACTGTGAAAAAAATTAGAAAAAGCACCATTTTTAAAAGGCTCTAAAACAAAAACCAGATGATCAATCTTTACTGTGATGAGCTCAAAATTTAGGCAAAAGTTCATTCTTTCTTATAGGCTTTTAAACCTATTAAAGATATCTTCCGGTTTGTACGAAAAATAACACAGAAAACTTAAATTTGTAAAATATTTTTTTTTTTTAATTTTTCTTTGAAAATTATCAAAAAAAACTAAGGTATCTATCTACCTTATCTTTTTTACAAAAATCATAATTTTAACAGAGTCATTTTAAAACGCAATTGTAACCCAACCAAACGCAATAATTACAAAAAAATTGTTTTCTATGTTGGAGACCAAAGACAAATTATACTATTGCGCTTTATACCAGATTTGTATTCCACTCAATGGCTGCTGTGTAGGCTTTAAAATAATGCAAAAATCGTCATTTTTCGCATTTTTAACCGTGAATAACTAAAAATCTGGACGTGATGGAAAACTTTGGAGTACAGATTTGGAATCAGGAGATCAATGTCTACTAAAATTGATCACCAGAATTCAAACCGGAAAATGACTGTTGAGCGGTGTTATTAATGAAACTAATTTTTCTATCGCGTAAGGTTTTCAAGATATTCGCGTTTGAATACACTCAAAAAAAAATCTGTAAAGTTAGCAAAAAAAGCTTGTAAACCTACAAGAAAATTGGTAAAGTTAGCAAAAACGTTTTGCTAAAAATTAGTTAACTGAAATTTTTTTATTTCAACTTAGTTCATACACATTTGAGGACCCCATTTGGCTCGGACCCGATAGGTCCAGACCCCGATGGGCCTAGACCTAGTTGGGTTCCTAAAAAAACGTAATAGTTTTTGATCCAAAATTTGTGTCCGTTTCGCTCTACCTTTAGTTTTTGAGATACGTGATTTTAGGGGACCACCGGGGTTTTGAGAATTACAAAACTCGATAACTTCAAAAATATTACTCGGAGAGCTTTTGATTATTTTGAGAACTTGTTCTACGTGTTGAGAGCTACAAAAATGCTTTTGGACTTTTTGTTGTGTCGGCAATATTTACCGAGATATAAGCATTTTAAAATTTTCGGGAATGCTAACTTTTTTGGTTCCAAAGTTAGGACCCATTAGGGTCCACACATGTGAAGAGGACCGGTGATACTATGGAGAGCCCGAGAACCATAAATGGCCTCCATTTCGCTCTATCTGGCTTAGTTTCCGAGATAGCGCCATTTTAAGTTTTCTGAAAGTAAAAAAAAATTTACCATTTATTTTTGCTAATATTAGCAAAAAATCTTGTAAAAATGTTGTCAACTCAATTTCAAATTTAGCAAAAGAAATTAGTTCAAAGTTTGTTTAAAATTGCTAATGTGCTAAATGAAGTTTACAATAATTTTTGCTAATCTCAACTTAAAATTTGCTAAAAGTTAGCTAACTAGCGTTAGCAAAAAAAAATTAGTAAATCTACTAACGTATTTTTTTGAGTGTATTAATATATATGGGTCTCCTCTGTATCGTATTCTTAAGTTGCTCAAACACAATAGAACTCGATTTAGTAAAAATAAGACATCTTTATTACAAATCTGGTATCCAAATGTTTCTATCGCGTACTGTTTTTGAAATATTGGCGTTTAAAAATCTAAACTCCACTGTTGATATTCTTTATAAATCACACTAACATTTTCAAACGCAAATATCTCAAAAACAGAACATGCTTTAAAAATTTGGATTGCAGTTCTGGAATCAGGAGGTCCATTTTATATGAAATGAAGTCCTATTTGGTGGAAGCAACGTAAGAATGCGTAACAGTGGCCCCTAGAAGTGCTAAAATATTGTTTTTTTTTTTACTTTTTAACAGCGAATATCTCAAAAACGGTACGTGCTACAAAAATTTGGACGGTAGATTTGGAAGCAGGAGACCAAAATCTATATGGACCTGTTAGAAGTTTCATTGGGAGGTTTTTGCTGTCGAACAGTGTTTTTAGTGTAAATATTATAAAAAAAATACTCTTTCAATTTATCTTACAAAAAGAAGTGAAAAAATCACTTCTAATTTAGAAGTTCTAGATCACCAAATAAAAATGACATAATCACACCCAAAATGCCAAGAATTATGTACTTCTAAAGAAGTGATGAAATATTAACATCCGGATCACTACTTCAGAAGTTGTGATAACAATGTTAATATATATGTACATAATAAACACTAGTGATATATGTTATTCTTAAGTGTCAATCTTTCGCCACTGAAAAGTGGCGAAAAAAGCAACATACTTTGTATGTCACGCCCATAATAAATTCATCAATGTTTCAGTTGAAGAAGAAGTACATCTGGTTCATAAGTTGTGGTGAATTTTGTAGTGAATGGTAAGCTCTTTTTTTGCTGGGTTTGAAGTAAAAAATGGGAAAACTTAGTTTTTGAGATACGCGAATTTAGATAACTTTAAAACTATTACTCGGAGATCTTTTGGGTATTCGGCGTTATACAAAAATGCTTTTGAAGTATTTGTTGTGTTGGCAATATTTACCAAGATATTAGCATTTAATTAAAATTTAAATTTTTGGGAACGCCAACTTTTTTAGATCCAAAGTTAGAACCCATTGGGGTCCACACATGTGAAGAAGACCGGTAATACTATGGAGATCCGAAGAACCAAAAATGGCCTCCATTTTACTCTAACTGGCTTACAAGGAAGGTCTTTTAGAGGACACCCATTTATTGTCCTGAAATTTTAATATGGGAATGAGGGCACAAAAATAAGAGTTACCTTTTTTTAGCTGCCCAATCTCAAATTTAAAAAAGGGTTGCCACCTTATGAAAAAATAAGGTCTTTCGTGAAAATCCGAACTTGCAGGAATTTCGCCAAACGAAAAAATATGGGTCAGCTTAATTGTAATAGCATACATGGGAATTTTTAATTGGCATTGAATTTTCATTGGCATTAGTTGGAACTAATGCCAATGCCAAAAAAAAGCATTAGCATTTATTGCCAATGAAATTTTTTGGCATTGGCATTGTTTGTACTAATGCCAATGAAACGGCACAAATGCCTAAAAAAACTATTTACAATTGATAAAAAAAACATTTTTGTACAATAAATATAAATTTTTTTAAAAACTTAAAATTGCGATATCTCGAAAACTAAGCCAGATAGAGAAAAATGGAGGGCTTTTTTGGTTCTTAGAATCTCCATACTTTCGCGGGTCTTCTTTACATGTGTGGACCCCAATGGGTCCTAAATTAGAATCCAAAAAATTTGGGATTCCGGAAAATTTAAAAATGCTTATATCTCGGTAAATATTGGTTACACAACAAAAAGTCCAAAAGCATTTTTGTAGCTCTTGGTTTCTAGAATTCGTCTGCCAATACTAGAAAACCCTCAGAGCAATAGTTTTTTAGTTATTCAGTTTCTAAAATTCTTAAGACCCTATTGGGCCCCTAAATTGCAGTACCTGGAAAAATAAGCAAAATAATGCTAAAGGTATGTGAATTTTTAAGTTTTCGGGAGTGCCAATTTTTTAGATTCAAAATTTGGACCTATTAGGGTCCACACATGTGAAGAGGACCGGCGAAACTATGGAGATTCTAAGAACCTAAAATCCCCTCCATTTTGCTGTATCTGGCTTAGTTTTCGAGATATAGCCATTTTAAGTTTTAACCAAAAAAAAATTTCACAACTCGCTGACGGAAATACGACTTTTAATATTGCTAATGCTTTGTTTTCATTAAGGCATTTATTAATGCCAATGAAATTTTTCATAATTGGCATTACTAATGCTACTAATTCCTTAACGTGCATTGGCATTGATTGAAACAATGCCAATGCTAAAAATTTCATTGGCATTAGTTTCAATATAATGCCGATGAAATCGTCAATTAATTAGTCCATTTATTAAAATAGTCCCATGTATGTGTAATAGTGATTATTATATTTGATTTTGAAATGTGAAAAATCCTTAAAAACAAAAAAAAATCCCGTTTTTCCCCTCCCTTTTGACCCGTTAAATGTGAGATTGAACAGCTAAGAAAAAACAGGTAACTATTATTTTCCTCCCCTCTTTCCCATATACAAGTTTCAGGAGAATCGATGGGTGCCCTGTGAAAGACCTTCCTTGTTAGTTTTCGAGATATCGACATTTTAAGTCTTTGAAAAAAAGTTCTCCGACTTATAAAAATTATACTATAACAGTGGAAAAACTTCCTCAAATGTAAGAAGATAAACTAATTGGTAGAAAATGACGTCCTAAAACTAAAGAAGAGGAATATGTCTTAAAAATAAAGATTTTTTCATATATTCAAGGAAAATTTCTTTGGCAGTATGAATTTCTTCCATGTATTAGACTATTCAAATTTGTCACTTCCACCATGGTTTACTGAATATTAAGATATCAAATCGTCAAAAATGTACGATTTTTATGAAAAATCTTGCTAAACACTTAAGTAAAAATCAGCAAATCTATTGTCAAAAATTAGCTTACTATTATTAATAACTGAAGTTTTATTTATTTCGTTGAGTCCATATTAATTATTTCTGAGAAATAATTATTTTTGTCGTATAATGAGAAAATCTGAAAAAATTAATTGACAACACAGGCTAAGTGGAGATGTCGACAGCTTTCGGAAGAAGCCACCCTTCCTTCGTCAGCACTCTTCGATTGTCATTGTAGGTGTGTAAGATTAAAATCAGCTATTTAAACGTACATTAAGGTGAAAAAGCGGACGAGAATTATATCACATTTCATCACCCATATGTTACGTTTAGCACGAACTTAATCAATCTATTATTAACTTTTTCTAACACAGTTGTAATTTCTTACACTTTTACATTTTTAATTTTACAAAGAAACTTATGCTAAAGGCTTATTCCAACAAAGTTTTTGATTAAAATTAACTTTCTCGTTTTACCAAAAAAAAAAAAAAATATTGCGAATCTACGAATATATTTTTTATGTGTACTGCCATAGAATTTTTCTCAGATTAGCCTGGCTGACAATTAACAAGTAAATGAATCGTTTTCAAAGGTATTTTTCCTAAAAAACTAGAAAATGTTGTATCAAAAGACCCAAAAAATTGTCTTCATAACCATTGAGCTAAAACGGAAAATGAACTACTGCACTAGAATTAAACTTGTACTGTTAACAGTTCTAAGCTAGAAAGAGCGACAAATTAATTTAACTTAAACACTGAATGCAACCTTACTTGTTAAATCTTTTAAAATTGTTTTTTAAATTTTGTTTCACCTTTTAACGTATTTTTAAAATTAATGATAAATATTTAAGAAAAAAATATTTATTTATGATTTAAATAAATGACATTTACATTGTCAAATATAAATGTCAATATTTCTTAACAATCCCAAATAGAATCTTTTTAATCTATATATATAAAAGAGTAATGTGACTGACTGACTGACTGACTGACTTATTGACTGATTCATCATCGCCCAGCCCAAACCGCTGAAGCTAGAGACTTGAAATTTGGACTGTAGGTTCACCTCCCGGAATATAGATCCACTAAGGCTGGATTTTTGCCAGTGTTGATTCTAAGGGGGTAAAAAGGGTAAAAAACTGTACTTTTGGTACTTTTTATATCTCCTGAAATAATGATCATAGAGACTAGAAATTTGGACTGTATGTTCACCTCCCAGAACATGGATATACTAAGGCCGGATTTTTTCCAGTGTTGATTCTAAGGGGGTAAAAAGGGTAAAAAACTGTACTTTTGGTACTTTTTATATCTCCAGAAATAATGGTCATAGAGACTTGAAATTTGGTTTGTATGTTCACATCCTGGAATATGGATCCAGTAAGGCTGGATTTTTGCCAATGTTGATTATAAGGGGGTAAAAAGGGTAAAAAACTGTACTTTTGGTACCTTTTATATTTCCTTAAAAAATGGTCACAAAAACTTAAAATTTGGACTGTATGTTCACCTCCCGGAATATAGATCAACTAGGGCCTGACTTTTGCCAATGATGATTCTAAGGGGGTAAAAAGGGTAAAAAACTGTACTTTTGGTACCTTTTATATTTCCTTACATAATAGTACTAGAAACTTGAAAATTGCAATGTAGGTTCACCTCCCGGAAATAAGATTCACTAAGTCTGGGTTTTTGCCAATGTTGAGTCTACGGGGGTAAAATGGGTAATAAAGTGTACTTTTGGTACTTTTTTTTATATACTGAAATAATGGTCATTCAAACTTCAAATTTAAAATGTAGGATCCTTTAGTGAAATAAAACATTCTGGAACAAGTACTTTCTGAAAATTCTGTACCGTTTATAAAAAGTACCTTTTATAAAAAGTACCTTTTATAAAAAGTACCTTTTATAAAAAGTACCTTTTATAAAAAATACCTTTTATAAAAAGTACCTTTTATAAAAAGTAACTTTTATAAAAAGTACCTTTTATAAAAAGTACCTTTTATAAAAAGTACCTTTTATAAAAAGTACCTTTTATAAAAAGTACCTTTTATAAAAAGTACCTTTTATAAAAAGTACCTTTTATAAAAAGTACCTTTTATAAAAAGTACCTTTTATAAAAAGTACCTTTTATAAAAAGTACCTTTTATAAAAAGTACCTTTTATAAAAAGTACCTTTTATAAAAAGTACCTTTTATAAAAAGTACCTTTTATAAAAAGTTCCTTTTATAAAAAGTACCTTTTATAAAAAGTACCTTTTATAAAAAGTACGTTTTATAAAAAGTACCTTTTATAAAAAGTACCTTTTATAAAAAGTACCTCTTATAAAAAGTACCTTTTATAAAAAGTACCTTTTAAAAAAAGTACCTTTTATAAAAAGTACCCTTTATAAAAAGTACCTTTAATAAAAAGTACCTTTTATAAAAAGTACCTTTTATAAAAAGTACCTTTTATAAAAAGTACCTTTTATAAAAAGTACCTTTTATAAAAAGTACCTTTTATAAAAAGTACCTTTTATAAAAAGTACCTTTTATAAAAAGTACCTTTTATTAAAAGTACCTTTTATTAAAAGTACCTTTTATAAAAAGTACCTTTTATAAAAAGTACCTTTTATAAAAAGTACCTTTTATAAAAATTACCTTTTATAAAAAGTACCTTTTATAAAAAGTACCTTTTATAAAAAGTACCTTTTATAAAAAGTACCTTTTATAAAAAGTACCTTTTATAAAAAGTACCTTTTATAAAAAGTACCTTTTATAAAAAGTACCTTTTATAAAAAGTACATTTCATAAAAAGTACCTTTTTTAAAAAGTACCTTTTATAAAAAGTACATTTCATAAAAAATACCTTTTATAAAAAGTACCTTTTATAAAAAGTACCTTTTATAAAAAGTACCTTTTACAAAAAGTAAATTTTATAAAAAGTGCCTTTTATAAAAAGTACCTTTTATAAAAAGTTTATAGAAACTTTCTATATTTCCTAGAATCTTTAAATTTGTAATGTATGCAAATTCGGTAAAAAAAAAACATTCTGTGAAAAATACGTTTTTCCGCTTCTTAGTGGGGTAAAAAGCTAAAAAAGTGTATTTTCGGTACCTTTGATATTTGTTGACGTAATGGTTCTAGAAACTTAAAATTAGGAATGTAAAATCCTCTTTGTACTTTAAATATTTACTAAAATAATGATTCTAGAAAATTGAAATAGGGAAAAGAGGATCCTTCGGTGAAGAAAAAAACATTCTGGAAGAGGTTCTTTTTGGAAATTCCGTTTATAACGGGGGAAAGAAAGTGTACTTTTGGTACTTTTTTTGTTCTTATAATAATGAAAAAGTGTAAATTTTGATTATTCTTATATTTCTTGAAATATTAGTTCAGAAACTTGATATTTTAAATAAAGAATCACCTAGCACAAAAAAACAGTTTTTGGAAAATTTAATTTTAAGGAGAAAAGCGGGCAAATGGTTATTATTACCTATCTAACTTTTAAACTCAAAGCCCCAGAAATAACACCCAAGAGAAGGACATATTTTAAAATTTAAACTTTAAGAACGGGGAACGAAATGAAATAGAGCAGGGAACAATATGGAATGATACTTTTTACTCAAATTTTTCGTATTTTACTTTTTTAACTCCATATTTTTTCTCTCTATATATTTTTTCCCTCAAAATCATTTTTATTCCGATTTCTTTATTCACTGAAATATTTATTCACTCCAAATCCAAAATCCCGATATTAGGGCTCGAAAATTATTCAAATTTTATTGTTTAATTTTTCATTGAAATATTATTTTATGAAAGACTTAAACGTGCACAAGTAAATTAAACAAAGACTACGTAGGGCAATTTTCTTGAAATCGGAAGAGCAATTCTGATCCTTCTATTGTCCGGTATTCAATGCAACCGGTAACGAAGTACCGGGATGGTAAGCTAGTGTATCAATATAGTATTTTTAAAATTTTTGGAAATACGCCGAAAGCAAAAAGTGACGAAAAACAAAAAAGTAAAATAAAATAAAAGAAACATTTAATACAACAATTTTTGTATATGTAGGTATTTTTTTGGTAACAAGTTTCAGTGATGCGCTGCTGATCGACCGAATGTGTCAGTTTTGAAACGTCATGATTAATGATGCAAACATATGGGCTTGAGCACAAACACTAAAGTAGACGGATAGACAGACGAACGGATGGACGTACAAAAGAAACTGTTTATTAAAGTTAAGGGTCCGTTCAAAGAAGAGAAGGAGGAGGGTTTTTTTTTTTTGAACATACAAACCAAAAAAAAAAAATTATAACGTCAAATCTTATGGTCGGTCAAATGATGGGAAAAGAAACGTTTGCCATTATATACATGGCCAAGGTGAATTTAGACCACAATCGATAAGAAAAATTCAAATACGGATAAGACACTATAATGATGTATTTAGTGTTACAGTAGTAAAAACATAAACACATTTTGTTTTGGACATTAGTCAAAAAATTACAAATTAATCCTAAATTGTAGACTTTACATGTGTTTCCATCACAGTGTCTTCTTCATACATACATACAAATAAATAACAAGGGATGTAAATAGGACAATTTTTTTTTCATATTCTATAGTACTTTAATAAGAATTATGTATTTTTTTTAAATTTGTTGTTAAATATGTCCTTGCTATAAAATCGAAAAGCGTGTGTATTTTAAATCTCAGTTGATTTAATATTTACTTCCGTTTCCTTTTAAACTCCATCTTTAGATATAAACATTCACCATGAACTGATAGAATATACATTTTCTTTTTCACTATAGAGTATCAAAAGTTTTTTTATGCAAATCTCCTCATCAAATTCACATTTCGTAACTTAACTTTGTTATCCCGCTTTAAGCAGCAACATGAATTGTGTTGAAACATAAAAAAATTCAAAGAAAAGCATTTACAATATCTTAAAATTACGCTATTGTTGTGGAAAATATCGAAATAATTCAATATTTAAATTCATGTTGCTTTAAATAACAAAAAAATAGAGTGACCAGAATAATTTTTTTCTCTTTTTCGTATGGGTTACCTCTTAAATTGGTTCCTTGTAGTACAAAAAAATTTTAATTTTTTTGTTGAATTTTTAAAAAAAAATATTTTTGATGTGAGCTCACAATTTTGTTAACAATTTTTTTTTTTTGAAAAATAATTTTACATTGAAAATTTTGTTGTGATTACCATCGAATTTATTCTAGAATCTATTGCAATGGGAATCTGTTTCAAAAAAAATTTCCTGGGTAGGCATTAGCCTGTCCCGAAAAATAAAATTTAAGGTAATAGCCAAAAACGATGTTCTTTCAATAGCAGACAATGGGAAAAATGTTCTCCCTTAATGTACTCCACATTTCGACACCAATTGCAGCCAAAAAAAAAATTTTTTTTTTGGCATAATACACTACGATTGCGAACTTCAACCGGTTGTAGGGAGGCAAAGACAGACTCCAATTTTTTTTGCACTATTTTTTCCATTATCAGCTCTGTCATACGCATAATTTTTTTACTATTACCAAGCGAAATTCCAAAAAGAGGCAATTTTCGGGACATGCTAGTGTATATCAAAATACACTCAAAATATTTTGTAGGCAAAAACATATTTAAAACAAGTGCTAAAGCATTTGACAACCATCCCAGTAATTATTCATTTGTTTTAACAAACATCAACATTTAGTTTTTACTGGTAATAAAATTTTCTAAAATAAATAACATTGAATATTAAAAAATAACGTCACTTTAATTTTTTTACCAACAAATTCGAAAAAATAACCTACTTAGACTTGATTACTCAATGCTCCGTTATAAAATAAATCTCCGTTAAGTTTTACTTTTTCATACAAATTTTGACATAAGGCTCCGTTAAATCGGAGGTTAGCAGCTACCCAGCAAAACTTTGGTAATGGGTAGTGATTATATAACACATTACCAGGTAATGTATATACCTTATTTGTAGCATTATTTTAGGATGTCTTACCAAACATTTGTTCCATAACGTATTATTTGAAAGTGAAAAATAATGCTTTACTAATAATTAGTTACGTAATGCATGATTATTGGAAAAAATGTATTTCATATTTATTATTTCTAAACATTAAATCATGGTTGACTTATATTTGGTTTCATTATGTATTATTTGAAAGTTTGAAATAATGCATTATTTATAATTAAATGCATAATGCATTACAATAACATAAAAAATAATTATTTTATAAAAAATGCATAAGTTAAAACTAGAGATGGGCTCACGACAAGAAATTTCTAACGATTTTTATATTATATCTACTTACACTCACTTACAATCACGTGAGTAAATTTAATACAAAATTACTTTTTCACTACTCGTAACACCTTATATATTATGTTCTGGTATGCTATATTATATACCTTACTCGTAACCTATAAAATATCATATATTTTACACCTTACTGGTATTCTTTGCTATAAATTTATGACTTATTTTATACCTTACTGGTATTCTATGTGATAATGTGGATGCATTACTTTGAGTCTCATCGCCTGTTAAAATCATCAATGCTGCAATGTATAAAATAAGCGATCATATACCTTATTTTATACCTTATTTGGTAATCTAAGTTTTGCTGGGTATCTTTTCATTGAGTAATCCGCCCTAAAACATTAAAAATTAATGATTGTTGAGTTATTTTTACCAACAAATTCAAAAAAATTACCTACGAAAACATTAAAAATTAATGATTTTGTAGGTTATTTCCACAATTTTTCCATTGAATTTTATTTTAAATAATTTTTAATAAAATTTTTGGGGAATCGATCCCGCAATCAACATTCTGGCCAGACACTCTGCCCATCGTGCCAAAGTCACTTGATACAAACAAGTAGGTAAAAACTAATGACTTTTCTTTAAAAAATGTCAACAATTTAAAAAGAAAATAACGTACACAAATCATTAAATTTTAAAGAAGAATCGCTTATTTTTACTTACAGAACAAAATAAATTACTTTATAAATTGAAATTTATAATGAAATCCTTTATTTTTAGTGTTGTTATTTTTGAAACAAAGAACAGAAATAGTTATTTAAAAAAACTGAACATTGAACAAATGTTTTTTCTTTTAAAAACGACAAAATATAAATATTTTTAAATAACCTACAAACACTTAATGACATAATTGTTTTAATGGATCTGCTCTGAAATTTACAGAGATATTTTTTTTTGCATTGTTTTCGAGGAAAAAAAATTGGACATTGCACTATGCTTACACAGAAAAAAACGAATTGTTATATTGACCCCCATATTTGTGAATACAATTAATTTTTTCACTGAAAGTGCTCCTATACGGAAATTTGTTATATCAACAAACGTTTGTAAATTTTGATTGTTGAAAAAAGCGTTTTGTTTTTTTCAACAAAGAAATTCAACAAACACAATTTGTTGATCTGACAAAAGAAAAAAATCTTATTTTTTTTTTTTTTCAACAAAGAAATTAAACAAACACAATTTGTTGATAAAAATACAAACACTATTTATTGACATTATAAAAAAATTTTGAAATAAAATTACTTGACTGAGTTTGTTGAAAACAAAATCGAAGTTTTGTATTATGGACTAACAGGCGGCTGTTTTTACTAAATGTTTAGTTGAGTTGCAATTGATGTTTGTTGATTTAAATTTGACGATTTTTTTTTTCTGTGTACGTATGCGTATGAGTAATAACTCTTAAGAAACATTTAAAATAGAGATGTGATCGTGGGTGAGTTTTTTGACGATCACGCAGGCTCACAAAGGAAACATCAAGCGTAGGCTCGGCTGTCAGAATAAAGACATTGCAAAACAACACGTCAGCCACCTGGCGCTAAAAACGGCTTATTGTGGGAGTGCAGTCCACATTTTGTGATATTGTTCTCTTCCTCAAGATCGCGCTATGGCCACAATCGCTGGTCTTTCATTGCCGTGTGCTTTTCAGTCGAATATGTCCAATGGTATCATGTGAAGAAGGACTTCGAATGCAACCGTAGGTGAAGTACGAAGAGCATCAGTGATGCACATCGACGCCATTCTTGGTACAGTCGTGATAAAGACACAGTTCCCTTTTGTCTCTAAAGCAGGCCACCAGACATTTATTACATATGCAGAATTTACCGCAACTGTATAATAAGTATACAGTGTATATATCCAATGAACTTCTTACTTTAGGGCTAAAACCCCATCGCTTTCCAATAGCTCTTTTAAAGGAACATAAGTCAATCGTTGCTTTTCTCACCTGTTCCTCAATATTACGCATGAAATTCAACTTCTTATCTAGAAATACTCCAAGATACTTGGCTCCACCTGAGAAGGCGATTTC
Source organism: Pegoplata infirma (assembly GCA_963921195.1). Lineage (NCBI taxonomy): Eukaryota > Metazoa > Arthropoda > Insecta > Diptera > Anthomyiidae > Pegoplata > Pegoplata infirma. The sequence goes on along the minus strand of OY992536.1, from coordinate 158,980,767 downwards.
AGTGCCGTCCAGAAAAATAGGATCAAAAGCAGAAATTTTATTTTTCCTACACTCAAAAAAAAAAAAACTGTAATGCTAGCAAAAAAAGCTTGTAAACCTACAAGAAAATTTGCTGATTTTGAACCCACAATTTTTTTGCTAAAGTTAGCAAAAATGTTTTGCCAATAATTAGTTAACTAAATTTTTTTTTTTTTTTTGAACCTAGTTCATACACATCTGAGAACCCCATTGGGTTCGGACCCGATAGGTTCAGACCCCGATGGGCCTAGACCTAGTTGGGTTCCTTTAAAATCGTCATAGTTTTTGATCCAAAATTTGTGTCCGTTTCGCTCTACCTTGCTTAGTTTTTGAGATACGTGATTATAGGGGACCACTGGGGTCTTGAGAATTACAAAACTCTATAACTTTAAAATATTACTCGGAGAGCTTTTAACTATTTTGCGGTCTTGTTCTACGTGTTGAGAGCTACAAAAATGCTTTTGGACTTTTTGTTGTGTCGGCAATATTTACCGAGATATGAGCATTTTAAAATTTTCGGGAATGTTAACTTTTTTGGATCCAAAGTTAGGGCCCATTAGGGCCCACACATGTGAAGAGGACCGGCGATACTATGGAGATTCTAAGAACCAAAAATGGCCTCCATTTTGCTCCATCTAGCTTAGTTTCCGAGATAGCGCCATTTTAAGTTTTCTGAAAATAAAAAAAAATTTACCATTTATTTTGCTAATATTAGCAAAAAATCTTGTAAAAATGTTGTCAACTCAATTTCAAATTTAGCAAAAGAAATTATTTCAAAGTTTGTTTAAAATTGCTAATGTGCTAAATGAAGTTTACAAGAATTTTTTGCTAACAGCTAATCTCAACTAAAAATTTGCTAAAAGTTAGCTAACTAGCGTTAGCAAAAAAAAATTAGTAAATCTACTAACGTATTTTTTTGAGTGTAGTAAACAAGTAAAGCTCTTTTTTACTTGGATAAACTCCCAGACCACAGTCTATGGCCCATTTAGACAGATCTTTCAGAAAACCTTGCAGAATGTCTTTATGTTTGCTGGTTGCCTTTTCTTTACCGTTATCGCGGCATCGTCAGCATGTGGGACAACCACGTGCTTCTAGAGAGGGCAGCATTTAATTAAGTGCCAGGTTTCAAAGAAGCTGCGAAAGAACATTTCCCTGTGGTGTGCCCCTATTGACAAATCGAGATATGACAGACGCTTCCAATTCAGGTGTTATATGTACGCATATTGGCAAGTAGGTTTTTCCCCATTAAAACGATTCTACAACCAGACAATGCCATAATTACTGAAGGATGATATTATTAAAAGCCCCTCTATATTAAGAAAAGCCACCATAGTGTACTCCAACGAACATATGAAGAGCAATTTCAGTAAATCTACCCCTGCTGTATGCATGCTTCCTAGTCGAAAGCAACCTAGGCTCAATCACTCTATGCAAATATGAGTCTATCATTCGTTTCTTTATCTTTAACAAAAACGAAGACAGACTAATTGGTCTGAAATCCTTCTGAGCTGGGTGGGAATTTTTCCCAGCCTTCGGGATAAAACCGACTCCGGTATCCCTCCATCTTAAAGGAATATAACCTAAGGGGCTAATTCTCGGAGTCGATAACGATCGAAATTGTACTCGAACGAGCGATTTGTCTATTTTTCTGTATCCCTAAAATTATGCTTTGATAAATATTAGTTTTTATATGTTTTTATGTATACGTTTAGTAAGAGAAAAATACAAAAATCTTGTATTTATTATAGCATAGTTTTAGGCATACATGAAAATTGAAAAATCGCACGTTCGAGTAAAATTTCGATTGCTATCGACTTCGGGAATTAGCCCCCAGTTTATGCATGCCATGTAGATATAATACAGCCAAGCGGTTATATAGTCCGACACACACCATCAGGTCCAGGGGATTTTTAAGGCCTGAAGATTGTATTCGCCCATATCAATGTTGGCATATTTATTATTTCCGAAGCAATTTCAGGTGGTTTGGCGTTAGAACGTTCCAAAGCCTGAAATGGTGTCATGTAATTGGCTGGAAATTGGGTGCTTAGAAGGAGATCCAGCGACTGCCCGCTGGAGGTAGACCACTCCCATTAGGATCCTTCTGGTATACCAGAGTGCAAACAGAAGAAGCCTGAACTTTCGGGGGGTTTAATCCGCACCGTTTTTAAAGATTACCTATGGTACTTTTCAGGGGTACACTTCCCAATGATATAACGTTTCAAAGAATAATACCAGGGCCATTTTTCATTTAGCCCCGTAGACGATTATATTCGCAAAAGCCCAACAAGTTAATAATAATATTTTTTGGCACAGTAGAGTGGGGGCGACTTCTTCCCTGCAAAAAATAGTTCCTTGCAAATAAATAATCAAAAAGCTTGGCTTCCTTGTGCACAATTTTCTAAGCCCTTAAGGGTACTTTTCACTATCACACATTTCCATTATACAAGCGTAATTTCACCATGTTAGCGAAATATTTTTTTAAAAAATTTGGACAGAAATTGTTCACTTATTTGATACGACTAGGTCTCAATCAAAAAAGAATCCAAAAATCATTAGGAAGTTGGTAAATTTTGATGTGTATAATGGAAAAGTGTGATAGTGGAAAGTACCCTTTATAAATTATGGCTCTTTTAATGCTCCAAAATTAGAAAAATTTTTGAACGTTTAGAATTTGTAGTCCTAAACGATTCATATTTGACTCTTATTTATGAACATTTTAAAAATTTAAAATAATTTTTTTGGACATTCATAAAATAGTCCAAAAAGACTTAGAAAGTAATAAAAATATTTATTTTTCAGAGTCATTAAATATCTGGGCGCTCCATTTTAAATGGGAAAAACATTCATATTAAAAATACTCTTTTATGAGTCTTTTCGGAACCCGTACATTTGGGTTCCGAAAAGACTCATATTAACTTCTTTGTCAAATCGTTTTGGGGTAGGGAACTCACAACATTTCGCTCTGCTGCGTATGCCATTGCCAACAACAAGTGATAGAAATGTTAGTGACCGATATGGAATTTAAAACAACCGAAGATGCAATCAATCATTGTTGAAAAGGTAAAATTAAAATGTTCGTCATCGTTTTAATTCTGTCTATAATATATAAGAATAAATTAAGAACTTTATTGATTCACATACTTTGTTCTTTAATATTTAGATTGTTGGTGGAACCTTCTGTATCTTGGTTCCATTATTACCCACTCAAAAGCGATAGCGTGTTGTAAAAAGCATTTTTGTATTTTTTTTGCCACAAATAATTTTTTTCTAATTTATTTCTCAACACAAAAAACAGAAGCCAAAAAGAAAGTAAAAAAAGCAAAAATAAAATAAATTTATTTATGTATGAGAAAAAGTGGCACAACAAACTTTGAACATCCTGCGTGCATCCTGTGGGTGGTGGCAGCAGACCTGTGTGGTTATGTATGTACAAGTAAGTGTGTGTTATCTCTACAACAAAAGTCTAGCTCGCACACTTACATCAAAACTTGGAACGCCTTTTTCCTTTTCCTTATATCGAAAGGAATGGAAAAACGCACGTTTTTATATGAAAATAATAAAAACGTGAGTGAAGGGGGGTGAGTATGCAACATATTTTTATATTGTACTTAACACACCGTTAAAAAGCGGCAAGTTCTTTCTTTCATATAATACGATGTGTGTGTGTGTTGAAAATCACATTGTATCTATTTGCAACATATTAAAAGACTTTAATCACCATGTCAAAAGTGATTAAATTGTTTGTTTTGCTTCCACCATAATTCAAGGTTTCAAAAGTTTTATTTTCGTTTTTGTTTTGAAAACAAAGTGAACCGTGTAAAAAATAAATCCTCTAATTGTTTATTCGAAATTAGTTGCATAAGTGAGTTTTTTGTTCACTTTTTTGTTTGTTTTAATTTCAGTTAAATTAGCTTAACTGGAATCTTCATTTGTTTGCAATTAAAAGGATACAAATTAAAACAAAAAGTGGTGACAGCATTTTTTAAACATTTTTTTGTTATTTTAAACTCGTTTAAATTATTTTGTCTCCTGCGATTTAATGTGGCATGAGTAGTAGGATGGAGCAAATTTTGCTCATAAAATCATTACCATTCCGCCTTCAAAAAAATTTAATCTTTGAAATATGGCGCCTTGAAAATTGGCAAAACTTCAAAATTTCGATAAAGTGCACTTTAGACTGGCTCAAAATGCTGACAAAAAATATATATATTTCAAATTTCAGACAAATCGGTAAATAGTTAGATATTTGCGATTTTTCGGGGGTTGTAACAAAATTTTCATTAAAAAAAAAAATTAAAAAAAAAAAACTCGAGCTCAAATATTTTATTTCTTATAAATTAAAATATTTTTTTTTACATTTACTTACGCGCCCACTAAAAAAAGCTTGACTACCATATATACATTATTTTTATTTTTTTTTTTTATAAAATTTTATGTAAATTTTGACTTTGAAAACTATGCAATGGTCTGGGGCATGTATGCATTTAATGCTTATTTTTTATCCAATTTTAATTTCTTTTAGCATTCTGGAAAGGCAATTTATTACGAATTATTTATTTTTTAACATAAAAAAGTAGAAAAGTTAAATTCGACCAGGCCTAATCTAAGAATACCCTCCACAATGCCCTTCTCAAGTGATAAAAAAATTTTCTAACGTGAAAAAATTAACAATTTTAATTAGAAATATTTTATTTTGAGTAATAAACATTTTTTAGTATTTTTTTTTTTTAAAACAAATATATAATTTTTTTTGAGTGTAAAACTTTTTTTGAGTTTTTTTAGTGTAAAAAAATTTTGAGCAACAAAAATACGTTGTTAAACATTTTTGTGACCTACCAATGTTTTCAAAACTTGTTTAACGGGGTTTCAATACATAAATTAAAGCTGAAACCATTCTGAAATTAACGGTTTTACTAATAACTTTTAAATTACTGGACCGATTTTGCTGAAATTCAATAACAGTCAGACCAGGGGAACGAAAAATATACATGCCAAGCAGAGCTTCGAAGAATGAAATCCTTTTCGAATGAATTCTCTAAAAAACGTGCATTCAATTTTCATAGTCAGTGAATGCATTCGATTTTATAAATCAACATTGAATGCAGTCCTAGGAATGCATTCGATTGAATGGAAAAAATGAATGCATTCGATTTCTTGTTCATTCGATTTAGAATAATCGAATGCAATCGATTTTTTAAATCGATAGAGCAAAACGGAGCCAAATTTTCGTCCATAGTATCGCCGACCCTCTATCCATGTTATGGGCCCCAATTTTGAATCCAAGAAAATTGGTATTCCCGAAATTTAAAAAATGCACATATGACACAATATTTAAATGCCTACACGACAAAAAGTCCAAAAGCATTTTTGTAGCTCTTGGCTCGTAGAACACGACTGCCAAATACCCGAAAGCCCTCCGAGAAAGGTTTCTTAGTTATCCAGTTTTTTTAATTCTCAAGACCCTACATGGCCCTTTAATTCACGTATCTCGAAAACAAAGTAACGTAGTGCAAAACAGATCAAAATTTTAGATCAAAATTAGACATAGATTTTGATCCAAAATTTTTATTTTTTTTCAAGATATAGAAATTTAGGGGCCTAATAGGGTCTTGAGAATTTTTAAAATTGCGTAACTAAATAACGGTAATTTGGAGAGCTTTCAGGTATTTGGCTGTCGTATTATTTAGGACCAAGAGCTACAAAAATGTCGTATTATTTAGGGCCAAGAGCTACATCTCTATCAGATGCTGATACATTTTTACAAAGAAGATTATCTGAATCTGAATTTTTTTTCAAAGAAAAGTCTAAAATTCTATGAGAATTTCCAGTTAAGACAGTTTTTGTTATAGAAAAAGTCAAAGACTCTAAATCATATTTCCAATGGAAAACGTTTCTCGGCAAAAAGTCACTTTAGATAATGATTCTATAAACATATTTTTAAAATACTTTTCCAAAAGAAAAGACTCCCATTGTATGACATTTTCCCAGAATCTGAAATATTTCTAGTCTAGCACATTTTCTCAGATTTTGAAACATTCTACACAAAAAGTTTTAGATTCTGAGAAAATCTTCGCTTTTTCTATAAGAAAAATGATTCAGATTTTGAGACTTTTTTAAAAAGAAAACAGTATAAAAAAAGTCTAAGATTCTAAAACATTTTTCGTAAAGGAAAACTTTCGGATTCTGAGAAAATTTTCCTATAGAAAAAGTCTAAGATTCTTAAACAATTTTTCTATAGAAAAAGTCTCAGACTCTTAGATATTTTTCCTTTAGAAAAAGATTCTAATTCTGAGACATTTTTCTATAGATAAAGTCTCAGATTCTTAGACATTTTTCCTATAGAAAAAGTTTCTAATTCTGAGACATTTTTCCTAAAGAAAGTCTCAGATTCTTATAGAAAAAGTCTTAGATTCTTCGACATTTTTCCTCTCAAAAAAGTCTCAGATCCTTCGACATTTTTTCTATAGAAAAAGCCTCAGATTCTGAGACATTTTTCCTAAAGAAAAAGTCTCATATTCTGAAACATTTTTCCCATAGAAAAATACTCAGATTCTGAGACATTATTCTTATAGAAAAATATATTTTTACAATTGAAAAAGTCTCAGCATTTTTCTATAGCAAAAGTCTCAGCTTGTGTCTCTGAGACATTTTTCCTAAACCCAAAATCTTAGATTTTGAGACAGTTTTCCTTAAGAAAAATTTGTTGATGCTGAGATATTTTTCGTAAAAAAAGTCTAAGATTCTGAGACATTTTCCTAGATTGTAAGAAAAATTCTCAGATTCAGAGACATTATTCCTATAGAAAGTTCTCAGATTCTACAACATTTTTCATATAGAAAAACCTCGGATCCTAAGAATTTTTTTTTAGAAAAAAACTCAGATTTTGAGACATTTTTTATATTCAAGGACATTATTTCTATAGAAAGTTCTCAGATTCTGAAACTTTTTTCATATAGAAAAGCCTCAGATTCTGAGAATTTTTTATAAAAACAGTCTCAGATTCTGAGGCATTTTTCCCATAGAAAAAGTCTTAGATTCTCAGACATTTTTCTTATAGAAAGTTTTAGAGTTTTAGTCTGAGACATTTTTTTTTAGAAAAGTGTAAGATTCTGAGACATTTTTTTTAAGAAATAGTCTCGTTCTGAGACATTTTTCTAAAAGAAAAAGTCGCATTTTACGATTTGACTACATTTTACTTACAATTAGATCAATTTTTGTATATATGAAATTTCGGGTTCTAAGATATTTTTTCATTAGAATCTTAAGTTGAAAAGTTTCATATTCTAAGAAAAATTTTCAGATTTTGAGATTTTTTTAACAGAAAAATTTTCAGTTTCAAAACATTTTTTTTTCAAAAAATTTTAGATTCTTCAATGTTTTTCGATTTTTTTAAGAAGTTTATTAATATTGTACTTGGTTTTTGATACCAAATCCTGAAATTTGTGATATCATTTCGGGGGGGGGGGGGGGGGGGGGAGCCCGGGCCCCCGGGATACAATTTCATTTCCGAAAAATGGGTTTATTTTTCGGATGAAATTGTTTTCGTCCGATTAAAACTGATCTAATCTTAGCGATCCATTTTTCGGATCAGTACTGATCTTTCAAATCTCGGATCAGTACTGATCTTACGAGAATTCCTAGTAAAAATTATGAGTTTTTTTGTAATTGTACAAGCTTTTTACCAATTAAGTAAATTGTAAATTTACAATTTTTTTGGCAAAATAAAACTCACAAGGAATTCTCTTGAATTTACTAGATTTTTTTTAGTTAAAAAAACCTTGAAAATTTGTAAAATTACCAAAAAAAATGTAAAATTACAAAAAAAAAATTTAAATTTCGAACGAAAATTTTTTGTTAAAAAACAAGGAAAACTGTCAAATATTGGTAAAATGCGATTACGGGACTTTTTCTAGTAATATGATAAGATTTTTTTTGCGTGTACAGGTCCAATATTATCGAACCTAGAAGACGAAATTTGAAAAAAGCTAAATTTGTTCCACCCTAATGAATTGGTAGAAAGAAGGTAGGTTTAAATTTTGTCGGTTGTTTTTATTTTGTCTGCTTTACTAAAGATGTTCTACATTTAGCAACAATTGCAGACAATAACACTCGGTACTGAATGTGATTAATTGCATTTTAAATGATTTCATTTTGAGCTGTTTGAAAATGTGTGGAATATATTAAAATTGTACGTACATATTAAAAAGTATTATTTTGATTTAAACAAAATTTGAAAATGTATTATGTACATTTTGTGTGTCGTCCAAATGCTAAGTCCATAGAGCTCTTTAATAGACTGGTTAAGTTCGTAATGGGCAAAAGAGGACCGGGGCAAGGAAATTCTTTTTGACTTTTTCTAAACAAATGTAACATTTTTATGTCAGATTAAGTTAAAAGTATTGCACTTGGACCTAGTGTATTAATAGCTTTTTTAAGCTTTTTCGGTACGCACTGATGCTCCTTGTACTACACCTAAGGCTGCATTGTTCACACAAAAAATTATTGGCTAAACAATTTCAATTAAATCTATTGATCAACAAAATTTAAACGAGTCAATTTTTTTTTTTTTTTTTTTTACGTTGAACCAACACTCAGGGGATGCCCCTACTAATGCAATGCATTGTGTTGATATCAGGAAAATAGATTGTGAGGAGGAGGAAAGAGGGAGTAGTGTTTGTGGATATTTGACTTGAATTTATCTACATTGAAAGAAGCTGGGAAGACCTCCGCTGGAAGATTATTCCACATACGGCTAGTACGACTGATAAACGAACCTTCTCTGTAATGCGATGTGCGATCAACTGGACAATCGACAACAAATGGATGTGATCTACTAGACAACCGAGTGTTACGAACATAAACTCGGGATCTAGGGATAAGCTCACTTATCTCAGCGGAACACTTTCCATGGTAATATCGATAGAACAGAGTCACACAACCCACATTCCGACGATGCTCCAGTGAGTCAATAGAGTTGGATACCCTATTGTCATTGATAAGCATCAACGCCCTCCTTTGCACACGGTCCAAAAGCTCCAAAATAGACTTTGAAGCCCCTGCCCATATATGGGAGTTGTATTCCATCTTCGGTCGGATGTAGGTGGTATAAATAGTTAGGAGATCGGATGAGGTGAAGTACTTCTTACACCGGTTTAAAAAACCGAGACACTTGAAAGCTTCTTTCGACACTTGAAATACGTGTTTATTCCAACGGACATCGCACTGAATTTTCATGCCCAGAACGTCAAGAGTGTCCGATTCCTCGATACCTATACCACCCATTTGTACAGATGACGCTGGTGATTCCACATTTCTGTGGGTCAACATACAACATTGGGTCTTGCGTGCATTAAACTTGACCCTATTCGCAAGACCCCACTCAGAGATTGTCAAAAGGTCCTGATTAAGTGTGTCATTCATAATCCGCCTTTTTTCCTCAACCTGAACAAGGCTTGGCCTACGATCGAAGGAAAATGAATGACAAATGTTGCTGTCATCCGCAAAAGAGTAGATAGGATTTGAAGTTTGACTTAGAAGGTCGTTAAGAAAAATAAGAAAAAGGGTAGGAGAAAGAACAGAACCCTGCGGTACCCCTGATTGAAGCTGAAATTCATCCGATGAGAAACCATCTATAACAACACGTATAGATCGGTTCCTGAGAAAACTCGAAATAAATCGAGAGAAGTCGTTACCGACACCGAAGGCATTAAGCTTAGATATGAGTGCACCGTGCCACACACAATCAAATGCCTTGGAAATATCCAGAGCAACCACCTTACTCTCACCAAAACGGTGGATCGAACGACTCCAACGTTCCGAAAGGAACGCCATCAGATCCCCAGTAGAACGAGTTCTACGAAAACCATACTGTCGATCGTTTAAAAGTAAGTTAGCCTCAAGATACCTAACAAGATGGCAATTTACCATGCTCTCCATCACCTTCGAGAGCGCTGAGCATATTGCGATTGGGCGGTAGTTATCAGGGTTATTAGCCGCTCCCTTTTTAGGGATTGGCTGCACATTGGCAACCTTCCAACATGATGGAAAGACTCCCGCACGGTAAGACGAGATAAAAAGGTTGGCCAGTGGACGTGCTAACGTTGTAGAACACTGTTTCAGCACCAGTGCTGGTATACCATCCGGCCCCGGTGATTTATTTACGTTAAGATCCGCAAGAACCCTTTTAACTGCACGTGCTCGGAAAAATATCCTGGGCATAGTATGGGATACCCTCTCGAGTTCGGGCAGTGGTTGATTGCTTTCCGACAAAAAAGAGTTTCTTGCAAAAAGACCAGCCAACAGGTTAGCTTTATCAACCGGTTCAGTGAATACTTGGTCGTCTTTTAAAAGAGTCGGGATAGAAGAACTAGCATTTTCCCTGACTCTTTTAACAAACGACCAGAAGCTCTTACTGCCCCGAGGAGCAGCAAGAACTTTAGCACGAAGTCGCTGTTCGTAAAGAAGCTTTTCACGACTAAGTACTTTTACACACTCGGATCTCGCCTGTTTGCGTAGCAGATCAGTATTGGCGTTTTTATTGTTACGCCAATTTCTGAATGCTTCCTCCCTGGATCTGACTGCGTTCCTGCAAGTCTGGTTAAACCAACATTTATCCTTTGGTTTAGCCGAAATGAGCTTTGAAGGAATGAATGACTTCATTCCAAGCAATATAACGTTTTCAACCATTTTCGCCGCGGCGTCGACGTTGCCGTCGAGGAAACAAAGTTTCCAATTGAAACGCCGGAAAAAGTCGTTGAGCTCAGCCCAACGGGCCTTCTCATATACGAAAACTGAACGCTTCGTAGCTGTTGTCGAAACGTTACGAAGATCGGAGTACGAAAAGGATGCGGAAATGGTGCAATGATCCGAATTACCCAGAGGTGCAAATGTTTTTACTTCGTATTTGTCAGGATGCGAAGTAAGAAAGAGGTCGAGAGTATTTTGGTGTTCATTCCCAACGCCCGTTAAGCGCGTTGGTTCATTCACTAACTGCGACAGGTGGTTATGCGCGGCGAATAACTCAACGTATTCACCAATCGGAGACGAATGGTTTGAATGGAGAATCCATGAAGAGTTGTGAACATTGAAATCACCTGCCACTACAATTTCACTGCTCGGGCAACTCTCCAGGATTCTCGATATCGAATTTGAAAGGGCGTCAAAACCATCCAAAGAAGTAACCCTTCCCGCATTGGGACTCCTATACAGGAACCCAAAATGTAATGAGTGTGCCCTGATTCCGAATTTAACCCATAAAGAATTAAATTCGGGATCATTCGTGCCCAAATGTGGCAGGCACTGGTACACAACATCATTACGTACATATACCGCAAGGCCCCTATGAAAGACAAAAAGGGATAGCAAGTGATACCCAGGAATTTGGAAATCCTGTGGATCAGCATCCCCATGTACCTGGGTCTCACACAAGGCGAAAACATCCGGCCGATGGAAGCAAATGTGAGCATACACAGAGAAAAAGTTCGCTCTCAGTCCGCGTATGTTGCAGAAGTCTATACGAAATCTACCAGTCATAAAAACGTTTTAAAATTCAAGTCAATATTCCTAACGATTGTACAGGTAGCCAACTGGTAGGTTTGATGCTGGAATGGTTACTCAATGATCAGTGTTATACCTTAATCATATAGCAACCCAGCAACAAACGAACAAGAAGGCACTTGCACTACGTATTTAAAAAAAAAAAAAAAAACAAGGGAAATGTGGATAAGGTTATTATGGAACACAATGATGCGGACAAGGATGCATAAAAGCCCTAAGCTTGGACATTGTAAATAAAAATTGATGATTTTGGAGTTTTGACGTAATTTTTTGGGAATCACGGGATCCTGGGAGACTGTTGGCTCTATTTTAAAGATGCAGCAATATGTTGTTGTTGTTGATATTTTTATTATTTGAATACATTAATTCAAAAATATAGTTTATACTACTAGGGTTTTACTTTTTTTATTGTCGGCAACATATTGGAAAGCAAAAAATTTTAATTTCTTCATAACTTTTCCATAAACTTAAAATTCATTTGGTAAATCAATCATTGTTTTAATTGACTTTAAATAAAAAATTGATTAAATTTTTGATCAAAATCGAAAAAGTGATTAATTGAAAAAAAAAATCAATTAATCACCTACAATTTGATGATTGATATAACAATTTTCTTCATCGGAGGAGTTTCAATTAAAAAATTAATTGAATCCGCGTTTTTGTTGATTGACTTTCGTTTTCAATTCTTGCTGTGTTCCTTACCCGAAATAGGAAATAAGTAAAGGGTTAGACGAATGTTTAAGAAAAAAACAGATTGCAAAGAACTTGTTCAAAATTTCTCAGTTACTTCCACAAACTTGAGAAAATCAGAAAAGAGGAGTCTTTGGACTATGTCCATGAACAGAATATCAAAACCCATTATCCGTAGTATAGCTCTTGAGAACGCTGAACATTAACACAAGGGGTCTGATAAGACACTCAATTTCGTTACATGACGAAAACAAGCATTGTGTCTCTTAATTAATTAATCTCTTAATTAATTAATTATTTTTGCATGTTAACTCTTTAGACCATCTTTCCATGAAATTTGATTTCATGTAAGAATTAATCCACCGCCACATCCATATCAAGCCTATACCAATCTAAGACTCCGGATTGTGAGGAATTGTATCGGAGCGATCATTTTCCAAATCTCGTTTCACCCGCATTCCCCTATGTCGTCGAACCCACAGAAGACAGCCCCTATTTCCACTAAATTTGTTGAACAGTGTTATCTGTTAATATTTTTTACGTATACTTAGGCCGAGTTTTTGAGATCTCAGTTAATCAGGAAAATTCTGGCAATCCTCTGTTTATACACCTTAGTTTTATAATCGATTGATACTAAATTTAATTATTTTTCTTATAACGACCTTAAATAATTTACTATAGAAAATAATCAATTGATTTTTGGTTTACAAAAACAAAAAACTTAATCAATAAACAATAAAAAAATTAGCATATCGTTATTTCTTATCTATTTATTATTTATAAAAATAACATTTATTCCACCCATTCAAAGTTCAACTGAGGTCATGTCCTGAAAACTTATGTAGTAACATGTTCTGTATGTATTTATTATATCCTTCTTTGACAAAAGGAAGAAAACACAACAAAGAAATGAAAGCAAAAAACTAAAATGCTACCATTAAATGGGTGTAAACAATGGAAGAAAAATTATACAGAAAATAAATACAAAAAATAAGTTTAAAAATACTCATATATAAATGAGTGATATGTTTGTAAGATATACAAGAACATAGTGTATATTTAAGCATATACACCCTGCTCGAAAATTTTCGATAATTTTGCGGAACAAATCAGACTAAAAGAATGACATCAAATAACTAACACAAACGTATTTGTTTGGAATTCGCTGCAATTTTTTTCGAATGTTTTTAAATTAATGAACTGATTTTTATTTCCAAGGGCGCCCCTGTAGGTTAGTTGGTAGCGTGCTAGGCTTTCAACATGGGGGTCGTGTGTTCGATTCCCACCAGAACCTTTGGTTTTTTCACTACAACGAGTCGACGGTCATTGCTATCAGTTCTCGGTTATTAAAAATGAGTTGTTTTTAAATAGAAAGAATAAATAAAAATATTTGATCAACTGATTTTTTTGTTTATGTGCTTCGTATCTAATACTTTTTGATCATAGTGGATATAAGTTTACCATGTATGTATATAATGCATGGAATATAATAACATATTTATTGTTGTTATGTGCCTTGTCACTTTTTTGAATTTACCTTTATTGTTAGTGTAGTGTGTATGTAAGTTTCTGTGTGTTGGGTAAAAAGGGAAATAATTGCTTAAAGCCGTCAACAAAACCTTCTATGGCTGCTACTTTTAGATATGAATTCTGTATAAAAAAGGAATATGGAATTAAAAAAAAGTTGTTGGCATGCATTCATCAGCCATTATAAAATTAAAAAAAAAACTTACTCTTTAAAGAAGACATGCATACATTTCAACAATACAACGATCAAATTCCAAAACATGTAAACTTATGTATATATGTACGTCGGATACGCCATAAAGGCCGTTTGTCACGAGACGACTTAGTTAAATAAACTGTCAATAAATCGTATAGAATTTTAAAATGTTATCGTGTAAATGCGAATTGTAATTCGCTTTTCATACAAATTTATAAATTTACAAAGCGATATTTACAAAATTGATATAAAATTTAAGAAAAAAATTATTATATGTTACCCAAATGAGCAGAAGCATTGCCAGAACTTATAGTTTATGAACAAAAAAATAAAGTTTGAATATTTTTCTTTAAAAATCTTACCACAATAGTAGCCCAGCAAAAACATGGTAATGAGTTGTGAAAACCCGGGTGAAAATGGCCGTGCATGTTCATACATGCTCATGCATGAATCCATGTATGATAGTATATGAACAATATATGAAAATGTATGTCATATATGGGAGCATATATGAACATACACAAGTAGTGTAATATTCCATATATGTAAATGTATGCAACTATGTGTGGATAGGTATATGTCATACTCCTTCATATATGCTATGCATCTGCATAGCATACATGTCTTAAAAACAATTTTTTTAAAGGTTGGGTTCGGCAGAACTTTTAATAAGATTTGGTGTTCTGAATTAAACTTTAATGATTGCATTCCCCAATTACAATTTATCGAACGAATTTACATTTGATTTTAAAATTCGAATCATTCGACTTTGAAATTGAATGAGTAAGTTTTTATAAATTTGATTTTTAAGTCTCATGAATAATAAATGAATTAAATAAAGAATTCATTCACTTTTAAAAATTCTCATAAACAAGAATTCGCTTTAATGGTAAAAGTCGAATGCATTCCATGAAATATTGATATGTAAAGATAATTGTATTCTGTGACTATAAAAATCGAATGTATTTTATTTGTGAATTCATTCGAACAGTGGTTAATTTTTCGAAGCTTTGATTATACTAAAGTATCATAAAGTCCAAAGTTTATTTTTAAAATATTTGTTAGTTTTTATTAAAAAATCAGTGTCATAAATTAGTAAAAATTATTTATATTTGAAAAAATTTCAATTAATAGACGTTTTATGGAAAAAAATACAAAAAAAAATTTTTACATACAAATTCATGTATGACAATGTATGATCATTAATGTACATGTACCCTCAAATTACGGATATGCACTTGTATGGACATCCATATATGCATCATATATGAACATACATGGTCATTTTCACCCGGGAAGTAATCATTACCAAGTACATTATTTATAATGCGTACCCATTATCATTAACATTATTTTAAGCTCAAAAGTAACTACTTCTCAGTATATATATTAATTCCTATAGTTCCAGGCTGGAACAAAGGGCCACTAACTACTTCTCAGTAATATGTTATAAAAGCACCTCTAAGTAATAATATCTTCTTGCACTTGCAGTTTTTAACCTTTACAATTCAATTAACTTAAAAAGTACTTAAAAGCTTAATAAAAATTACGCAATTTTTAAGTTTTAGTAAAAACAAGTTAAATTTTAAAAGTTTTAATTAACTAATTATTTTACTTCTTATTGGTAATGGGTTTTTACTCCTTATTTGTAATCCGAGGCAGTAACTACTTATTTATCTCCATACTCTTCACTAGTTATTTTTGTCTCACGCCCTTGTTAAAATAATTAGTGTTTCATTCAATAAGTAACTACTTATTAACATCTGTTTCGGATTACAAAACCCATTACTAGTACTGCCAATTTTTGCTGGGAGGGTGTTCAATTAATCGGGTTTTTTAATTGTTCGATTAAACGATTAATCGATATTTGCCATTTTTAAATTATTCGATTAAACGAAAAAAATTTTAAATTTGTTCGATTAATCGAATAATTACAAATTCAGAAATTTTCTAAATTACAAGATTTTTTCGACAATTTTAGAAAAAATTGGTACTTGAGTAAATAAACAACATTAATTGCAAGTATTTAAACATTTTATTAACAACAAAAAACCAAATTAAAATCATTTCAAAATGTATCAAAATTTAAGTTTTCTGCTAATTTGTTTGAGAAAATTAAAAAAAAAAATCATTCTGGGGATGGATTACCGATATCACAAAAAAAATATATTTATTATCTGACTACATTTGGGAAATCTTAAATTTGTAATTTTATTTTTTTTTTATAAATTTTTTGCCGAAAACTCGAAACTTTGACTGATTTCAACTGTATGACCGTTGACCGCTTTGGCCCAAAATTTTATCAGGTACTTATTTAGTTCGTTTAACAAATTCAAGCTTCATGAGCAACGAAAATCAGAAAACAAATTTAAAATAACGAACACTCAAGTAAATATGGCTGTGTTTTTTTTAATTCCAACGGTAACATTTGGTTTGTTTATTGGGCTTAAAAATTAAAAAAAATATACATATTTCCAGAAAAACATATATTATTATTATTCGATTAATCGGCATAAATTCTTCGATTAATCCTTTAATCGAAATTAGCATTTTTAAATTAATCGAACAATTATTCGTCTAAAATTGTTCGATTAATCGAACAAGAATTAATCGACTGAACACCCTACACAATAGTGAAGAAAGTTGTGGTTATTGATGAATTTATGAAGGAAATTAAAAAAAAAACGGCCGAAAACCCCGATTTTAGGACAAGAATCGACTTGTTCCACCTCTAAAACTTTTCAGAAAAATCTAAAAAAAAATCTGAAAAATACCTTACCTATAAGCATTTAAATTATGCTTGTAAAACAAAAAAAAATTAAAAAATTTTTTTTTTTTTTTTGAGAAATGGTATTGATGGTACACAGAAAATAATATCGTAATTTTTTTTTTTAATTAAAAATGGATTTGATATTAAATTTAAATTCAATTAAACATTTTAATTGATTCAATTAATGTTTTAATTGAATTCTTAACTTTACTGAAAACAAAAATAAAATAAACAAACGAAACCGGTTTTGTATGCATTAGTGTTAGTAGCCAATGAAAAAATAAAAATGCAAAAAACAACAAAAAAAAACTTTCTTACTATGGTTTTGTATATTTTGGTGGTAGCATCCAATGAATACATAAAAACGCAAGAAAAAAATTTAGTTTCATTGTTTTCTTTAAGGCGAGTGGTCGTTGCGGATAAAGTGTTTTGCTAATGAAATGTGTACAGTTGAAACAAAAAAAAAATAATATGAGGCATTTGCCTTGTGTTTTGCACATTGATATATAATACAATTTTTTTTTGTTTCAACTTTACTAAAGCGACAAAAATGCATGCAATAACAAGATTTAAAAATAAAAATGTAGTTTTAAATAGTTATTGATATTTTAAAATACTACTATAATGTTTCTATGCAAAACTATAGGTTAGGTTAGGTTGTAAGTGGCTGCTGACGTTTTACGTCAACACACGTAGACTCTGAGGTCCATTGTGATACCACGGGATCGTAATAGGTTTCCCTACTAGTCCCTGTCGTTAAACCAGTTTGAGCTTCTTATGAAACTCCTTAGATGTTGAATTTTGACATCCGACAAATCTGAAAGATCGTACAGCTCCCTAGATCCCAGTGAAGCAAGTCGCTGACCAGAAAGTGCCGGGCAATGGCAAATAAAGTGTTCGATAGTTTCCAACTCCTCTTCATCCATGCAACTTCGGCAAAAGTCATTCGACGGCACATTTAACCGCTCTGCGTGCTTCCCTATAAGACAGTGTCCGGTAATTATAGAAACCACCGTTGAAATCTCTCCTCTTGGAAGCGATATCAGCTCACTTGTGCGCCCCTGATTAAGAGAAGGCCAAATCAGTCGTGTTGTCTCACACGTCCATCCATTTGCCCATCTTTGATTAGTCTCCGTCGCAGAACAAAGCCGTAGGTTTTGCTTGCAAGTTTCTAGAGGCGTACCAACACATTCCAATTCTGTTGGAACCTGTAAGGTAGTTCCTAGTCTTGCAAGCTCATCGGCTTTGCAATTCCCTGGAATGTCTCTGTGCCCTGGGACCCATATGAGTCGTATGTTAAACTGCTTGGCCATCTCATTTAAAGACGTGCGGCAGTTAAGGGCAGATCTTGTTTTCAGAAACATTGAATCCAGGGACTTGACCGCGGCTTGACTGTCAGTATAGATGTTGACTGCGGTTGTAGACAAGACATTGCAGCTCAACCAGTCAGCCACTTCTTTTATTGCCAGCATCTCTGCCTGGTAAACACTGCAATGATCTGGCAATCTACGAGCCAGGCTCAACCCAAGCTCTTCCGAATAGACTCCAAAGCCCACTTGTTCGTGCAGCCTCGATCCATCTGTGTAAAAATTTATGGTAGCTCCACTACCCGGAGTATCCCCCATCCAAGACTCCCTGGATGGTATCATAGTGGTAAAGTGGCGCTCAAAGAGGCTCAAAGAGGGAGCACAGTCCACATTTTGTGGTATTGTTATCTTTTTCAAGATTGCGCTATGGCCACAATCACTGCTCCTCCATTGCAGCGTGCTATTAAGTCGAATTGCCGACGCAGCCGCATACTGCCTACCCAATATGTCCAAGGGTATCAGGTGAAGGAGGATTTCTAATGCAGCCGTAGGTGTAGTACGAAGAGCACCAGTGATGCACATTGACGCCATTCTCTGTACCTTCGTGATAAAGACAAAGTTCGCTTTTGTTTCCAAAGCAGGCCACCAGACAATGATTCCATACAGCAAAATTGGACGCACCACTGCTGTATAGATCCAATGAACGACTTGAGGGCTAAAACCCCATCGTTTTCCAATGGCCCTTTTACAGGAATACAAAGCAATCGTTGCTTTTCTCACCCGTTCCTCAATATTACGCCTGAAATTCAGCTTCCTATCTAGAAATACTCCAAGATACTTGGCTCCATCTGAGAAGGTGATTTCAGTACCGTCCAGAGAAATAGGATCAAAAGCAGGAATCTTATTTTTCCTTGTAAACAAAACAAGCTCTGTTTTACTAGGATTAACTCCTAGGCCACAGTCTCTTGCCCATTTAGACAGATCTTTCAGAGAACCCTGAAGAATGTCCCGCAATGTTGGCAGATGCTTCCCCTTTACCGCTATCGCGACATCGTCAGCATATGCGATAACATGACAACCACGTGCTTCTAGAGATAGTAGCATTGAATTCAGTGCCAGGTTCCAAAGAAGCGGCGAAAGAACACCTCCTTGTGGTGTGCCCCTATTGACAAATCGAGATATGACGGACGCTCCCAATTCAGACGTTATACGTCTATTGGCAAGTAGGTTTTCCACCATTAAAACGATTTCACGCTTTACTCCCAGACCAGACAATGCCAATATTATCGATTCTGGAATGACATTATTAAAAGCCCCCTCAATATCAAGAAAGGCCACCATAGTGTACTCCTTTACCGAAAGCGATCTCTCGATGGTACCAACGAGCTCATGAAGAGCTGTTTCCGTTGATCGTCCCTTGCTGTATGCATGTTGCTTTGTCGAAAGCAACCTCGGGTCAATCACTCTACGCAAATATGAGTCTATCATTCGTTCCATTGTCTTTAACAAAAAAGAAGACAGACTAATTGGTCTGAAATCCTTCGGAGCTGTGTGGGAACTTTTCCCAGCCTTCGGGATAAATACGACTCTGGTATCCCTCCATTTTAAAGGAATATACGACCAGTTGATGCATGCTGTGTATAGATTATACAGCAACGGGGCTATATAGTCCAACACTTGCTGCAACTCAGCCGGGATTATACCATCAGGTCCCGGAGATTTATAGGGCCTGAAGCTTTTTATCGCCCAGATTAATGTTGGCATATTTATTATTTCCGAAGCAATTTCAGATGCTTGGGCGTCAGAACGTTCCAAAGCTTGAAACGGCGTCATGGAATTGCCCGGAAAATGCGTGTTTAAAAGGAGATCCAGCGACTCTCCACTGGAGGAAGACCACACCCCATTAGGATCTTTCAGGTATCCTAGGGTGCAAGGAGAAGAAGCCAGAACCTTGCGCAGCCTGGATGCCTCAGAAACGTCTTCTATGTTTCCACAGAAGTTTTTCCAAGAATCACATTTGGCATTTCTGATCATCTTTTTATAACTCTTAAGTTGCAGCCTGTATGCAGACCAGTCCTCGTCCGCTCTTGAAAATTTAGCCTTATTAAAGAGCTTTCTGCAGGAATCTCTGCTCGTCTGCAACTCATTTGACCACCAAGGCGGTTTTTTTTCCCTCTAGGCTTTGCAGAAGGGCAAGACGCATCCAGGCACCTATTACAAACATTTGTTATATGGTCAACCAGACAGTCAATTTCCGCTAAACTATGCGGTTCAGATAGGGGTACTTCATCCAAAAGCAAAGAAAAAGTCTCCCTATATTTCACCCAGTTTGTTCTTCTCAGATTTCTAAAGACTGTCTCAACCGGGGCACGCTCCCTGAGTAAAAACTCAATGTACCGATGATCTGAGAAAGAATGCTCTTCCAAAACTCTCCAGTCATCAATTCTATCAGACAATGTATCTGATACAAGTGTTACGTCAAGAACCTCTTGCCGCGTACTTGTAACGAAAGTTGGTTCACTACCCTTGTTACAAATATACAGGTTAGTGCTTAACAAAAACTCCAAAAGTGATTCGCCTCTATCATTTGTGTCTGTACTACCCCATATCGAATGATGTGCATTAGCATCACAGCACACTAGTAACTGGTGTCCCCTAGATTCAGACTCCCGAATCAGACCGCCAACCTTCTCCGGGGGTATTGGCCCCGGATTAGGAAAATACGCAGAGGCGAGCCAAATAGATTTCCCATGAAGCTCTAAGCTAGCCGCTGTAACATCCATATCACTAAAAGTTGATAAAAAGAATATATTTAAGCCATTTTTCGCCAAGATGCAGGCTCTTGGTGAGCCCTCACCTTTGGCAACCATCAACTTAAACCCAGGGGTCTTCAATCCGCAAACCCTGCCACCCCGCACCCAGGGCTCTTGGATAAAAACCAAGTCAACTGCTCCTGTCGTCAGGCGCAGCAATAGTGCAGCTGAGGCTGCCTTACAGTGATGGAGGTTTATTTGTAGGAACCGCAACATCTTGCTTTTTTTCCACCATCCTTTCCACCACCGTGTTATTGGCTTCATCCTCCGTGTTATCATAGAGGTCGCATTCGTCCCCAGATTCGGTTTCGAATAAGCCAGATATGTGTCCCATCTGTTCTGAATCGGAGGCAACAGAACTCTCCGAATTCCTCACTGCATGGGCCTCGTCCTGAATGTCACCCATAGTGGCATCAGCTTTATCCTCCGTGCCATCACAGAGGTCGCATTCGTTGCCAGATTCGGTTTCGAAAATGCCAGATGCATCTCCCATCAGCCTAGAATCGGTCAGCTGAATATCAACCTTTTCCAGATTCTCCTCCCCAGCCGACTCTGCCACTGGCTTGTCTGCTTCCAAAATAGGCTTCTGGTCGCCCTTGTAGACATTGACTCTTATATGAAAAAAGCCAAATCTAATAATGCCGTCAGTCCTGGCTAAAAGCGGAAGCGATTCCTCATTAACCAAGACCACTGCTTGACGACGAGCGCCCTCCATCTCACCCAATCTGGCAATTTGCCAATTCTGAGTTGGAAGGTCAGGATTGCAGACTTTTATCATCTTTAGAATCACCGCAGTGTCACTTGTAGCCATTGGGATCCATGCATGAGCTCTGGGTTGCGAGGGGATATCATGTTTTTCCACAACGTCCAGTCTGGCTCCAGGCCATAACTCTCCCACTTGGCTAATGGCAACCTTAAACACGGCTGCGGATCTTTCGTTTCCAAAAGCAACGAGTTTTACTCGCCCCTGATACCAACCTGCGTTGACAGTAGTAGGGAGAAAATCAGGCATACTCTCAAGAAGCCTATAGTAGATTTCATTTAGTTTAGTTTCAACTAAACTCCACTTGTCCCTTGGAATACTACAATCCCCATTTTGCCTGTTTATCACAGCCCTAACGAAGTTACCTTTCACCACTTCACTAAAAGACTGAGTCCAGACGTTGCCGGTCACCTTAGATCTTTTAGGTAAAGGTTTCTCGTCGGGCGAGCGCAACCTTTTACCAGACTTCGATGACGAGGCCGAAACAGCGCTCTGTTTGTCAGATGCGCGCATTGCCGAAAGTTTGTCCTGTTCTTCAATGACTCCTTTCGCCCATGATAGCGACGCCTTCTCACGTTCGGAGAGCTTCGTTCCATCGAGTTGGCTTAGTCTGTTAATTATTTTCAAACAAAGCCTTCTCTGGTTGTGCCTGACCTTTGATGGCTTAAGTTTCTTTTTCTTTTTACCACCAATATTAGGCTGAGCACACCTACCAGAATCAAGGCCGGACTTCAAGGTCGCAACCCTAAGACCAGCACCAGTCGGTGAGGCA
Source organism: Pegoplata infirma (assembly GCA_963921195.1). Taxonomy (NCBI): domain Eukaryota; kingdom Metazoa; phylum Arthropoda; class Insecta; order Diptera; family Anthomyiidae; genus Pegoplata; species Pegoplata infirma. The sequence goes on along the minus strand of OY992536.1, from coordinate 158,958,355 downwards.
GAGCCTCGAACTAAATCGGTATCATTTGTGTCCATATTTTCATTTTCCTTGATGTGGTAATGAAAATATCACAAAAATACCTATTACGAACAAACCTATTACGAACAATTTTAGTAATTCAATTTATAGCACGGAGTTAAAATAAAACACGTCCACACTCGTCAACAGTTGAACGATTATGCAAAACTATACCAACTCTTTATATTTAATAAAGAAAAAAAATTCTTAATAATAAAAACAAAAAAATTCTATGTTTATTTATTTTAGGGCATTTTTTGAAGTTTAACATTTAAAATTAAATTGAGTTTTGGTTTTTTTTCAATTAAACATTTTATGTGAATCAATAAATCTATATTATTGATTTTCAATTTTATATTGATTTTTTAGTTTATTTAATTACAATTTTAATTGGTTTTCCATTTTATTTTCAATTAAAACTTTAATTGATTCAATTAACAATTTAATTAAATTTTAAAACTATTTTCAAACAAAATGAGTAATTAATATGCGCATTTTCGTGATACGTCCGAAATCAATTAATTTTTTAATTGAATCAACGAACTCCGTAATTGAAATTCATTTTTATTTTTTTCTGTGTATTACATGAAAAGTTAAATTTTCGCAATAACTGGAAAACAGGATCAGCAAGGATTTTCGTTTTAACGGGTTTTAAAGGTCTAAATAAAGAGGAATGAAATGACATTAGCATATTTCGTCACCATTTTTACTAAACCTAAATTTGCTTGAAGAGGGGTGTCATAGCAACGCAAAAAATTAAAAAAAATTATTAAAAAAATTAACCGAAGGAAAATAAACAAGTGAGAGTGTTAAATTCGGTTGTTAGGAGCGGGGCTATTTGGGGGAGCTCGTTCTTCTCTCTCAGGAAGAATGTTTGGTAATTAAATTATTTTGCTAAGTATTTGCACTAAAATAATACAATTACACTGTGCTACAAAAGACCAAAAATAAAATATGCAGGGGTTCTCATATGAAAATTCGGGTTGGTTGGAGTCCATAGAGTACTGATATACTCATAGTTTATCTGACTCACTTCATTAAGTACGTTTTTTATTGGCAAATGTGTTGAAAAACGGCAATTCTTAAATTACAATTTTAAAAAATTATTACTTTGTAAGTTTGCAACCGATTTTCGATTTTATGAATTTTTTTAAAATGTATAAGTCTTACCTTTTAAACAAAACAAAAATATTAAAAATCGATCAAGAATTGGCTGAGCTACGTTCGCTTAAGTAAAAAAAAACTGCATTTTTTGAAAAATTTGTCATATTCTTTACACTCTAAGTTGAAAGTGTATCATTAAACAAATTTTTTTAATTTTTTGTACAAAAGTATAGTAAAGTAGCTTTCCAAAACACCAAAAAACATAACAATCGGGTAAAAAATGAATGAGTTATGCTAAGTTTTGTGATAGGACATTTTTAATTTTTTTCAGAAACTACTAGTAGTAATTTTATGTGCATATGCATATAAACTAGAGATGGGAACGTAATTAGATTTGTGCGTGATTCACACATGATCACAAGTGAGCGTGATTAAAAATTAATTTTACTCACGTGGTTGTGAGTGAGTGTTAGTGTGAGTGGAATAAAAAAATGGGCGTTTCAGTTACTTCCAAATCCTATTTATAATTTTTTGGTTTTGTTTGAAAAGTATGACTGTTAGTTCTTAAACAAAAAAATATTGAGAATCGGTTGAATATAGGCTCGTTTAAGTAAAAACCCTTTTTTGAAGAATTATACCTGCAACATTTTTATGATAAAAAACATTTGACATTTTTGAAACGAAAATTGTGGGATCATGTGATGTAAATTTTACCTATTTATAAATATACGTATGAGCCATTCCACACCAAATGTTCAACGAAAAAATACATGTGAACCGTAAATTTTTGAACGGGTTGTATAGATAGCCATATATGGAGCTAAGAAAATTGCGTTTTTGGTTTTTCAATTTTTCAAAAACTGGGCTTAATTGTCAAATTTGTGTCGGGTTAGGTTGTAAGTGGCTGTTGACGTTTTACGTCAACACACGTAGACTCTGAGGTCCATTGTGTGTCGGGTTGCCTTGTTTAAATATATATCAAATAAAAACGAAATGCACCAAAATCTCAAAAATTTACATTCTTGTATAGTTTTGTATGGGCTATCGATTAAACATTTTTTGGAAAATTTTTAGAACCCGCTCTGAAATTTTTAATTTTTAAAAAAAGGCAATTTATAAAAAATCCGGCCACTTTTGTTTTTTTTTTTATAATTTTTTTTTTAAAGATTAGATGTTTGTGTAAGAGATGGTCACGTGAGTGAATTTTAACTTTCACTCACTCACGAGCATAATTTTTCTACTAACACTTACTCACAATCACGTGGGTAAATTTAATACAACACACACTCATGTGCGCCGACGCAAGAGTCACTCACTCTAACGTTGAATCACACTCAAGATATTCTAATTTATACAAAAAAATTTCAAAACTAAAGTTTCAAAAATCTTTTAAAAATTTTAGCAAAATCTAAAATTTTGCATTTGTTTTGATTTTTTCGGGACGAAATCTGAAGTTAAGCAAAATTTTTAATTTTTTTGTTGCTTTTTTTGGAAAGAAAGGAAATATGAAGAGAAAATAAATCACGCAAACTCACGCAAAAAAATCAACTCACGCACACTCTTTCACGCAATAATCTTACTCACACTCACTTACAAACACGTGAGTAATATTGAATTCAGTCACACTCACGCTCTAATCTGCTCATGTTCCCATCTCTAGTTTGTCTATCCAAACAAAAAAAAATGTATTGGGTTTTTCGTTATTTTCGAGAAATCGCATTTGAATTTCATAACAATTTAGTAATTTGCTTGCTTCAACGTATGACTAATGCAAATATTTAATACTCATTCGCTACGTTAAAACAAGAAAATTCAAGCAAATTTTAAAATTGTTATGAAATTTAATATTCAAATGCTAAACTTAAAAAAAAGTGGCCGAATTGTTGATAAATTAACTTTTTTTTAAAAAATGGAAAATTTCAGAATGGGTTCTGAAAATTTTCCAAAAAATGTTTAATCTCCAAAATTTACAAGAATGTAAATTTTTGAAATTGTGGTGCATTCCGTTTTAATTTGATAAATATTTAAACATGGCAACTCGACACAAATTTGACCATTTTTTCCATTATTTGACCACGCTTCCTAAGACCAGTTTTTGATAGTCCATACATGACTATCCATACAACCCATTCAAAAATTTACGGTTCACATGTTTTTTTTTTCGCTGAACATTTGGTGTGGAATGGCTCATACGTATATTTATAAATAGGTAAAATTTACATCAAATGATCCCACAATTTTACCAATTTCGTTTCAAAAATGTCATTTGTTGTCATAAAAATGTTGCAGGTATAATTTTTCAAAAAAAGGGTTTTTACTTAAACGAGCGCACCTTAGCCTATATTCAACCGATTCTCAATATTTTTTTGTTTAAGAAAAAAATTAGAAATAGGATTTGGAAGTAACTGACACGCCCATTTTTTTATTCTACTCACACTGACACTCACTTACAACCACGTGAGTAAAATTAATTTTCAATCACGCTCACTTGTGATCATGTGTGAATCACGCACAAATCTAATTACGTTCCCATCTCTAGTTTATATGCATATGAACATAAAATTACTACTAGTTATAAGATTTATGAATAATGCTTGAATTACAAGCGTTTCTGAAAAAAATTAAAAATGTCCTATCACAAAACTTAGCATAACTCATTCATTTTTTTACCCGATTGTTATGTTTTTTGATGTTTTGGAAAGCTACTTTACTATACTTTTGTACAAAAAATTAAAAAAAATTGTTTAATGATGCACTTTCAACTTAGAGTGTAAAGAATATGAAAAATTTTTCAAAAAATGCAGTTTTTTTTTCTTAAGCGATCGTAGCTCAGCCAATTCTTGATCGATTTTTAATATTTTTGTTTTGTTTAAAAGGTAAGACTTATACCTTTCAAAAAAATCCATGAAATCGAAAATCGGTTGCAAACTAACAGAGTAATAATTTTTTAATATTCTAATTTAGGAATTGCCGTTTTTCAACACATTTGCCAATAAGAAACGTACTTAACGAAGTGATCCAGAAAAACTATGAGTATATCAGTACTCTATGGACTCTAACCAACCCGAATTTTCATATGAGAACCCCTGCATATTTTTGGTGTAGCACAGTGTTATTATTGTATTATATTAATTATTATCTAATATCAACGGCAACAAAAAGAGGCGGACTAAAAAAACGGCATTTTGCAATCCCCTTGTTCCAAATGCAGTATTTTGATCTTCTTCAGGCATTAAAATGTTTAAGTATGTGAAATATATCAACACGCAAAGTTAGAATCTCGCAAACGTTTGTAGACGCAGAGAAAAATATGGTTGCGACATGATCACTGCAACTATACTACACTCAAAATATTTTGTAAGTAAATTCAACTGAAAAAACGTTTAAAACAATCGTTTTTCCTTTTAAAAAACGGACTACTTATATTTCAGTTGAAACAACATACTTTTTCAGTTATTTTTAAACGTTAATAAGTGACTAGACATTCCGTAAATACAAACGATATTTCAGTTATTTTAACTGTTTAAAATTTTTTATTTTGTGAAGTAAAAATAAAATTTTTTGAATAACAAACTACACAAACCGTACTTCTGTAAAATTATACGGTATAATCAGTCACAAATAATTTAACTGATAAAAATATTTTTCCGTAATTTTTGTAATTTATTATTTTAACAACTGTATAAATCGTTCAATATTTTATTTTCATTGAAAAACAAACGATAAAACGTTTAAAACAACTTTAACTAAAAACTTTTTGAATAACCGTAAATAGTTACTGTAAAACTTTTCTAGGTGTATGATCCCTAAAGCCAGATATGATTGCAGCAATCAAGTTATCGTTTTATAAATTGTATTTAAACATTTATATGGTTGCTTTAAACATTAAATAGTTGCTTCAATCATGATAAAATTATTGCAACATTCAAAAGTACAATATGGTTGTTGTAAAAATATTATAGTCAATTATATTCTCGATATACCAAAAATTTCAACATAATATGATTATAACAATCATTAGATAATCACAGCAAAATGAAAATTGATGTTTCCAAACACACTTATAATTGGCAGGTTTATTCATCAGTTTAGTGTTTTACCAGCAAGAAGTTAGTCAGAAAGACGCCACTAACAATAAGTTCTTTAAAAAAAATTAAGTCATTTGTGTTAAAAAAATGGATCAGAAAAAAGCGATATACAAACATTTAATTTATATATTTTATTTGTTGTGCGAACTTTATAATTAAAAACTTTTCATTTTAAATAAATCGAAAATATTATTGTGTGCCTGTTTGTGTTTACTGAATATCAATGTTGGCAGACAATAAATAATTTTATCGTTGATGAAATTTTGTTAGAAAAATATCACAAGTTTATTCCACATTTTTGTTGTAAAACGCAGGTTGTCTCTAAATCCAACATTAATAAAAATGGTTCATCTTTATAAAAACAACATTTAAAAAATCCATTATTGTTGTAAACTTTGTTCATGTTTTTGTAAGAAAATAATAAAGAATTTCTATAAAAGTGTTCTAGTTCATCATAATATATTTTCTCAATTTCCAAAAAAAAAAAAAAATATTAAATTCGAATCATATTAGGAGAATATAACATTTAGGCCATTATTGTCGCAACCATTTTATGATTATTATTCCCTGTTGCCTTCAATCATAATAACATTATTGTTGCAATCATATTCCCAATCATAATATGACGATCTTAAAACATGATCACCTCAACCATGTTTTTTTTCTGCGTGTAAGCCGCTGTCTCGTGGTAAAGCGTAAGCAGCCACTTAAAACTTAACCTAAACCGCTGTCTCATACTAATACTCCGAATATTTCGGTCTGCTACAATCTACAATATCTATTAATAGAACCGAACCTGCCAAACTCTAATTGATATCGGTGTTCGTTCCCAAAAAATTAAACAGCTGAGGAATAACAATACATTTCACTAAACAATCCATCGAACACAACCCGCAAGACGGTAGAGTCGCTAACACCTAGAGACGACGGACCTAAAACGAGCAGCAATGTTTATCACTGGAGCTTTTAGTAATACATTTTGTACTTTTCACAACAACTGTTCAAAAGTTTTATCAAATAGAATAAGATAAAAATCATCAGACTTCTCAAAATCGATATTATGTTGCGAACGTTTTTGTGGTTCGAGCAGGGGCAACGGAAGACAACTTTCGATCAGCCTGCTAAATTTAACCACTTTGTTTTTACATCTATTCCACTGCATTTGTTGCTGAGCCGTACCGGCCAAAATGCAATTTCGATCAACCATAATGTGGAATTAGGGATGCCAAACGGGATTTTTTTTTTTTTTTTTTTTTTTTTTTTTTTTAGATTTAGATTTATTTATTTGTTGTCCCATACACAAGACTTAAAGTCTTATATTACAGTATAGAACTGAGTATATGTTATACATTATAATGTGAAACACTTACAACTAAAAATTAAACATAAATCATATAACTAAGCATAAATCACATTAAATTGACTTTTACAAATCCCGGGATTCGGGATTTTAAAATCCTAATCCCGGGATCCCGGGATTTTTCGGGATTTCGGGATTTTTCGGGATCCCGGGATTTCGGGATTTTTCGGGATTTCGGGATTTATTAAAATTAAACTTTTTTACGTTATATTTTTAATACATTTTTTTATAATTAAATATTTAATTAATTCATAAATATTGAATAATTATCGTAAAGTTTTAGATATTTAGCACAGAAAAACCGAAAATTTCGGAACAACTATGACCGATTTTAATAGATTCGAGCAATATTCGTCTGTGAAAGACGAGATGCAGTCGAATTCAAAAGATTAGAAACTATTTATTTTTCTGTCGGCCTCTTTTGTAGACGTGGATATAAAATATTTGTTTTAATAATGATAAAATTGTATCTATAAATTTGTAACAACTTATTGCGAGGGAATGTCCTCCGCCGATACATTTTTATTAATTGTCCTATTGGTAGGCGAATCACATTTTAACAGTTTCCTTCCATTTACGATAAATGTTTACAAATGCATTTATTACGCTTAAGTAACAGAATTTTTATCATTATTTACATAATTTTTTATATCTACGCCCACAAAAAGGGGCGAGACGAGAAAAATGAAATGGCTAGGTGAAATTTAAAAATGTGACATTTGCTTAACAGAAGTACAAATTGGTAAAAGATTTCGGGATTTCAGAGACTGTTTTGGTTATTTAATGGGGGAATTTTCCCCTCCTCTCTCTTTTACTCATTTACGAACTAAAACTGTTAAATATAAACTTTACAAATGGATTACTAAATGCTCCCTTATAAATTAAACTCTCGGCAAAATCTAACTGATTCTTAAAAATGTTGTCACATGGATACATCGGCAGCTAACTTTATATTAGGGTTTAAAAAAATTTCATTTGTTCGAATTTCAAAATCGTTTGGACCTGTAGGGTTCCTTTTAGACACGAAAATCGAAAAGTTTCAAACAAAGTAAAAAAATGTTTCAATTTGTTCGGATTTTTCGATTTTCAAGTCAAAATAGAAACCCTGACTCCGACGATTTTTAAATTTGAAAAAAGGAAAATTTGATTCACCCTTCTGTATATTAAGTAATACGCCCTAAAAATTAAATGATACTGCAAAAGAGTAAGAGAAATTAAGCCCAACTTGCCTTATTTGAAAGATATTTCAAACACCTTTCAAACGATATCCATTTTGTCACCACCGGACAATGAGCACTGTGAAAATAATATATTTTGGCTACAAAAATATATTATTTCCCGAAAAATCCCGAAATCCCGGGATGGAAAAAAATAAATCCCGGGATTCGGGAGTTACGAATGCCGAAAAATCCCGGGATTTCGGGATTCGGGATTTCCCGTTTGGCATCCCTATGTGGAATGTATAAAGTTTTCGAGTTTTCCTTACATTTTCGTTCTTAACTTTAGAAACCAAATTTTATGCTCTCCAAAATTTTATGTTCTCCAACCAAAGTATGAGGGTATACTCACATTGTAAAGTATATTTATTTTTGATCCATGATCGATTCTAAGACGTTCTATTAATGTCCGTCCGTCTGTCTGTGGAAGGCACGATGCAGTCCAAACTAAAAGAGCTAAGACTCCTGAAGTTTGCCACGAATAAAAATAAAATAAATAAATAAATAAAATAAATATGTCTTATGGCCATAGACTGTTAAACTAACCTCTAAAACCCAAATTTTTTATAGTAGTCCTACACTTGAACCCAGTGGACTCAAAAATGTAAAATTAAATGTCACAGCTGAAAAAATCGATTTAAGCTACGTATTCATTTGATTAGCTACATATTTGTTGGGCATAATACAACTGTAAAAATATCGAATCGTGGGGAGAAAAAATTAAAATTTTATAAGTTTTTCTATTAACACTAGTTTAAGTTTGATTCATTATAAATTTACCCACCGACATACAGACAAAAGTTCTTATTCATATTATCTTACATACTCACATAAATATGTATTAAATATTAGCTGATACCGTATACCTGAATGAAACTGAAAATTGAGTGACGTGCTGAATAGATATAAATTCCATCCATATAGTAACTTAAAAAGATGAAAAGAGTCTGTTTATTTTTGTTTGTATTATTAAAATGATGTTCATCATATTTCGATCATATAATTATGTATTTCCTTAGCCATGGCTGTTTTCAAACCTTCGTACGTACAATGACCACTTTAAGACCACTTTATTCAGGCCTAAAAGCAAAACAAACAAAAAAAACATATTCAACCAACCAACCACCAATTCGTAACTGGTAGCAGTTGAGAAAATAAATAGAAAAAAAAGTATCGTGTTTCCGTAAAATTTAGTTTGTTTACATTTTATTTGGACTTCTTTTTTTATTTTGAGACACGTCATTTTGTTTGCGGTACTATAAAACATCTAACAAAAAAAATCTACATAAATAAATATTCACGATATCCACAACACACAAAAAAAACATGGGAGCCATTCTGTCAAACAAACTAAAAAAAAGTATAATAAAAATAAAAGTTTCGTGTTTTTTATTTATATTTTTTTTTTGTTACTTAATTTAATTCAGGTAAAATTTTTATCTTAATCGCATAAAACTAAATACACTCAGAAAAATTTTACAGTTACTAAACTTTTTTTGATGGTTTTCACGAGCAGCCATTTTTGCAAGAAACACATTAAAAGCACTACTTCTACAGCGCCAACGATAAGACTACAGCTTTATGCAAAATAGGGCGAATGACCATCTATCTAGAGTCATCGTATATGTCGCATGATGAATCAACACTTGGTAAAATATATGGAGTCTAATTAGTGTTTATAAACCGGTTTTTTCCTAAAATTTCGGTTTTTTTGCAAACCGGTTAACCGGAATTGAAGATTTCCGGTGCACCGAAAACCGGTTTTTTTCTGTCGGTTAACCGGTTTTTTAAATACATTCAAAACGGAATATTTTCGCAAATATTAGGGTTTACACTTATTTTTTTATGATATTTTCAAACTTTCGTTGAAAGAAAACACATTAAAAATCCGCGAGAAAGAACGTCTAAAATATTTTTTGTCTTCAAGAAACAATTTTCTAAATAGGAATTTTATTCTGAAACTGATAAAAAATTTTAAATTCTCACCGTTGTACGCGTTTTTTTGAACATTTCATGAAAAACTTAATAAGTGACTGTTAACCAGATACTAAAATCCCTGTTAATGGCGAAATTGTCAATAAAAGAAAATAAAATTAAAATTCGGAACTGCAATTTACTTATAACGAATAAATGTATTTTTCTAAATAAAACCAGTACAAATTAAATTGAAGTTCTAGTGAATATGGTCAATTAAAGTACATTATTTAACTATCGCTTTTTTTATAGCGTAATAGTTGCAAACCTTGCTGAAAGAAACAAATATGTTAACTTAAGCTATATTCGCTTTATTATTTAATAAAAATAAGCTTTTTTCAAGTATTTTTTGGTTTTTTCAGTTAAAGAAAAAAACCGGTTAACCGGTGTTTTATTCCGGTTTAACCGAGAAAACCGGTTAACCGAAAAAGCTGATTTTCGGTTAAGCGAGAAACCGGTTTTCCAAAATGTCGGTTTTTTATAAACACTAACAAGGGAAGTCTCCCTAGTGTCACCCGCGGATCTTTATGGAATTGGTTTTATTTTGTAGAGCAGAAAAAATAAAGGGACACGTATTTTTTCTTAGCGGCCCAAATTCATATTTAGGGGGTAAAAAGGAGGGGGGAAGACAAGGTCATTTTTCAGTTTTTTTCGTTTATCTCCTATATTATGCAAAGCAACCTAGTCATGTTACATACCAAATGAAAGGTTTTTGGAAAACCTATCTACGTGTGCTAAGAACGTGACCAAACATGCACAACTTTTCGTCATATTGAGTAAAATACCGAAATTTTAGGACATTTTTGTTAATAAGTCAAAAAATATTAACTTCTTTGGCCCGTTGTTAGCACCATGAGATAGGTATTTTTAATACCTTTAATCTGATACCACACATGCCTATATTAATTTTGTTTAAATAGACATAAATCGTAAAAAACTGAAAAAGGTCAATTTCCCCCCATACAAATCGACCCCCCCTAAAAATGAGTTTGGGCCGCTAAAAAAAAATACGTGTCGAATTAATTTTCGTTCTTAACAACATATCCAAATTTCATGAAGATCGGAGGGTGACACCAGGGAGACTTCCCTTGTAAGTCTAATTCTCTTTTGTGCGGTCCACAGTATGGCTTTCGTAGAAGTCATTCGACAGGAGATCTGATAGCGTTTCTTTCCGAACGTTGGAATCGTTACCCATTTGGTATCGAGGAAACCAGGGGAGCAACCATACATTTTTACGTGGATAGCCAGGCCGCGTTAAAGGCACTTCAGGGTTATTATATTAAATCTAAAATAGTTTTACAATGTTACGAGAACCTGCAGACGTTGTGTCAACACAACCAGGTTAATTTCTTATGGGTACCAGGACACAACGGAATACAGGGAAATGAAAGCGCAGACGAACTCGCGAAACTTGGAGCTGATAGTGTAGGTACCACGGTGCTAGTTTTACCACCGCTCTACCACCTCAAACAACGTTGAAATTCCATAATAGTTGCAAAAGCGAACACGGGTGGAGAGGACTAACAACATGCAAAATCAGCAGAACTTTATGGCCAACTTATGACCAAGGGAAAACTAAATACCTTTTATCACTCACGAGAAGGAAATGTCGAGCTCTGACTGGAATAATAACTAGTCACTGTTTTATCGGCATTCATGCCAAGAATATAAGACTTATTTCAGACGACAGTTGTAAAAGATGCGCTTCACCTGGAGTGTATGAAACTATAGAACACATACTTTGTCACTGTCCAGCGGTGGCAAGGAGTCGCCGATCGATTATTGGTCAGATAAGCTTTAATACTTTGGGTGATAAAACGCGAATGGGTCTTAGAATATTAAAAAGATTATCAAAGTCATTGCGTGTTTAACTTGCGCCGCTAACGAAAGAAACTTTTGTGGTATCGTTATGGACCAGAAGGTCTATGCGTGATGTAAATCGTACACCGCCACCCTAACCTAAACCCAGGCGCGGATCCAGGGGGGGGGGGAGAATGGGATTTCTCCCCCCCAAAACGATTTCAAAAAAAAAAGAAAGGAAAGGAAAGGAAAAAAAAGAAAGGGAAAGGAAAAAAGGAAGGGAAAGGAACAGAGAAAATGACCATGAAGCAAAAAATTCTCAGGAGAGGTATGTGTGTGTGTATATGATTTACGTCAGCACAAATAGCCTCTATCCTAAGAAAAAGTATTATCTTAAATATTTGTTGTAGAAAAATGTCTCAGAACTCTAGACTTTATATAAAGAAAAAATTTTTGATACTTATTTGATTCTGAATGAAAGAATTTTTTTATTAAGAAATTACCTCAAATATTAGGAAAAATGTCTAATAACTTTTCTGTAGAAAAAATCCCTCAGCAGCTGAGAAACATTCCTTATGAAAAATGTTTCAGAATCTGCCAAAAAAAATTTCTGTAAAAGAAATCACAGAATCAGACATTTCTACAAAAAAAACCCTCTCAGAATCTAAGTTTTTCTATGGAGAAATATAATTCCGAATCTTAAATTTTTTTATCGACAATTTTTTAAGAATATGAGAATTTCTTTGTTTGAAAAATCTTTTAGAATCTGCGAATTTTAATATGCAAATTTTTCTCTTGTCCAATAATAGTTTTTCTATTTGAAAAATGTTTCAAAATCTAAGAAGTTGCTTTAGAAAACATTAGGAGGCATAAAAATGTAAATTTTTTTTTTTCTATTGAAAAACGCTATACAATTTAAGAGTTTGTTTTTAGAAAAGTGTATCAACATTTTTTTATAAAATGTTTTAGAAACCGATACTTTTGTATTATCTGACAATTTTCTCTTACGAAATATGTTTCAGGATCTGAGAATTTTAGGAAAAATTTCTTAGAATATGAGAATTACTTTAAAACGAGAATTATTTCAGAGATTTTATATAAGAAAATTTTATCAGAATTTAAAAAAAAAAAAAAAAATTAAAGGAAGAATCTCTCAGAATCTCAGATTATTTCTATAAAATAAAGTTTAAAAATCTAAGACATTTTCTATAAGAAAATTTTGATCTGAGTATTTTTATATCAGAGGGTTTAAAAATCTGAACATTTTTATATCTTAAAAATGGGTTATATTTCTAAATGAAAAATATTTTAAGTAGAATCTAAGAATTTTTCTGTACTAAATATGTTTCAACATCTGAGAAATTTTGTGAAGGAAACATGCATAAAAATCTTATTCTTATTAAAAGGTTTTTTCGGAATATAAAACTTTCAGTATGAAAATAAATTTTTGAAAAATAAGACATTTTATGTCAAATTGTATGGGTCTATTCACAATTGTGAGTGGATATGACTGTCATAAGCCAGTTTTTGTGACTGAAAAGTCATTATATAAATATTTTTCTATACAAACCTACATACAACAAATTTCAAAAATTTTAGATTTTATTTGTCAATTTTATAATCGTCTCGAGAGCAGGTCTTAAAATTTGCAAATAAAATTAAAAATTTTTTAATGTTTTTTGGTGGTTTGTATAGAAAAATATTGATGTTATGACTGTTCAATCATAAAAATTGGAATATGACAGACGTAGTCATAACTGTGAATACCGTTTACATGACTATCAACGGCCTTATTTATGAAGTAAATCGTAAAAAAAATGTTGAGCAAAAAAGTTTCCTCCAAATCCAAAAGCTGGATCCACGCCTGATTTAAATACTATAGCATTTTTGAATTGAAAAATTCTTTTAGAAAAAAACTTTATTTTTTGGTTTTCAATTTGTAACTCAATATTAAAAATATTACCAAAAATTCACCCAACACCCCCCCCCCCCCCTCTTCCTTACTAACATTAAATTTTTTTTTAATAAAAAAAAAATCTCCCCCCCCCAAATGAAATTCCTGCCTAAACCATTTGGTAAAAGCAAAATGGATTCTCTAGATATTTCCCAGGTAGTAATGTCTCTCGATATATATCGAGATTTCTCAGAGACCGCTCTATACGTATTGTTATAGATGGGTTCTCGTTCTCATCGGGTGAGTTTCAGTTGAATTCAGGGGCTTCGTTCTTTCTCCTACACTTTTTCCTTACGACATTCTGGGTCAAATCCCATCCTGTCTATTCTTTAGGAGAGGACAGCAATATTTGTCCTTCAATCATAGACCAATCTTTACCGAGGTTGAAGCTATAAGGCAGAACATGAATGAGACACTCAATCATGACTTTTTGACGATCTCCGAGTAGGTCTTGCATAGGTGGTATAGCTATTGAGGCGACTGTCTAAATATATCGCACAACGCATTACAGATAAAATTCGTTTCTCGTTTGAACTAGACGTTTGTGGAATAAACTCCCGGCAGAAGTCTTCACAGCCAACTACAGAAAAATTCAAATTAAATGTCTACAAATACTACTCCCTTATTACTTACTTCCTAATACCAACACAATGCAATTCATCTTGCTCGGATTACAAATGTTTTAAGTTTTAAAATTTAACTGGAAAATTTATGGACAAATAAATCGTATAGAAACCCTGAGAAAACAAATTGGAGTAAATACGGGAGCTTAGTAAACAGGAAGCTGGGTGATCTACCAAAGACGTAAATTTGGGATAACAATACAATAGACCTAGTAAATGATAAATTTAATTCAGAATAGGTTGGAGGGGCGGTCGCCATTTCCCAAATTCGCTCGGATGAGGCTCATTGTGATTCCCTTAATTGTTATTTCCTACTCCCCCTCCCCCCAATACAAAGTTCTACTTCTTAAGCCACCCAGATTCCCTAAGATAATCTGCTATAGACGTAATTAATACACCATTTAGCAATCCAGGTCATCGAAAAATGTTTGTCCCAAAGCTTAAGGCGACTTATCATCAGATCCGGACATTCACATAACAAGTACCTTACTGACTCCTACACTTCCCCACAACTTTTACAAAAGTAAGAAAACTTTTTGTCCTCTTAGGATTTGGTACCAACAGCCATTTTGTTCCTAGCGATTCCACTTTGTCCAGGGACCCATATTAGCTTGACTGTGTGCTGACTGATTCGACGAAGGGATTGTATATAATTCCTAACGATCCACGAATTTACAGTGTTTGATTCTTAGGTCTTCAGAGCTGCAAGACTATCCACGCAATTGTTAATGGCACAAGGACGAAGGTTATAATCATCTGCGCGGCTTAATCAATTGCAAGTACCTGAGCCTGGAAATGACATGTGATGATTAAAATGCTTCAAAAGCTTTAACGGCAAATGGGACGGAGTATTTCTGGCCCTTTTAAACCAACATCAACCAATTCTTTCGGCTCATTATTACACTTGTTACCAATTGACCTCTTTGTAAATAACGTGGCTTACAAAGTTTACCTTAGACCAATGGTTCCCAACCTTTTTTGCGCCATGCCCCACTTTTAAGTTTAAAAAACTACAATGTCCCCCCTACACTCAAGAAAAATTTTTACACTTTTCAAATTTGTTTTAAAATTCAAAATTTACTTCTGGTTAAGCTAACTTTTTGTTAAAACCATCATTTAAAGACAGTTTTTAGAAAAAGTTTTCAACAATCAACTAAATAATTTAACTAAAATAATATTTTTTCAGTTTATTTAACAAAAAAAAATTTTACAACTTCCTCGTTGCCCCTCTAAAGCATTCAAATTGCCCCCCGGTGGGGCGAGAATCAAAGGTTGGGAACCATTGCCTTAGACTCAAGGAGTCTAAGGTTGACTTTGATTACAAATTATTTTTCAACCGAAAATATGAAGTTAGATTTCTGGATCGAGAATTCTGGTAGATCTGACAGGGGCCTTTTGCGAACTCAATAAATATCTTTAATTCAACTTTCAATTTTAGAGAGTTCACATTTCGAGACTTTAGGAAATAACGAGTATACCTTAAAAAGCTTAAGGCGATTAGCAATGAAGGCAAATGTACAAATTTGGTTGGTTGTTTATGACTTTTTATGATTTTTTTACCAACAATATAATAAGAGTGTACTGTTTAAAAACGATTGTGTCTTGTGAATACCCCCAAAGCATTTGTTAAAAAAAAAAAAAAAAATAAAAAGTTTACCCACAACAAACAACCTAACCACAACCACCACATTGTATCTCATTTTTTATAAAATTTTGCCGTGTTTTTTATCAAAAAAAAGAATGAAAGGAAATGAATTTTAAGGTGGTTAAAACAAGATTTTTATTTATACGAACGAATAATATTAAATTATAAGCAACTGTTTTAGTATTTATTTTTAACCCATTGGGTCCAGTTTTAAATGAATATGGAAATAGCGGAGCTGATTTGAATATCCGCCTATCTGAACTGACAGAGTAAATCAGTTGTCTCATCCGATTTAAATTGCTACCGAAACATTCTATTAAACACTAAAACATTATAATAATTTTTTTATAATTTAAAACAATTAGAGAAAATTTTTCAATGAAAACTTTTTTCAAAGGTCACGTTTTAACAAAATTTTACACAAAATTTCAGTAAAAAAATTTTTAATTTACTCCTAATCTTAAAATTTTTTTTTTTCGAAAAACAAGAAAAATAGTGAGAGTTTTAAATTCGGCTGTGCCAAATCTTTTATACCCTCCAAAATGTAAAAAATTAGACAAATTGACAAGGCTTTTTTGGTGGTAGGCATTCGAGGGAATTCTGAGAAGTTGGAGAAATTAATTTAAGGAAGTTTTTTCTACTATTTTAGTAAATTTTCTCATAAAGTTTGATCTTGTATAACAGGTAATACATTTAATGTTTACATTTTTTTCTACCCATGTATGTGTTAGAGAAAAAATAATATTTTACTCACAATAAGGGCTTATGCGTGTTTTCCTATGGTCTGGGAGCAAACGTCAAAGACAAAGTCTTTGTTGTAATTAAACTTTAAAAACTAATGAAATTTATTACTTGACTATAAAAAACAAACGTTTTTTTTCATATTTATAATATTGTTTCCAATTCGGTTAATCGATTAACCGATTCTTCCATTAATCGCCTCTATTTCGATTAATATCGAAACAAATAATTTGAAACGCAAAAAATTATTCAACCCGATTAATCGGTTAAAATGGTTCGATTAACCGGTTAATATTATTATCTACTATAATTTGTCTTTTTTACAAACACTTCCGAAAAAAGTCAAAACCACAGAAAAACAATATTCAGAAACCAGCAATTAACAGTTTAGAAAAGCAAAATTGAAATTTAGAAGACATCATTTAAAACTTAGAAATCCTTATTAAAGTTTACAAACGCCATATTGAAAAACCGAATTAAAATTCAGAAAATCCCAATTGAAATTCAGAAAAGCTAATTCAAATTCAGAAACCCCAATTGAAATTCAGAAATCCAAATCGAAATTTAGAAACGCCCAATTAAAATTAACGAAAGCCCAATCCAAATCCTAATTAATATTCAGAAACTCCCAATTTCACAAAATTGAAATTTACAAAAGCCCTCTGAAATTAAGAATTCTCAATTGAAATTCAGAAAAGATAATTCAATTTCTGTAGAGCTAATAAAATTCAGAAATCTGAATAGAAATTCCAATTTAAATTTAGTAAAGTGAAATCAAATTATATAAATCAAAATTAATATTTAGAAGACACCAATTAAAATTCTGGAAAGCACAATTAAAATTCAAAAATCCCAATTGAAATTTAGAAATACCAATTGATATTTAAAAAAGCAAACTGAAATTCACAAATTTGAATTGATATTCATAGTTTAGAAAATCAAAATTTAAATTTAAAAATTATAATTATAAGTAAATTGAAATTTTAAAATTCCAATTGAAAAACGGAAATGGCCAATTGAAACTCAGAAATCCCGATTGAAATTTAGAAATTCTAATTATATCTTAATTTTAATTAGTTGCGTTTTGGTTTTCCCCTTAAAAAACTGCACACAAAAAATTTTAAAGAAAAAACTTTAAATTAAAAATTTCAAAAAGTTCGATTTTGTTTTTAATACTTTTTTTAATTGATATGATGACATTTTTTAATAGATTTCGAAAATTTCCGTAAATTGAGAATAAATGCACTTTTTCTATATTAAACTTTTACAATTTTTTGTAATTAATACTATTACTTTCGTGATAGGTGCAAAATCAATTAAAATAATAATTGAAACTCATTCTCATTTTTTGTGTGTGTGTATATAAAGACTGAAAATGAAATTGTACTTAAAATACTTTTATTTTTTGTTACATTACTTTTAAAAAATCGTTTAAAAATAATTTTTCATTCTTAAGAAAAATATTGACTAAAAATATGGAAAGCATGGCGATGGAGCGAAATCATTATCAATTTTCCTTGAATTTAGTTCATTTTCCCATTTTTTAATTAGTTTTTTTTTTTTTCTGAGTGTATAACGCATCGAAATACACACAAAAAAATTATTTGTTATCCAACACATATCTAAGCAATGCTTTGGCGGTGATGTCTATGTAAATTACCATCCTACCAGTATTGTTAATGGTATGAAAAAATATTCTTGGTTCGATTCCGGACTGGGTATTGATATTAATAAAAAATTCACATATTAGAAAAACAATTACCATTAACAAAAACAAACTGGCATTTAAATCCTACTGAAGACAGTTAACTGGAATTGTCCGGAACCGGTATAGGAATTCCAGAAATTTCTATAGCTTTTAGAAATTAAATTTTTCTTCTACTCAAACCCTTATAAAAAATATTAAAGTTTATAAAAATCTTATTTTTTTTAATAAAACCCTCAAACCCTTATAATAAAGTTTTCAATTAAATCTATTGATCAACAAAATTTAAATGAGTCAATCAATGTTTTGATTAAAATTTTTGTTATATTCTTTAACTGTCGAATTACAAATTTTCAACACACCAGTTTTTTTCCCCTTTAATTTATTTGAATGGCGCTATGAAAAAACCCCCAATGAAATTACCCCTAAATAGGAAAATGAAAAAACCCCCAATGAAATTATCACCAAATAAAATAAAATAAGCCCCAAAGAATAATAATGAAATTACACCCAAAATAAATGCAATTACCCCCAAATAAAAATTAAATAAACACCAAATTTTGGGGCTTATTTCATAATGCAATATTTCCCAAATAAACATATGAAAAACCCCCATTGAAATTATCCCCAGAAAAATAAAATTAAGCCCAAAAAAATTAAATCACTTTATGGCGTACGGACGTAGCGCCCAAATTCAATTTAAAAAAGTCATTCCACACAAAAAAATGTGTGTTAGTTTTTGTTGCAAAATTTTTTGAACGATATGGCCATTATTTTTGGGTATTTTAACAATTTTCTTTAAATTAATATAAATTATCAAAAATGTCATATTACCCAAATATCAAAATGTTTAATTTATAAAATGTCATAGCACCCAAAAAAATAATCATAAAACTCACCAATATTGTTATCTTTTATCATTTTTAATATTTAAAAGTTTTTATGCGTAGGTACTACAAACTCCATGCATTAAACCCACCCTCTCCGCAAAGTAAAGTTTTCTAGGGTAGCAGGTCTTTACGCTATCAAATTTGTTATGCCTCAAAGAGGCCTGATAACTAAAATAGCTTTGGTTTGCAGAGAGAATAGATTAATTAAAAAATATACAAAATATTCGGGTTTTACATTTTTTATTGTTGGCAACATATTGGAAGCAAAAAAGGATGCATTTTTTGATAATTTTGTCATAAGCTTACAATTCATTCGTTAAATCAAATATTATTTTGATTGACTATAAATAAAAAATTGACTATAAATAAAAAATTTATCAAATTTTATATCAAAATCCAAAAAAATTGAAAAAATATTCAATCAATCACCTACAATTTGATGATTGGTATAACAATTTTCTTAATTGGAGGAATTTCAATCAAAAAATTGATTGAATCCGCGTTTTTGTTGATTGAAATTCGTTTCAAATTCTTTCTGTGTATCGGTCTAGGACCCCATCAGTGATTGATTCTAAGACATTCTAGCGATGCACATTGGGGCAGCTATTTTAGAGCCATTGGAAAGACCTAAATTTTCTTCATATAAATACATACTTTTGTATAGAGTTTGCAAATAATCGAGATATTTCATAATCGCGATTACGATTAAAAAAATTGCCGTTAATCGCGATTACGATTAATCGATTTTTTTAAATAATTTGAGTTGCAATATCTTTAAATAAAAATCTTTTGAAATTTACATTTTAGAACGTATTTTTAGGAACAAAAACTATTATTTTTAAGATATAAAATTAAAAGCTTTCGAACTTTCCCAGTAAAAATTATTCGAGATTTTAGCACCACGGTCTCTTTTTTTAATATATCATTGCGCTCGAGCGCCCTTGAGAATTTTTATTTAAGATTTTTTTAAAACTTATAATTAAAATTCTTTGTTGATAAAATTTCATACTACTTTAATTTTTGACATCATTAACTCTTTTTAAATGACCAAAAAGAATTTTGGAGAAAAATACCAGATTTTCTTACATCTTTATTGCGGTTATATAAACTCTACAAAGAGTTCTTCAATCAGCTTTGAAAAGTGACATGATTTTACTGGGTCTTAATAAGTAGCTGTTTATCTTTGCTACTAAAGAGTACTCTAAACTGTGACTGATTTGGATTCGCTCTTTGGATCATGATTTCTTTCTAAAGCTGCTTCCAGTTTACCAAAATTTCTGCGGGGTCGTGTCAAAATACCTGCCGATGGCCATTTAGCTCTTGTGAGGAAATTTATTTAAAAAATTAACAAGGCATCATTTGTCAACCAGCGGTCAAAATATGAAAAAATTAAGTTTTTGACAAAATTTCATGTCCAAATTTGTTGACCTAAGGCTTTTGAGTATATTTTAAAAACAAAACTCTTTAAAATTTACTGAGATCATAATTTAAATTTTACCTTAAATTTGAATGACTTTTACGAGAAAAGGAAAGAAAAATGGCAAACAAGTTAAATGAACCATGGGTCAATCCATCAAAACTTTCCGGTCTACTTAACATTCCAGAATCAATGATTTTTGTTTGAAATTGTCCCAAAAGTAATCGTTTTTAACACTAATTTAGTTTTTGTGACAAATAAATTTAATAGAAACTTTAAAATTGGTTTCAAAAAATTTTGGAACTGATTTAAATTCGTTATACTTAAAAACAGTGTATTTCATAGAAAATTTTTAATCGTAATCGCATGATTTTTTTGTCGATTACGATTACGATTAATTGGTGCGATTAATCGCGATTACGATTACGATTTTAATCGTTTTGCAAACTCTACTTTTGTATACCCTCCACCACTCTGTAATACAGGGTTTGTACTGATTTTTGAAACTACCGGAAATATTGGTCCAACCCCACCTTTAAGTGATCCACTTTCGATTTAGCGATGTTCGTCCGTCTGTCTGTCGATGTAAACAGTGTAAACACGATACAGGTCGCAATTCTCAACCGATTTGACTGAAATTAGAAACTTAAACTTCGTTTACCTCAAAGACAACCCTTAAAAAGTTGAAAAAAATGGGTCCATGTTAAAAACTACCCCGATGTTTGGCTTTTGAATTTAGCTCAAATGACTAATAGCCGTATTATAATAGGCATCCTTTCGAAATTTGGCAGCATAAGCCCCACTTATCTCCAGCATCTCCTTTTTAAAAAAAATTCTGATTCAAATTCTGAGAGGACACCATTACTTCACCATCTATTTCTAACACAGTGGGCAAAAAGTATGGAATAATAAGAGTGTTCGTCCCACTAGTAGTCTACTTTTTTCACTTTTCGATGTGTTTTATCACTTTTTTCCAAATTTTTTGTCTAAAAACATGCTCGAGATAAGCCGATTTAAGGACCAAAATTCCAGAGAGGAGTGCCTCCGAAATTAAGCTGACGAATACTCTTATTTGTATATACTTTTTGCAGTGGGTTAAACAAAATTTCTAGATAATTTTTAATAAATTTCTTACAAAATTAAATATACAAAGAAACTTGTCTAAAATATGGCATTGAATATTGTTCTCACACCACAATTTAGTTTTTAAAAACTTATTTCTCATCTTATTATTTCTATTTTAAGTAACGTTTTTTTGGAATTTTCAGACAACCCACAAACAAAAATTAAAAAAAAAACACTACAAAATTAATTAAAAACAAAACTCTTTGGACCATAACCAAGACGAAGAAACAAAAAATTGCAATTTCCCGCCAATGAAAGAAATAAATGCTAAAAAAATTGTATATTTGACCATAAAAAAATGTTAAGCCACTAAAAAAAGATTTGTTTCTTAAATCATACAATGCCAAACCCACAAAAACAAATTAAATTTGGTGGAAATATTTTTAGGGTAAAGTTTGTGGTTTTTAATAAATTAAAAACCAAAAAAAAAAAATTAAAATGAAAAATAAAACATTTAAAAATATTTAAACGAAGAAAGATTTTGTATCAAATCTTTTTTTTTTCTACAAATTGAATGCAATATTTCTATTTTTGTTTAAAGCCAATTGGGGATATTATGAAAATGTTTTTTTTTTGGTTTTACTTACTTATTGCATTATCACCTGAAAAGAGACAAAAAAAAAAGAAAAAGTTAAATTTAATTTAAAATCAAGGATGGGTACCAATTCGATAAAAGTATCGGTATTGGTATTGGTTTTTAAAATTATATTAGTATTGGTATAGGTATTGGTTTTCATTTTTTGTTGAATTGGTATAGGTTTCGGTATTGGTTTTGAATTATTAAGGTATTGGGTATTGGTTTTAGCCTCGAATCGGTATCGGTTTTTAATAAGTATTGGTATTTATCTTATATCGGTTTTGGTATTTGTATGCAAAAGGTTTTGTCGTTAATATTAATTAATTTAAAGTAAGTCGTCCTTCTGTCCGCCCCACAGTGCACACTGGGGCGAGATGGTAGGTTTTTTGGCCAAAAGTCTCTACAGGTCGTAAATGTTAACCGATTTTTTTGAAATTCAGAATATAAGCCTATATTAAGGTAATAAATAAGTGCTTTGAAAGAATTTGAAATCGGACCTACAAGGAAACTATTTCAGAGTGGACACTTCATTTTTAATAAAATTTACAGATGTTATAGATGAAACAAATGAAGAGAAACTTGTCTTTTGTTTATGTATTTGAATTAGAGATGGTCTGTGGTCCCGTAATTTGCGTGACTCAAAAAACCACGTGATTCAGGCGTGAGCGATTTTTACTTAAATCACGTGATTATAGAGTGATTTTAATTTAAATTAAGTACTATATTAGGGTAATAAATAAATGACTTGAAACTTTTTGAAATCGGACCTACAAGGAAACTATTTCAGGGTGGACACTTCATTTTTAACAAAATTTATAGATGTTATAGATGAATCAAATGAAGAGACACTTGCCTTTTGTTTAAGTATTTGAATTAGAGATGGTCTCTGGTCCCGTGATTCACGCGTGAGCGTGATTGATTTTCATTTAAATCATTTGGTTATAGAGTGATTTTCATTTAAGTCACGTGGCTATATCAAGGTAATAAATAAGTGCCTTGAAACTTTTTGGATTCAGACCTACAAGGAAACTTTTTCAAGGGTGGACACTTCATATTAAATAAAATTTACAGATGTTATAGATTAAACAAATGAAAAGACACTTGTCTCTTGTTTATGTATTTGAATTGGAGATGGTCGCTGGTCCCGTGATTTGCGTGACTCAAAAAAGTGATTTTCATTTAAATCACGTGATTGTGAGTTGAGAAATTCTGAGTGAGTGCCTAGAGAGTGAGTCGAATTTTTGCGTGAGGGATGTTTTTTTTTTTAGAAAAACCCCTTTAAAAAAAATATATATTTTTTAGCAGTATTTGCATTCAGAATTATGACAAACTTTAAACTAATAGTACATGCTTAACCCATTTTGGACAAAGATTCATTTTTTTTTGAAAAAGGTACCTATTTAGTAAAATTAGCACCGGCTGATCTCAAAACTCTTGTAAAAAAAAATTTAATGTTACGTTATTCCAGAAAAGCCTGTATTTCAACTTTTTATGCAATTTTAATATTTGGATTTATTTGCTATTTTATTAATTTATTTCGTTATTTTCAAAAAAAATAGTTTCAAAATGTTTCAATTAGTGGAATTTGATTATAAATTAAATCTAAAAAAAATTAATATTAATTAATAAAAAAATTAAAAGCCTAAACTAAAAAAATGCAAATTTTTCGTTTTTGCTTGAAACAATTTCTGTGCTGATGCACATTGCATTTAATGCACGTATAAATTCCGGTGGTCAAAGGGAGATATTTTTTAATTGCAGAAAGATGAGACTTAACATTTGAAACAAAATATACCTGACTTCATCCTTTTCATACATAAATATTTTTTTGAAAAAGGTGATCGAAATGGGTTATGCAGGGGGCCCCTTTTTCGATTTTAGATCTTTTGCCAATTGCGATTAGGTTAGGTTAGGTTGTAAGTGGCTGCTGACGTTTTACGTCAACACACGTAGACTCTGAGGTCCAATTGCGATTACACCATTTACAGATGTAATTCGAAAAAGATCAATTGTAATTCGAAGATTCTATTTGTAATTCGAAGATTCCATTTGTAATTCGAAGATTCCATTTGTAATTCGAAGATTCCATTTGTAATTCGAATACTCCAATTGTAATTCGAAGATTCCATTTGTAATTCGAAGATTCCAATTGTAATTCGAAAAAGATCAATTGTAATTCGAAAAAGATCAATTGTAATTCGAAAAAGATCAATTGTAATTCGAAAAAGATCAATTGTAATTCGTAAAAGATCAATTGTAATTCGTAAAAGATCAATTGTAATTCGAAAAAGATCAATTGTAATTCGAAAAAGATCAATTGTAATTCGAAAAAGATCAATTGTAATTCGTAAAAGATCAATTGTAATTCGAAAAAGATCAATTGTAATTCGTAAAAGATCAATTGTAATTCGAAAAAGATCAATTGTAATTCGTAAAAGATCAATTGTAATTCGAAAAAGATCAATTGTAATTCGAAGATTCCATTTGTAATTCGAAGATTCCAATTGTAATTCGAAGATTCCAATTGTAATTCGAAAACCAACGAGTAAATCAACAAAACACAATGTTTTTAAAGGCGTATGAAACGATTTCACTCGTTGGTTTTCGAATTACAATTGGAATCTTCGAATTACAAATGGAATCTTCGAATTACAAATGGAATCTTCGAATTACAATTGATCTTTTTCGAATTACAATTGATCTTTTACGAATTACAATTGATCTTTTTCGAATTACAATTGATCTTTTACGAATTACAATTGATCTTTTTCGAATTACAATTGATCTTTTTCGAATTACAATTGATCTTTTTCGAATTACAATTGATCTTTTACGAATTACAATTGATCTTTTACGAATTACAATTGATCTTTTTCGAATTACAATTGATCTTTTTCGAATTACAATTGATCTTTTTCGAATTACAATTGATCTTTTTCGAATTACAATTGGAATCTTCGAATTACAAATGGAATCTTCGAATTACAATTGGAGTATTCGAATTACAAATGGAATCTTCGAATTACAAATGGAATCTTCGAATTACAAATGGAATCTTCGAATTACAAATAGAATCTTCGAATTACAATTGATCTTTTTCGAATTACATCTGTAAATGGTGTAGACAGGTCAATTTTTTTCTTATATGGGGTTCACACTTACGACCTTAAACAAGTTGTTTAACAAAACACCAGTAACAGAATAAAAACGTAATGGATACAGAAAAAATAATTTTTTAAACAAGTAGCCCTTAAACTCTCAAAAATAGCAAGTGTGAACTGCACATTATGCGTTCTTAAATTCTTTTATAATATGACTGTGCCCCTAATAAAACAATAAATTTTTTTTTCTGGATTCTGGTGTTGTGACATAAAATTTTGTAACGTCTGCTTGATTAAAATTTTGGAATTTCCAAAAAAGGACATTAGTATTTTTTTTACAACGCAAAAAAGAGTGCAGTGACATTCAATGTACATATATCAAATATTAACAATGTTTGCAAAAGAAAAATATCATCACAGAAAAGGTGTTAATTTTTTAAGATCTACTTTTATTAGGGGTCATAAAAATCGTGACAAAAAATATTCCTTTTATGTTTTTATGGCTTTTAAAATTCAAGTAGCTAACTCCTTTTTGTTATGTGACATTGCATGCAAACGATTACTGATCGATGTAACATCTTTTGCAATTCGTTAGTCAGGTAAAACCTAATAATGTGATGGAAAGAAAATGTTTGACGTCACAATTAAAACAAAAGAAAATGAGAATACAAAAAACCGAAACAAAACCGATACGGAAGTAGAAAAAAATTAATTGGTATTGGTTTTTTATTGGTATTGGTTTTGAAGAATAAAAGTATTGGTTTTTTATTGGTATTGGTAGTGGGGAATCGGTATTGGTTTTTTATCGGTATTGGTATCGCACAAATAAAGGTATTGGTTTTTAATTGGTATTGGTTTTCAATTTGAATTGGTATTAACGGGTATTGGTATCGAAAAGGTATTGGTACCCATCATTGTTTAAAATATATTTTTTTGAAAAAGTTATAACAAAAATATTTAAATCGTTTTCAATAAATCTTTTAAATAACAAAATTTCATGTTTTTACAACCAATAAAAAAAGTTTGTTAAAGACACCAGCCAACAATCCATTAATTTTTTATCATTTATCTGTGTATTGAAGTGCCCCCCTGTTTAAATCGTAGTAGCAGTAAATTTAGTTGTTAACATAAACTGTTGAAATCTATAAATTTTGCCAGACTTATTTACAAACGACTCCTTGTTATGTGTGTGAGTACAATTTGTGTGTGGTTGTTAACAAGAAAACCATAAAATTTCGTTTTTTTATATTTTGGTTCCTTTAACAAGGTGTGAATAGCAGACATTAGTGTTGTAAAATATTAATTTTTAGAAACACAAATATTTAAGAAAAATATTATTAGACATTAAAGTCGCTATTATTTAATTTTAAAGAAGTTTTTTTACTTTTTTATATTTAAAAAATGTTTAATTTTAATATTGGCAAAACAATATGATACTAGACACGCCCTCCCTCCCGCCCTTATCCAGGTTTTCTGCCTATCTTGTCTTGAGACCGGTTTACCGGTCTTTCCAGTCTACACTGGTAGACCGGGTTTCTACACAGAAAAAAATAAAAAACAAGTAAGAAAGCTATATTCGGCTGTGCCGAATCTTTAAATACCCTCCACAATGTTAACCAATGCACAAGACGCAGACGACCTTTCTTGACCAAAATTGATTTTATAGAAAATCATAAACACTTACAAACAACAGAAAACATATTTTGTTTTTGTATACACTTATTTACCGTTCAAAAACAAATTTAGATAAAAATAAAAAAAACGTATTTTTTAAAATTTTTTCAATTATTTTTTGAGTTTAAATATAAAAAATTTCTTATAATAGGTATATTCGATTACCTAAATTTCTTACTATTTTTTACTACAACTGGAAAGTCTTGATTACTTTTTGTATTGAAAAATTCCAGCTGTAGTAAAATGAGTAAAAATTAGTAGATTGTAGTAAGGTAATAGAATTGACCTAATACTCTACATGGAAAACAAAAAAAATTATAACAATTGTTAACACAAAACCTATTTCAAACCAGAAATTTTTCCAGTTTTGTAATTTTGGCCAAGAAAAGCGATGACCGGAACCATAGTGCAATGTGAATATTTAAAAAAAAAAATAAAAATATTTTATAAGTAGTATGTATGAAAATTATATAAAAGCAACCACGTGTATGACACATACTACGTATTTTTTACTTCTATTGATACAAATAACTACTAACAAGCCAAATAAGCATCAACAACTACAAAATGGCGCGCAGCCACGTCATATCATGGAGGTTTATATTGAAACTCACCTCAATTGCTCATAGCTTCTTAACCCCTTGACCGATTTTGCCATAATTGGTACCAAAATGACCAGAAAAACCTTGAGAACAATAAAATATGAACCGATTTAAAATTTTATTTGAATATGTCAACCATGAGCCAAGATAAATTATTTTAAAATTTTGGGTTAAATTTCTGGTGCCTCTCCCCATTGTGCGATTCCGCCCAAATTTTTTGTGAGTGTTAGGAATGATAAAATTACATAAAATTCCAAGTTTCGTTCTCATTCATTCAACAGGTGTCAAGTTATAGCATTTTTTTGTGTAAAATTCACCATTATTTTTTAGGTATCTTTACATTTTCACTCATATCTTTTAAAATACTTAACCGATTTCAAAAAGAAATACATCAGTTTCTGCCTAG
The DNA here is from genome assembly GCA_963921195.1 of Pegoplata infirma. NCBI lineage: Eukaryota > Metazoa > Arthropoda > Insecta > Diptera > Anthomyiidae > Pegoplata > Pegoplata infirma. The sequence continues at coordinate 158,930,334 of OY992536.1, read as the reverse complement.
GAGAATTACGCAACTTTTGGTACCCCAAGCGTTTAAATCGGTTCCGGATTATTGCCAAAAACGTGATTTCAACAGACAGACAGACAGACAGACGGACGGACAGACAGACAGACGGACATCGCTAGATCGACTTAAAATCGATCGGGGATCATGAATATATATACTTTATGGGGTCCTAAACCAATATTTCAATGTGTTACATACGGAATGACAAACTTATATATACCCTCTATCACTAGAGTGGAGGGTATAAAAATGTTTAGTAAATTTTTAATACTATTGAGTAGAAATTACTCAATTTTGCACCAGTAAACGATTTAATAGTATTGAATAAACTTTTAATAAAAATTATTAAATGCTTGATAAAAAATTTCAGTAAATTTTTAATTGACATAATTAAAGCTTTTCTTAAAATTTTTCGATTTTTTAAGTAACTTTTTAATTGTGTCAAGTAAAAATTTAATAATTTATTTTTTTAAATTTTTTTAAAAAAGTTTCACATTAAAAAAAAATGTTTTTTCAAACTTTACCAAATATATATATGTCTAAAAGACAAAGGAAAATTTCATAAAGATGATTTAGAACTTTCATATGCATATACAAACAACAATAAACTAAATGAAAATTAAAAACACCAAGAGAATAAAAAAAAATATTATTAAATTTGTATTAAATTATTTATTTTTTTTTTAGTTTTTGAGTAAATTTTTAATTGTGTCAATTTAAAAATTTTTTAATTTTTTTTTTCTAAATTTAAACAATGGGTAAAAAATCAATTTCAATGTGATTTTTGTTTGTTTTAAAAAATTTTCAATAATCGAAAAGGCAAATATATTGAACTTTCTTCTGTTTTTTCATAATTCAATTTTTATTGGTTATTTTTTTGTATTTTGTTTGTATTAAAATAAATTTCCTGAGGGCAAAAGTCTTAATTGCCGTTTTTGTTTTATGTAGGGTGGATTGTTTGTATGCAGATAAATAACACTGCTCAACAAATCGTAGTTTTTTGGCTACGGTTTGAAGTTTCATATAAAATTTTTAAAGATTTTGACTCGCTGATTCCAAATTCGTGCTCCAAACTTTTCCATCACGTCTAGAATTTTAATTATTCGCGGTTGAAAATGCGAAAAAATGCGACTTTTGCCTTTTTTGAAAGCCTGCACAGCAGCCACTGGGTGAAATAAAAATCTAGTATAAAGCGTTAGAGTATAATTGAACTATGATCTCAAATATATAATCAAAAAAATTTGAAGTTGTTGCACTATTATTGGCCAAACATGTATTTTAAAAAAAACTCTGTGAAAAAAATTAGAAAAAGCACCATTTTTAAAAGGCTCTAAAACAAAAACCCGATGATCAATCTTTACTGTGATGAGCTCAAAATTTAGGCAAAAGTTCATTCTTTCTTATAGACTTTAAAACCCATTAAAGATATCTTCCGGTTTATACGAAAAATAACACAGAAAACTTGAATTTGTAAAATATTTTTGTTTTAGTTTTTTTTTGAAAAATATCGAAAAGAACTAAGGTACAAAAATTATAATTTTAACAGTATCATTTTAAAACGCACACAGAAAAAATTTGAAACGAATTTTAATCAACAAAAACGCGGATTCAATCAACTTTTTGATTGAAATTAAAAAAATTGTTATACCAATCATCAAATTGTAGGTGATTGATTGAAATTTTTTTCAATCAAAAATTTTTTCGATTTTGATCAAAAATTTGATCAATTTTTTGTTTAAAGTCAATAAAAATAATAATTGATTTAACAAATGAATTTATGACAAAATTATCAAAAAATTCATCTTTTTTGCTTTCCAATATGTTGCCAACAATAAAAAAAAGTAAAGCCCGATTATTTTGTAAATTTTTGAATTAATCTATTCAAATAAATAAAAGCGAAAAAAATCTGGTATGTTAAAAATTTGTAACAAAAAATAGCAAAAACTTTAATTAAAATATTGATTGACTTATTTAAATTTTGTTGATCAATACATTTAATTGAAAATTTTTAGCCAATAATTTTTTGTGTGCATGTGTAACCCAACCAAACGCAATAATTAGAAAAAAATTGTTTTCTATGTTGGAGACCATAGACAAATTATACTTTTGCGCTTTATACCAGATTTGTATTCCACTGAATGGCTGCTGTGCAGGCTTTAAAATAATGCAAAAATCGTAATTTTTCGCATTTTCAACCATGAATAACTAAAAATCTGGACGTGATGGAAAAATTTGGAGAACAGATTTGGAATCAGGAGATTAAAATTGATCACCAGAATTCAAACTGGAAAATGAGTGTTGAGCGGTGTAATCAAACTAAAATATTAAAACATATTAAAACATTCAACCATGAATAACTAAAAATCTGGACGTGATGGAAAAATTTGGAGAACAGATTTGGAATCAGGAGATTAAAATTGATCACCAGAATTCAAACTGGAAAATGAGTGTTGAGCGGTGTAATCAAACTAAAATATTAAAACATATTCGACTTTGCTCCCATTGGGAATTAGAAGGCGAAAATTGTACCATCGTAGTAAGATCACGATCATCAACTAACCAACAAACTAAATTTTCAAACAGAAACATACATACTGATTACCCTGAAAAAATGACCAACATAAATAAATTTTAAACAGAAAAATAATTTTCTTGAAAATTATTCTATGAGAATACTTGTAGTATGGGATTTTTATTTTTGCTAAATAATCTTGACAATGGGATCTGACAAATCCCAAAACACGTGTCGATTAAGTCTTACAAAAAAAAAATTACCAACATAAATAAATTTAAAACAGAAAAATAATTTTCTTTAAAATTATTCTATGAGAATATCATAGTTTTAATTGGTAAAGGAAATAATGACCTCGAGCTAGAATAAACCTACTCAAAATATAATATTTTAAAGGTCCAATAAAACAATTTTTATTTTCTAATAAAAATTAATCGAAATTAAACAAATATATTAAAACACACTTCTTAAAGTCTTTTGGATCCTAAACAGGAAACTGTCATTAGAAAAATTTTATCGAATCATATTCTCGATATATAGGCATTTTAATTTTTTGCGGATTAAGCCCTGAAAACCAACAAAGTTGGCTTCTTTTGCAAATACTTCTGGATATACTCAATGGATTTTAGATTTTAACCCCACGTTCTCTTTTTTGGAGTGTCTTCTTTACACATCAGCTCTAAACGGGAAATTTCTTGCAAAATTGGGATAGTTATAAGAATAAAGTGAAAAAAGGACATTTTCAAATTCCTTGCAAGTTCGTATTTCTTGCAAAAGTTACGTAATTTATTGGGTTCGAATAAAAAAAAATATGAATAACTTTAACATACACTTTTTCAATATTAAAAAATTTGTCGGTTTTGAAGGATTGGGCCACAAAAATTTAAAATGCCTATATCTCGAGAAGTCGATTTGATACGATTTTTCTGATGTCAGATTTGGGTTTAGGAGGCAAAAATACTTTTGAAAATGTGTTTCATTTTTTTTAATTTTAACAAAAAATCATAAAATTTGGAACAAAAAAATGTATGAAAAAAATATGAAAATTTGGTTCAAAATTTGTATTTCTTTAGCAAATATTTATGGTTATACTCAATGGATTTTTAATTTTAGCCCCAGGTTCTCTTTATTAGAGTGTCAACTTTACATATTTGCTTTTAACAGGAAGTTTCTTGCAAAATTCGGATACTTATAAGGACATAACCAAAAAAGGACATTTTGAATTTCCTTATAATGTCCTGATGGTATGCCTGATCGTATCGAGTCCGGATTGCTTGCAAAATTTTTGTAATTTTATTGGGAGTTCGAATAAAAAAATATGAATAACTTTAACATACACTTTTCCAAATGTTTTGAAGGCTTGGTCAACAAAAAATTAAAATGCCTATATCACGAGGAGGCGGTTTGATACAACATTTTGATGACAAATTCGTCTTTAGAAGGCAAAAATACTTTAGAAAATGTATTTAAAATGTCTGTGCAAAAACCCTGTTCAGTATTGTAATTAAATAGTCGAATAATTGTTTATCTAAAATTAATCGGTTAATCGATTGACGGTTTATAAATTAAACAACACATATTTTATAAACTAACTTTAGAGAATTTTTTTTTCCACGAACTGCAAAAATGCATAAATTCCATTACCTAAAAGAATTTTAAATAAAAATCAAATATTTTTTTAATGCAAAATAAAAAAAGAAAAATAAATCGAACCCACCTTTAAAGCATTTGATTACAAAGATAACGTTTTTACACTCCCTTAATAAAATAATCGAATATACATAAAGCGCTACTCAACCACAAATGGTGCTTGAAATAAAATAAACTGAATACTCTGCTGTTATTTAAGTTTCCTGTCATTTTAAGCGAAGGCATCCTAAGCGGATATAAGAAAACGCCATGGTATTGTGGTTACAAACATCCATAAATTCTTGAAATTGTGTAAGAGATATGCAAAGTAAGTTAGTACATATTTTCAATACGATAAAAAAAAATCTTAAAATTTAAAAAAAAAAATGTCTTTCCATAAAGAATTTTCAAACCAAAAAAGAAGAAGACGACAACTAGATTGCAATTATTAACCCTTAATGTTTTCACTTCAAGGAAAATAAGGACAAACTTTGTAAGTTTTGCCAGGAGGTGACCAAATGTTAACACAACATATGTAACGGTCAACAAGAAATTTCCGTTACTAAAAAGAAAGTCTAAAACAAATAATAAAGTAGTTTGAAAACTTATGAAGTTAAGATAAAAAAAATTGCTAAACAAAATATGAACTCTGTCTATTTTTCATAGCAGCATTCTTAAGAGTCTACCAAATATTAAATGGAGTCATCAGTTGTCTTCCTTTAAGTTTATGTTGAAGAGTTTTATAGAGTGGTTACTTAACTTTGCCTTACTTGTTTTATTTTTTTGCCAAAAACTCATTGAAAGCACTGAAGTGAAATATCACGGTGGTAAAGAAAACTCATATAAAAACCAAACACTTTGGTTTTAAAATGTATCAAGAAGGGTTTGATGCCTGGCAAAGGGCCTTTATGTGAGATTAGGTTTTAAGAGACTATCAAAATTAAATGTCAGAACACATGGACGATATAAATAGAGGGCTACCCAACAACTTTGAGCAGTAAAACAATTAAGGTTTATTTTGATATGCGTAGATAGATCCATTGATCCCAATAAAATATGTATCATGCGTTAATTTAGCGTCGAACAATGGCAAAGCTTTTAATTGGTCCGTTTCTATACAGCTTCGCATGGACGTATACAAGGGGTGGGCACAGGGGGCACGTGCCCCCCCCTTTTCGATTTGAAAATTTTTAAAATTTAATTAAAAATTTAAAAAATTAAAAATAAATAATGAAAATAAATTTCTTTAAAAAAATTCCGAACTATAATATTCTAATACATTTTTTCTATATTAAAATATGAGATATTTTTTCTATAGGAAATTCTCAGATTCTGAAAAGTTTTTCTATAGAAACATTTTTAGATTTTAATAAATTGATCAGCACCCCAGGCCGGTTTGGAAGTTATACTAAACATTCAGCCCGTGGATATTTACGTCAAGAGCACAGTAGCAAAATCGGCTCTCAGGTTAAGAGAGTCGCAAATGCTTAAGCAACGCTCTTGGGGACACTCGACTATATTAAGTACGGTGGGAGGAACGGAACTGGAACAGGGAACCGACTATATCTCACCACAGACGAACTTTGACAGAACCTTCGAAGTCCAAATACCGAGTAGGGAAGACTGGGCGGAAAACTCTGTTATTACAGAGAATGCGATCTCAATCTTTACGGACGGGAGTTTACTCTGAATGCCTCGAAATCGGGGTCTCATTGAGGCTTCCGGATAAGTGTAGTGTTTTCCAGGCTGAGGTGCTTGCACTTGACAAAGCCGCGCAGTTAATTATGACAAGGGATCTTCGTCCTTGCGTCATTAACATTTTCGTGGATAGTCTCGCAGCTCTGATGGCCTTAGAGTCAAATACTGTAAAATCGCGAATAGTTATGAATTGTATACAATCGCTTCGTCGAATCAGTCAGCACACAATCAAGCTAATCTGGGTCCCAGGCCATAGTGGGGTCGCTGGGAACGAATTGGCTGATGAATGTGCGAGGAATGGCTCTGAATCGGTGGGGGAACGTGTAGAACCTGACATCTCGGTTCCTATAGTGGAATTGATGAACGAAATTGATAGGATATCTAAAAATAGGATGAAGGATAGGTGGATATCACTGACTACGTGCAGGATATCTAGAACCCTGTAGCCACTGCCGAATCCTAAGAGGACAAAAAGTCTTCTTACTTTTGGCAAACGGACGGTTAGCCTATTAGTTGGAGTACTTACAGGACACTGTATGATTGGCCAAATGGCCGTGCGTATGGGAATTTCTGATAGGGACTATTGTAGAAGCTGTGGGAATGTGGGGGAAGAGGAGTCAGTGAAGCACTTGCTATGCGAATGTCCGGGTCTAATTAGGAGCCGCCTTAAGCATTTGGGGCAAAGATTTTTCGATGACCTGGACTGTGTAATAGTGCATTCACATTGGCGTCGAAACCCCGTTTAACGAGGTTTCGAGCCAAACCTCAGTTGAAAATACGTATTTTTCCACACAAATTGAAACCTTTCTGTATTGAGGTTTCAACGAATGTACAATTGAAACCTTTTAAATTCCATAGTTCAACTATTTTTTACAACTGTTATAATAGAAGAAAATAAATTAAAGAAAGTGTCAAAAATACAAAAAATAAAAATATTTAAATATTTACATAAAAAACAACTATTAACAAAATATTTCGATAAATTATTTTAAAATATAGCGTAAATTTATTAATTGTGTGTTTTTAAAGCCGATATAATCGCGAATTTTGTTCGGTAAATTTCGAAAACGTGATAAGTGTCAAATTTTTCGGGTGTGAACGGTTAAGTTTTCAAAATGAAAATACGTATTTTCAACGAGGTTTCAAGGTCAGTCGCAAATACCAATTCCAATGTAACATTTCTGATGGTGACACTTTTAGGTTACATATTGTTTCCAAAAACCGTTTCTTAAAAAAAACTCTGAATCCGAGAATTTGTCAGACATTATTTCCATCAAAAATTTGTTTTTCAATGAAAATTCGTAGATTCAAACATTTTTCATGTAAAAAACTTTTGAGATTTCTAGAAATTTTTTATTAGAAATCTGTATTGAAAGACATTTTTGTTAAAATCGTGAGGGGGCGGGAGGGTACTAGTTAAAAATAAATAAGCGATGACAAAAAATTCTGCGAGTTGTGCCCCCCCCCCGTTTTCAAAATCCTGGATACGTCGCTGCAACTTCGGAACTAGTCATTTGTCGCTACTTTTAACCTTTCATAGTATTTCACTTTTAGGCAGAAAACAGAAACGAAATCAGCGCAGTTTTACGATTTTGTTTTTGATAAAGACAGATATTCTCTTTACACATCCAAGCGTAGTCGGCCTACGCTGATGACGTTGTGATCCTAATAAAAGGACTAAGATAGACAGGTTTGTCCTTCCCAAATTAGATGGAATCACCCTGGAACTATCCAATGAGGCGAAATACCTGGGTGTGATCCTGGACTCAAAGCTTTCTTGGAAAAGAAACACAGAGGAAAGGATGAAAAATTCGTTATGTGCTTTTTACACCAGCAGAAGAACTTTCGGGAGAAGGTGGGGTCTAAAACCGTATATTATACACTGGATGTATGGTGCGATAATTAGACCAATACTTACCTATGGTGCCCTTGTATGATGGAAAGCAGTGAATAAGAAATCATATCTCTGAAATCTACAGAAGGTACAACGACTGGCGTATGTGGGTATCACTGGTGCTATTAGATCAGCACCCCAGGCCTGTCTGGAAGTGATACTAAACATTCAGCCCGTGGATATTTACGTCAAGAGTACAGCAGCAAAATCGGCTCTCAGGTTAAGAGAGTCGCAAATGATAAAGCAACGCTCTTGGGGACACTCGACTATATTAAGTACGGTGGGCGGGACGGAAGTGGACAGAGAACCGACTATATCTCACCACGGACGAACTTTGACAGAACCTTCGAAGTCCAAATACCGACTAGGGAAGACTGGGTGGAAAACTCTGTTATTACAGAGAATGCGATCTCAATCTTTACGGACGGATCAAAGATGGAGATGGGTACGCGTTCGGGAGTTTACTCTGAATGCCTTGAAATCGGGGTCTCATTTAGACTTCCGAATAAGTGAAGTGTTTTCCAGGCTGAGGTGCTTGCAATTGATAAAGCCGCGCAGATGATTATGATAAAGGACCTTCGTCCTTGCGTCATTAACATTTTCGTGGATAGTCTCGCAGCTCTGAAGGCCTTAGAGTCAAATACTGTAAAATCGGGAATAGTAAGGAATTGTATACAATCTCTTCGTCGAATCAGTCAGCACACAATCAAGATAATCTGGGTCCCAGGCCATAGTGGGGTCGCTGGGAACGAATTGGCTGATGAATGTGCGAGGAATGGCTCTGAATCGGTGGGGGAACGTGTAGAACCTGACGTCTCGGTTCCTATAGTGGAATTGATGAACGAAATTGATAGGATATCTGAAAATAGGATGAAGGATAGGTGGATATCACTGACTACGTGCAGGATATCTAGAACCCTGTGGCCACTGCCGAATCCTAAGAGGACAAAAAGTCTTCGTACTTTTAGCAAACGGACGCTTAGCCTATTAGTAGGAGTACTTACAGGACAATGTATAATTGGCCAAATGGCCGTGCGTATGGGAATTTCTGATAGCGACTATTGTAGAAGCTGTGGGGAAGTGGAGGGAGAGGAGTTAGTGAAGCACTTGCTATGCGAATGTCCGGGCCTAACGAGGAGCCTCCTTAAGCATTTGGGGCAAAGATTTTCGATGACCTGGATTGCCAAAGCGGTGTCTCATTGACGTCTCTAGCGGAATACCTCAGGGAAACAGGGTGGTTTAAAAAGTAGAACTTTGTATCAAAGGGGGAGTAGGGAAATATGATTAAGGGAATCACAATGGGCCTTATGGCCTCTGAGTGAATTCGCCAAATGGCGAGCGCCCATCCAACCTAACCTAATGTAGTCGGCACTGTCAAAGATAGTATTAGTTTGTGTTTACAAGTTTTGAAAAGTATACATTACAATTATGTTGAAAACTGTAACGTGGTTTCCATGGTACTGCGAAATAACTCCCAAATAAAATAAGTCTCAATGAAACAATTCCCAATGAAAAAAGTCCCAAAAGAAATAAATTTACTCTCAACTCTAAAAAATCAAATAACTCCCACAGAAAAAATTAAATAAGTCCCAATATTTGGGAGTTATTTTAAATCAAAATACTAACTCCCAAAAAAAAAATTAAATAACTCCCAATGAAATAAGTCCCAAAAAAATTAAATCTGTCTACTTGTTGGTCATAGTCCAAAAATTATAAAAAAGATATCTTAAAAGCTTTTCTGCACAGCCGGCCTTCGGGCGGGCTTAGGGATTACAAACTCCATGCATTAAACCCACCATCTCCGAAAAACAAAGATTGAGTAGTTAGATTTCGTTTTCATAAAATTAACTTAAGGAATTTGATTGTCGTAGACAAGCTATAGCTATTACCAGCACCTCTGCCTGCAACAATTAATCCTAATAAAACTGGGTTTAGCTTGCTTTCAAGGAAAAAAGCATTCCTATTTTAAATCCTATTTCTCCTGACGGCACTGAAATCGCCTCATAAGATTGAGCCAAGTATCTTGGAGTATTTCTAGATAGAAAGTTCGATTTCAGGCGTAATATTGAGGAACGGGTTAGAAAAGCAACGATTGACATATATTCCTACAAGAGGACCATTGGGAAGCGATGGAGCTTTAGTCCTAGAGTCGTTCACTGGATTTATACAGCAGTGGTGAGTCTGATTCTGCAATATCGAATCATTGTCTGGTGGCCTGTCTTGGAGACGAACTGAAATTGTGTCTTTATCATCAAGGTACAGAAAATGGCATCGATGTGTAGCACCGGAGCTCTTCGTAATACACCTTCGCATTACGAATACTCCTTCATCTAAGACCTTTGGATATATTGGGAAGGTTGTATGTGACAGAGTCGGCAATTTGGCAGAATAGCACCCTGCAATGGAAGAGCAACGACTGCGGCCGTAGAGCGATCTTGAAATAGATAATACCACAAAGTGTGATCTTTCTATGAGCCTTTTTGAGCGCCGTTTTACCAACATGATACCATCCAGGAGTCTTGAATAGGGGGCATTTCGGGTAGTAGATCATCCATGAATTTTAAAATAGACGGATTTAAGCTAGTCAAAAGGGAGAGCTTCGGAGTCTATTCCCAAGAATTGAGCTAGGTCAAACAACTACTCGATCATTTCAGTGGTTACCAGACACAGATATTGGCAGCTAAGAAGGTGTCTGCCTGGTTGAGATATAATGTCCGGTCTACAACCGGAATCAACAACTATTCGATAGCATAGGCCCACAAAAAAAAATTTCTGACCCAGAAACCAAATCAACAAATCTTAATGTACTCTGCCTTTAAAGAAAAATCTATCGTTGGGTTTTTCCGTAATTTAGATTTCTTTCAAATTTATGAAATAAAATTAAAAATTTTTTTTATCGAATCTTTGTATATTTTAACCTCCTGAACTCAATTCCGTCATCAGAATGGAATTCTATCGTTTGGTTTTCTGTTAATCTTACAGGAAAAGTCCGCAAAGTGAAACTAATTGATTTCTTTAAAATGTATACACAAAATAGATAAAAAAAATTTAAGATCGACCTGTCTGAGTAGAATCGAGTTCTGGATGTCAACATACATAAAGATTCGATTTAGATCTTTTTCTAAATTTTAAAGAAATCTGTAGTGGTCACTTTGGGAAACGTCCTTGTTAGAATAGATAGATAGATTACAAGAAACCCCAACGGTTATTTTTTTTTTTGTATGCCAGATACGAGTTTAGGTTTCTGAGTCAGAAAAATTTTTTGTGGGGCTGTGTGGTCTAGTAACTATCAAGTCTGAAAGTCATTGTTCTTGAAAACAAGATCTGCTATCCTCTGTAAATGAGATGGCCAAGCAGTTTGACATATGACTCATAAGGAGTTCCAGGCCACATTAATTTGCTAACTGATGAGTTTGGAAGAATAGAAACTACTTTACATGCTCCTTCGGAACTGTAACGTTTTGGTATGCCTCTAGAAAATAGTAACCAAAATCTACGGCTTTGTCCCGAGAGACTGAGACTAATTAGAGATTGTTAGATGGATGGAAGTATTAGATTACACTACAGATTTTCACTTAATCAAACCCATTACGGACCTCAGAGTCTATGAGTGCTGACGTTAAGCGTAAACAGACACTTAAAACTTAACCTTTACACTACAATCGTTTAGCAATCTTCAATTCGGGATCCACTTAAACTCCCCTAAAAAGATTTCATAACATCTGCGTAAAAATTTGTCGGCCTATTCCTGGATTTCTCTACTACAATCCATGACTTCTTAGATGATATAATAGTGGTAAAATTACTCTTAAATTTTATTTTTAAACGAGCTCAGGACCCTGTTCAGAATCGTGATGTAAACACAATCGTTGCCCTTCCATTGTGGAGTGCTTATTAGTCGGATTGCCGACGTCCCACAATGCCTGCACATTATGGTATTACGAGCAAGGGGACTTAAAATTCAGCAGTTGGTGAAGTGCTAAGAGCTCTTGTGATACAAATTCAAGCCATTCTATGTAGAATCCTGAAAAAGACAACTTTTTTTTGTTTCTCTAACAAAAACAGCTGTGGACGTCCACTGCTGCGTAATTTCGATAAACAACTCTGGCACTGAAACCGCATCGATTTATATTGACCATTGCAAACGTATGAATCAAATGTGTCGTTTTGTACTCATTGTTCAATACAAGGATTGTTTCAACATACTTAACTCCATTGGAGAAGGAATTTTTAAAAGAATGACATCAAATTAAACGAAAAATCCCTTGTTAAAAAAAAAGGAAAAGTAATTCGTTGTTGTATGTTACCAGAAGAAGGTGCCCCTCTGTGGGAGCCATTTTCGTTGTGTCACCAAAAACGGTTGAGTTGAGGGTGGGTTGTACAAGCCTAAAATAATTAAATTTTTAGGCAAGTCCATGGCGCTCAGACTTAAAATAGTCCATTGTACCGTGTCAAAACCGTGCCAAAACCGGTACAAACCGCCCTTGCGCCGTTTCTGGCAACCATATTGTCATTTGGAATGATTTTATTTATTTTAGAGCTTAAACAAAGTCGTTTTGAGACTCCACTTTCCACCTCCACGTGTAGACCAACTAACTAATTCTTAAAGAATTTTTTCTCCTGGTATCAAATCTCCAGATCGAGTGCGTTTCGTTTTCGCTTTGGAAAATTCATATATTTATTTTTGCTGTTGTATTCAGTGAAGATTGTTTTTTTAGTTTTTCAACCGCGAATATCTCAAAATCGTTGTAGTCCAATTTGGGTGGCTGATTTGGAATAAGGAGGAAAAATTTCTCCAACAGTCTTTTGACTGTAATTATAGAATGTAATGTCAAATGTGTTCCACTTCAGAACAACTTGTTTAAAGTCTCCTTTTAGATTTACCATTTCATTGAGATATTTGAAAGCCACGATGAAAGGGCCCATCTCTTTTGAAATACTTTATCTGTTTTTACAGTAACTAAAGATGTTGTATATTTATTACATTTAATAAAATACGCAAATAAGTGTAAAATAAATATAAACTCATCATGATGGAAATAATATTGTCTGGTTTGTAAAATTATTACCAACTCATATTGGGAATATCACTAGATAAATAATCACAAACAAGTTTTATGGGAAAAAACACAACAAAAAATAGTTTGTGGAATGAACAGCATTATTTGCAACATGATAAGCAACAATTTGTTTCTTTCTGTGGTTGGGTCCCCACAGACATTTCTTTTGCAAATTATGTTTTCAATAAGAAGTGCAAACTTCTCTAACTACTCTTTTAAAGACTTCAATGTAATCAATACTTCCTTGTGTCCTGCTTTGCCTTCTTATTTGTTGTTTGTCTGTTAAAGTATTAAATGCTATAAATCTTTTTTTTGGTGAATTGTTATTATTTTTAATTTAAAAAACTCTACTCCAACTCCCCTTTTAAATTTTAAACGTATCATGTGTATGTAAGTTTGTAATTTTGTAGACATTCTTTTGAATGACAGGTAGGTGTGGACATTTCTATCATTCATTTCGACAGTGTGTAATACACCCACTCTCTTTCCCATCTCATTCTCTCTGTGTTTCTTCCTGTTTCGTCTGAGGGTTCAAATGCATACAATTTGTCGATTGTAGGTTATGCCCCTAAAGCATAAAAAGGTAAAAGTTACATGTCCATGTCCGTTTTTGTGCTTTGTGTATTCTACACCAAACAACACAAAAAAGAAAACCATTTTCCGTATGCGCAAGTTTGTACAAATTGTCCATTCACAACAACCACTTGGTTGGATCGATGGTTGGTGCTGGTTTGATTTTACGGTTGGGATAGACAACTATTACAAGTGTTATTTTTTCGTATGGGTTGAGTTTGTGTATAATTTAGTTTAGTTAGAATTGTGTGGCGCCTTTTACTTAATTTTGATCAGAATTTTCTGGTTTTCCTCTTTGTGTGTGTGTGTTACATTTGTCAGTTGTCTCAAATTGTATGACCATGGCAAATTATTCATGTCAAAGTAGTATTTTATAAAAGTTGATTCCATACATGTTTAAGTTTCTTTTCCCAAAGGAAATATGTTTATGTATCCGGTCATTGAACACTTTTTAGCAAATGTTGTTTAGTCAATCAATTAAAAGTGTAATCTTTAATGAATTTAAGTTTTTTTTGTGGCAAAATCTTGTTTTTCGCTAACACCAAATTGGTATAAAATCAGAAATCTCCTCATAACGAGTTTTGAAACACAACCTGTAGAGTATCCAAGACCGATATCCCGATCTCGGAAATCGCTTGATGTTTTAAATGCGTGAGTGAAAAAAAACTGCTCAAAAACGTATAAATTTAAAATTACACATGCAGCCAATTACACATGAAAATAAAAATTACACATGATATGTGTATTTACACATGAGGTGGCAACACTAAAATATATAGTTTACTCGTCCACCAAACCTTTTCGATAGTTATAAGCATAAAACCTAAAAAGGACATTTTCAACATCCTTGCAGTGTTCTAATGTTATCCCTGATCGTAGCACGGACGGAATTCCTGCAAAAGATGTGTAATTTTATTGGAAATTCAAATAAATAAAAATTTGTATTAATTTAATACACACTTTTCCAATATTAAACATTTTTGTGGTTTTTAGGGCTTGGTCCACAAAAAATGAAAACGCGACGACGATTTATAATTTATTGGGGGACGTTGAGAGCACCTTCCCATCGCGATAAACATACCAAATGTTTCATTAATTTAACAAAAATACAAAAAAACATCTAAAAAAAGTGTATTTTTTCAGAGGTTGGTTCAGTTCATCAAGGGGGAACTTTTTTCCCCTGGCCCGATTTTGCCCATTCACGAACATAACCTGCCTATGAACATGAGACATATTTGTGGCAAACTTCAAGAGTATAGCTGTTTTATTTTGGACTGCATTGTGTTATCTACAGACAGACGGACGGACATTCATAGAATGTCTTAGAATCGATCATGGATCAATAATATATATACTTTATGGGGTCCCCGACCGATATTTCGATGCGTTACAAACGGAATGACAAAGTGGATATACCCCGATACTGTGGTTGGAGGGTATACAAAAGTTCAACGAATTCATGAATATTAAGAAAATACACATAAAATTAACTAAGGAAAAAATAAAATTACTCACAAGGGAAGTATCTCAACCCTTATGAACCGATTTGCCTGAAACTTAAAATATATATTAAAGAGACGATTTTAAGGTTGGGGTGTCTCGGCTTATCGGCCATATCGGTGTTTAAAAATTTCGTTGTCCCCTTATGAAACCATGTGGACCTTCGGGAAAATTGTGATAACTTACGAACTAACAGGAATATTATCTAGGGTGAAAATACGGGTCGACTTAAATTTAATAAAGACTATTTCTTATCCATATGGATATCGTAGGTCTATGTCTTCACATAAGTACCCCATAAAATTTACACATTTTCCTGAAAAAATATTTAAAGAAGCCGAATTTTTACAAGTTTATGCCACCATTGGATAGGCATTAAAAAAACCTTTCTTCTCATATAAAAACATCATACAGTTTCTTAAAAAGAAATGGCTGAAAAATACAAAAAACGATTTTTTCGCCATTTTTTTACGCATGTTTTGAACCTCTAAATTCCCGATATGGCCGATAAGCCGAGACACCCCAACCTTAGAATTGTCTCTTTGATACATATTTTAAGTTTCAGGCAAATCGGTTCATATGGGTTGAGATACTTCCCTTGTCAGAAAAATCTGAATAAGATAAAATTCAGAAAAATTCAGTTAAAAACACAAATTTTTAAATAGTCGCTGCAAGGCTCATCTGAATAGCAATCTTACTTGCTCTAGTGTTGTAAAAATATGTTGTTCAAAATAAAGTGTTCCAATTAGATTTTTTGGGGCAAACAAACAAATTTAGTAAGAATGACTTAAGAATGGCATCTCTTTTAATTAAAAAAAAATATTTTTTTTTAAATTTAACAACTTAAAAAAAAATGTTTTAACGGTGTTAACAAAAATTTAATCTATTAAATCTGGTAATATAGTTTTTTGAGTGTAGTTACTGTAGTTAAAACAATTATAATTACAATAAAAAATAATGAAAAACAAATGTTAACGAATAAATAGCATCATTATTTAACTAAATATAGTCATTTATATTCATACTACATTCATATATAACAATATTTAATTAAAACGTTTATTGGAGCCACGTTTACATGGCTTTTGCATATGGTGGGTTGGTTTGTTCGATTGAAAATAAAAAAAAAAACCAAAAACGTTAATAGAATTATTAAAAAAAAATGTAATTGTAAATACGTAGCAATAACTACTGGTAAATTGTAAAACCATTCTATTTGGTTGGCTGATTTTGGACTGCATAAACAAACCATCATTGTCCATTTGTATGATTTAAAAGTAATTATTTTATTTTTATCTAATAAATCGTTCATGTACGAATATGAATATAAACTACTTTATATGCTGATTCTACATCAATGCCCCTTTTAACGGTATTATTATCAAAAAGTCCTAAAGCAAAATTATTCCTAAACACTCTGAATTTTAAAGGCAAATTAGGAAAAATGTAAAATTGATGCCACTGCGGCACTATGCTCTGAAAAATGGGCTTTTGTATTTTTTATATTAAAAGAAAAGGTCCTGCACTTGGAACCATAAGAAAAGAAAATGTATTTTTTAGTGTTTATAAAAAACCGACATTTTGGAAAACCGGTTTCTCGGTTAACCGAAAATCAGCTTTTTCGGTTAACCGGTTTTCTCGGTTAAACCGGAATAAAAAAACCGGTTAATCGGTTTTTTTTTCTTTAACTGAAAAAACCAAAAAATACTTGAAAATATCTGATTTTTATTAAAAAATAAAGCGAATATAGCTTAAGTTAACATATTTGTTTCTTTCAGCAAGGTTTGTAACTATTACGCTATAAAAAAGCGATACCCAGCTAACAAAATTTAAAGCCCTCAAAATTTATGGCTTTAAAATGAGTACAAAAATGGATAGTTTTCGGTGCACACATATTTTGGAGTCGAAAAAGATTCATATATGAAACTTTTATTTGAAGTTTAAATTTTGTTCGTCATAAAACGCTCCATTATTTTATTTAAAAAGGAGCCATCAAAAATGCATCCAAAAAGACTCCAAAACGGAAGGGAAATATTTTTTAAAAAAATTGACTTTAAAATGACTTTAAAAAGTTGAAAAATTAAACTGTTTTTTTAACACTCCAAAAAGACTACACAAATTTATTCTTTTTGGAGCCTACAAATTATTGTTTTGAAAACAAAAAAGAATTTTAAGTCAAAAATTTTCAAAATAAATAAAATCGAATTTCTGGTCGTAATAGAATTGTAAAACAAATATAAAATCTCCAAAATGAAATCATCAAAAACATCACGAATACAGCGCTTGTAAGTACAGGAGGATGGGAGTCAATTCCACGACAGTCGGATCTACACGGAGCACCAACCAAGGACAGGCGTCTAGGAAAAAGTGTTTGTCAACCGTAACGTTTTTGCGTTTAATTTATTTTTATTATAAATTTGTATTGTACATTATTAAAATAAAATATGAGATAAAAGATTAAAAATGTCTATTATTTTATCAATAAAGATTAAAAATATTTGAAACCAAAACACCCTCCATTAACGATCCTAAAAGTGCTCAAAAATGTTTCCAAAAATGCTCAAAAATGAGTCTTTAAAGACTCCAATATTGGAGGGAAACTTCCCCTTACACGCTCAATTCCCAGACTCATTTTGGAATCCAAAAATAAGGCTCTTTTGGATGAACCACTTTCATACAAAAATTTGAGTTTCTTGTTATGTTTTAGGAGCCCATTTTGGAGTCTAAATTGAGTCTGCTTGTTTGCTGGGTATTTAAATAATGTTCTTTAATTGACCATATTCACTAGAACTTCAATTTAATTTGTATTGGTTTTATTTAGAAAAATACATTTATTCGTTATAAGTAAATTGCAGTTCCGAATTTTATTTTTATTTTCTTTTATTGACATTTTCGCCATTAACAGGGATTTAAGTATCTGGTTAACAGTCACTTATTAAGTTTTTCATGAAATATTAAAACAAACGCTGACAACGGTGAGTATTTCAAATTTTTATCAGTTTCGGAAAAAAAAATTCTATTTAGAAAATTATTTCTTTAAGACAAAAAATATTTTAGACGTTCTTTCTCGCGGATTTTTAATGTGTTTTCAACGAAATTTTGAAAATATCATAAAAAAAAAATAAGTGCAAACCCTTAATATTTGCGAAAATATTCCGATTTGAATGTATTTAAAAAACCGGTTAACCGACAGAAAAAAACCGGTTTTCGGTGCACCGGAAATCTTCAATTCCGGTTAACCGGTTTGCAAAAAAACCGAAATTTTAGGAAAAAACCGGTTTTTCGGTTAACCGGTTAACCGGTTTATAAACACTAGTATTTTTTCCCAGATGAGATCCCTTCTAAGTCCTTCTTTTGAGATTACATGTAAGCAAAATTTCAAATCCTTCTGTAAGATTAATCTATTAAACATCGCGAGGTATTGGTGTATCTGTATATCGATATGATAACAATCAGTTATTAAATTCAATTGAAAATAAATACAACATTTATTGAGAAAAATAATGGATTCTAGCAGTACATACGTAAGCATTTCGTACAAATTATGGCGTATTGGAATACTATTTTCATGCTTGTTTGAATTTTATAATTTGTTTTGTTGAAATTAGAGCCCCACATTAATCGGTTTTCGGTCTACCCGGGTAGGCCGGTTATCCGGGTAAACCGGTCTATGTGTTCATCGGTCTACCGGGTAACCGGACTTTCCGTCTACAAAATGAATATGTTGACGGTCAAAAAGAAAATGTTGACAATCTTTTTCAGTTTTTAGGACTGCACTTTTTTGTGTTTGCTTCAAATGACTCCATATGGAACAAGAATGCTCTAGACATAATTTACGATCTACCCACAAGTTCCTGTCCCGGTTTTGAGAAATCGGCTTTGAAACTCATAGAGTAATGGGTTGTGTTGTCCTGAATAAATTGAAAGTCAAATAACTTAAACAAGACGTCATGAACTACAAGTCGTCCCTTCGGTAAAATAGTCAAAGACCATTTGCTTGGTCCTTGAATGAATCTTAAGCAGCGTGATTCCTTTACCAATTTTAACTTTGAAATTGACCTCTAAATTCTAAACAACAGAGTTTCTCTGTGACACGTATTCCGGTACCTTGTTTTGACTACTGACAAATAAATTGGGTTTATATCAGTGATTCATGGGATGTCTGAATTCTAAATCTACTCCCCGATAAGAATATTTCCTTTCGATCTTGTACCGGAGATTGCTTACAAAACTTGTAATTCATAGATCAAACTCTAAGATTATAAACAGAGTAAGGCACGGTGGAAGATTGCAGTTGTTACAGAATTAAGGCTCAAAACAACGACGTTGATGGCAAAAATTGTCTCTTGTGTTTTGATTGGCGCTAACTTTTGATTGAATAATTGTAAGTTTATGGCGAAAAATAGCTTAACAAATTATCAATGCTATTAAGTTAGCATCACTGTATGTCACCTATCTTAAAAGAATACTACTCTAAGAAATACTTTTCTAAGAAACAGAAAAAAAGAAAAAGAAAGAGAAGAAAAAAAGAAATGGAAAAAAGGAAGAGTAGAAAAAAAAATTCTTCACATTGTAAAATAAATTTCAGAATCTAAAAAATTTTCTAGTATTTGTCAGAGAACCTTAAAAATTTTCTTGGGGAAAAATGTTTTGTCATTATTTTTTTAAGAGTTTTTTTTTTAATCGGAGATTATTTTCATTCAAAAATTTTTTATTGGAAATCTCCAAATTTTTCTAAAAGAAAATTATTTTTTAATATGTAAAAAATTTTTGTAAGTAAAAATCGGTGAATTTGAAAACTTTGTTACGAAAATTTTTTTAGTTTTGGAGAATGCCTTGGAGTCTAAAAAAATGTTTAACAAGAGATATGCAACAAATCTAAACTTATTGAAAGAATTTTTAGAATTATTTTTGTATAAATAAAAATCTCGATTTACATCTAATTTTTTATAAACAGCATAGGAATCTGAAAAGTTCTAAAATAAAATTTGAATCTTGTTAGAACATATTAATTTCTTTAGGAAAATATGACTCAGATATTAAAAACATTTTTTTTAGAATCCGATTTTTCTCTACAAACACTGTATTGGAATCCGTTAGGGTTTTGTTGAGTTTGTTTGCCTAAGAATCAGAAATATTTCCGAAGGAAATTTTTTAAATTCTTAAAACTATTTATTAATAAAAGACTTTTCAAATAACAAAAATGTTAGAGGCCGAAAGTTTTTTTATTCAAAAAATTCTCATAATCCCAAAATCTTTTAAAGCAAAAAATACAAATTATAATGATAAGAGTTTTTTTTTTAAAACCAGGGGGCTAATCACGTAAAACGAAAACGATAGACGATGCATAAACGACATCAAAATACATATCTTTTTGAAGGGAAATTTGAAAGTTTTTCTTTATTAAATTATTAAAAATTGTTGACTAATCCAGAAACATTAAAAAAATTAGAAATATTTTGATTAGTTTAGAAGCAACAAGGTTCCAAAAATCGACGATAGTTAACTATCATTTTACGTGATCACAGTCCAGATCTGAAATTTTTTATTTTGCGATTTACGACATTTTTCATTAATTTTCCATGTAAAATCTTGCACTGAATCTGAAAATGAAGTCCAAAGGTTCAAAAGTAGAACAGTTTTTGGAATATTGCTAATTGTTTAAATTTTTAAAAAAGTGATTTTACTTAAATATAAATATCTTGAGACCAAATCAGTGGATTTATTTTTTCAACATGATTGATTCATGATCAATCGTTATTTTGACAAATTTGAAGCAAAATCGTCTTTTGTCGACTAATACCCAGCAAAAATAAATCGAGATTTTGGCGCAAGTATCTTTTTATAGCATACCGAAGCGCATCCAAAGAGCGCTCTTGAGGATGCAGTAAAAGTAAGGGGGAACATTTTGAATTTTTTATTAAGATATTTTATATAAAACTTATTATATAAAATTATTTTTTGATAAAATTTAACACTTGCTTTTCTTTTTAATACTTTTAACACTTTTTGCGTGAAAAATCATGAGTTTTGTACAAAGACACATGATTTGTCTGCATCATTTTTGCGCATTAATCGGCGCTGCAAAGAGTGCTTCAATCATAACATCTTTAACACATTTTGAATGATGATAAAAAGGCCATAAAAAAAAGCAAATGCTTCCCAGCAAAAATAAATCGAGATTTTGGCGACACAGCATCTGTTTATAGCATACCGTAGCGCATCCAAAGAGCGCTCTTAGGGATGCAGTAAAAGGAAGGGGAAAAAATTTTAATTTTTTTTTAAGATTTTTTATATAAAACTTATAATGTGTAATTATTTTTTGATAAAATTTCACACTTGCTTTCCTTTTTAATATTTTTAACACTTTTTGAATAAAAAAACATGAGTTTTAGACAAAGACACATGATTTGACTGCATCATTATTGTGCATTAATCAGCGCTGCAAAGAGCGCTTCAATCATAGCATCTTTGACCGCTGTTCCCAAAAAAAATCCCATAAAAAATGAAAATTTCCGATATTTTTTTGATGTTCACTTCCGATTTTTTTTTTTCATTTTGTTTCACATAAATAAAGTTTTGTAAAGTAAAACGAATGAATTTTTTTGTTATTTTTTTTTTAAATTTTAGTTATTTGATTTCAACTTTGAATTTACAGCATCTTTATTCTGCTTAAATCAGCTCTACAAAGATACATGAATTCACTGCATCTTTAATCTGCTTAAATCAGCGCTAAAAAGATACATGAATTTACAGCATCTTTATTCTGCTTAAATCAGCGCTCTAAAGACACGTGATTTCAGTGCATCTAAAGAGCGCTGTTTCTGTGTATCCAACTAGCGCTCTAAAGTGGGACATCGCCTTAGGGAATCATGCATGAATTCAGCGCAATTGGATGCGCTCCTTTACTCAAGTTCCCCTTCCAAAAGCTGCTGAACGTTCAGCAAAATTTCTGCTGGGTTATTTCTTATAAAATATAAATTTCCAATTGTGTTCAAGAAATTTAAGTTTTTATTTCCAAAATTTTTTGAATGCTTTTCAGAAAATTCCATTTGTATTTCAAAAATTTCCATTTAGATTCAAAAATTTTATAATTGCTATTAAGAAAATTTTATTTTAATTAAAAAAAAATCCATGTATATTTTAGAAATTTCCAATTGTATTTCAAAAATAGTCAATTGTATTTCAGATTTTCCAATTGTATTTCAGAAATAGTCAAATGTATTCATTCATCTTTATTCTGCTTAAATCAGCTCTAAAAAGATACATGACTTCACTGCATCTTTAATCAGCGCTTTAAAGACACGTGATTTCAGTGCATCTTAAGAGCGCTTTTTCGGTGTATCCAACTAGCGCTCTAAAGTGTGACATCGCCTTAGAGAATCATGCATGAATTCAGCAGGTTTGGATGCGCTCCTTAACTCGAGTTTCCTTTCCAAAAGCTGCTGCCAGTTCAGCAAAATTTCTGCTGGGTAGCTTCTAAGGCAATAATCAGATTGAAAAATACTAACGCTTAGATAATGTTAATGAATATCTCTACTCGGTAGTGTTAACCCTTTAAGAACCACAGGCAAGTATATGGGCTATCGATTAAATATTTATTTTTTTGGAAAATTTTCAGAACCCTTTCCGAAAAAAAAAGTGGTCGGATTTTTGATAAAATTACTTTTTTAAAAAATGAAATGAAAAATTTCAGAACGGGTTCTGAAAATTTTCAAAAAACAAAAAAAATCATCGATAGTCCATACAAAACTATACAAGAATGTAAATTTTTGAGATTGTGGTGCATTCCGTTTTAATTTGATAAATATTTAATCAAGGCAACTCGACACAAATTTTACCATTTTTCCAATATTTCACCAGGCCTCCTAAGCCCAGTTTTTGAAAAATTGAAAAACCAAAAATGCAATTTTCTTAAATCCATATAGGGCTATCCATACAACCTATTCAAAAATTTACGGTACACATGTTTTTTTTCGCTGGACATTTGTTGTGGAATGCCTCATATGTACCATTGATCGTTTTTTTAAATTTGACTTTTTTAACACATTTTGGTTCATGTGAAAGCTGAGATCTTCGATTTTGGGAAATATTTTTTAAATAATACAAACCGTACAGAAATAATGAAAAAATGTAAAAACATTTTTTCTTTTCAAATATTTGAAAAAACACTTCTTCGATTTTTTTTTTAATTCTGGTGAAAAGTAACAATGTTTTGTATAATATATTCAAAATTCAGAGTGGATCTCCATGGGATCAAAAAATATTCTGTTTTAAGCAGACAAGGAAAAACAATAAAAATTAAAATTCGTTATTGATAAAATTCAATTTTGAATTTTTCAAAAAATTCAATTTTGAATTTTAAATAAAATTCTAAAGAATTTTATTTTAAATTCTTAAAAGAAATAAAATTCTAAAAAATTTTATTTAAAATTCTTAAAAGATTTTTATTTTCATACAAATAAATATATTTCAAACAAGTAAATATTTTAATAATGTTCAAATATTTCTTTATATCAAGGTAACTTAATTAGCTAAATACATCCTCATATGATAGTAAATTGCCACTATCTTTTAATTTAATGTAATTTACTTACAATTAGTTCAAACTTATAATGCAATAGTATTTTTTTTAATAATTTCCAAATTCTGATCCACTTATTTATAGAAAACCTCTTAAAAAATTCTCATATTTTAATGTAATTCTCTGATTCTGAAAGCTTTTTCGAACAGAAACTTTATAAAGAAATTTTGTATACTTTTCTAAAAATAGAATCTTTAATTTTATACCAATTTTCTATAAAAAAAAGTGTTTTCTGAGGCAGTTTTTCAGATTCTGAAACATTTTTCATATAGAAAATTATTAGGGTCTTAGACATTTTTCTAAAGAAACATTTTAAGACACTATTTCAACAGAAAATTTGAAGATTTAGAGATAAATTTTCTATAGAAAATTCTTACAAAATTCTAAGAAACAGAAAAATGTTTAGATTCAGAGTAATTTTTTTCGTTCCAAAAAATCTCACATGTAATATAGTTTTCTATAGAAAAGTTCATTGATCAATGATTTTAATAAAATTTTCCTATATAAAAATTCTCAGATTCTAAAAGATTAAAAAAAAATCATATTCTTAGAAATATTTCCATAACAAAAATTCTTAGATTTGAAAATATCTGTGGAGTTTTGACAAAAGCATTTAAATCGACTTAAGTTCTTTTGTCAAAAAAATATTAAGATAGACTTTTTCGGCTACAACAAACACTTTTAACATGATTTTTTTTAAAGATCTCCACAATTTGAAATATCTGATTATCAGATCTCTTAAAAAATATAGAGAAAATCGGCCAGTTCTAGCAATTTCAGTCTCTTATAAAAAGCTCCAAAAAAAACTTTTCAAAAGAAATAAGTGCTTTTGTCAAACGTCCACAGATATATTTCTAATAGAAAAGCTCAGATTCTTAAACGTTTTTCCTATTGAAAAGTTATCCGATCCTGAGAAATCTTTTTTGCAGAAAGATTCTTGGGATTCTGAAACAGTATTTTTTAGGAAAAATTGTCAGTTTCTGTGGGATTATTTTTTATAGATTTTTTTCTATAGAAGTTATAACCTTTAATATATTTTTCCTACAGAAAAATTTTTAAAATTGTGGAAAATGTTTCAATAAAAAAAACTCTTTTATTCAGAGTTAAATAAGCATTTAAATATTTTGTAAAAATATTGTCTGGAATTCTGAGACATTTTGCTATAAAATATATTTGAGATATTTGTTTTCCCTTAGAAAATTATGAAAATAGGTGTTAGATTCAGTTAGAAAATGTCCTCGACTATAATGCCATTTAAGTTTTTTATATGCAATTTTTTTAATTCTGAAATATTTTATCTTAAGGATGTAAGAAATTTATTATGTAGAGACTAATTTTTGCATTCTATCTATTGTATTCATTCATTGTAATATGGATTTATTAACTCTTTTTAATCAAAATTTACCATTAATTACCATACATAGTATTTAAAATTTCTAGTTTACCACATTAGTATAAACTAACAGTTATAACTTTGTTTTATTATTTTTTGTTTTACAAAATGAAATTCAAACCAAAAATAAAAATCTTTAATTTTTTAGAATTTTGTTTATAGGAAAATAAAATTCTATTTTTTTTGAGAATTTTATTTTTGGAAATAATAAAATTCAAATGTTTTTGAGAAATTTATTTAAACAAAAATTTTATTTCAAATACCTTATGAATTTTAAATAAAATTCGAATTTTTCCCTTGTCTGGTTTTAAGTACGAGGTTCTCATATATTTCCCTTAGAAAATTTATCGGGTTACTGGTTAAAAAGTTAGAGCACGTTAAACGTGATGTATTTTTCTGACTTTTGCTAAAAAAAAGTCGAACTTTGAGCCGCGATAATTTAAAAACTACACAGAATTTAGAAGATCCAAATATGCAACATATCTCATATAAACGTGCATATCTATGAGCCGAATTTCCAGTGAAGTCCAAAGGCATGTTTCCGAACAGTGCGGCGAGATTTTTTGGAATTGCCAATTGAAAATAGCGAACTATCGGATGTAATCCCGGTCAGCACGAGTTTATATTTGAAAGGAATTATGCGACATGAAACGTCCTGCTCCTGTGTGGCTTATGATCATTATTCACCAGCCAGATCATTCAACTGGCCCAAAGCCAGCCACACTCAACAAATTATGTTAGTAAAATTAACTGAAAATGTCAGTTAAAATAACTACTTTGTTAGTTGTTTTGGCGTCAACTACTTTTGTCAGTTAAATCAACTAACAATTTAACTGACAAAAAAACAACTGACTTATGTAGTAAAAACTACTAACATTTGTAGTCAAAACGACCAACATGTAGTAAAAATAAAATAATCAATTTACTATTTTTTTTTTAAATTTTCAAAAAAAAAAAATTGAAGACCAAATTTTTTCTAAGTTTTTTTTTTTAAATAAAAAAAACGAAAATTTATTTTTATTTTTTGGAATTTATTTTTTTTTTAATTTTTCAGAAAAAAAAATGAGGACAAAATCCAAGTTTTTTTTTTTTTTAAAAGTTGTGAAAAATAAAAAAACGAAAATTTATTATTATTTTTGAAAAAAAAATTTGGAAAATTTTTCAGAGATAAAAAAAAAATAAAATTAACTACTTTAAATAACTGTTACTACATCACAGTACGTTTTTGTTAGTTATTCAAAAAAACTACTTAAAATAACTAACAGAAATAGTTGTTTGATATTTTTCATACAAAAACAATTGACTTTGTAGTTGAAAACAACTAACTACTGTAAAATATACAAACAACTTACATGTAGTAACTTACATAATTTTCTGAGTGCACGGAACCTGATCAATAAGCAGGCTGCTAGATCGTGAAATAAGAAGAAACCACACCCAATTTTCTTTGTCAATGTCGCGTAAACGCCTTTCACAGAGGCACATATTTTGATAGTCTGTACTTGCAGACTTGGCATGTTTATCTTGTCTGGTAAAAATAACCTAAAGATATTTTCATATAGTTGGCAACTCTTATTTAGTGTATAACACATGTTATTATTGTATCCAATAACATTCAAAATATAATATTATTATACAGTATCTAGATACTAATATTTATTGATGTGTGTAAAAATGGAGGTTGGCATTTACCATGAATTTTCAATTCAATTCGCATGAACTTTAAAAAGCGTAAAATTGATGTATTATTAAACAACTAATGAGTGGATATTTAGTAATACATATTTTTTTTACAAAAACAAGTCACGTAAATGGCAAAACAATTGAAAATATTAATTTAACAATTGCACATGAATTCATTGGATATTGGTGAAAATAATAACTCTAAAAATAAAAAAAAAAATGAAAAGCAACACATTTTAATGACTTTAATATTTTACCCAACAAACATTTACCTTTGAAATACATTGAATAATATATTGATAGCAAGTTTAAAATTTAAACCTTAGCCTTGAAAACCAGTTGAAAATAACATAGTTCTCAACGTGAAACGTTAGTTCTCAAGTAAAATTTTTAAGTTTATTTAGATTTGATATATAGTTTGAGATTTTTTGAATGTATAATGTTTCTCCAATGTACACAAATATTTTTAGCTTGAAAATATGCTTACTATCTAATTGAATTTTAGTGTAGTTTTCAAAGAATTCTCAGCCTTATTTATAATGTTAATTTAACATTATTTTTCAAATGAACCTCAATACTATTTTTTATTAAAAAAACTGTAAATACGAATTTTAATAATATTTGCTATTTATTTGCACTAAAAATTGTTAATTAAAAAATTACATCGAATGCCATTTTTGAGGTCGTCTCCTTCCAGGTCTTCTTCTTCAGCCGTCTGCTCTTTAAAATTCAAAATCTTTAAAGAAAAGAAAAGACGTTATTAAATGTATAACTTTTTTTTCATAAACTCATGTGTACTTACTTTTTAAACGTTTATGCAAGTTTTTATACTTATAGCATTCAATTAATTGGCACAAATGCATAAAAATACATAAAATTTCTATATTTCTTCTTAATTTTTAAAACAAAATTTTAAGTTTTCTGACAATTTGAAATTCAGAATTGAACAACATTTGAAAACAAAATTATTTCCACCCATAATCAATGTTCGATATTAGGTTTGAGAAACATGGCAAATCAATTTGATATTTATATTTTTTTTTTTAAGAAATAATAGTATAGGAAAAAACAAATATTTCCAACATGTTTCAAATTTAGTTTAAATGTTTAAATTTTTGTCACTGAAAACAATTTGAAAAACACCCTTGATATTTAGTGCCAGTTTGATTTTTTTTCAAAGGCTGGAATTGATGTTTGTTGGGTATATTAAATAAAATGACAGTTGGCCTTAAATACATAGGTATTTGTTTAATATTTAAACAAAAAGGATAAAATCAATTTAATTTTAATAATTTCATAAAATTATTTCATCATTCGTTGTCCCCCTTTGTCAAAAATTTTCAAAAAATAAAATTGCAAATTTGCATTGAAAAGTAATTTGTCAACGCATTAAAAAGACAATGATGACACAGCGGCAACGGCGGCGTCTAACTGTTGTTGTAAAGTAAGGGTGGCAGAGATGGTTGACTGAGTGAGTGTTTGTAACGGCTATGCCGCCATTGACATGCTGTTGTCTTTAATATTTTTTTCACTTTCTGTTCTATTTAAATTTAAGTTTTTTTTAACTCTTGTCATTGCAGTTTGTTCACTTTTTTTAAATTTTTTTTTTTTTGAAAATTTTTAGGCAGCAAAAGTATGTAGTACCATCAACACGAAAAACAATAGCAACTGCTGCGTTTAATGTCTTTTGAATGCAAATTCAATTTTATCGCACTTTTGTTTTTAATAAGATTTTTAAGTGAAATATATTGGTTGAGTTGGTTGCTTGGTTTCCATGGAATGGCACATAAATGATTCAGTTCAGTTAACTTTCCTTCGTTACTTACGGCTTCTGTAAATCTTAGGTGTTTTTTGGCATGGCAAACAGAAAAAAATAAGGAATTTGTGTAATTTCGTACAAGTGACACGATAAAAACTTATTTAAAGAAACATTATTGAGGATTTAGAAAAGTTTTTTAAAACAATAACTGAAGAAGAACTTGCAAGCAGAAGAGATTTGAAGCAGTAAAGTAAATAAATTCAAGGTGGTAGAGTTGGTAGCAGGCTTTAAAACGACAAAAAATATTGATCGAAAAAAAAAAAACTCGAAATAAAAACCTCGAACGGTGCTTCAAAACTATGCGAAAGTTATTTTTAAAAATTTTCATTATTACTGCCTGCAAAGCAAATGACGCAAAATCATGCTTACAACTGAAGTCAAAGTCTTTTCCAAAAGTCAAGCCGAACCCAAATTCCTGGAACTGATTTTTCTGAGAAACAAAACTGATGTCTCTAAATGAAACAGTTAATAAGTTTGACGTTCTATACTAATTTATCGCAGCTTACTGTAATTTTCTGGAAATTACAAAGACACTGTGGCCGAAATCACAGATCTAGCGGCGCTTAAGTCAAATTTTAAAAATTAAGATCGATAAATGTTTTTGCACTGCATCGTTTACCTATACTTTACAGAAAAAATTTACGTTTTTACTTTTGTTTTGCTTTCAATATTCGCACAGCTGTAAGCTTTCAAATATACATTTTCTGCAGCAAGTGTATTAAAGGAATTTGGGGCCAAATTACTCAGTGAATTTTTCTTGACACTTTTAAGTCAATTGTTTATACATTTTGAGCCAAAAAGTTTTAATTGAAAGTAAAAGGTATGTTTTAACTAAAAAATAAATGTTTGTGGCCTGTGTGTATCTAGTTTATTATTAGTTCATTATTGAAGTTTTCATTTCTGATATAAACTATAGTTCCATGGACTGCAACTTTTGAAATTCGATCGTATTCGGTCCAATTCCTGTTTTGTTTATTATTTTGGGTTATTTTTGTTGTGACGTTTCAGTATGGCGTGCTAGTTCGCACAAGTTGCTCTATTTTTTAGGGTCCATCTGCCTGTCCAAATAAACAGTATAAACGCGATACAGACCACAATTTTCAATCGATTTGGCTAAAATTTGAAATTTAAGACTTTTTATCGAAAGAACAAAACCTATTAAATTTTTGACAAAATCGGTCCATGTTATCCCATAGCCCCCATGCTAATTTCCCCTTCCAGTTTTACTTAAAAAGCCCTAACAATAGTATTTTAACAAATATCCTCTTGAAATTCGATTGTTAAATGTTTTTTGTAGCCATAAATAATCACTCTAAATTTTAACGGAATCGGAACATTTTAACTTCTAGTTCTCATACAGACCACCCTCCCGATATTCACATAAATTTCCCAAAATACATAAAAACACTGAAATAAATAAATATGGTTAAAAATTAAATTCTTTATAAGTTTTATAATCACAAATATGCATTGGGCTTTATTATTTTGCATTTCCGAATTAAGCGCCGCTAGATTGGGTGTTTCGGCCACTGTGCGTGGGCACAAACCAGGAATGCAAACCTTTAGAAAACTCCCAGTGTAAACTGCAGCTTACATGGAATCCACTTTGTTAGTTCAAACACTTAGTTAGTCGCCAGACAGTGGTTGAAATTGTGGAAGCTTAAGTGCTTTCTACACATGAGTACAAATCAAAGACTGAATTTTGGCTTTATTTTTTTGTTACTATTTTTTGGAGACTAACCTTTCATCAAATTGATAAGAGAAATATTCCATAATTTTATGTACATTTCATGGCACAATAATACCAGGTAGTATTATTAGAATTTGTTGTCAATAACGTCCACCTATTAATTTCAAATTTTAAAAATAAAAATTCAAATAAATAAAAAAATAAAAACAAAAAAAAAATATAAACAACAAAATAAACAAGAAATCCCAGCAGACAACTTGAAAATATATTCCAAAAAGTGGTTATGTTTATGTCCATATACAAATCTTTAAACCACGGTTTTAAACAAATCGGTTAATATTCACAATACGAACACAGTTTTTGCAACAATAGCCATTTTTCTCCAAGAAAAGCGATTGGAAATCTTCTTCTTATTTCTTTGTTTGTTGGGTTGCTTAATTATTTGGATTTGTTGAAGTCAAGGGGTTTTATGTTTGTTTACATATTTTTGATTACTTTTTCTAATGATAGTACCGTTATAGTTTTACAATGTGTACATATATATATGAAAATGTTCATGTATTTGCATATTTTTATGACAGCACATGAAATTATATCCATATCGTCGGTGCGCCGACCAGAACACCTATGTGTTTTTTATGAATTGTTCAGGAGAGCAAAAAAACCGTTTTATTTTGCCAATTCGCAACATTTTTTTAAAGTAAATTTTTTTTATTTTTCCTAAACCCATTTAAAAATATTACGCGTTAAAAAACATACAAAATCTTTTTTTAATCTGAAGTGGTACAAGATTTTAACAAAAAACTACACATAGGTGATTTTGTTTCGGACTTTTTACATGTTTATAAAAAATATATAATACACATAGGTGTTTTTGTTCTTAAATTTATTTTAAATAAATTTTTATTTGTTGTTCAAAAGTAAAAATTTTGCAAGTTATATATCCGCATGGACTTGTAGCGAAATATTGATGGTATTCACGTTAGAATTTTTATCCTTGCAATGTGCGAAATGCAACATTTACTACAAAAACACACGTAAAATTATTTTGGTGTTTTTTTCATCCCATGTGTTTGTTGTAAAAAGTTTTTCATTTCGTACTTTGCAAGGCTGAAAACTTCTGATGTGAATTTTGTTATCACAAAGAGACGGAAAAACTTTACCAATGCAGAAAGTGATTATCAGGAAAACCAAAATAATTATAAGTAATAAGTCAAAAAAAGTATTAAATATAATTCTGATGCAAAGAATGGCAAAATGTATCTTCAGTGAAATGAAATGGCGAATCTTTTCGTAGAACATATTAACCCTCTATCTGCCATTTTTAGGGGTCATTTTTGTCCTTTTTTTAAATATCCTCATACAACACCACCTACACCACAAAAACGTACATTAACGGGTTAAAATCGTCTACAAAGATTTTCTGAATCAAATTTTACTAGGGGTTGTCAAAGTCCAAAAGTTCCTGCAAAGTGCAAAATGGTTAAAAAAGTAAAATTGTAAATTATCAAATACTGTTAAACTTTTTTTTTGCAAAAGTCGAGTGAAATAAGTCGAAAAAAAAATATAAATCTGCTTTTGAACTAAATAAAGTTAAGAGATAATTCAGTGAAAATTGATGGCGGTTCTTTTCTTAGAACATGTTAACCCTTTATCCTCATTTTGGTGCTTTTTTTAAATATCATCATAGTCCACTACTAAGGCATACGTATAAAGGGTTAAACAATTTTACAAACATTTTCTGCATCAAATTTTACTAGGGGTTGTCAAAGGCCAAAAGTTCGTGCGATGTAAGCAAAAGGTTTAAAAAAGGAAAATTTTAAATTATCATAATTTGTTAAATTGTGTCTTAGCAAGATACTTTACAATTTTACTTTTTTAAGCACTTTTCGCACGAACTTTTGGCCTTTGAGAACCCCTAGTAAAATTTGCTGCAAAATTTTTTGTAGAACATTTTAACCCTTTTAACGCACGTTTAAGTGAAGTTCTATGAGGGTATTTGGCAAAAGGACCAAGATTACTCCCAAAAATGGAAGATAATGTGTTCCAAGAAAAGAACCGCCATCAAATTTCACTGAAGACATCATCATTTAGCTCAGACAAAGATTTATATTTTTTTTTTACTTATTTTACACGACTTTGGTGAAAAACAATTTAACAGTTTGTGATAATTTACAATTAAATTTATTTAAGCATTTTGCACTTTTCGCACAAAATTTTAACCTGTGACAACCCCTAGTAAAATTTGATGTAAAACTAATTTTTTTGTAGAACATTTTAATCCTTTAACCGCACGTTTTAATGGCGTTCAACGAGGATATTTAAAAAAAGTACCAAAACGACACGTAAAAATGGAACACACAGGGTTAATGTATGTAAATGTATGTTCTTAGAAACGAACCGCCTTAAAATTTCACTAAGGACATCTTTTGATATTATTTACCTCAGAATTATACTTTTTTTAGCTTGTTCAAAACGCATTTAAAAAAAATTTGAAAATTATTTTTTTTTAAATCGTGTTGCACAGTGTTATGCAATAAAGTTTCGGAATATTACAAAAAAAATGTTCAGAAAACTTTTAAAATATCAATTTATAAAAAAACCAAAGGCAGACGCAATATTTTTACGTTTAAATCAAAAACAGTTATGTGTACTAATAACACATAAGTGTTTTTGCCGGAGAATTTCTATTATAGGTAACACATAGGAGTTTAAGCTAACTTTGAAACCATTTGAGATAACGGGAAACGCTCTGGGGGATAAATGCATTACCTGATAGGCTTCCTAATGGGCCAATAAAAAAAAATAAAAAAATTACACATAGGTGTTCTGGTCGGCACACCGACGATATATTATATTGGACGAAAATTATACAGATTTCTTTGAGAGTGGTAACAAATTTGAAATTTCACATAACAGATTCTGTAAAGAATCCTCCTCTTTTACTTCTTAACAACTCCAACAATAATCTCTGTCAAAAATTCCCATAGGTTAAGTTAAGTTGAAGTATCTGCTTACGTTTTAAGTCAGCACACTTAGACTCTGAGATCCACTGTGATACCACGGGACGGTAATGGGGTTTTCCTACTAGTCCCTGCCGTTAAACAAATTTGAGCTGCTTATGAAACTCCTAAGATTTTGAGGAAGATCGTCCTAAGAGAAAGATCGTCCAGATCCCTAAATCCCAATGAAGCAAGTCTCTGACAAGAAAGTGCCGGATAAAGGCTGATAAAGTGTTTGGTAGTTTTCAACAGCTCCTCATAAACGCAACTCTGGCAAACGTTATTTAACGGCACATTTATAGTTCTGCTTACTTTTCTATAAGACATTGTAAGTTAATTACAGCAACCACCGTCGAAATCTTTCCTCTTGGAAGTGACATCAGCTCACTTGTGCGCTTCTTATTAAGAGAAGACCAAATCAGTCATGTAGTCGCACACTTCCATCCATGTTTTCATCTCTGATTAGTCTCCGTTGCGGAACAAAGCCGTAGATTTTGCTTGCAAGTTTCTAGAAGCATATCAACACATTCCGATTCTGTTGGAACCTGTAAGGTAGTTTCCAGTCTTGCAAGCTCATTGCCTTCGCAATTTCCTAGAATGCCCTGTGACCTGGGTAGTATTAGCGGAGTCAAAGATTACTCACATAGACCGGATGGTCCATAGTAAAACCCCAATAATTCCTTAGCGACACTGATAGAACGCGTTAGGCCTTATCGTGAATTGTATTATTTGTCTTGGATCGAAAACCGTTTTCAAGCTCCCGAAGTCATGTCTGTCCAATATGTGCAGGCGGGTTCTAACCAAAGCAGGACAGGTGCAAAGAATATGTTCGACCGTTTTCTCAGTGTAAGGTTTATCGAACCTCCTATAGCTGGCATCGGAAATAAGTCCCATTTTCTTTCTATGATAACCTATAAGGCCCGGTGATCACTCCAGTCAGTGTACGGCATTTCCATCTGGTAAGTGAGAGTAAATAGTTAGTGTTCTCAGATTGTAGCATGACCACAATCTTCTACTGATCGTTCTTGTGGTTAGCTCTCTTCACTTTCAGTTTCGCGATCTCGTCCGCTCTCTTGTTTCTGTAACCCTTATGAGTCGTATGTAAAACTGCTTGGCCATCTCATTTAAAAACGTGCGGCAGTTAAGAGCAGATATTGTTTTAAGATACATTGACTCTACGGACTTGACCGCGGATTGAATGCCAGAATAGATGTTGGCTGTGGTTGTAGACAAGACATTGCAACTCAACCAAACAGCCTCTTCCCTTATTGCCAGCATCTCTGCCTGATAAACACTCCAATGATCTGGCAATCTTCGAGACAGTCTCAACTCAGCCTCCTTCGAAAAGATTCCAAAGCCCACTTGTTCGTGAAGCTTCGATCCATCTGTGTAAAAATGTATGGAGGCTCCAGTACTCGGAATGCCCCTCATCCAAGACTCCCTGGACGGTATCTTATTGGTAAAGTGTCGCTCAAAAAGGCTCATAGAGGAAGCGCAGTCCACATTTTGTGGTATTGTTATCTTCTTTTTGTGGTGTTGATATCATCTTTAAGATCGCGTTATTACCACATTCGCTGATATTCCATTGCAGTGTGCTATTCAGTCGAATGCGACGTAGCCGCATACCGCCTACCTAATATGTCCAATATGACCCTCTGTGTGTAGCATACTGCCTACCTTATATGCCCAATATGACCCTCTGTGTGTAGCTTGTCTTGAGGATGGGGACACAACAGATTACTACGTATGTTGTTTCCCTGCGTTTTCAAGATCAAGACTGCGGATAATAGCCTCCTATCTGCTGTCAATAGACATGGTCCATGGACTTTCCTTGTCTGACTTTCTCAGGTTTGTGAAAGCAACTGAGAATTTTTGAACAAGCACCTTTTACTCCCTTTAAACTTTCTCTCCTTCTTTATTAGGCTTCCCTCCTGGGGTACGGTAAAATGGACTATTTTCAGTCTGAGCGCCATGGACTTGCCTAGCTTTGTTAGGCTTGTACAACCCACCTTCAACTCAACAAAAACCACCAAACTTCATAACCAGTGGTAAATAATCGGGTTTCTTTTCAAGTGCAATGGACTCCATTTGTATAATACTGATTAGTATTTCTAAAGGCATAATATTCAGCATTACCTCTAGTCCCTTTGCTTTCTCATCGTTTTAAAAATATTATTTCAAAATATGATTAAATTGTATCCACTGAATCGTATGTCATTTATGAACCTTAAATAAACTTGTAATCAATATTTAAGTTTAAAACTATCAAATCATATAATGATTTATTGACTTGTCTGATTAAAGAACAACATGCTAAAAAAAGTGTATTTAATTTCCTCCTTTAAAATCCGTATCCTTTCACAAAATAAATATCAGTTTACAAAGTCGACACACTCTAACACTCCAGATACTTTCACACATACACAAAGGTGTGAATTTACCACCACTTAAGGACTCATTTATGGATTTTTATTTATTTATGCACAACAATAGTTTAAAATAACATACACAGAGACAAATAAAACAACGAAAATTGTATTTCGAGTTGTTTGTTTTTATACGTGTGGAAGTAAAAGTTACACGAACATACATAAAAAAATAAACATTTTAAATTGTGATAAATGAATTGAAGATGAATTTGAAAAAGAAATAACGACCGCAGGAGGGGATGAATATATTTAAATCACACACAAATAAGCATACACAGCATTTAACACAATGTTAAAATGAGCATAAAAAACAGTCAAAGTCAAACGGATATGAAATGGAAAAAATATTATTACTTATACCAACCTTGTTATGAATGAATTTTAGAAAAATCTAAGTGTTGCTCACTTTGGTTAGGGAATGAGAATGAGAAGTGAGGGTTTGTTTAGAAAAAAAAACAAACTTAAGGTTTATTTAGAATCAAAGGTTTTTCGTTTGTCATCGTTCAGCCAACAAAACAAAAACGTATGTTTTGTAACAAAACTACTCGCGTTAACCATACGAACTGTTGTTATGTGGTAAATATGATAGTATTATCCTTGATTAACCCTTCAACGTGAGTATATATTTTTTTTTTTAATTTTTGTATAGCCGATTGTAAATGACACTGTCAAAGAAGTTTGGGAATGATCAGGAAAAATTAGATAAGAGAAGAATTAGAAAATTAAATGGGTTTAAAAGATTGTAATTATTTCATTGTTGAATAGTGTAATGTGATCTCAAACTCGACAGCCTGGCTCTAGAGATCGCTGGACAACAACAGACATAAAATACCGGTTGTAAAATGTGTCAATGAGAAAATTTTCACAGTCATTTCTTCAAGAAATGTGTTCAGATTCTGACAAATCATGGGTTATTCTTGATGACATGTCCTAACATTGTCATTAATAAATGTTTGTTTGAAAGGTGTGAAGAAATCCTCTAAGAAATCGTTAAGAAAATGTCTTGACAATAGCAGTATATTAGTGTAAAATTTTAATTCTATAAAACTTTTTAATTTTGAAGAAAAATATGACAACATTATCCATTCATTTAAAATAAATGCAAACTCTTACAATATAAAAGTAATTAGACATACAGTTTTGAAAACGAAGTTTAGATCAAGCAAATAGTTAGGCTTGGAACTAATAAACTGGAGGTTCAAGGTTCAAATCCACTTGGGGCTAAAAAAGGCGAAAAGTTGTTTTTTAATATGATGAATATAGTTTATAAAACAAAATGGATGAAAGCAAAAACTAAAGGAAATACGAAAAAAATTTCGACCTATATGTGACATTTCCCCAAAGGAATTTAATATTCCCATGATATTTGCCTTAAGTCGTCTTTGGGGAAATGTCAGATATAGGTCAAAAACTTTTTTTTTCGTATTTCCTTTAGATTTTGCTTTTATCCATTTTTCTTTAATGCTGATTATGATTGAGTATATTTTGGTATATTGAGATATCTTGGGGATGTCAGGTGTGACTCTGACATGTCAGCGGGCCATCACCAAAGATGGCTCATGGATGTTGCCATGAGCCATCTTTGGCTCCAAGATAGGATCCTATACTAGGAATGAAGTTTCTGTTTTGGGTAAAGTTACAAATTAAACCTTTTCGCACAAAAGAGGTGAATAGATTCTACTTGTAGCACTAAAACTATTCGTTTCATTCCTTCTTAGATTAGTGAGTAGAAATTATGTTATGTGTCTGTGGGCATTTGACTTAAATCTGTCTATGTTGTAAGTAGCAGGAAAAATAACTGATTATTCCATATATTTAAAGTAAATCTACTGGTCAATCGATATCATAACGGATGTGTTCTACAAGTTAACCAACAGCAGCAAACGAAAACTTCGGTTATGGGGTTAAGTTAACTTATGTATATAATCATAACACTCCTAATTGTAATATCTTTAAAACCGCCAATATATAAATGAATCAATAATAATGGATTCCCTCTGAAAATCCTTAATTGACTTCCATTTTCGATAAAAAGAAATGGTAAGGACATAGAATGAATACTTTTTCTACGTGAATTATAAAACAAACATCACTCCTAATGGGGCCCGGTAGGCCAGTTTGCATCGTGCTAGCCTATGATTAAGGAGGTCAGAATTATTGGTCGGTTTGCAAGAACAAGACGATAGTCACCATTATCAGTTCTCGGTTAGGTGAAGATTAGTATATTTTATTGATCATTTAATCAAATTATTTCTATTGCCACTCAGAATTCGCATCCTCATAACATGAAAATTAAGGGATTCATCGGTGTTAGAAGGATAACAATCGACGTTTTTTAATAACTATTAATGTCTCATTACTGTATCATATTTTGCCAAAGGCATCTTACCTACACGAATCTTGACATATGGTCGAAGGATAAATAATGCCAATGTTCCCAAACGAAAATGATTCCAGATAATACTCTCGCACCATCACCTGACATCTTTACTTAGTCAACACTCGCAAAACGTGAATAATCAAACAAACATCACTCATAAGGGGGCCCGGGCCTTATAGGCCAGTTTGTATCTTGCTAGTCTATGATTGTGGAGGTTATGTGCTCGATTTTTGCCAGAATCATTAGTCTGTTTGCAAGAACAAGACGACAGACAACAAGTATATTTTATTGATAAAATTATTGTTATTGTCACTCAGAATTTGCATGCCCAGAACATCAAAAGTATGAGATTCCTCGGTATTGACGCCGTTCATAGGATAATTAATGAAAACTTTCCTTTTCAGAAAAGTGTTCAAGATTATTAATATGTCCTATCATCAACGAATTCTCCACATCGCACATTGGTTCCAAATCAAAATCTAGCTGGACAAAAGTCCAAAAATTAGTGTCCTTAAAATTGGGAATTAATAGTGCTAGGGGCAAGCTAAGGGTGTGTTCTGATCAAACTAATAACCATTTTTTGGAATTAGGTCTTTAACTTTGTTAAATATGCGAATGAAATAACATTTTTGGTATCCAATATATAAAAAAAGAAAAAATATCTATATAAGTGTTTAACTTATAACATCATATTATCCATGTTACATCAATGGTTTCAAAACGCTTTATGTACAAGAAAGCTACAGATTTATACTTATTCTGGACATTAATAAGAAATTTATTATCGATCTTCTTCTTACATTTTTTGTACTTTGAAGTATGGTCAATAATAACAATATTTTTGAGGACTTATGAAACTTCCGCAGCTTGCCAAAATCGAATCCAGGCATATCATGTCGAGTTACTACATACAGCTTATAGGTAATTTATTACTGAACGTTGTCATGCAGACATTTCTTGCAGGTTTTTGCAGGTTTAAAATTAATCATAGATTTTATGAAAATAGATTTTCGCCTAAATTTTTTTTTTCTAAATACAGTATCGAATTTTTGTAAGTTTTTAATAACTTTTAAGTATTATAATTATGCTTAGCTTAAATAAAGCATTAAATGTGATGTTCCCTATTAAACCGCGGCCAATTACAAACTTCGACTAAATTCAAAAATGTCCGTCCGTCTGTCCGTCTGTAGAGGACACGATACAGTCCAAGATAAAAGAGCTAGACTTCCAAAGTTTGGCACGAATATGTCTTATATTCCTAAGTTCGGAAATGGATAAAATCGGACCAAGGGGAAAAAGTTCCCCCTTGGAGAACTAACCAACCTAAAAAAAATCGAATTTTTTGCAGGGTTTTTTGTACTTTTGCTAAGCAAATGCAACATTCTTCTATCAGATGAAGTTCGAAATCGCAAGGGGAAGGTACTCCCTAACGTCTCTCACACCCCCCAAAAAAAAAAAAGACGCCCCTGGATTTCTTTTATATTGTTTTTTTTTACATTTTGGAGGGTATAAAAGATTCGGCACAGCCAAATGTAACACTGTCACTGTTTTTTTATTTTTTTTTTACATTTTGGAGGGTATAAAAGAATCGACATAGCGAATTTTAACACTCTCACTTGTTTTTTTCAATTACACTTCTCGACAAAATTTTTTTTTTTTTTTAGAGATTACAAAACTTTCCAAAAATAAGTTTTTGCATTTCATATTTCTGTTCTGCATATAAACCAGTTTTGTCATTAATGAATTACTGAAATTAGAAAAAAAAATAAAAAGTTGTCGATTAGTGTAATCGACTTAGAAAAATTTAAACATGTTTTTTGAACTCAGCGACCCCAAAAACATATAAAACGGTGATAAAATAATTTTGTCCAGCTAGATTTGGACTTGGAACCACTGTGCATCGTGTCTGGCAAGTAGTTAAATTTCGTTCTAAGTTAATTGAGATGTTTCATGTTCATTTCTTATGCACCAGATACTTGTATAACGTGGTCCAGGCTGGTTGTTGGGCTTTAGGGTTCCATTCTAGCAATATGATTGCTGGTCGCGTTAGAGTATGGCCAATCCATGTTCATTTATGTACGGGTTCGTATTTCAAATTCAATAGAACCAAAATCTTTCAAATTCTAAAATTCTTTATTGGATATTTAATAAGGCCAGTAGATACACAATATCTGTCTCAGACACCCATTCACGAACGTTCATATTTTCAAGGTCAGTTTTGTAAGGCTTCATGTAGTGCAACCATGTAGTAGCACAGATTTAACTCTTCAATTGAATATTCGTTACTTCGTTTTCTTAGGAGGCTGAATTTTGTATAATTTGGGGAACACACCTCGGGCCTCGTTGAATCGGTCGCCAATATCGGCTGCAGAGCCATCGTCTTTCGCAAACAATAAGTGCCGACGAAATGTTGGTACCAATCCGCATCAGCTCTGATTTTTTTCAAGTTAATTCTCAATCCTGCGTTTTTGGCATTTTCGGTGATTATACTTTCGCATTAAAAACTGTTGCCTTAAACTTGAATCATTTTCCAGCTGCCCGTCATTTACAGGGATGACCAAGCAATGTTTTCCTTAAATGGTATGGACCACTCACAGACATTACAAAGAACTGCATAAAAGAGCATGCAAGGTTTCTACAGATCTGATGTGAGTTTAAACATATTGTATCGATGTATTCTCGAAACATTTCTTCGATAACCTTTGGATTCCAGAACACCACACGGTGAAAACTAGCCTCAGTGCGAGTGCTGGCAGTATGTTAAACCATTCAAACTCACATATTAAGAAACGTGTTTTAAATTTATAGTACTGACGATTTTATTACATCAAAACCAAGCGTTGAACATTTTATTTGACATAATTCAGCAAGTAGACTAGCGCCTTAGACGTGTAAAAACCATTGAATCCCAAGTGGATAACGCTGTATAAAAGCCTTTGGAACAGAAACTGGTTCTTTTTCTTATCAGTTTCTAGTTTGAAGGTAGTGAACTTTAAGAACTAATTATATTAACAAAGGTTATCCAATTCCTTTCCCACTCCCATTATCCATGTTTTTAAACTCATTAACTTTGATTTATTTAAGTTGATCAGTGCAATAATGAAGTGCCCAAATGTGTTATACTTTCCGCGATTACTCAGTATATTTTTGTTGATCAGAACAAACACGAACTGCCCAACCTTGCTCATCTGTCCGTATGTCCGAGGCCATAAAGAGTTTACGGTAATGAACAGGCAGTGAAATACGTTATATGAGGCTCTGTTGTGGCTATTTTTGACGTTGCTGTCTGCCCCTTTAACTTCGGGACTGTCTAATT
The DNA here is from genome assembly GCA_963921195.1 of Pegoplata infirma. Classification (NCBI taxonomy): domain Eukaryota; kingdom Metazoa; phylum Arthropoda; class Insecta; order Diptera; family Anthomyiidae; genus Pegoplata; species Pegoplata infirma. The sequence goes on along the minus strand of OY992536.1, from coordinate 158,889,166 downwards.
TGGTACCTTTAAGTACTTCCTTCTAAGGCAATGAAAATCTAACTTAATTCCTATTAGGTAGCGTAGTTTAAAAAACGGAGATTTTATTTGTTGCCTGCAAAATGATAACAAACACCTGAATGACAATAGCTTATTAGTAGTGTCCGACCAAACAGTTCTTTCAAAATACCAAGTTCTGATCAAAAACCGTTTTTTGACAAACTAGAGATGGACACTGGACCGTTTCACCAAAACGTTTTTTTTTTGGATTTTTGTAACTCTTGAAGCGGAATTTGAATTCTTTTGGCCAAAAAGTATGAGTTTTTCAGATTTATGGAAGTTCGGGATCAACTCGCTCAAATCGATTTTATACAAAAAATTTGATTATGAAACATTATTTTTTTTATTTTCTTTCTCTGGTGCCTTTTTGTTACAAAACTGGATACATTACTTTTAAATCTTGCTGGCCTCCTAAAAAAAAATTGCTCATTTACTACTCTACAAAATATAACCAATTCCATAAAGATCCGCGGGTGCACTAGCGAGACTTTCCTTGTAAGTTTAAATACCAAATTATGGTAAATTCTTTAATTTAATTCGTTTAAGGGTTAACAAATATTAAGGTATTCAAAAGGATTTAATAGAAATAGATATTCAAATTTCACGGATTTTTTTTTTGTTGCTTTTATTTTGTGAAAATCTCTACACAGCATACCTTAAGGATACGATGACTTATGCTAGACTATTTTTGTCGAGTCACATTTATCATCATACCCTTAAACCAACAAACAAACCAAAAAATAAAATAAAAATACGCGGAAATAATAAACCGACAAAAAGAGAAACTCGTGGTAGACACGTGATGTAAAAGACCATAAATTTTAAAAACAAAATTTAAGTGTTTAAAGTTATCACTTTTACTCATTGCAAAACAAAATGCCAAGATACTCGTGTGAATGAGTTGAAAGAAATAAAAATTTGCTGAAAGTATCATATTTTACAATAAAAGGCTGTTGAAAGATTCCTACAAAAAGATATAAAAAATGGAGAAACATATGTTTTAGAATTTATTAGTTGTTTCGAAAACACCATCATCATACTCTAAAAGATAAGGACGAGTAAAAGTTTAATTAGAATATGTTCGAGTTTTGAAATTTCTAAACAGGATATAACACTTTTGAAAACATTTTACATATCTACAATGCCGAATCTTTGAGTGTGTAAATGTGTTATTAAAAATTTAAATTTTAATTTAAACCATAAAAACGAATTACAAAAGATTTTCAAAACCCCCGCCAAAAACAAAAATAATGTCATGCATTCAACCGACAAAGCCAGACAATATTGATGTGTAGCTCACATTATTCTACTGAAGTTTTTTTGTATTTTTTGGTTATATCGCTCCTTTACTTGTATAGTGTCATAACTCAAAATATTTGATTTTGCAGAAAACACGTTTAAAGTTTACTATTGAAACTGGTTTTTAATTGAAAAAGGCCGGTACATAGAAAATGTAATAATGGCGTGTACTCTTCTCAAACGGTGAGTTTAAGAGATATTAATACGAATTTTTGACACAATATAAAGCACGATATAACGAATAATTCTGCATCATTAACTCAAAAAACGCATTTTTTTAGTTATGACACTATACAAGTAAAGGAGCGATATGTAGAAAACAAAATGCTGTAACAATGACTCGTCAAGCGTTGACAGAAAAGATCATCCATCATTTTGGACTTGACCTTTTTCACTAAAGCTTCCTCATATGTGTTTGTATGTTTTCATTTTTATCTTGTTTTCGTTTTGTTTAAACATTTTTTTTTAGATTTTACGAGAAATACTTAAATGATGATATGATATGAGATGATATATTCTAAACCAAAGCAAAAAAAAACTCGCACACATGTTGAGGATAAAGTTGTTGTTTCATTAATAAAGGTGTTGTAAGTTTAATATGTTCAAAAAGTATACGACAATATCGTATCGGATATTATGTGCAACGCTCTTCGTTTGATAATGAGTTGGTTCACTGAACAGGGTCTTTCCAATAACCCTAACAAAACTATTACAGTTCCGGTTATATACATATATATAAGGTCCTCTAACTCCCACTGGAGCATAGGGTGCCAATTGGCGATTCGTTAGCAATGAAGTTTTCGGAAAAGTGGGTTGCTAGCCCTCCTTTCTTAGATTTGTGATAGGGCTGCTATCTTCGCCTCCAATCCCACGTTGCAGTCATGCTTCAGCAAAATTTTATTTACCTACTGGCCTGAGACGTCAGGATCTACCATGACCATTCAGGCTACATGACTGGTCGCCGTGTCACTCTAGCTAGCTTCAAGCGGATGGCTTACCAGCATTGCCCGGGAAATACTTGGTCTAGGACCGGAAGTAGTGAGCTGCTTGGACAGTCAACAGAGGAATCATTTCTGGTCACTCCCAAGTGAATGACGGTCAGAAACTTTCCGCACTAAGTGCACCTCTGCAGAAAGTCCCAGATCCCACTGTTCAAAAAAAGTTCCGGTTACTAGGAGAAAATATCTAAATTTAGGTACAATATATGTAGGGAATACTGCTATCCAACTCTCTAAGGAAGTTAAATATCTGGGAGTAATCTTAGATACGAAACTTACTTGGAATTCGCATTTGGACGGCAATATCAAAAGGCAATTGTGGCACTATGGGCACCGAATAGAATTGCTGGTAGGACGTGGGGATTGAGCCCCAGAATGGTCATGTGGATCTACGAGATGATTGTGAGACCGAGCATGAATGTGGATCTACGAGATGATTGTGAGACCGATCATGACGTACGCTGCCATATTCTGGTGGCTTAAAGCTATGTAGAGGGATACCCGACATTGGCCCAAGAAGCGATTTTAGGTCTCACACCTCTTGATATTTTTATCAGATCAACTACTCCGAACCTCTCAACTTGAACGGTCACTCCAATATTGTTTCTTTAATTGTAATAAGGGCAAACTTGGATATGTCGACGGATGGGATAAACTCTGAGCTTCGCTTACACTCAGAAAATTATGTTAGTTACTACATGTTATTTGTTTGTATATTTTACATTAGTAAGCTGTTTTCAACTACAAAGTCAGTTGTTTTTGTATGAAAAATATCAAACAACTATTTCTGTTAGTTATTTTAAGTAGCTTTTTTGAATAACTAACAAAAAAGTACTTTGATGAAGTAACAGTTATTTAAAGTAGTTAATTTTATTTTTTTATCTCTGAAAAATTTTCTAAGTTTTTTCCAAAAAATAAAAATAAATTTTCGTTTTTATTTATTTTCCACAACTTTTTTTAAAAAAAAAAAAAATAAAAAAATTTGGTCTTCAAATTTTTTTCTGAAAAATTTTTTGTAAAAAAAAAATATTTATTGATTATTTTATTTTTACTACATTTTAGTTGTTTTGACTACAAATGTAAGTAGTTTTTACTACATAAGTCAGTTGTTTTTTGTCAGTTAAAATAACTAACATTGTTAGTTGATTTAACTGAAAAAGTAGTTGACCCCAAAACAACTTACAAAGTAGTTATTTTAACTGACATTTTCAGTTGATTTTACTAACATAATTTTTTGAGTGTAGGACGGAAATTTGAGATCGTGATACCGAGTAAACTCGAGTGGGATATATGGACACTAGCCTATATGCAGTGGCGGCTACAGCTTTTGAGTTTGGGGGGAACATTTGTTTTTACTTCGAATATAAAAAAAATCATCAATTTACCGTTGTCGGACAAGCGAAAACAGGGATATATTTTTGTTTGCAAAAAAAAGAGATGGAAAATCTATAAAATCATAAAATAATAAGTGCATTTTCCTAAACCAATGCAGTCGATTTCAATAAAAAAAATCAGAGCCCTCCTTAAAATGAGCTATGTTTTTTGAGATCATATTTCCGATTAGATCAATTGTTTTAATTTTTTTTAAAGAAAATTTTACATTTTCTATGTAGATGAAAATCTTAGATTCTAACACATTTATCGTATGAAAAAGTCTGATTCTGAAAATTTTTTAATAGAAGAAAAATACATAGAAAATATCAGATTCTGAGACATTTTTTGTAAAGAAATTCTTTTTCTAATTCTGTTCTATATATTGTTGGACCTTATATTTTATAACTGAAGTTTTTATCTATTTCGGTTTGAGTCCATATTAATTATTTCTGAGAAATAATTATTTTTGTTGTACAATGAGAAAATCTGAAAAAATTAATTGACAACACAGGCTAAGTGGAGATGTCTACAGCTTTCGGAAGAAGCCACCCTTCCTTCGTCAGCACTCTTCGATTGTCACTGTAGGTGTGTAAGATTAAGATCAGCTATTTAAACGTACATTAATTCTTTTTCTATATCAAAAATGTATCAGAATATATAACTTTTTTTAAAGAAACATGTCTTAGAATCTGAGACTTTTTTCCTTTAGCAAAATTTTCGGATTCTAAGAACTTTTCTGAACAGAAAAAGTCTCAGATTCTTAAACCTTTTTTAAAGATAAAGTCTCATACGCTAAAGCATTTTTGGGATATTTTTCCTTAAAAAAAGGTATCAAATTCTTAGATTTGTTTCGTTTAGAAAAAGTTTTAAATTCTGAGATCTTTTTTCAATAGAAAAAGTCTTAGATTCTGAGACCTTTTTCATATAGAAAAAGTCCCAGACCTTTTTCTTATAGAAAAAGTCTCAGAATTTTTTCCCATAGAACAAGTCTCAGACCTCTTTCCTATAGAAAAAGTCTCAGACTCCGAGGTTTCTTTCCTATAAAAAAGTCTGAGATTCTAAGACCCTTTCCTATAGAAAGTTTAAGATTCTGGGGCCTTTTTCTTATATAGAAAAAGTTTTAGATTCCGACACTTTTTCCTAAAGAAAAAGTCTCAGATTCTGACCTTTTCCTTTAGAACAAGTCTCATATTCTGAGATCTTATTCTTATAGAAAAATTCTAAGACTCAAAGACCTTTTTCCTATCGAAAAAGTCTTACATTCTGAAACATTCTTCCAATAGAATAAGTTTCAACTTCTGAAAAGGTCTCAGATTTTGAGATCTTTTTCTTTCGAAAAAGTCTCAGATACTGAGAATTTTTCATATAAAATTAGTCTGAAATTCAGAGGATCTGTTTTCAAAAGAAAAAGTCTCATATTCTGAGGTCTCTTCCTATCGAAAAGTCTCAGATTACGATCTTTTTCCTGAAAACAAGTCCCAAATTCTTTTTTTCTACAGAAAAAGTTTCAGATTTTAGGACATTTTTCCCATAGTCTTCGATTCTGAGACCTTTTTCCTATAGAAAAGTCTACGAATCTGAGACATTTCTCCTATAGAAAAAGTCCCAAATTCTGAGACATTTTTCCCATAGAAAGAGTCTCAGATTCTGAGACATTTTTTCTATAGCAAAAGTCTCAGATTCTAAGACATTTTTGTTATAGAAAAAGTTTGAGATTTTGAGACATTTTTCCTATAGAAAAAGCCTGAGTAATTTTTTATACCAAAATTCTCACGTTCACAACAATATTTTCCGAAGAAAATTTCTCTTCATAATAAGAAAGTCTGACAGCCAAATTTTTTCTTTTAATATTTTCAGATTTTTTTCTATGAAAAATTTTCGGATTTCAAAATTTTTTCCTTTGGAAAATTTTTTAGAAAGTCTTATTCTTTCTTCTTTTTCTCGCCTTTTTCTTTATTTATTCTTTTTTTCTTTCTTTTTTAAATTTGGTCTGGTGACGGAAATTTCTCCTTCCCCCCCCCCTCCGCGCATGCTATATGTGAACACTAGAAACCTAAACTGGTATTAAGGGTACTCATAATTTAATCTTCTCTGATAACCAGGCAGTGCTTCAAACACTGTAGTCTTGGGAGTTTCAATCCTAACTGACACTGTAGTATTTTGATACCCTCCTACAGCTGGACGGTCGAAACAAAATTAAAATTTTGCGGGTAATAAGATAGCGGATGAGCTTGCTAGAAATGCTTTTATTCCTATGGTCGGATCCAAACCCTATTGTGGAGTGAATTGGTCCACCTTCTCGAACATAATTAGGGGTTTAGAAAGGACAACCTTCTTGTAGGAGAATTTGGGAGGTTAACGACAATCCAAAGCACTTATCGCGCCACTACACTCTAAAAACTCTTTGTAAAAATACTACAATCAAGTGGGTAAATTTTTACACTCTAAAAACTCTTTGTAAAAATACTACAATCAAGTGGGTAAATTTTTATGTAAAATAACACACAACGCCTAAAATTGAGCACCAAGTGTTTAAAATTTTAGTTTACACACAAAAATTTTAATATTACGCATATTATATAGTATTTTGTGAGTTTATAAAAATATTTTCAAAATTATAAACACAAGAATTTTAAAATTACACACTTAATGTTTATTGTAAACATTTTGTGTTTAATTTTTGATATTAAACATTAAATGCGTAATGTTCAATAATTTTAAAATACAAATTGTCAAAATAAAATAAAAGGAAATTGAAATCAGAAAATTTTGTTATTCTCGCAATTAAATTAAAATAACGCGAAAAACATAAAAGATAATATTGTTAAAAAAATTGAAAATATAAAGCAACGATCAATGCAACGTAAAATATCAAGAGGTGGATTAAAGATACAAAAACAGTCCCGGATGTTACAAATTCGCAAAGTTTAAGAAAAATATGTAGTTTGTTGTTAATTTCACGTTTTTCTTAAATATTTGTATTATAAATCAGAACGGTAAGTACCACAAATGACTTCAATTTTTTTTAATTATTTATTACAAAAATATCTCGATATCAGAATCTGGGAGTATTTCTTGTAAAAAAAGTGTCTCAGATTATGAGAATTTGTCTTTAGAAAAAATGTTTCAGATCCTACTTAACCAGATTCTGGAAATATTGCAATAACAATTCTTACAATTAGATTATTATAGATTTTTTCTGCAGAAAAAGTGGATCAGATTATGAGAATTTTTTCATAGAAAAAATATTTCAGAGTCTGAAAATTATTCTATAGATGAAATATCTTAGATTATGAGAACTTTTCTTTGGAAAAAATATCTCAGATTCTCAGAAGTTTTTTATAAAATATCCCAGATTATGAAATATTTTAGATTATGAGAACTTCTCATTAGAAAAAATATCTTAGATTATGGGAACTTTCCTTTAGGAAAAATATCACAGATTCTGAGAAGTTTTTTATAATATAAAAATATCCCAGATTATGAGAAATTGTCTATAGAAAAATATACCAGACTCTGAGAAATTTTCTATAGAAAAAAATTTATCACATTCTGAGAATTTTTCTATAGAAAAAAACACCAGATTCTTAAAATAACTATGTAGGAAAAATATATCAAATTGTAAGAATTTTCTATAGAAAAAATATCTCAGACTTTGAAAATTGTTCTAAAGAACACATATCTCAGATTCTTATATTTTTTGTATAGAAAAAATATATCAGACTCTGAGAATTTTTCTATAGAAAAACTATTTCCGATTCTGAGAATTTTTCTATAGAAAAAATATCTCAGATTCTAAGAATTTTGCTATAGAAAAAATATCTCAGATTCTGAGAATTTTTTTATAGAAAAAATATCTCAGATTTTTATCATTTTTCTATAGAAAAAATATATTAGGTTCTTAGAATTTTTCCATAGAAAAAATATTTTAGATTCTGAGAATTATACCATAGAAGAAATATATCAGATTCTGAGAACTATTCTGTTGAAAAAATATTTCAGGTTCTGAGAAATTTTCTATAGAAAAAAAAATCAGATTCTGAAAAATTTTCTAAAGAAAAAATATATCAGATTCTAAAATTTTTTTTATAGGAAAAATATCTTCGATTCTAAAAATTATTTTATAGACAAAATATGTTAGATTCTGAGAATTTTTCTGTAGAAAAATTATTTCAAATTCCGAGAAATTCTCAGTAGATAAACCATTTCAGATTCTGAGCATTTTTCTGTAGAAAAATTATTTCAGATTCTGAGAATTCTTTAATAAAAAAATATCCTAGATTTCGAGAAATTTTCTATAGAAAAAATATCTCACATTCTGAGAATTTTTCTATAGAAAAAATATCTCAGATTATATAGAAAAAATATATCAGATTCTTATAATTTTTTATAACTTTTCTATAGAAAAAATATCTCAGATTCTAAGAATTTTTCTATAGAAAATATCTTAGATTCGGAGAATTTTTGAATAGAAAAAATATTTTATATTCTGAGAATTTATCTATGGAAAAAATATCTCAGATTCTAAGATTTTTTTATAGAAAAAATATCTCAGATTCTAAAATTTTTCTATAGAAAACATATCTTAAATTCTGAAAAAAAATATCCCAGACTCTAAGAATTTTTCTATAGAAAAAATATCTCAGATTCTGAAAATTTTTCTATAGAAAAAATATCTCAGATTCTGAGAATTTTTCTAAAGAAATAATATCTCAGATTCTGACAAGTTTTCTATAGAAATAAATCTGAGAGTTTTTCCATAAAAAACATATTTCAGACAATTTTTATATAGCAAAATGTCTCAGATTCTGACATATTATCTATAGAGACATTTTCATGGATTCTGAGAAGTTTTCTGTTGGAAAAACTACTCAGATTCTGAGAATTTTCTTTAGAGAAATATCTCGGATTCTGTGAATTCTTATTTAGATATCAGAAATATTTTGGTAATAATTTAAAATTTTGTTATACTTGCAGTTTGGAACAACAAATACTGAAATGAAAAGTCAAGTTCCAACGAATTCTCCATTCATTGCGATTGCTCGTAAGTATTTAGTTTCTTTAATAATTGCAATATTGGTTAAAACAATTAAATTTAACTTTTTTATATTTTTAGAAACAGAAGACTCACAAAAAATATTTATATTCAAAGTTCTCTAGAGAAGAAAGTACTAATGGGCGAAACGGTGGATATAATAGAACAACTGAATCAAGTGTTTCTTTTTCATTTTACATTTAACATTTTATATCCTGCTGTAATCTGTCAGACGATGAATTTTTATTAATTTTTTTTTAATTAGTTCTATCTCCAAAAATTAAGATGTACAAAAAAGTATTAATAATGTTTAAAACATCTATTCTTTAATTTACAAAATTTCACCTTTAATGTAATTATGAATATTATATTTATTCATTATACTTATTTCATTTTATTTTAAATAAAAACTAAAAAAAATAATAAAATGCATTTTTGATTTTATTTTTTTATAGGAATACAAATTTGTTAAAAATCAAACACTTTAAATGTAAAAGAAAACATTTAAGATGCAATTTTGAACATTTTAAATCTATTTTTGAGCACAAATAAGCTACAATTACACATTTTGTGTGTATTGCCAGAAAATTTCAAAAGCAGGTTTACACACAAAATGTTTATTAGTTGTACACACTTTGTGTGCAAATGTTGAAATTTAAACACATTGAGTATTTTTACCCACTTTATTGTAGGAGAACAGTTACCTACAATAAAGTGGGTAAATTTCAACAAAAATTTATAAGAGTGTAGCATATGAAAGTATTCTTAATCAAACCAAAAGTGGCATTAGGTTACTGACAGGTTTTCTTAAGGGACACTATCGGTGACCACTAACAATGCATTTAGAGAACCGCTGACCAACTGCTGACTTATCATTGGGGACATCTGGAAAAATGTTGTGCAGATGTCAGCAATTTTATAAAGGGTTGGTCAGTAGTAGTATGTCAATTTTTTTTGACGACTGGAAAGCAGCCACGACTGTATCTAAACAAAGGCTTTGAGGACTCGCGGTAAAAAAACAAAAGTTTCCCTAAGACTCGTGAAAGTTTTCCGATTTTCGCGTTTTCTAATCTAATGGTCCAAAAAATAAATTATGTACAAATTCTGTATACTTTTTGAATATACTATTTATACAACACTGAACACAATTCAAACATCGAACTGTAATAGACTGATTTTTTTGGTTATTCTTTAAAGTAGAAGTATCTAATGATCAAACTGACAGTTAAATGTCATGTTTTGCATTCTTGCAGAAATCATAGGAATCGATAAAAAAAAAATCATGTATTTTTTTTTAAACAAAGAATATATTAATGCAACCCTCTTAAACACTTTCAATTTTAAAAAATAATTTGTCATTTAACTTCTACGACATGGTCTTTCTGAATTAATCCCCTGGCTATGTTGAAAAATCAAAACAATACATCAAATTGTCTTAATTCATTTGTGTTACTGATTGATTCCTATTAAGAATAAATTTGTGGTGTTTTTGTTTTTTTGATTTTCCAAGTATCTATTGCCCTCTGGTGTCGTTATTTTTGCATTACTTAGAACAATAATTATGTCAAAATCTTTTTTTTTACTAATAATAAATGATCGATTGTTTGTTGAGCGGAGAACAAAGTCAAGACGTCAATATTATAGTGATTTTATAAAAAGTTTACTCTTGCTTTTAATTGTTTGGTTTTAGAACAGTGGAACTCATATGAGCTGAATTTTAAACTGCTTGAAATGGCATTTTAATAAAGCAGTTAATGCTAGTTCTTGTTTTCAGAAACATTGTTATCAGAAACATCGCCCGACTTGTTATTTGGCATCAATAGTGATAAACACTGCAGTAGTCCGCTTATCTTCTTGGCAGACTAACTTCAAGGTATTCTTGGGATGTTTCTCTGGATTTTTTTTTTAATTTTTTTGATGTTCTGGAAAGGAATATAAAAGAAGTTTGAACAGTAGCTTCAATGTCGTCCTTGTAGTATTTTGACCGAGTATCTTCTAAATTAACGAAGAAATCTACAAATGTACTCTCGAGTTCCAAGAACAACTCCACTCAAAATATATATGAAGTTGCAAAAAAATGTAAAACTTAGCAAGTGTTTTTATATTCCTTGTACAAAAAATGTTTAGGTTAGGTTAGATGGATGTACGCCATTTGGAATTAGAGGCCATAAGGGCCATTATAATTTCCTTAATTTCATTTTCCTCCTCCCCGTCTGTTACAAAGATTTACTTTTTAAACCACCCCGATTCTGTAATATATTCTACTATAGAAGTTAATGAGTCGTCATTAAAGCAGGTCATCGAAAAATCTTTGCCCAAAAGATTAAGGAGGGAATTTACCAGACGCAGACATTTAAATAACAACTGCTTCACTGACTCCTCCTTCTGCACTTCTCCACAACTCCTACAAAGGGACTATCGTCAGAAATACCCATACGCAGCGCTGGGTATGGGAAGTAGCCACAGGGTTGACTATATTCCATACGTAGTCAATATCTACAGGCGCGGATCAATTTAAAAAAAGAAAAGAAAAGGAAAGGGAAAAAGGAAGGGAAAGGAACAAAGAAATAATGAAAATGACTAGGATGCAATAAATTCTTAGGAGAGGTGTATAGTAGAGTCGTGGAAAATTTCCAACCGAATAACTTTCCTTATCATTTTCTAAAGCAAAAGTATTATCTCAAATATTTTTATACAAAAATGTGTCAGAAATCCAGACATTATCTTAAGAAAATATTTTGATACTTATTTGACTCTGAATGTAAGATTTTTTTTATTGAAAAGCTATCTTAAACAAAAAAAAATGTTTTAGGCTTTTCTATAAAAAATAACGCAGCGACTGAGAATTGTTTCTTAAAAAATGTTTCAGAATCTGCAAACTTTTTTTTGCAAAAAAAATTCTCAGAATCGGATAACATTTATACAGAAAAAACGTCTCAGAATCTGAGTTTTTCTATGGAAAAATATATTTCCGAATCTTAAAATTTTTTAATATGAGAATTTCTCTATGTGAAAAATCTTTTATAATCTGCAAATTTTTTATAGTAAAAGTTTATTATAGGGAAACTGTTTTAAAATGTTTCTATAGAAAAATATATCAGACAGAACCTGATATTTTTTGCATAAAAAATCTCTCAGAATCTGAAAATTTTTTATAAGGGTTCAAGTTGAAAAAATGCAGAAGAAAAATTGAATTTCTAAAAATTATAGACATTTCTGGTATTTCCCATACCGGTTTCAAACACCCCAGTTAGTGTCATCATCAGTAGGATTTTAAATGTCGGTTTGTCTTGTTAATGAAAACTGTTTTTTATATACATATGTGAATATTTATAGTTTCTACAGAATAAATTTTGACAGCTTCCAACACTACAATTCTATTTCTAGCAATCTCAACCTCACATCATACTTTCTTTCAACTTTTTTGTCTCTTACATTATTTCGCAAAGTTTTTATTGGAAGATTCTGAGAATTTTTCTATAGGAAATGTGTGTCTGAATATGTAATTTTTTGTTTTTTGAAATGGTGACTAAGGATTTTCCCTGAAAAATGCCTAAGAACCTAATAATTTTCTAAATGAAAAATGTTTCAGAATCTAAGAAATTGCCTTAGAAAGCATTAGATGGAAATGAAACCGTAAAATTTTTCTATCGAAAAATGGTATAAAATTTAAGATTTGATTTTTAGAAAAGTGTATCAAAATTTCTTAATACATTGTTTCAGAAACTGATAATTTATTAGAATCTAATAATTTTCTTTTCCGAAATATGTTTCAGGATCTGAGGATTTTTGTATGCGAAAAAGTTCTTAGAATCTGAGAAATATTTTAAAATATGAAAATTATATTAGGGATTTTTTATAAGAAAAGTATATCAAAATTTGGAAAAAATTTATTATAGACAAAATGTCTCAGAATCTAAGATTACACAGGCCGACATAATTTGGAAAAGGTCGAAACCCCGGAACTAGGTTATACTTTTCTAAGGGTTTCAGTATCCAAATCTGTACTCAGAATTTCCCCATCACATTAGGTTTTTGAGATATTTTCCTTTTAAGTTGAAAAACCCCTGCTTTTCGCCATATTCGAGACGTTATAACTACGCGATTCCACCGTTTTTTTTATAAAACCTGATATTTAGTCTGAAAAGTCGAACCCTTACAAAAGTATACTCGGTCTATGGGTTAAAAATTTGTTATCCTGTGTTATTTCTATATAGAAGAGTCTAAAAATTTGCAGATTCAAAGTTCTGAATCTAAGAACTTTTCTACAGAAAACACGATCTGAGAATTAAAGAACCTTATTATTCTGAACTGAATATTAAAAATATTATAAACACACAACCCCCCCCCCCTCACTCAAACAAAGTCAATTGCTTCCGATTGTCTAAAATTGTTTGGGTAAAAAAATCTCCCCCCCCCCCCCCCAGATAAAATTCCTGGATTCGCGCCTGATATCTATCTCTCCATCAGTGATATCTATTTATCACGACTCAAAGCCCCTCCTTGCACACTCATTAGCCAATACATCCGAGCGAGCTACCAAAATTTGTACAACCCAGATTAGCTTGACTGTATGCTAACGGATGTAGCGAAAGGATTGGATACAGTTCCTAACGATTCCCAATTACACCACTTTCGTTTCCAAAGACTCCAAAGCAGCGATACTATCCATGAAAATTATCTGCCCGGCTTTGTCAATTGCAAGTACCTCTGCTTGGAAAACACTACACTTGTCCAAAAGTCTCAATGAGGCTCCTTACAAAATATAATTTTAAGAATACCCAGCAAAACTTTGGTAATGGGTAGTGATTATATAACACATTACCAGGTAATGTATATACCTTATTTGTAGCATTATTTTAGGATGTCTTACCAAACATTTGTTCCACAACGTATTATTTTAAAGTGAAAAATAATGCATTACTAATAATTTGCTACGTAATGCATGATTATTGGAAAAAATATATTTCATATTTATTATTTCTAAACATTAAATCGTGGATGACTTATATTTGGTTACATTATGTATTATTTGAAAGTTTGAAATAATGCATTATTTATAATTGGATGCATAATGCATTACAATAACATAAGAAATAATTATTTTATAAAAAAATGCATAAGTTAAAACTAGAGATGGGCTCACGACAGGAAATTTTTAACGACACACACTCACGAGCATATTTTATCTACTTACACTGACTTACAATCACGTGAGTAAATTTAATACAAAATTACTTTTTCACTACTCGTAACACCTTATATATTACGTTCTGGTATGCTATATTATATACCTTACTCGTATGCATTACTTTGAGTCTCATCGCCTGTTAAAATCATCAATGCTGCAATGTATAAAATAAGAGATCCTATACCATATTTTATACCTTATTTGGTAATCTAAGTTTTGCTGGGTATTTTGAATTTTGCCAACCTTAAAAAAAAATAATAAATTAATGAAAAACTGTCGAAATTAAAAGAAAAATAAAATAATCGATTTAATTTAATGGCACTCATTTAACTAAAAGCAATGACAATGAAAACAACACAAAAAAACTGTAATAAAGAAAATATTTGTCCAGGATTAATTTTTAAAAGGAAAAGAGTGCTATAATACAGCCTCGCCTTAGAATATTTTTTTTTATAAAAAACAGCAGCATAAATACATAAATATTACACAACTTTACGCCGTTGGGGTCACCCTTCGTAAATAGAGTTTTAAAATAAAAATTTAAATTTACTCTTCTATGTACTTCATCATTGAAATATATTTGGAATGGGTGACAGTAAACAGGAGACGGAGGATAACGGAAAACCACAAAAACCGCATTTAATCGCCACGGATCACATTGCGTTAAAACCGCGACGATAAATATGTGCTTTTGTTTTTTTTATATTTCAGTAACGCGTTATTCCAATGAAAAAACGATGATGAAGAAAAAAGGAAAATATAAAAAAACTGGTATAACTAAATAAAAACCCCTGTCCTGTGTTGGGAAAAATTGTTTATCGTACTATTAATATTATGCAGAGTAGTAAAGAATGAATAGTTGTTTGAATGACCGATTGAAATAAAACTGATCCAATAAATTTTTCAACATTTTTTGGACCAACTCTAGCTTACAAGATTTGGCACTACAAAAATGTGTTGTTTGTAACAGTTTTCAGAAGGAAAATTGTTCGTCGAATTTAAATATTTGAACCAACAAACTTTGTTAGAATGAAGAATGAAATTTCAGAACTTTTGGACAGTTCTTAGATGAAGATTTGTAGGTGTACAATATAAGGGAGGGAAAGTTAGTACTTTAGTACTACTCTACTCACTCTCTAATAAACCGTACTCCCGCGACTGATTTAGTACCTTTTTTAAACCAGACGTCTTCATATAATTGTTCAACAAAATCTAAAAGTATACCAAAAATTCTGCCAATTTTCATTGAAAAAATGCTTTCATAGCTTCAAATGTAGAAAATGTTTTATTTAAATCAAACTTTTATGGATTTTTCTAAAAAAATAAAACAAAATAAAAATAAATGGATTAGGATGTTATGTATCGCCATTTTTGTTAAAGACAATAAAACGAATGAAGGACTTATATTTGCGTAGAGTGATTGACCCGAGGCTGCTTTCGACTACGCAACGTGCATACAGTTGTTAGTTTCGAGAGATCGCTTTCGGTAAAGGAGTACACTATGGTGGCCTGTCTTGATATATAGGGGGCTTTTAATAATGTCATCCTAGACTCGATAATTGGGGCATTGACTGGGAGTGAAGCGTGGTATCGTTTAAATGGTGGTAAATCTACTTGCAAATAGACGTAGAACGTCTAAATTGGGAGCGTGCGTCATATCTTGATTTGTCAATAGGGGTACACCACATAGAGGTGTTCTTTCGCCGCACTGTGGCGCCTTTTCCCTAAAAGCGTTGCAAAAATCCAAAAATTGACAGAAGAATTTGATAAAATGAATGATTACATCTGATTGAAAACTCCTCACTGATTAAGAATCCAAAAACATTTTTGAAATCGGATGAAAATTATGAATTATAGAGCCACCCAAAGTTGGCAATTTTTCAGTCTGCAGAAAAAAGTTAAAACTTAAAAAAAATATATCATCTTTTAAATTGAATTTCAGGCAAACTATGCAACCGATCATTATTTTTTTGGTGTCGTTTGAAAGGTATGTATATTAATTCAAATGAAACGATATAAAAAACGGGTTATTTGGGCGAATACTTTGTTTTTAGGCGCAGTTTTGCAAACACACCATATTTCGGTCTGTTTTTATACTTTATAGAATAGAACTAAAAAAGTGACGGTTTGTGATGGGAACTATTAAACAGAGGATACTTAGTATTTAATACTCTAACTTATTCAATAAAAATTGGGTGCCCGTACTTGCCCGTGTACATGAAAAAACAAAGAAACTGTAACAACTTTTACTACGAAAAGGAGATATTTTTAAAATATCCTAACAGATTTTGAGCAGTTTTGAGATACACTGGAATTTTTTACCAAGCTTAGTAGATGTATTGGTCCTTAAATTATTATTTTGTTTTTTTGGCTTTTCTATTTGCTTATAATTCCTAGCGGAATTTTTTTTTTCTATAAGTAACCACTTTGACGAGCAGTAACTCCTGAACGAATTAAGATATTTTAAAAGTTAAAATTTTGAATTTTTAATAAACCAAAGTTAAACATAATTATGTTTCATCTCGGAATTTTAAAGAATTTTTTAAATAGACAAAGGTTTGTGTACAAAGAAAGAAACAAACGTTATCTAACAAGGTTTTTAATAAGTTTTTAATTAAAAAGGTCTTAAATTTTTTTTAGTCCTAGTGAATAATCTGTTAAAATTGAACCTACTGCTAATTACAAATAAAATTAGTGTTTTGAATTCTCATTGAGTTTATAGTTCTTTTTTTATATATTTGAAAGTTTCTAATCATCTTTTTAAAATTTGCCTATGTCTTTAAGACATAAACATACTTGGTTAGTTTAAATTTTAAATTTAGTTTTAATAAAAAAGTTTCACCTTTTAAACTTTAAAAGGTGAAACTTTTTTAAAATATTTAAGTAAACTTTTACAGGGCACAATTAAAAAATTACTTAAAAAAAAACCAAAAAAAAGTTCAAGTAAAATTTTAGTTTTATAAATTGAAAATTTACTCAAATTTGTTGGTAACCATTTATTAAATTTTAAATATCAAATGGTTTTCTGGTGCAAAATTGAGTAATATTTTACTCAGTACCGTTAAAAATGTCCTATTTTTTTTTTTATTATTTTTTTTCTGTCATATTAGAGTGGTATTTTTTCGAGACTTTTAATATGCATTGTGATTATTGTTGCGCTAAGTCTAATCGGTAAGTCAAAAACGCTTAACGAGAATACCAGCGTGCGGATTGACTTAATTTGACGCACAAGAAATTACATTTTAAATGATTTTTAGATTTACAATTTACAACAAAAGAGGTCAAAAGGTGTCCGCCTATTACAATGCGGATGCGCTTTTCTTAAAGCTAAAGGAGATAAAATTCAAGTGCGTATTAAACATTAAAAATGCCTTGATAACTTCAAAACTTATAATTTTTGCAACGAAAAAAAGTCAAAACGAGGCACTGTGCTGCAGTGGGCTAATGGCCATGCGAGCTACTTATTTTTAAGCTGAAGGGGTTTCTTTCAACTGCTTTATAAATCTTGATAATATCTTTATTACTTTAAAATTTATAATGCTTACAACGAAAAAAGTCAAAATACGACACTGTGCACAGTGCCGCGGCCTTGCGGCTCATATATTTTGAAGCTAGTGGAGTCTTCTTTCGAATGCTCTTTAAATTTTTAAAATATCTTCATTAGTTCAAAAGTTATGATTTTTGCAACGAAAAAAGTCCAAAGGCGCCACTGTGCGCCGCTTCTTTAGAGCCTCTCACTGAATTTAATGCTGCTCTCTACAGAAGCACGTGCTTGTCATGTTGTCGCATATGCTCACGATGTCGCGATAGCGGTAAATGGAAAGCACCTGCCACCATTAAGGTCCTATAAAAGGACGTTTTTCAGGGTTCTCCGAAAGATAGACCGAAAGGACAAAAAAGTGTGGTCTGTGAGTTATTCCAACTAAAACAGAGCTTGTCTTATTTACAAGAAAAAAAGGATTCCTTCTTCTGTGTTCACCAGGCAAATATGCTGGCAATAAAAGAAGTGGCTGAGTGGTTGAGTTGCAATGACTTGTCTAGTTCCTGGAGTCAATGTTTCTGAAAAAATTTCTGCCTTTATTTGCCGCACGTCTTTAAATGAGATGGCCAAGCAGTTTGACGTACGACTCGTATGTCCAAGGGCACAAGGACATTCCAGGGGGTTGCAAAGCCGATAAGCTTGCAAGACTGGGAACTAATTCTCAGGTTCAAACAAATTTGGCGTTCTCATAATCAGAAGCGCGCAAGTGAGCTGATATCGCATCCAAGAGGGGAAATTACGATGGTGGGTGCTGTGATTACCGGACACGTTCTTATAAAAAAGCGCGCAGAGTGCTAAAATGTGCCGTCAAATGAGTTTTGCTTGAGTTGCGTGGATGAAACGAATTTGGAAACTATCGAACACTTTATCTGCCATTGCCCGGCAATTTCTTGTCGTCGACTTGCTTTTGTGGGATCTAGGGTGCTGCACGATCTTACTGATTTGTCGGATGTCAAAATTCAATTTCCAAGAATGATGACAAAATTCAATTTCATAAGAATCTCAAATTCGTAATAAAATTTAGTACCGTCGGGTTTTAAAAAGTACGTTTTTTATTGAGCTTTAATTTCATTTCAAAATTCCGATTCTCCATCCCTGAGGTGTATGAACGTGTGCTCCGATCTTCTTGTGATTTTCGTGCGTGTGCAATGTTTCTGTCAGAGATACAGAGATAATATTGTCGAGGAAGTAATGGCCTTGGAATCCGACACGATGAAATCGGGACTTAAACGATCCATCCTCCTAATCCCATAGCACACGGTCAGGCGAATGCGGGTCTATGGACATAGTAGGGCTACGAATCGGCTGATGCATGTGCAAGAAATGGCTCAGAATCGGAGGGGATCATTTGAAATTTGGCTCAGATTCGGCAGTGAATCATGTGGAATATCATTCCTCCTACGCAATTTACAGATGTAATTCGTAATATCAATTGTGATTTTAAGATTTAACTTGTAATTTAAAGATTCCATTTGTAATTCGTAAATTCCAATTGATATTCGAAGATTGCCACGTGCCATTCGAAAATTCCATTTGTAAATCTTAAAATTCGAAGCTTTCAATTGTTATTAATTGATTCTAATTGTAATTCGTAAAAGATCAATTGTAATTCTAAATAGAGCACTATAATAGTTCGTAAAAAAATAAATTTTTTTGAGTAAAAGAACAATTGTAATTCGAAAATTCAACTAAAATTCCTGAAAGATTAATTATTAGTGGAGAGAAATGAATAATATAATTCAAAAAAGATCAATTGTACTTCGTAAAAGATCAATTGTAATTCGAAAAAATTAATTGTTAGTTGTAAAGATCAATGGAAATTTAAAAAGATCAATTTTAATTCAAAAATTCCAATTGCAATTAATAAAAGATCAATTGTAAAAGATCAGTTGTAATTCGCAAAATTTAATTGTAATTTGCAATATATATCTGTTCCTTTAAACTCCTACAAGGAGCATAGGGCCAATTTGCAATAGATCGATTGTAATTACGATTGGAATCTTCTATTTGTAATTGAAGTTGACGAATTACAACTAGAATCTTCGAATTTCAATTTGAATTTACAAACTAATAATAATAATTTTTAATTGCATGATGTCTTCGAATTTCAATTGGAATTTACGAATTAATAATAAAAATTTTTGATCGCGATTCACGCGCTATCACGCGTGAGTGTTACTGAATTCAATTTTACTCACGTGATTGTGAGTGAGTGTGAGTGGAGAAATGCCAACTCCACAAATTTTTCAAAAATTTAAAAAAAAAAAATTAGACCACGTATCTAATTGCATTTGCCATGCTGAACACGAATCTTGTAAAGATTTTGATGTTTAATGACTGGTTTTCGAGATATTGCCATTTTGAAAATATCGGTAAATAATGTTTGCAAAAAAAAATAGCTTATATTTATGTAACTTTAAAACTATTTATCAGATTGAAACATTAGCTAGTTTGAAGTGACCCTTTTACAATACATCGTGAGTTACAGAGTTCCAAAGTTGACCACCCTGAAATTACAAGGGTTTCGGAGCTAGTAACTTTTAAAAATATGCAAAGAGTTTTAATTTTTTTTCAGTTTTTGCAATTACCGTACTAAGGATAACAAAAACCAAAAAAAAAAAAAAATTATTTTTATTTTCCGACAAAATATGCCAACTCTAAAAAAATATTTGTTTTTTTGATATAGTAATAAATGCCATCTCTGAAAAATACGCAAACAAATGCAAAATATAAAATTTTTGGCATAGGAAAAAATTATTTAGAATATATAAACAATCTTATGGAAGGTACATTGTTAATTTTTACAATACACCCACAAAAGTTTTACAGTAACTATATACGGTTATTTAAAAAGTTTTTAGTTAAAGTTGTTTTGAACGTTTTATCGTTTGTTTTTCAAGGAAAATAAAATATTGAATGATTTATACAGTTGTTAAAACAAAAAACTACAAAAGTTACGGAAAAATATTTTTATCAGTTAAATTATTTGTGACTGATTATACCGTATAATTTTACAGAAGTACGGTTTTTGTAGTTTGTTATTCAAAAAATTGTATTTTTACTTCACAAAATAAAAAATTGTAAACATTTAAAATAACTGAAATATCGTTTGATTTTACGGAATGTCTAGTCATTTATTAACGTTTAAAAATATCTAAAAAAGTATGTTTTTTTAAATGAAATATAAGTAGTCCGTTTTTTAAAAGAAAAGACGATTGTTTTAAATGTTTTTTCAGTTGAATTTACTTACAAAATATTTTAAGTGAATATGCGAAATAAATAGTTTTTTAGCTCTCCTAAACAGTAAGCTTTTTCGAGTTGGCATTTATTAAATATAGTTCGACGATATGTATTTTGAATTTCCTGAACTAAAGAAGCGTCACCTCAAGCATCTTTGTTTTCGAAGATTTTTCACTGACGTCTCTCGGAGTACACTAGCGGAATATCGAATGTGCCAAATCGATCCGAATATAAAACATTCGAGAAAGCTACCCAATTGGTGGGCACTCATCCCACCTAATTTTTTTATGGCATTCCACAAAAACGCGAAGTTACCAGACAGAGTATTTTGCAATAAGCATTATAGTCCAACGAGCGAATACGAGGTTTTGGTTTCGCGAGCAGGTTTTGGTTTTTAAAACATTCAAGACTTTCAATCGAAGACTCAATTCTTTTAATTCACTGACACTACTACTCGAGTACAATTTAAACAAGTCATCCTTGTTGTTGGCCAGTATTATTTAGCTTAACTATGCACAAGAAAAAAATTTAGGGTGGGACTAAATTTGCCATTCACCCACTAGGATTATATGTAGATGCCAAATCACTGGACTTGTGAAAGGGAGTCTGTACGTGCGTGTATGCTGTGCACTTTAGATGTTTCCATTTTTATTCCTTATTCTCACTTAAATGAAACGTTTTACATAATAATCGTAAAAAAAAGAAAATCAAAACTGAAATTATATTCAATTTGTACGCGATTTATTTTTTTTATGTTTTTAGCTCAAAAGAATAAAAAAAATCTAATGAAATGTGCGAAACAGTTTATTTAAGTACATAAATACGCATAATTTGTAAACATTTGAATGAATTAAAGTATAATGTTTATTTAAAAATAAAAATGCTCGTACAACACTTGTTTAGAATTATTATTTTTGCTGTTTTTTTTTTTTATTTTCTCAAAACAAATGCAAATCATTATCATTTAAGTTAATATTTCAAGTTATTATGAAGTTTGTTTGAATATTTTAAAGTCAAAATTGTCATATAAAAATGTCATCTCATTAAATTATATTATCATTGGCTACACTGAAAACAATTTTTTTTATAAAATCGGATAATTTTTTTTATACCCTCCACTCTAGTGATAGAGGGTATATATAAGTTTGTCATTCCGTTTGTAACACCTCGAAATATTGGTCTAGGACCCCATAAATTATATATATTCATGATCCTCGATCGATTTTAAGACGATCTAGCGATGTCCGTCCGTCCGTCCGTCTGTCTGTCTGTTGAAAACACGCTAACTTTTGAAGGACTTAACGGAGGCTCCTGAAGTTTGGCATATATGTTGGGCATTTACCTGGTCAGGTTGGTATTGCAATCCAGCGAAATTGGTCCAGTGGTTCAAAAGTTATGAGCAAAAGACTGAATTTCGGCAAGGGTTTTTCGTGAATTTTTGAGATAAAAAGCACTATAACTTTCGAAAAGCAATTCTGAGGATGCTGAAACTTGGCATATATATTTTGCGTTCCTCGTTCGTATTGAATTTCAGCCAAATCGGTCCAGTGGTTCAAAAGTTATTAGCAAAACCGTGAATTTCAGATTAGCTTCACCTAAAATTCACGTGTTGAAAACCCGTTAAACCTGTTTTAAAAACATTGGTAAGTCACAAAAATATTTTACAACGTATTTTTGTCACTCAAAAATATTTTTATACCAAAACAAAAAAAAAATACACTCAAAAAAAAATTTTACACTCAAAAAAAATTTTACACTCAAAAAAATTAGTAAATTATTTTTTTTTTCAAAAATTACTAAAAAAATTTTTTTTTAGACAAAATAAAATATTTCTAATCAAAACTGTTATTTTTCACGTTAGAAAATTTATTATCACTTAAAATGGGCATTGTGGAGGGTATTCATAGATTCGGCAAAGTCGAATTTAACTTTTCTACTTGTTTTAAATTAAAATGTTTCAACAAATATGTTTAAATGCCTTAAGAGAAATATATTTTAAATATTGTTATATTTATTCGACCTCTAAATTTTCAATCCTATATTAACTGACAAGTTCGAGGCCACAGTTGTTTTTTAATAAATTATTTTTTAATATTTATTAAAAAATTAATAAAGATTAAAATAATTTATCCAAAAAAAACAACTGTGGCCTCGAGCTTGTCAATTAATATAGGATTGAAATATTTTTTATTAAAACAAGCTCTTGCTGTTAAAACAATTGAATTTTAACTCGGCACATCCCAAAATTGTGGTATATAAACCAACACTTATTTTCTCTGTGTGTAATTTACTGGAGTTCTATTTTTAAATTTTCACATTTAAAATGCATAAATATTTACTTACGTAGAGAATTTAGTTTCATAGTTCAAGGTAATTTTTAATATCACCGGTTGTATTATTTTTTAATTGCATCATTTTTATTTGAAAATAAAATTTTTTTTTTTTATATAATTTTTCCTGTTTTTTTTCTAAATAATTTTATAATATTAATTTTAATGCTAGTCATAACAACAAGACAAAATTGCATTTTTTTTGCATTTATCAAATTGCGCGTAAATATTGCAATCGGTATTTTATTGAGCTGAACAAAACTTACTAACCCCCAGTTTCTGTATGACGAACGCACGACGAACTTCAAAAATTTGCATGTATTTTGCTAATGTAACAAAAACAAAATATGTACATACAAATTCGTGACGTTCGTTGTACGTTCGTCATACAGAAACTGGGGGTAAGACTTTGAACTTTTTTGCATATTTAAATTGTACACCATTTACAGATGTAATTCGTAAAAGATCAATTGTAATTTGAAGATTCCATTTGTAATTCGAAGATTCCATTTGTAATTCGAAGATTCCATTTGTAATTCGAATATTCCAATTGTAATTCGAATATTCCATTTGTAATTCGAATACTCCAATTGTAATTCGAAAATTCCAATTGTAATTCGTAAAAGATAAATTGTAATTCGTAAAAGATCAATTGTAATTCGTAAAATATCAATTGTAATTCGTAAGAGATCAATTGGAATCTTCGAATTACAATTGATCTTTAACGAATTACAATTGATCTTTTACGAATTACAATTGATATTATACGAATTACAATTGATCTTTTTTGAATTACAATTGATCTTTTACGAATTACAATTGATATTTTTCGAATTACAATTGATCTTTTACGAACTACAATTGATCTTTTACGAATTACAATTTATCTTTTACGAATTACAATTGGAATGTTCGAATTACAATTGGAGTATTCGAATTACAAATGGAATCTTCGAATTACAATTGGAGTATTCGAATTACCAATGGAATCTTCGAATTACAAATGGAATCTTAGGATTACAAATGGAATCTTCGAATTACAAGTAGGATCTTCGAATTACAATTGATCTTTTACGAATTATATCTGTAAATAGTGTAGAATTTTTTTGCTAATCTCCTAACACTTATAATTAAGATTCTAAGAACTCTAAAAAACAAATGAATGAATATAAATAATATAAGCTTCGTTGAAGACTGACCTTATATCACCGACCGACAAATTTTAATATTTGGTTTTACACCTGCCCCTAATTCTGAAAACCGGGGTGATAAAATTCAATTTTTTTTCAGTTTTTAGATGAAAAAACAAATTTTTTTCATAGAACTTAAAATGGTGATATCACGAAAACTAAGCCAGTTACACTAAACAAAAGTGAACTAAAAATGAGGAAAATTAAGTAAATTTGGGGAAAAAAAATTTTAGTTTATATATTTCTAAAAAATAGGGAAAACAAAATAATTTAATATTCCCAGCAAAAAAAGAGCTTACCATTCAGTACAAAATTCACCACAACTTATGAACCAGATGTACTTCTTCTTCAACTGAAACATTGATGAATTTAATATGGGCGTGACACAGAAAGTATGTTCTTTTTATCGCCACTTTTCAGTAGCGAAAGATTGAAACTTAAGTATAACATATATCACTAGTGTTTTTATCACAACTTCTGAAGTTGTGATCCGGATGTTAATATAACTTGACCTTTTGGAAGCACTTTATTTCATCACTTCTTTAGAAGTACATATTTCTTGGCATTTTGAGTGTGATTATGTCATTTTTATTTGGTGATTTCGAACTTCTAAATTAGAAGTTCTTTTTTCACTTATTTTTGTAAGATTGATTGAAAGAGTATTTTTTTGTAATATTTACACTAAAAACACTGTTCGACAGCAAAAACCTTCCAGTGAAATTTCTATCTGGTCCTTATAGATTTTGGTCTCCTGCTTCCAAATCTACCGTCCAAATTTTTCTAGCACGTACCGTTTTTGAGATATTCGCTCTTAAAAAGTAAAAAAGCACTTTTAGGGGTCCACTGTTACGTATTCTTACGTTGCTTCCACAAAATAGGACTTGATTTCATATAAAATGGACCTCCTGATTCCAAAACTGCAATCCACTATTTTCAAGCATGTTCTGTTTTTAAGATATTCGCGTTTGAAAATTTTAGTGTGATTTATAAAGAATATAAGTGCGTAACAGTAGAGTTTGAGTTTTTCAAACGCCAATATTCCAAAAACAGTACGCGACAGAAAAATTTGGATGCCAGATTTGGAATAAAGACGCCTTATTTTTACTAAATCGAGTTCTATTGTGTTTGAGCAACTTAAGAATACGTTACAGAGGAGACCCAAATATTTCAATATTAAAACGCGAATATCTTAAAAACCTTACGTGATAGAAAAATTAATTTTATTGATAATCTATCTCAATGGTTCCCAACCTTTGATTCTTGCCCCACTGGGGGGCAATTTGAATGTTTCAGGGGGACAACGAGCAAATTTTTAAGATTTTTTTTGTTAAATAAACTAGAAAAAATATTTTTTTAGGTTAATTTTTAAGTTGATTGTTAAAAATTTTTCCTGAAAACTATGTTTAAACGATGATTTTAACAAAAAGTTTGTAATTTAAAATTTACTAGTCGTTAATTTAAAAAAAATTACAAATTTGTTTGTGTTTAGGGGGTACATTGTAGTTTTTTTTTTAACTATAAAGTGGGGCAAGGCACGAAAAAGGTTGGGAACCATTGATCTAACGTATATACTTCGAATTAAAAAAGGACGAATTATAGAGATCACAAAACTATAAAAACTCACGGCGAATTGATTCACAAGTTTGTTTTGACCACAAGCCTATACCTCAATTTTCTAAAAAGCTTAAACAATCTTTAATAATGTGATGCAGCAACATCCGCTTTAGTTCGTAAATGTATTCATTTAATTTAGGACCAACTTTTTTTGATATAAGATATGAAATTTAAAAAATTTATCAATAATCGATTTTCATCTTTTCGATTTTTTAAGCTCTAAATAAAGAGAAATGAAAATGCCATTACCAAATTTTGATACCATTTTTGCAAAACCTAAATCTATTTGAAGCTGGATGTAGAAAAAATTGCATACTTCGTGTATCACCCTCATTCTAATTGTTTCAGTTGAAAAAGAAGTTTGATTCCTAAGAACATATAAAAAAGGTACTTCAAAATCATTAAGCAAAGAACTGGTGAAAGATGTTTTTATTGTTATTTTGTAGCATTTTTGGAAGTGATTTTAAAGTACTTCCTTCGGAATATGAAGTTCAGCACCTATCGCTACTTTGTATGTAGTGAAACCACTAATTCTTTTTGAACCACTTCGTTTATTTTTTGCTGGGATTATGTCAATTTTAACTATTAAATGGGAAAAATTTAATTCATACCAGAGATGGGTAAGTGAGTAACTTTCGACTTGCACTCACTCACGCTTCTCAATCACGCACACTCACGAGCTTATTTTTTCTACTCACACTCACGTAAATTTAAGAAAACTCATACTAACGTTGACTCACCCTCACGAAACCCTAATGTAAACAAAAATAATAATAAGATATTAAAACTTCAAAAATCTAAGAAAATTTTTAGCAAAATTCAAAGTTTTTCCAAAGATTTTTTGCTTTATTCTGGAAGAAATTTATAGTTTAGTAAAATTTTATTTTTTTTCTTATTTTTCAAGACAAATCACACAAACTAGCGCAAAACAAAAACTACTCACTCACGCAAATATCTTACTCACGCACACTCCCTCACACAATTTTTTTTTACTCTCACTAACTAATAAACTATAGAAACGTCAGTAAAATTGAGTTTAGTCATACGTAGTGTTTGGGAATTCACGGACTTTTCAATTTCCCGGGAAACGGGAAAAAAATAATTTATTTCCCGGGAATCCCGGGAAATTTTCTTTATTAATATAAATTTTAAAAAGCAATTATATTTGACTAACTTTTTATTAAAAACAGTTTTATTACAGATAAACAAGTAATTGAAACATAAAAAATCAAAAAATAAAAGTTAAAAATCCTGAAATTCAATAAAACAAAACAAAAAAAATATTGCAACTTTTTCCCCACAAAAAATCGCAAAAAATGGCTAAAAATCGCAAAAAACTTTAAAACTGCGTTATTCGAGCAAAAACTAATATAGTTGGGAGCTCTTTTAATATTTGTTCTGGAAATGTAAATTCTAGGTTCAAAATTTTTATATTTTTTTGACATTCTTAGCAAAATTATCATTAACCGACGTATATTTCTTGACTTTTTAAGTTTTTTCATGATATTGTCATACTTTTTACACTTGGTCAGTTTTCCTATGAATATATATTTGCACTGTTCTTCCAAATAGAAAAACTACAAAAAATAGCAAATGTAATTGTACCTGTATTTAAAAAAATATTAAAAATTAAATTAAAATAAACGTTTTTTATGTAAAATGGTTTATTTTGTAAAATTCCCGGATTTCCCGGGAAAAATTAAAAAAATTCCCGGGAATTCCCGTCAGTCTTTTCCCGGGAATTCCCGGGAAATCCGACCCGGAAATTCCCGGACCCCAAACACTAGTCATACGTGATCAGGCATATGGGCGTTTAAAAAAGCACCTTTTTGACAATATTGACTTTTACCGTTTTTAACATTTTTGTGTTCGGAAACCGAAAGTCGTTCGGAAAAACTTATAAAAACAACATTGTTTATAAAATTATGAAGATTTAATTTTTTTTTTTAAATTTCAGCAAAAAATATTGAAAACTGTATTTGAATGCTCTTTTTTCCTGGGAAGGACACCATCGATTTCCAAAAACAACATTTTGTATTAAAGTATAGAATGTCCTTTTAACGCTGTTAAAATTTCAGAGAGGTGTTTTTTCGTATTGTTGAGAAATAAATTTTCAAAGATTGTTAGAAAGCCAAATATTTGATTTTTTTTTCAAATTTTGGCAAAAAATCAAATAGTTGGTTTTAGACAGTTGTTTTGTGTTTTTTTATACGGAAACCGTTAGTTGTACGAAAAAACTTGAAGTGATAATATTGTTGATAAAGTTATGGAGATTTAAAATTTAGAAAAATTTTTTTTTTTAAAGCAATATTGGAATGTCCTTTTCTCCTGTCAAGGACACCATGGATTTTCAAAACTAAATTTTTTTTATAAAAGTTTAGAATATCCGTGTAACGCTGTTAAAATTTCAGTAAGGTGTTTTTCGTGTTGTCGAGCAATAATTTTTCAAAGTCGAGCAATAATTTTTTTAAAAAAATCAAATATTTGGCTATCTAACAAACTTTGAAAATTTATTGCTCAACAATACGAAAAAACACCTCTCTGAAATTTAAATAGCGTTAAAAGGATATTATAAACTTTTATACTTTAATTTATAAATTCTATGAATTTCGTTTATTGGAAAATAGAAAAAAGACTACAGCATTTTTTATTTATATAAAATAAAATTTTTGGAGCCTTTTTTGACCAGATTCGGCTTTATGCATCATCCTTAAATATGTAAAAGTTAATTTTTAGGGTGGTTCATCTTTAATTTTGTTTGTCCAAATACGGAGAAGGATGAATATATCCTTATTTATGTAAACTTTCCTAAAACCATGAAAAAAAATCCACCTTCCTTATTTAAATTAGTTATAAAAAAAACTGCAATTTATTTTCATAATTTTTAAATTTAACAAAAATAATTGTTCAAGTTTATACTTTTTAAAATAATGACAAATTACTTTGCAGATAAGCTGCTCTAGAAAAAAAAAATTAACTCTTAAGAATTTAAACAAAAAAAAAAAAAAAGAATGAACACGTAATACAGACCATTTCGTTCCTCCTTTCGTACACTTTCTTAACCATAACTAATTGTAACAGATTTTTTTCTTCACTGGCTTAACGGCAATCATGACGCGAAAAAAATTGAAAAATTATGGAATAAAAAAAAAATATGGTTAAAATAACCCTTAAACCCCACAAAACGGTTTCTTTTTTATTTGCTTTTTTTTTTTTTGTAGACCAGACTATTATTATACTTAGCGTATGCCAATTAAAAGCCTTTGTTTTTTTTTTGTTTCTTTGCTTAAAACTTTAGGAAATTGGAAATGTATTCTCTGGGAATTGTTAAAATTATAATATTAAAGTACTTGAAGACATATTCTTAAGTACACTTATCTTTATAATAGAGTCATAACAATTAATTTTGAGTATGAAAAATTAAAAAAAAAACAAACAAAAGATGAAAAAAATATCGACCATAACATATTTTAACTACATTTAAAATTTTTGTAAACAGTTAATATTTATTATTATTCTTTTTTACATTTTTTCTGTTTAAAAAAAGTACCAAGGACAATTAATGAAATGAAAAAAATATCTAATTTTTCAGAGCTGATGTTAGTTTTAGAAGTATAATTTCGCCCATTACGCGCGGTGAGCCTCAGCGATGTTTAGGTTAAACTTTAGTGTCGACGAAAAGTGTAAGCGCAGTTCGATTTCTACTTGATTAAATGTCACAATACTGTTAACAGCGAAATCGTAGCTGCCCGCATTCGTGAGATATCGCGAAATTAGTGTTTTTGTAATTTCCCGAGTAAAAAAAATGATATGACGCAATATATAATTTTTTATGAGTTCGTGTCTATTTTGATATAATTTTATACGAAAAATGGTTTCATAAGATTTGATCGAATATTATCTAATAATATCAGTTTATATAACTTTATATCGACTTTGGTACGAGTTTTGGTCTAATCCAATGATATAAAATTATATCCAATTATATTAAAATTTACACAATTTTATAAATCGGATGTTTTCTTAGTTTTTAATAAAAAGTTGAAAAATTAAAATTTCAACTTTTCAAAATTTTCAAAAAGCTTAGAAAAATTTCAAAACATGGAGTCATGTTAAATTTAATATAAAACACTTAGAAAATATTCTCATAAAAAATTTGTCCTTGGAAAAACACTTAGAAAATATTTGCGAAAAAAAAAATTCCTTAAAAAAAACTTAGAAAAAATTTAAAAGATGGAGTCAAATAAAATTTTATAGAAAATATTCATGATAAAAAAGTTGTGCTTGGAAAAAACTTGGAAAAATATAAAATATGGAGTCATATGAAATTTTATATAAAACACTTTGAAAATATTCGTGATAAAAATATGTTCTTGAAAAAAAAAAAAAACGTTGAAAAATTAAAAAATTTTAATTGTATTTATTTACAGGTCACAAAACAGTTAACATCGAATTCATATCTTCTCAATTTCACGAGAAATCGCAAAATTAAAAAACAAAATAAAAAATTGAAAAAAATGTTATTTTTCGCGTAAATTAGCAGTCAAGATATTGATTTGTTTTACCACCTTTAACCACATAAAATTTAAACTGCATGCAATATGTTAGTCTTTCTTGATTTTTTTCCTTTATTTTAGATACTAAAGAAAAAATAAATTAATTAATATAAAAGCTTGAACAGTAATTTTTCAATTTCTCGGGAAGTTGATCATCTATAATTTTTCTGCTTGCAGTTTTGTCAACTTTAATAACCTCGACTTCAAACTACATACCACATTTTTGACGTTAATTGAAGAAAATGTTTTTACAGACCAAAAATAACACATAAATAGTAGTTTAACGAGTTTTTTAGCGATATCTCGAAGAATTGAGCAGCTAGAATTTAAATGTTAACAGCCGTATCACCTTTAATCAATAGCAAATCAAACTGCATTTCGTGTTTTTCAACAATGTTAAAGAACTTCGTTTAGAAATACCCTTACCCAAGAAATACCCTTAAAAAGCTGAGCAGCTATAAATTTTTTGTGGGCAGTTTTAATTTCTTCCAACATGTTCAAATCAAACTGCATTCCACTTTTTTATTATTTCTAAAGAACCGGTTTTAAAATATAAATAAATAATTAAAAAAAATATATATATAATTACGAGATATCTCGCGAAATTTAACACCTACAATTTCGATGTCACACCTTTGATCAAGCATAAGTAAAACTGTATACCATGTTTTTGCGAAATTTTAAAGAAACATAACTAAATATAAAAAACAAAAACAGCAAAAAATTAATTTTGCGATTTCTCGCGAACTAAAGAAGATAGGATTTTGATGTTTACCGTTTTGTGACCTTTAAAACTGTATACTCAGTTTGTGAAAATATTTAAAAAACTTCAATGTCAAAATTTTAAAAAATACAAATACACTAATTTCGCGTTATCTCGCGAATGCGAGCAGCTACGATTTCGCTGTTAACAGTTTTGTGACATTTAATCTTGTAGAAATCGAACTGCGCTTACACTTTTCGTCGACACTAAAGTTCAACCTGAACATCGCTGAGGCTCACCGTGTACGAACTCAAACTGGTTAAGGCTATTTGTCACGATTAGAATTTCTATACTAGTTTTGAAATTATTTGCACAAAACTAAGCACTTTTTAATGCATTTATTTGGGCAGAGAAAAAATCATATATTTTTTCTTGTAAAACCTTTACGTCGAAATTTAACAACAGGTTTACTAATCGAATTTCCATACAAAATTTGTTCTACAATCCCCTTATTAAACTTTTTTAACATTGAATTTGATGGTTAAACTTTATCCATTTTTTTGCAATAAAAAGAAAATTATTTTCCTTGACACTTTAGACATTTTTCTAAAAATGTCGAAAATCTTCGTAATATAAAATGATCCTTTAATCCTAAAAGTATGCACTAATTTTTTACACAAAACCTCAAAAATAGTTTTATTCAGTCTTATCGTGACAATTGGCCTTTAAAGCCATTTTTTAAATATTTTACTTTAAAAACATTTCTAAAAAAGTTGTTAAGTGTAGGTTGTACAAACCTCGAAGTTTTTAGGCAAGTCCATGGTGCTCAGATATAGTCCATTGTAGCGTAAAAAAGTTGAAGTGCTGTAAAACCTGAAGAAGTTGACTTTTTTACTAGATTCATTTCTGTTTAAAAAAAATATCCAAAATCACGACTAGATTTTTGATTGTGAACGGTTGAAAATGTAAAAATTGCGATTGTAACATCAGCACAAGTAGACTCTGAGGTCCGTTGTGATACCACGGGACTGTAATACGATTCCCTGCCGTTAAACCAATTTGAGATTCTTATGAAACTCCTTAGATATCGAATTTTGACATCCGATATATCAAAAAGATTGTGCAGTTCCCTAGATCCCAGTGAATGAAGTCACTGGCCAGAAAGTGACGGGAAATGGCAGATGAAGTGTTCGATACTTTTCAAATCTTTATCCATGCAACTCCGGAAAAAGTCATTCGACGGCACACTTAACGCTCTGCGGGCTTCCCTATAAGACAGTGTCCGGTAATTATAGCAACCACCGTCGAAATCTCTCCCTTATGAGTCGTATGTGAAACTGCTTGGCCATCTCATTTAAAGACGTGCGGCAGTTAAGGGCAGATTTTGTTTTCAGAAACATTGACTCCATGGACTTGACCGCGGCTTGACTGTCAGAATAGATGTTGACTGCAGTTGTAGATAATATATTGCAACTCAACCAGTCTGCCACTTCCTTTATTGCCAGCATCTCTGCCTGGTAATTACTGCAATGATCTGACAATCTTCGAGCCAGACTCAACCGAAGTTTCTCCGAATAGACTCCAAAGCCTACTTGTTCGTGCAGCCTCGATCCACCCATGTACAATTTTATGGAGGTTCCACTACCCGGAATGCCCCTCATCCAAGACTCTCTCGTAGCGGTGAAGTGGCGCTCAAAAAGGCTAATAGAGGGAGCATAGTCCACATTTTAAGGTATTGTTATCTGCTTCAAGATCGCGCTATGACCAAAATCCCTGCTTCTCCATTGCAGTGTGCTGTTAATTCGAAATGTTAAAGTATACGCATACTGCCTACTAGGGTGTTCAGTCGATTAATTCTTGTTCGATTAATCGAACAATTTTAGACGAATAATTGTTCGATTAATTTAAAATTGCTAATTTCGATTAAAGGATTAATCGAAGAATTTATGCCGATTAATCGAATAATAATAATATATCGTTGGCTTAGTCGGCAAACCTGTCAAGTCCAATTTTTATACAAATTGAGTTTTTGATGTAGTATGCTAGTATAAATCAAAACACATCATTTACAAAAAACAAATTGCCGTTATGTTGTTTTTTCTTCTTGTTATGCAGTGGTAAGAAATTCTGTTAAGTCCAAAAAAAAATATAAAACATCTAAAGCCACGTGCTAAGTCCAGCTGAAAACAACACACATTTTGTATCGACAAATTTCTTCAATAGATTTAAATTCGACGTTTGTTAATTTTATTAAAAGGACGCAAAAAGAGAGCTCGCAAGGAAAAACATGCTTGTTTTTTGTTTTTTTTTGCAGAATAAAACTTATAAATGCAAAAACTCCAAAAAAAATTTTAGTTGATGAATTTTGGTACATGATGGCATTTCCAAAGCCAGAAAAGTTAGATTTTTTATATAAAAAACATTTTTTTTTCAAAACTTCATTCAAATGGAAAAATTTAGTAAAATAAGGCGCATTAAGAAAAGAAAATTTGGCATTTTATGTGCTTCCATGGACCAAAATTTATCAGCAATTTTTTTGGAATTTTTTAGTTCACAAAATTGTTTAAAGTTGTGAGTAGTTGACCTTTAGTTTAGTAGTTTGTTGATTTTGTTCGACATTAGGTCATTAGTTAATAAATTAATTAAATAAAAAATATAAACATATTTTATTTTAAATTTTTATTTTATTGTCCCAACATTTCAGTCAACATTGCTGACCATCTTCAGAGGGGTATTTAAAAATTAAATAAAAAAAACGAAAAAAAATCACTTTCTGGAGCTGTTGTTTAGCTGAAAGCTTTTGTCAACACAAAATTGTTAAAATATTTTTTAAAAAAATATATTTTTTTTTTTCCAAAAACCCCGAACTTAAACCGCTTGTAGAGGACTAAAAGTAGCCTGCAATTTTTTTTATGATTTTTCCCGTTATCAGCTCGAAAATGCGCACCAACTTTTTTCTATTAGTTCACGAGAGTCACAAATATCCATATCATCGACCCACCCTACGATTTAGGTTATAAATAATTTCTTTTTTTTTTGTCAACAACAATGAAAAAGGATGTAGTATTTTTTATTATAAAAAACACAAAAAAATCAATAAAAATAAAAAAAAAAAAATTACAAGAAAATATGTTAAGTCCACAAAATGGAAAGAAAATCTGCTAAGTCCACATTTAAAATAGAAAATTATAAAGAGCAAATGTGCTAAGTCCAAAAAGAGCCTATAAGTGATCCTTTCTTTTATTTTAGAGTTCTATGATTTTTTGGGGTTAAACAAGATGAACTTAAGAAAAAAACTGCTTTTACAGATTTAAAAAAAGGTAACCCAAAAAAAAGTTAGACAGTTTTTTGTCTCTCCTGAAAAATTTAAAAAAACGGACTTGACAGGTTTGCCGACTAAGCCAACGATATGTTTTTTCTGGAAATATGGATAATTTTTTTAAACTTTTAAGCCCAATAAACAAACCAAATGTATGTTACCGTTGGAATAAAAAAACACAGCCATGTTTACTTGAGTGGTCGTTATTTTAAATTTGTTTTTTGATTTTCGATGCTACTGAAGCTTGGATTTGTTAAACGAATTAAATAAGTACCTGATAAAATTGTGGGCCAAAGCGGTCAACGGCCATACAGTTAAAATCGGTCAAAGTTTCGAGTTTTAGGCAAAAACGCACTAATTTATAAAAAAAAAATAAAATTACAAATTTAAGATTTCCCAAATGTAGTCAGATAATAAATATAAATTTTTTGTGATATCAGTAATCCAATAAATTTGCCAAAAAAATTGTTTTTGAATTCTAACAAATCGCCAAAATGATTTTTTTTTAAATTTTCTCAAACAAATTAACAGAAAAATTAAATTTTGATACATTTTGAAATGATTTTAATTTTGTTTTCTTTTGTTAATAAAATGTTTAAATACTTGTACTTAATGTTGTTTATTTACTCAAGTACCAATTTTTTCTAAAATTCTCGAAAAAAATCTTGTAGTTTAGAAAATTTCTGAATTTGTAATTATTCGATTAATCGAACAATTTTAAAATTTTTTTCGTTTAATCGAATAATTAAAAAATGGCAAATATCGATTAATCGTTTAATCGAACAATTAAAAAACCCGATTAATTGAACACCCTACTGCCTACCCAACATCTCCAATGTTATCAGGTGAAGAAGGATTTCTAATGCAGCCTTAATGTAGTACGAATAGCACCAGTGATGCACATCGAGGCCATTCTCTGTACCTGCGTGATGAAGACACAGTTCCATTTTGTATCTAAACATGACATGATTCCATACAGCAGAATTGGACGCATCACCGCTGTATACATAAATCTTATGAACGACTTAACCCTCTAGTGCATAAGGCCGCTTTTAGGCGGCCCTGTGGATTTGGTTGTAACTTTTGAACGGCATCACTTACAAACAAGAGAGTGGTCGATTTTGAAAGCTAACATTACACTGATTTATATTGTGCTCTTTTTCATTACGAACTTTCTTTTGTTTCCAAATTCACTTTTCGCATATTTATAAACAAAAGAAATAAGGTAATTAAGAATAACACAATATAAATCTGTGGATTGTTAGCTTTCAAAATCGACCATTCTCTTTTTTGTAACTGATGCCGTTCAAAAGTTACAACCAAATCCACAGGGCCGCCTAAAAACGGCCTTATGCATTAGAGGGTTAAGGCCTAAAGCCCCATTGTTTTCCAATGGCCCTTTTACAGGAATATTAAGCAATCGTTGCTTTTATCGCCCGTTCCTCAATATTACGCCTGAAATTCAACTTCCTATCTAGAAATACTCCAAGATACTTGGCCCCATCTAAGAAGGTGATTTCAGTGCCGTCAAGAGAAATAAAATCAAAAGCTGGATTATTATTTTTCCTTGTAAACATACAAGCTCTGTTTTTCTTGGATTAATTCCCAGACCACCAACTCTACATCAAGAAGGCCACCATGGTGAACTCATTTACCGAAAGTGATCTCTCGATGGTACCGACGAGCTCATGAAGAGCTGTTTCCATTGATCTACCCTTCCTGTATGCATGTTGGCTTGTCGGAAGCAACCTCGGGTTAATCACTCTACGTAGATAATTCGTCTATCATTCGTTCCATTGTCTTTAACAAAAAAGAAGACAGACTAATTGGCCTGAAATCCTTCGGAGCTGTGTTGGAATTATTCGACCAGTTAATGCATGCTGTGTATACACTCTAATCAAAATTTGTTGAAATTTATCCAATTTATAGTAGGAAACTGACTCCTACTATAAATTGGGTAATTTTACTCTGAATGAGTAAATTGAATAAATTGACCACTTGTGGTCAATTTAAATAAAAAGAGGTGACTAAAATATAACAAAAAACAAAAAAAACATACGGCGTCTGCCAGCATCAAACTCGCCACCTTCCGTTTTGAAAGTACACTTCTTAACCACTACGCTACGGAAGCTTATACTTTCATCTGGCGCTTTAGTTATTTAACATGTGTGTAAAATATTTTAATTAACGGATAATATTTATAATTTGGTGTGTTTAATTGGTTTGAAATTATTATAGGCATTTAAGGGTACTTTCCACTTCACACTTTTCCAATATTCACATCAAAATTTACCAACTTCCTAAAGATTTTTGGATTCTTTTTTTATTGAAACCTAGTCGTATCTAGGGTTGCCATCCGTCCTCTTTTCCCCGGACACCGTCCTCTTTTTTAGGACGTCCGGGCAGTCCTACTTCTTTTTTAGAAAGTGTCCGGGGTTGTCCTACTTTTTGCGCTTTTCCAATACATTTTTTTTATTACTTCTTACGGTTTGAATTATTGGCATCGCTGTATTTTCGCTTACCAGCAGTAATGTCAACATTTTTTTTTAAATTTTGTATCTTTATGAGAGAAAAACGCACACAAAAAAAAAAAAACACTTAAAAACTCGTATATTTCGAGGAAAAAGTAATTTATGTAGTGCGAAAAAACTACGTTAGCATCACTTATTATCAGCTGTTGTGTGTCTTTAAGTTTGCTCTTCGAAAAAAGATTTGTATATCAAAAAATTATCTGAATTTATTAAAATTCAAAAGTAATTTTCTTAAAATTCCCAGTCAGAAAAATACAATCGCAAAAGCGTTGTGGACGGTTGTACGAGCGTTCTGTATACCAACTTCAAAGCGCCTTTAGATAATGCGAATGATAACATCGATCTACGCTTGGTTTAAAGCGTTTTAAAAGCGATGTAAAAAAGTGCTTTGAGAACGTTTTTTTAAAGTCATCAAAGCGCTTTAAAAACCCAAAGTAAAGAATTTCTGTTTTAGTTCGGGTATAATAATTTGTTTGATACAAAGTGAAATTCGAAAAAAAAATTTTCCAAAAAATTTTCGAAACTTAGAAAATTTAAAAAAAAAATCTAAAAACATTTTTGATAATTTTTTTTTTACTTAAAAAACAAAAAAAAATTGTTATTCAAAAATAGTTTCGGAACTTAGAAATTTTTTTCAAAAAAAAATCCAAAGAACTCTTAAAACGCTTTTCGAATACGCTCACAAAGCGTTACAAAAAAACGCTTTGAGATTGCTTTTTTTTGTTATAGTTAGTGTTTGGGAATTCCCGGACTTTTCAATTTCCCGGGAAACGGGAAAAAAATAATTTATTCCCGGGATTCCCGGGAATCCCGGGAAATTTTCATTATTAATGTAAATCATAAAAAACATTAAAATTTGATTATCTTTTTATTAAAAACTGTTTTATTAGAGATAAACAATTAATTAAAACATAAAAAATCAAAACATAAAAGTTAAAAATCCTGAAATACAATAAAACAAACCAAAAAAATATTGCAACTTTTTCCTTCACAAAAAATCGCAAAAAATAGCTAAAAATCGCAAAAAATATTAAAACTGCGTTATTCGAGAAAAAACTAATATAGTTGGCAGCACTTTTAATATTTATTCTGGAAATGTTAATTCTAGGTTCAAAATTTTTATATTTTTTTGACAGTCTTAGCAAAATTATCATTAACCGACGTATATTTTTTGACTTTTAAGTTTTTTCATGATATTCACATACTTTTTACACTTGGTCAGTTTTCCTATGAATATATATTTGCACTGTTCTTCCAAATAGAAAAAATACAAAAAATATCAATTTAATTATACCTTTTTGTAAAAAAAATGGTAAAAATTAAAGTAAAATAAACGTTTTTATGTAAAAAGGTTTATTTTACAAAATTCCCGGATTTCCCGGGAAAAATTAATAAAATTCCCGGGAATTCCCGGCAGTGTTTTCCCGGGAAATCCGACCCGGGAATTCCCGGACCCCAAACACTAGTTATAGTGCTTTCAGAACACTTCTCAAAAACGCTCGCAAAGCGTTTGAAAATAGCGTTTTGAGACCGATTTTTTTTGTTACAGTGCTTTCAGAACGCTTTTTATTTAGAACACTAAAAATTATTTTTTTGCATATTGTATTGCGTTGTTGCACTTTTCTTAAATAAATTTATTTAAAAAAAAATTGTCCTCTTTTTTGGGTCAAATGTCCTCCTTTTTTGAGGTTGACGTCCTCTTTTTCTCAAAATGCAAATGGTAACCCTAGTCGTATCTAATAAGTGAACAATTTCTGGCCAAATTTTTTAAAAAAATATTTCGCTAACATGGTGAAATTACGCTTGTATAATGGAAATGTGTGATAGTGAAAAGTACCCTTTAGTGTTTATATTAACACATAATGCGTGCTATTCAACAAAAATTTACCCAATTTATAATAGTAAGTTTACATGCATTTTTTAGAGTGTAGATTATACAGTAAAGGGGCTATATAGTCCGACACTTGCTGCATCCCAAACGGGATTTTTCCATTAGGTCCAGGGGATTTATAGAGCCTAAGGCTCCAGATTAATGTTGGCATATTTATTACTTCCGAAAAAATTTTAGATACTTGAGCATCAGAACGTTCCTAAGCTTGAAACGGTGTCATGGAATTGCCCGGAAAATGAGTGTTTAGAAGGAGATCCATCGACTCCCCACTGAAGGAAGACCACACCCCATTAGGATTTTTCTGGTATCCCAGGGTGGAAGGAGAAGAAGCCAGAACTTTGCGCAGCCTGGATGCCGTCTTCTATATTTCCACAGAAGTATTTCCAAGAATTACATTTGGCAATTTTGATCATCTTCTTTTAACTGTTAAGTTGCACCCTGTATGCAGACCAGTCCTTGTACGCTCTTGAAGATTTAGCTTTATTAAAGCGCTTTCTGCAGAAATCTTTTATTTTTGATATTTTTAAAGAAAACTAAAAAACAAGTTTAGCTAACTTTCGTATAATTCGGAAGATATTTTTAAAGGTTTTAAAAGTCTATAAGAAAGAATAAACCTTTGCCTAAATTTTGAGTTCATAACAGTACGGATTGATTATCCGTTTTTTTTTGCTTTAGAGCTTTCCAAAATTGTGCTTTTTGTAATTTTTCCACATTGTTTACAATACTCGAACTGTTTACTTTACGGTATGATAAAGTAACTTGGGGTGGTCACTTTATAATTCCGTGTGTATTGGTCCATTATAACCGAACACGTCTTTTGAATGGTTTTACTGTGATTGGAGGGTGAAAACCATTCAAAAGACGTTTTGGGTTGGGTCATTAAACTTTTCATTTATGAGAAAAAGTCATAATAGGTCAGTTTTCTTTAAAAACCCCTAAATTTTATGAGCAAATAAAATATTTGCATAAAATAAATTTCCAGTCATTGAAATATTTTTGTAAGTTGAATTTTTATGTGATATTTTTACATTTAAATAAAAAAAAAAATTGTTGAATGAATTCATGTGTAAAGGTTAAAATTGTTGTAAACGTGCAAATGACTCATCATAAATAAAAATTAATAAAAATGTTAAAAAAAAAAATATGCACATAAAGTAAGGAGCAACAAAACCTCTACACCACACTCCATAACATTTACCCATCCATACAACTTAACTCCGTAAGTAAAAATCATTCATATCTTTGAAACCGTATAGAGGCAAAAAAATCCAACCTTCATTGAGAAAAAGTACAACACATCAACATAAATATTATGATAAATGGTTTGTGTTACACAAGTATAATCATAATCTGCAGGGGGTAAGTTTATTCCTATTTTTTTCCTTGAACATTTTGACTGCTTTAAAGGACTTTCTCTTATTTAACCGACATCATAAAAAAACACACGTATCCATAAAGGGATGGGATTTTTATATTTGGGATTTTTTTTTTCATGAAAGCATGAAAAGAGCAACATATGGTAAGTGGGTGAATAGGGCAGATGGCGCTTTAGATTTTGAGTTTTCCACTCAATAATAATTCAATAAGAACGAAATAAACAAATTATTTATTGTCATTTTTATTTATTATTAAAAAGTCATATTATTAATTTACTTATTAAGTTGTAGATGTAAAATTTTTCGATTAATAAGGCGAAAATTATTAAGTGGTGGATTGAGGCAACTAAATCCATTCTTTATAAGTGGCAACACTATCACATATATATTATGATTTCGCAGACAGGCGGACGAACGTAAAGTGTATAAAAAGCCTAACTTTTTTTGGTAATTGGGAAATAGTCAAAAGTCACTGAAGCAGTGGCCTATACAAGACACAGACTTTTAAAATGTTTCAGAATCTCAGACTTCTTCAATTGGAAAATATTTCAAAATCTTAGACTTACCTACAGAAACACGTCACAGAATTTGAATGTCTTTAAATCTGAGCCTTTTTCTATTTTTCTCTAAGAATCTGAGATTTTTTGTAAATGGAAAATGACTCAGCATTCTTTTGCTAAAGGAAATCTGTTTAAGAATCTGAGACTTTTTATTTGAAAATATGTAAGAATCTGTGGATTTTTATAGAAAAAAAGTAACTTTGTGTATTTTTCTATAGGAAACATTTCTCCGAATCTAGGAAATATGACTTACGTTAGGTTTAAAGTGGCTGCTGACGTTGTACGTTGGCAAATATAGACTCTAAGGTCCGTTGTGTCCACTACTAGTCCTAGCCGTTAAACCAATTTGAGCTCCTTACAAAACTCCTAAGATATTGAATTTTGACATCCAACAAATCAGAAAGATCGTGCAGTTTCTTAGATCCCAGTGAAGCAAGTCTCTGACCAGAAAGTGCCGGGAAATGGCAGATAAAGTGGTCGATAGTTTCCAACTCCTCCTCATCCATGCAACTCCGGCAGAAGTCATTTGACGGCACATTTAATCCCTCTGTGTGCTTTCCAATAAGACTGTGTTTGGTAATTATAGCAACCACCGTCGAAATCTCTCTTCTTGGAAGCGATATCAGCTCACTTGTGCGCTTATGATGAGGAGAAGGCCAAGTCTGTTGTGTAGTTATACACGTCCATCCATGTGCCCATCTTTGACTAGTTTCAGTCGCGGAACATAGCCTTAGATTTTGCGTGCAAGTTTCTAGAAGCATATTCCAATTCTGTTGGAACCAGTAAGGTAGTTCCCAGTCTTGCAATCGGCTTTGTAATTCCCTGGAATGTCTCTGTGCCTTGGGACCCATATGAGTGTATGTCAAACTGCTTGGCCATCTCATTGAAAGACGTGTGACAGTTAAAGGAAGAAATTTTTTTCAGGAGCATTTACTCCAGAATAGATGTTGACTGCGGTTGTAGACAAGACATTGCACCTCAACCAATCAGCCACCTCCTGCATTGCCAGCATCTCTGCCTGGTTAACACTGTAATGATCTGGCTATATACGAATCAGACTCAATCCAAGCTCTTCCAAATAGCCTCCAAAGCACACTTGTTCGTGTAGCTGCAATCCATCTGTGTAAGATTTTGTGGAGGCTCCACTACCAGGAATGCCCCTCATCCAAGACTCCCTGTATGGTATCATAGTGGTAAATTGGCGCTCAAAATGGTTCATAGACGAAGCACAGTCCACATTATGTGGTATTGGTATCTTCTTCAAGATCGCGCTATGACCACAATCGCTGCTCTTCCATTGTAGTCTGCTGTTGAGTCGAATTGCCGACGTAGCTGCATACTTCTTACCCAATATGACCATTGGTATTAGGTGAAGAAGGATTTCTAATGCAGCCGTAGATGTAATACGCCATTCTCAGACAGTTTCTTTTGTCTCTAAAGCAGGTCACCAGACAATGATTCCATACCAAAGAATTGGAGGCACAAACGCTGTATAAATCCAATAAACGACATTAGGGCTAAAGACCCATCGTTTTCCAATGGACGTTTTACAGGAATTTAAATCAATCCTTGCTTTTCTCACCCCTTCCTCAATATTACGCCTGAAATCCAACTTCCTATCTAGAAATACCGCAAGATACTTGGCTCCACCTGGGAAGGAGATTTTAGTGCCGACCAAAGAAATAGGATCAACAGCAGGAATTCTGTTCTTCCTTGTTAACAAGACAAACTCAGTTTTACTTGGATTAACTCCCAGACCAGAGTCTCTTGCTCATTTAGAAAGATCCTCCAGAGAACTGTGAAGAATATCCCTCAATGTTGGCAGGTGCTTTCTCTTTACCGCTATCGCGACATCGTGAGCACAGTAACATCTTCCTCAATTACTTTTCTAAATCAGAAAAGTTTTCTAGATTTAATTTCTATTTCCCAATAAAAAATTTCTTTTCTATTCTCACCATTTATTTCTTCTTATTAAAACGTTAAATATGTAGGTATGCAATAATATTTACACGCCTAAATTACGCAGCAGGAGTACATAATTTAAAAAAGTCTTTCATTGTATAACTTTAGTAAGTTTTTAAGATTTAATGTGTGTGTTTATTTAAACAAAAGAGGGTAAATTATACGCATATTGTCATGTAATAAACACTTAATTGTTTTCATATGAGTTTTATTGTTTTACAGCGAATTTGAAATAAGTTTGTTTAATGGTTTGAGATATGTTTGTAATTAACAGATAAAAGAGATTTATGTTTTGTATATTTTGCTAATTTGTCAGTGCAAAAATGCAATAAGTTAGCAATGAAACATAGGCAGTTAGGTTCGTAAATGGGCAAAATTCGATTATATATTTTATTTAGTTTGCCAATTTAACACTTTCTCTTGATATAACCTCTAGTTGATATATGTCGATCTGTCTGTGGAAACCACGATGAAGTCCCAAATAAAAGAGCTACCCCCGAAGTTTGGCAAGAATGTGTCTTATAGCTCAGTTCGTAAATAGACAAAATTGGACCAGGGTGCAAAATGTTCTTCCATGAAGAACTTTAAAGCTCTCCTAAAAAAACTGTTTTCTTATAGGTGATTTTGTACAAAGAATGATGTGCAGATATCTCGAAAACTAATAGCGATAGGCAATAGTAGTTTTTGAGATAACGTTATTTATATCAGAACACTTTTGTCAAATACATACAATTTTCTTCCTAAAGAGGAAACGCAAAACTGACTCATAGATGCATAAAGGTGGTGCAAATTAATATGTATCACTGTGAATCAGCGTTGGACAGATTGCTGCGTTTAATGGAGAGGGACAGGAATTCTGGGCTGCTTTTTAGAGTTTGCAGTTTGAAGTCGCAGAAATTTATGCTCGTCTCTCATTTTGTACAGTAGGGGCGTTTATTTATTTCTACTACAGTCATGGCGATCTAACGGTTTCCGTTCTTGAATGCAGGGTGATGCCAACGCTGATCCTACTGTTTCATTACAGTCTTTGCGATCTAACGGTTACCGTTCTTGAATGCAGGGTGATGCCAACGCGTCTATGTATTTGTCATACAAATAGAATGACCCCAAGCACAACATCTACCTTACGACGTCCGATTAACTATATTACACGAAATGCGATAGAATGGAACCCTCAAGGAAGCAGACGAAGAGGATGAGCCGCTTATACCTGGCGAAGACAATTGGATATAGAAGCGTCTAGAATAGGCAAAACCTGGCCTAAAATCAAAAACCCTTCGGCAAATATAACTAATTGGAATCAATTCGTTGAGGCCCTATGCTCCTTAAAGGAACTACAGGAACCAATATATATTTATATACAACATCTACGAACTCTGATGGAGGTTTGTATGACTAAGTGCCAGGTTATTGTGGTATGTGGAGATGCCAATGCTCAAGATACACAGTTTGGAAGCATTGATATCAACAGTTATTTATATATAACAAGGGAAATAGGCCGACATTCTGTAACAGAATTAGAGAACAGGTTATTGACATAACTTTGGTTTCAAATATAGACTCGGTTTAAATTTCAGACAAGAGGGTATCTCAGGAATGCTCTTTCTATCAATGGAGAAAAGGGTACTTAATAGGAACCAAAAGAAAACGATTTAAATTTCGAAGTCTTGTGAAAGCACTGCCTCCTCCAGAAATTGAGAAACCAGCCAGTGCACAAGATTTGGATAAATCTGTTAGTTTACTGACGAACGCCCTTAGGGAAACATATCTGAAATCCTGTCCAGAGCGCTTGCCTCTAAATAAGATTCATCAACCGTGATGGACGCCGGGACGCAAGCTTCTCAGAACAGAAAATAGGAAACTCTTTAATAAGGCAAAGAAAGTTAATACGACGGAAGACTGGGAGAATTATCGTCTCAGCTTTAATTTTTTCAAGAGGAAACCTTCTCATGTACACTAAGGGTGGGATAGTGTTGTGTGAGATTTTAAGCAGCAATATTTGGAAGCGCTAGAACCGCTCATTTTGTGAGGTTGGTAAAAAAAGTGTATGAGCCAAAAAATGGGGGAGGCCGGATAGGATCTAGAGATCGCTCATCGGGGTCAAAGTTGGGCGTATAGGGGAAAAAAT
Organism: Pegoplata infirma; assembly: GCA_963921195.1. Classification (NCBI taxonomy): domain Eukaryota; kingdom Metazoa; phylum Arthropoda; class Insecta; order Diptera; family Anthomyiidae; genus Pegoplata; species Pegoplata infirma. Next base: position 158,844,289 of record OY992536.1, on the reverse strand, counting down.
CAACAAAAAGCCCCAAAACTCCCCTGGTTTTGCTCCTAGAGGGGTCAAAAGTGAGACCGGCCCCCATTATTTTTTCCCCCTGAACACTTTTGCCAAAAATACCTAAGCCCTATCTCCAATCCCTAAGGGGGGTCCCATACAAAGGTTCAATTTTTAAAAAATCTTTCTTCTACCGCTCTAGCTGTCCTAGAAGTCACCCTAGAGGAATCAAATGTATGACCGAACCCCAATATTTTTTCAATCCCAACATTTTCCTAGAACATACCTACCCCCTATCTTCAATCCTTAGGGTGGTCCCCATACATTTTTTATTATTTTTTCTTAAATTGTCATATTGAATCAACTCCTACCGGTCCAATGGTGCCTCCTAGAGGGGTCATTATCAAGACCAACCCCCACTAATTTTTAGCCCCCAACACTTCTTCTGAACATACCAATTCCATATCTCCAATTCCTAAGGGGCCTCCCACACAAAATGGCATTTTTGTAAAACTTGCTCCCACCGCTCTAACTATCGCAGGGGTGACCCTAGAGAAGTTAAATGTGTGACCAACCCCCAATATTTTTTCAGCCCCAACATTTTCCCCAAACTAACCTACCCTCTATTTTAAAGCCTTAAGGGTGTCCCCACACATTTTTATTTTTTTTAATTTTTTTTAATAAAATTTGCGCCTACCGCTCCCACTGTGCCTTTTAGGGACGGGAAATGCAGACTGACCCCCATTAATTTTTGCCCCATACATTTTTTCTGAACATACCTACGCCGTATTTCCACTTTGTAGGGGTGCTCCCCTGGGGAAAACTAAGTGTTTGAAACCAAATTCTGCAAAACGTCTGGACCAGGAGTGCTAATGTTTGCGCGTTTTAAAGAGCAGTGGGAAAATATAAAAGACAAACCGTACAGTCTTGGCATAGAAGATGAGGAAGTGGCAGGCAACATGCCAGCTCAAGTCCAAACTGACATCAAGTTGTTTTGTTGGGCTCGAATAAAAGAAAAGCAACCCAGAGACGACTACAAGGAGTTTCTTGAAATTGTTTTATTATACCTTGGCGAAAATATTCCTAATAAGCATTTTAGCCCACCAGGACCCATCAGTCATGCTCGATGGATGGCAAAAGGCATATATTGCCTAAAAATGTTTTTGTTCCGAAAATATATCGGTTTGGCCAAAAAAGAATTAGGCCGCTGTTCCAAAAAAAGTAATTCACATAAAAAATGTGAAAACTAAAATTTCCGATTTTTTTTTTGTGTTCTAGATTTCACATCCGAATTTCTTTTTCGTTTTGTTTCCCATAAATAAAATTTGGTGAAAGTAAAACGAATGCACTTTTTTCCTTATAATTTTTTAAATTTGAATTATTCAATTTAAACTTCGCATGAAAACGTGATCAACAAAACACTAAACTTGATTTCATGTGATTCGGAAATTTTCATGTGAATTGGAAAGTTGTGAAATACAGAACAGAGGCCTTAAATGCACTTCTTGATGTGACCGTTTTCATCATAACAATTTACGTAAAAGCTTGGTTTAGCGCTACCAAAGCAATAGAAGCTCCAAATAATGAATTGAATTTTTTGAAAGCGATTGCCAATTATGCTTCAATTGATAAGATTCTGTCGCAACGATTGGTGAAGAGATTCTGTGGACATCTCTGGTATCTCAGTGGCGAAGCTGTTGCTCTCGCACTATTTGATCCGAATATCTCTTGTGAAATAAAACGAAAAATGTCGAATGCAATTCGTATATTTGAAGAAAAGAAAGAGGAATTGGAGGAAGAGTTATCTGACGATGAGATGGACGAATCGTCTAACGAAGACAGCGAGGAAGACGAAGACGATGATATCGGGGAAGAAGATGCCTCAGTAGATAGCGGCGACAGTGGCAACAAGGATTGTAATCCTTCAGTACATGTTGTTGGATTCGAAGGTGTGAAAAGAATTAACATGGCATCGAAACAAGTGAATCAAGAACTCATGAAAACTGATTTAAGCCACTACGTCACACCTGAGACTCCAAAATTTTTTGCACGCTTCGGAATAACAATAAATTTCATTGCTTCCGAACCAAATACTTGGGAAATATTACGTTACATGTTGTCAACGACGCTGCCGAAAGAGGCGTGAAATTAATAGAAGACTATAACAACGTGTTGTGCCGTAACGAGGAGGAAAAAATAATTTTGCTTCAGATCGTGGCCGAAAATCGGAAACAATATCCATCACACGATAAAAATAAATTAATTTGATTTATAGTTATATTATTTATCATTTTTTATTATTTTCAAGTTAAAAAAATATTTTTTACGCTTAACAAAAGTTACTATTAAATTACAAATTAAAGACCTCGGATTTCTCGATAAAATAAATAAAAAAATTGTGGGGTAACACCTTGAAGATAGAGGGTAGGTATGTTTGAAGAAAATGTTTTGGCTAAAAAAATATATGGGCAGGTCATACATTTGACTTCTCTACATACATTACTAATTTAGTTTTCCCCAGGGGAGCACCCATACAAAGTGGAAATACGGCGTAGGTATGTTCAGAAAAAATGTAGGGGGCAAAAATTAATGGGGGTCAGTCTGCATTTACCGTTCCTAAAAGGCAGAATGGGAGCGGTAGGCGCAGATTTTATAAAAAAAAATTTAAAAATAAAAAAATGTGTGGGGACACCCTTAAGGCTTTAAAATAGAGGGTAGGTTTGTTTGGGGAAAATGTTGGGGCTGAAAAAATATTGGGGGTCGGTCACACATTTAACTTCTCTAGGGTCACCCCTGCGATATTTAGAGCGGTGGGAGCAAGTTTTACAAAAATGTCATTTTGTGTGGGAGACCCCTTAGGAATTGGGGATATGGAATTGGTATGTTCAGAAGAAGTGTTGGGGTTGGTCTTGATAATGACCCCTCTAGGAGGCACCATTGGACCGGTAGGAGCTGATTTAATATGACAATTTAAGAAAAAAATAAAAAAAATGTATGGGGACCACCCTAAGGATTGAAGATAGGGGGTAGGTATGTTCTAAGAAAATGTTGGGGTTGAAAAAATATTGGGGATCGGTCATACATTTGATTCCTCTAGGGTAACTTCTAGGACAGCTAGAGCGGTAGGAGCAAGATTTTTTTAAAATTGAACCTTTGTATGGGACCTCCCTTAGGGATTGGAGATAGGGCTTAGGTATGTTTGACAAAAGTGTTCAGGGGGAAAAAATAATGGGGGCCGGCCTCACATTTGACCCCTCTAGGAGCAAAACCAGCGGAGTTTTGGGGCTTTTTGTGGATTTTTTCCCCTATACGCCCAACTTTGACCCCAATGAGCGACCCCTAGATCCTATCCGACCTCCCCCATTTTTTGGCCCATTCATTTTTTTTACGAACCTCACAAAATAAGCGGTTCTAGCGTGTCAAAATCGAAAACTCGTGCACTATCCCACCCCTAATGTACACCCATTTCCCGGGTTGCAAGAAAGAGGTGATACTCCCTTGGGTATACTTTAACCAAATTCAATTCCGATAAATGAACTCATAAGAACAATGGTGGATGAACTTAAGATAATGTGGGCTGTCCGTTCCTTCAAGCCCTACAAATCGGCAAGTCCTGGTGGGATTTTTGCGGCACTCTTGCAGGAGTCTCTCGGGATAGTCATGCCAAAGCGTTGATTTATGGGCAGCCTGTCATCTGAGGTATATACCCTCTGAATGGAGGGAGGTAAGAGTGGTCTTTGTCCCCAAAGCGGGGGGTGGATAAACAACAATACCGCAAGGGATTACAGACCTATAAGTCTGTAATCGTTTTATTTAAATCATTGAAAAGATTGGTAGATGTCAATGTGAGAAGTACCTTCAAATGAGACAAATTCAGCAAGGCCCAACACGGCTATCTTAAGGGTAGGAGTGTTGATACGAATTTTTACAAAACATAGTACATATGTTTTGGCATCATTCTTGGACGTGGAAGGTGGGTTCAACAATGCAAAAATATGATCCATCCATAATGCCTTACAAAATACAGGAACTAACACACAGATTACTCTATGGACGGGCAACATAATAAAAAGCATTGCAATTAACTCGATGATAAGTAATGGTGAAGCAAGGAGATTCGTTACAAGGGCGCTTCACAAGGACAAGTAATCTCTTCCCTTCTGTGGAATCTTGTAATAAATAAGATCCTTGAGTTACTCAACGGAATGGGTACCAAGGTGGTTGCCTACGCTGATGACGTTGTAATCCAAATCAAAGGTAAGCAAATTCATGGAATCAGCGCTTAAGATACTCTCGACGTAGGTATGGGAATTAATTCCACCAAAAACAAACTCATCTTATTAAAAAAATGGATTAAGATAGACTGGTTTGCCCTTCCAAAATTGCGCCATTAACATTTTCGTGGACATTCTTGCAGCTCTGAAGGTTTTAGAATCAACCAGTGTAATATCGGGAATCGTAAGGAACTGTAAACAATCCCTTCATCGAACCAGTCAGCACACAGTCAAGCTAATCTGGGTCGCTGGATATAGTGGTGTCGTTAGGAATGAACTGGCTGATGAATGTGCGAGAAATGGCTCTGAGTCGGTGGGGAATAGTTGGAACCTGACATCTCGGTTCCTATAGTGGAATTGATGAACGAAATTAATACGATATTAGAGAATAGAATGAAGGATAGTTGGATATCCCGACTATGTACGCGATATTGCGAACCCTGTGGTCACTGCCAAATACTGAGAGGACAAAAAGTATTTTTACTTCTGGCAAACGGACGGTTTGCTTAAGGTGGCTTCAGACCATAATATTTGTAATAATATCTGTCAAAATTTTGTGTAAAACCTATAAAAAAGTATGGTGTAAATACAAATCGGTATAAAACCAAGAGAAAACGGATTGAAAAATGACAAGCGGATACGTATTCTCATTTTTAGAAATTTCTCTAAAAATGAGAAAACGTATACGTTTTTCATAAGATCAGGGTTGTATTTATTTTGATAATATTTAAGATGTGATGGGGTAAATACGCAAAGGATTTTTTAAAAGATTTTTTGACAAGCGGAGAAAATTTCGTATTATTTAAGATACGTTTTTTCTTACGACTCAGTATTATAGTCTGAAGTGGGCTTTATTAGTGGGAATACTGGCAGAAGTTGTGGGGAACTGGAGAGTGGGAGTCAGTAAAGCACTTGTTATATGAATGTCTAGGTCTGATAAGGACCCGCCTTTAGCATTTAGGGCAAAGATTTTTCAATGACCTGGATTACCTAAACGGTGTCTAATTGACGTCTCTAGCAAAATCAAGGTGGTTTTAAAAAGTAGAATTTTGTGTCAGAGGGGGAGTGGGTAAATAACAATTAAGGGATCACAATGGGGCCCATGGTCTCCAAGTGAATTTGCCAAATAGCGGACGCCACTCCAACCTAAGCTAACAATTTATATTATGGGAAGAAAAATAACCAAATGTCCAAAATTTTGCCAATTAACATACTTTATTCCAAGTTTCTTCAAATTCGAAAGCGGTATTGTCAAAATTTATCACTAGGGATAAGGAGTCTCCTGATGATTTGATTATATTTAAATAACATTCTATTGAGCAAAACAACTACTCCTATATAGCCTATAATAACACATCTCTCATATTTTATTTTAAAGCAGTATGCCAACACTTCCAACCAGCATTTCACTTTCATACATATACATAATATGGAATCAATTTAGCCAAAAGCAACAGGATATTCATATGCTTAATATGACCATATTGGCGAATAGCACAACATCCGACAATTCAAAAATACAATACAAACAACCATTTGCCAACATTAATATGCAGGATATGTACAAAAGAGGCCAATTTACAAAAATATTCAACAAGCTTAAACGTTTCTGTACTACAATAAATGCTCATATGAAATAATCGTATTACATGGTGAATAACCAACCAATAACCATTAAAAAGAAGAAGCAAACATATTTGATAAATTGGGATTTTCGTTTTTTATTTTAAATTTTGTAAAGGCATTTTAACACCCAATATTTAACCTTTAACAACCGATTAGATTAGCCACTCATACTAAAACATTCTTTAGTTTTGATTTTCTCAAAACAAAAAAAAGACCACAATATAAATCTTTTGTAACCCATAGAATTCATTTGACACTATTAACAAATTAAACTGTTAAATGCCACCAAAATATGTATAGAATGTGTGTTAAATGGTTACAAACAACTTCATATACAATTACAAGCATCATCTAAACAACCAAAGAACCAGCCAAACATTCATCCATCCAAACCAACATCATTTGTAATCTGTCCTCCAAGTTAGTACATAATTCATTCATTCAGCAGCACCAACTCAGCACTGCACAGCAGGCGGTATTTTGAGTGGGTATAATCGACACATACATAGATTCTTACATATTATTCACATAAATCGAGTTAACTGTTGTTGTTTTTGGACTTTTTTATACCTTTTAGCTACATTCGTAAATACATACCCAGGAGTATATATTGACCCTTCACAAATAGATTTGTTAATGCGGGGAATTTTCACAGGATATGTTCAACTGTTTCATCCGTATTCGGTTCATCGACAGCTGAAATTAAAAATGAACCTAACCGTTTCTGCTTGGAAAGCAATTATGTAGTGGCCTGTGACCAGCTCATTTTTTTAAAAAGGTGCTAAACTGGCGCGTTTTCACTTTTTCATTTAGCGCCTTTAGCGTTTTCTTTCTACAACAATCGTTTAAGAAAAATATTACCATTTTACAACAGAAACGTCCTAATATCAGTCTTAAATCCATATTTTTCACGTAGTTGTTGTAGAACAACCAGAGCTTCGAAGAATGAAATCCTTTTCGAATGAATTCTCAAAAAAATCAATTCAATTTCCATAGTCAGTGAATGCATTCGATTTCATAAATCAATAATGAATGCAGTCCTTGGAATTCATTCCATTGAATGGAAAAAAATTAATGCATTCTATTTCTTGTTCATTCGATTTACAAAAATCGAATGCATTCGATTTTTTTTCATTCCACTGCGAATGCAATCTATTTTTTAAATAGATAGATAAAATGGAGCCAAATTTTGGTCCATAGTATCGCCGACTCTCTTTACTTACGATGGCACTAATGGGCCCTAATTTTGAATCCAAAAAAATTGGTGTTCCCGAAAATTTTAAAAATGCACATATCAATTGCACTCTACACGACAAAAAGTGTGAAGAGTTTTGGCTATACTATGGCTAAATTGGCTCCGTTTTGCTCTATCTTAGTTAGTTTTTTATGTTTTTTATGCAATAAATGAATAAGCCATTCGATTTTTCAAATTGAATGAAAATAAAATCGATTGCACTCGCAAGTGAATGCATTCGATTTTTAAAAGTCGAATGAAAAAAAATCGAATGCATTCGATTTTTGAAAGTCGAATGAAAAATAAATAGAATGCATTCGCTATTTATAAATCGTATTAGTCTAAAGCGAATTCATTCAATTCGCTAAAATGTGATTGGGGAATGTAATCACTAAATTTTTATTCAGAATGCCAAATCGAATTAAGGAATGAAATCCTTCGAAGCTCTGAGTACAACCAAAGAAATGTAAAACTTTGTTGAAAATAAAAAAATTGGATTTTATAATAAAAACAGATAAAATTTAATTTAAAAATGATGTTTAGCAATTTTTATATCCTCCAACAACAGTATGGGGGTATACTCACTTTGTCATTCCGTGTGTAACGCATCGAAATATCGGTCTAGGACCCCATAAAGTATATATTTTATTGATCAGTGATCGATTCTAAGACATTTTAACGATGCCCGTCCGTCTGTCCGTCTGTAGAAGACACGATACAGTCCAAAATAAAAGAGCTAGACTTCCGAAGTTTGGCACGAATGTGTCTTATATTCCTAGGCAGATTAAGTTCGGAAATGGGCAAAATCGGACCAAGGGGAAAACAATTTTTTGTACTTTTGCTAAGCAAATGCAACATTCTTATCTCAGAAGTAGTTCAAAATCGCAAGAGGAAGGTGCCCCCTAACGTCTCCCACCAACACCCCCCCACCCCATAAAAAAAGCGCCCCTGGATTTTTTTATATTGTTTTTTTTTTACATTTTGGAGGGTATAAAAGATTCGGCACAGCCGAATGTAACACTCTCACTTGTTAAGACTTATTCTGTGAATAGGCCTGATGATTTTATAACAAAATTTATTAAAACCGTTAAATTAAAAATTTGTTGGCGCTTTTAGGCGCTTTTAATTTTATACATATTTAGCGCTTTTTGAGTCATTGTTCTACGCATTTTGCCTGCAAAAAGTTGGCATCACTGGTTCAATGTGAACAAAATCTCCTACCCCATCTGCACCTAGTTTTGTAAGCTCATCTGCCTTCTCGTTCCCGTCTACTCCCTTATGTCCTAATACTAGTGTTTGGGAATTCCCGGACTTTTCAATTTCCCGGGAAACGGGAAAAAAATAATTTTCATTATTAATATAAATCATAAAAAACATTAAAATTTGACCAACTTTTTATTAAAAACAGTTTTATTACAGATAAACAAGTAATTAAAACATAAAAAATCAAGAAATAAAAGTTTAAAATCCGGAAATACAATAAAACAAAACAAAAAAAAATAATGCAACTTTTTCCCCCACAAAAAATCGCAAAAAATTTCTAAAAACTTCAAAACTGCGTTATTCGAGCAAAAACTAATATAGTTGGCAGCACTTTTAATATTTGTTCTGGAAATGTAAATTCTAGGTTCAACACTTTTATATTTTTTGACAGTCTTATCAAAATTATCATTAACCGACCTAAGTATATTTTTTGACTTTTTAAGTTTTTTCATGATATTGTCATACTTTTTACACTTGGTCAGTTTTCCTATGAATATATATTTGCACTGTTCTTCCAAATAGAAAAACTACAAAAAATATCAAGTATAATTGTACCTGTATGTAAAAAAAATATTAAAAATTAAATTAAAATTTACGTTTTTTATGTAAAATGGTTCATTTTATAAAATTCCCGGATTTCCCGGGAAAAATTAAAAAAATTCCCGGGAATTCCCGTCAGTCTTTTCCCGGGAATTCCCGGGAAATCCGACCCGGGAATTCCCGGACCCCAAACACTACCTAATACCCATATTAGAGAGACGAGGTTATTGTTGGATAGCTTTTGAAGTTTCTTGTAACACTAAAAAACGACTTTTGATTTTATACAAAAGTCTCTTAGGGCTGGTAACTTATCACAATATAATCAAAGATATAATCAATGTTTGCAAACGTCAAATTTATATGAAATTGATCAATGATAAGTATTAATCATGTATTAGCTTTTGATAAGTTACCAGCCCGTAAAGCTTTTAGGGCAGCTTGACTGTCGACGTAAAAGTTTATTGTTCGCTCAGCTTCTCCAAGAAACTCTAAGACTGCCTTATTTATTGTAACTATTTCAGCCTGAAAAATGCTACAGTCCAAAGGTAAACTAAAAGATTTTTGTATATCACAGACGTTTGTAGTAAATCCCGCTCCTACTCCCGTCGATTGTTTTTAGTCGTCTGTGAAGATATTTAAGGCGTCATTCGGAATGCATCGCCAATTCGACCAAATTTCTCGAGTCGGAAATTCAGCTTTAAATTTCCGGTCGAAATGTAGTTTGGACACCTTGTAGTCAGTGACAACGTTATCAAAATTGCCTATGCTACTCTGTCAAAAATTTCGGCATCTGATTTGGCTCTTTGAGTCTGAGGCATGACTTATCTTATATTTATGTCTCTATGTACCAACATTAACCAGAGCCTACAAATTTTCTGGACCTAACGGAATAGACCCGGATGAAATGAAGGAGGTATCGGTATATTCTTCACACAGCATGCAAAAACTTGTAGTATATTCCTTTAAAATGGAGGCATTAGAGCTGTCTTCGAGTCGCGGGAGAAACTCCCAAACTTTTAAGGATTTCAAACCAATTAGTCTTTCACTATTTTTATTAAAAACAAGGGAATGAATAATAGACTTATATTTTCGTAGAGTGTTTTACCTGAGATTGCTTTCGCATGTTACCATGCATACAGCAATCACAGATAAACGGAAACAGATCTTTATGAGCTCGTGAGTACCATCGAAAGATCAGAAGGGCTTTCAATAATGTCATTCCGAACTCAAAGACTGTGCCAGCACGGGATCGTGTTAATGGTAGGACATCTACTTGCCAATAGAACACTGACCTGGAAGTATCTGCCATATCTCGATTTGTAAATATGCACACTGCACACACACCAAAGGGAGAAGTTATTTCGTCACTTCTTTGAAACCTAGCACGGAATTAAATGCTGTTCACTATAGAGGCAAGTGGCTATCATGTTGTAGCATATACTGACAATGTCACGATAGCGGTAAATGAAAATGATCTTAAACAATATAAAGGGACTTTATTCCTGGCAATCTAAAAGATATGTATGTCTTAATGGGCAAAAGACTGTGGTCTGGGAGTTAATCCAAGTAAAACTAAACTTGTCTTATTTTTAAAAAGGGGTGTTGTTTACAAGGAAACCTAAGATTCCTGCTTTTGATCCAATTTCTCTGGACTACACTGAAATCACCCTTTCAGATGAGTAACGGGTGAGAAAAGCAACAATTTCTGCAAAAAAAAACAGTTGAAAACGATGGGGCTCTAGCCCTAGAGTCGTTCACTTGATCCATACGGCTGTGGCGCATCCAATTCTGCTGTATGGAGTCATTGCCTGTTGTCCTGCCTTGTAGGCGAAAGGAAGGTTACGTTAGGTTGTAAGTGGCTGCTGACGTTTAACGTCAACACACGTAGACTCTGAGGTCGATTGTGATACCACGGGACTGTAATAGGTTTTCCTACTAGTCCCTGTCGTTAAACCAATTTGAGCTTCTTATGAAACTCCTTAAATATTGAATTTTGACATCCGACAAATCAGAAAGATCGTGCAGCTCCATATATCCCAGTGAAGCAAGTAGCTGAGCAGAAAGTGCCTTTTGGCAGATAAAGTGTTCGATAGTTTCCCACTCCTCTTCACCCATGCAACTCCGGCAAAAGTCATTCTACGGCACATTTAGACGCTCTGCGTGCTTCCCTATAAAACAGTGTCCGGTAATTATAGCAACCACTGTCTAAATCTCTCCTCTTGGAGGCGATATCAGCTCACAAGAAAGGCTTATAAAGGGAGCACAGTTCACATTTTGTGGTATTGTTATCTTCTTCAAGATCGCGCTATGGCCACAATCGCTGCTTCTCCAGCCGCATACAGCCTACCCAATATGTCCATTGGTATCAGGTGAAGGAGGATTTCTAATGCAGCCGTAGGTGTAGTACGAAGAGCACCAGTGATGAACATCGACGCCATTCTCTGTACATTCAGGATGAAGACACAGTTCCTTTCTAGGCGAATGGAAACGATGTTTTTAATACGAAAGTACAGAGAATGTCATCGATGAGCTTGCAAGACTGTGAACTACCTAAAAGGCTGCGGAATTATAATGTGTTTCTATTCCTCTAACAACTTGCATAATCTACAGTTTTACAGACTAATCAGAGATGGGCAGATGGGTAAACCTCTGAGACTACACTACAGATTTGCCCTTCTCTTACTCAATAGCGAGTAAGTGAGTAGATACCGATTCCATTAGGAGAGATTTCGACGGTTGTTGCTAAAATTGTCTAATAGAAAAACAATATGGGGATCATAAAAATAAAGTGGGAAAGGAAATGCTTTGCTCCATTCTTAGGAGCAGCGATGACATGTTCCTTTTGATAAAAGAAGCAGGTGCAACTTTGTGGATACCAAAATAAAAAAACTAATCTTAAAGCTGCACATAATTTTTGACCAGTCTTAACTACTCTCTAACCACAGCTCTCAATGTTACTTAAAATATTATCTTGTAAACATATTTTTATATATTTCAATCTATGTATATCTGAAACTCCGATGCATGTTCGCATCTATCCATTCGTACAATATCATTTTAAATAACCATCATCAGTTTGATGGAAGCATGTCGAAGTCAATTTGTTGGTTAAACCCTCATAAAGAAATATTTCAACATTTTAAGTCTATACTATGTTTTGGGCTTTAAGGAAAATAGAAACAAATACAAAATTTTAATAATAAATTAGTTATCAAGGTTGTCTACTTTTTTTAGAAGAAAGAAACCCTAAATTGGATATTTTTTGTTTGTTTCTTCAATGAAAATTTACAAGAAACCAAAAATAAAATGAAGACTTTCTAGGCCATCAACAACAACACACACGAAAAAAATCCAAAGAAACCGACAGGAAAAAAAATATATAAAATAATATACCAAATGTTTTCTTAAAGTGCAACCTGTTATTTGGAATCATTTGTCAAAATAAGTATTTCTTTGGTATATTTTACCTTAAGTCCTCACACACAACTACAACAATGTTGCATTGACACTCTTCATATAAAACGACAGAACCTTAAACTATTTGTCTTCCTACGGGTTGAAAGTCTAAAAATTGCATCAGAGACAGAGTTTACATTTTATTTTTGTTATTTGATAAACCTCCTGATTTTAATAACAGAAACAAAGTCATCATTGTGGCAGCTAGATAATTTATATAAGGGGAGACATATTATAATTTGCAGTTTTTTTCAAGTGCCCAGACCTTATATACTTTGACAAAGAACGGAAAGATCAATCTATTTAACAATTAAATCTCAAAGTATCTTTGCCAAGCATGTTAAGCATGGTGGTTCAGAAAATGTTAGATAACACAGCACAACTCTGAATGATCTATTAACCTATTTTCAATAAATGGGGTACGATGATCTCAAAAACAGATACACCTTTAATCGGAATAAATCATTTACTACCATTATAAGCCAATAATGCTCATAGCTCCAGTATTTTAAAATTCTATTCAAGAATATTTCGTAATAGCGAGATGAGAAACAAATTTGGAAAATGGTTTTGGAATCAACAAATTTATTTTTAAAACATCCGCCAACTATCGCAAGGACTTATTTGCCGGTCTGTATAATATCCACTTCCAAAAAGCTTTTGCATGAATCATTCCAAGGTTTTCTTTTGAAATCATCACGTCTTTCTATTATCCTGTTAATTTCTAGGGACGTACTAACATATGTGCCCTGTCTTGTGCCTACATTGGATTTACAATCTTCCGAATTGAAGCTATAAGCTGTGCCCTATAGATGACAAATTTGAAACTGCCATCTCATCAATGAACATGTGGCAGTTGAGGTTGGTTCTCGATTTCAAGAACATTATTAGAATAGGTACCAAATGAATTTGTGCATATGAAATTTTTTTCATTCAGTCTGTATAGTTTTTTATTGACGGCATATTGACCTGAAAAACTTTTGGAGTCGCAAAGCAAGGATTTCCAAAAAACTTTATTGAAGATGAAAAAGCCTTAAGTTGAAAAATGTAGAATAAATTTTAATTTCTAAAAATTATAGAAATTTATGGTATTTCCATACCGGTTTAAAACACTTCCCGTTATAAGAGTTATCTTCAGTAGGATTTTAAATGCCGGGTTGTTTTGTTAACGGTTATTGTTTTTCTAATATGTGAATTTTTTATTAACATCATACCCTAGCCCGGAATCGAAACACGGATATTTTTCATACCTTTTACAATACGGGCAGGATGTCACTTAAGACCTCACTGCTACCACATTGCTTGGATATGTTTGGATAAATATTTGTTTTCCATTCATAGTTTTTTAATAGTTTTATACAGAGAGACATGCCAATTACAACAATAGGTGTACAACAATAGGTGTAGTACGAAGAACACCAGTGATGCACATCGACGCCATTCTCTGTACCTTCGTGATGAAGACCCAGTTCCTTTCAAGGCGAAAGGAAACGGTTGTTAATACGAAAGCACGGAGAATTTCATCGATGTGTATCATTGGAGCTTGTCGTACTACACCTAGTGCTGCATTAGAATTTCTTCTTCACTTAATACCATTAGACATATATGTGTGTAGTAAACAGCAACGTCGGTAATTCGACTTAATAGTACACTCCGATGAAAGAGCAAAGATTGTGGCCATATCGTTATCTTGAAAAAGATAACAATATCCACAAAATGTGGACTGTCCTCTTTTCTTGAGCCTTTTTAAGCGCAACTTTACCACTATGATACCATCCAGAGTGTCTTAAATTAGGGGCTTTCGGTTGTAGTACAGCCTTCATAATTTTTTAAACAGATGAATTGAAGTTACACAAACAAGTGGGCTTCGAAAGCTATTCGGAAGAGCTTGTGCCGAGTTCGGCTGGAATATTGCCACGTCATTGCAATATTTGCTAGACAGAGAAGCTGCCAATAAAAAAAATTTATGCATTGTTTTCTTTACAACCGCTCCCAACATATTTTCTAGCAGTCAAGTCCCTGCAGCCAATGTTCTGAAAGCAAGATCTGACCATGACTACAGCACATATTTAAATCAAAGAAGTTTGAGATACGACTTATATGGTAACCCAGAGTCATTCCAAAAATTAGCAAAGCCAATAAGCTTGCAAGACTGTAAACTACCTAAGAGTTTCCTACGGAATTTGAATGCGTTTCTATTCCTCTAACAACTTGCATAATCTACAGTACGATTTTAAATGCCGGTTTGTTTTGTTAACGGTAATTTTATTTCTAATATGTGAATTTTTTATTAACATCATACCCTAGTCTGGAATCGAACCACGGATATTTTTCATACCATTAACAATACGGGCAGTATGTCACTTAAGACCTCACTGCTACCACATTGATTGGATATGTTTTAATAAATATTTGTTTTCTATTTATTAGTTTTTTTATAGTTTTGTACAGAGGGACATGACAATTACCACAATACAATTCAACCATTAGTAATCTCAACTACACCTCCACCATTTTTCAACTCATTTGTCACTTTATATATTTTCGCAAAGGAGTGGTAACTGGAATTGCAATGTTAGTTCAGATGATTTGTGCTGATGATGATAGAATGAGGCGCTATCACCATACAATATGGAATTTATATGATAAATAGAAGAGACTTGTTCTTATAGTACAGTTACCTACCCCAACCGTATAAGGAATCACTATCCATCAACAAATGGTTTTGGGGACACTAATGTGTCGCCTCTTAAACCAAACCTATCTTCACCTAATAAATATAGTTTTGTTTACGTAATTTTTGACTTAAGTAAGATTAACAGCACGCTAAAAATCTAAAACACTTGGGTTGATAGTTCAGAAAAGGTTAGGTAAGCTTCATTTAGCTGGTTCCACATTAGAAAGTTTAGGTCCTTAGTGTAACCAGTTTTGTACGATAATCCGTTTGTCCAACTAAAAGTCCCCCATGCTTTCTTGAGGAATGTCAGAAGTCTCACTATTTCTAAGCACTCCGATCTTTAGTGTGGCAATTATTTGCTCCACCGTCTCCCAATACTCAGGTACACCAATTTGAAAAATATAAGAAAGTGAGAAGTTAGCCTTTGTGATGCTAACTCAAACTACCCGGATTATCTGTTGAAGTCCGCTAGACCAACATGTGAAATATCTGCTTTAAAGCTGCGACCGTCAAGGAAATATTGCCCTGGATACCTTAGGTACCGTTCAGTCTCGTCATTATTTTAACAGTTTTAATAGAACTTTGGTCTAATGCGTTCTGTCATACGCCCTATTAATTCTATTATACGCCCAGTCCGTCACCGATTAGTAAAGATTTCTTCAAGATCAATAAACGTGTGGTTTCCTAAGCACCCGTTCTGTTCAAATTATCTGCTACACCGTCTCTAAATCCTCAGATACACGAATTTGGAAAATATAAAAAAGTAAGAAGCTAGCCTTTGTGGCGTAACTCAAGCTACCCGGATAATCTGAATAAGTTCACTAGACCAACCTGTGGAACATCTGCTTCACAGTTCAGATTATCATGAAAACATTGCCCTAGATACCTTAGGAACCGTTCAGCCTCATTATTTTCTATACAGCTTTAACAGAACTTTGGTCACGGGTATCCCATTCGTTCTGTCATATGCCCTATTTCATTGTGTCCTGTGACTATGTTTACAGACATGCGGATTGTTTAATGGCCAAAACAAAAAAGAATTTCAGTTCTCTTTAACCTCGAAAAATATGGTATTCTATGAGAAATGAGTTGTGTCATCTTTGTCATTCGTTTACTTTTAAAATCTTCCTTCGTTAAATTCCACAGCTCCGCTCAAATATTAACTTAACAGATTCCTTAACAAACTAAGAGTCCTTCGGTCGTCGATCTCAAGACTTTGAAAGCTGCATAGAGTCCTGGAAGGTATAAAAGATTGATGGAATCATATCACGTTATAAAGTCCAGAATTGCATTAATGTCGGCCAAAAAGATACAGCATTTGTCTGGAAGTCTTCGACAAACCGGAATATGAATTTATTAAGGGTTGACCCCCGTCCCTATACCTGTATGCATTTCTCCTTAATATCGCTTGTTGTTTTAAATGCAGACTTAAATTCAGTAGAGTTTTTTACAATTTCTCTGGAATTTCCACCAGTAAAATTTTTTCCTCTAACAGGGACAGTATCTCAACCCTTATGAACCGCTTTGCATGAAACTTAAAATATATATAAAAGAGACAATGTTAAGGTTGGGGTGTCTCTGCTTATCAGCCATATCGGGAATTTAGGGGTTCTAAAAATGGGTCAAAACATGACAAAAAATAGATTTTTGGATTTTTCAGCCATTTATTTTTAAAAGACAAGATGATGTTTGCATATGAGAATGACTATCCAATTTGTAAATTTTGGGGGTATTTATAATAAGACATAGACCCACTATATCTTTATTAATTTTAAGTCTACACGTTTTTTTGCTCTAGACGATATTCCAGTTAGTTCGGGAGTTATCGACATTTTCCTGGAGGTTCACATTGTTTCATAAGGGGACAACGAAATTTTGAAACACTGATACGGCTAATAATCCGAGACACCCCAACATTAAAATCGTCTCTTTTACATATATTTTAAGTTTCAGGCAAATCAGTTCATAAGGGTTGAGATACTTCCCTTGTAAGTTGCTTAGTCAAATAGTACAATTTTGGAAAGTTATTTATAATTCCCGTTCAGTCCCTACGCCACTGAAAACAGCAGCAGTTTGTTGTATCATTTATATAATTTTATTTCATTTCACTCCATTTTATATCCTAAGGGTTTAACAAATGTTTTTGCTAAAAACAAAAAATCGTACTATAAGAAAAAAAAAGTCTTCAGCAACACATGCATTCTAAACCGGAATATTTTGTTGTTTTGCCTGTGAACCTGTTGTTTTTTTCGTTCTGTTTTATTTTCTGCAATTTTAGGCCATTCCATTTTATGCTTTAATTTTTTTCCATGTATTTCCTCCTCAGTACACCTTTATTTTTGTATCTGTATTTTTGTGTGAGTACGTGCAACTATAGGTGAAATCAATTAATCACTATTTGTGGTCCCATCCCCCTTTGTCTGGTTTACTGTAAATACTCATACATATAAATTAGTCTTGGGGTACATGATGTTTTCATACACATGGTAGTAGTACTGGCTACAAACATATTGTATATGGCCTGGAGGTTGTGAATTTTCAGCTGTTTGCAAATACTATATTGTCTAGTGAAAATTGTTTTTAAATACTATATTAGTATGTTAAAACATTTTGAAAATTTTAAATGCAAAAGAAATTGATCGGACATATTTAAGATCTTAAATTATTTCAATTCATTAAATTTTCTAGTGATAAGTTGAAGATAAGATTTGACAAGAGCCTATTAAACGCAAACGTTGCAATTTTTGCAGGAGTTTTGTGTGTAACTGCCTGGATTTACCAACTAGGAGATCATAATTGGATAATTTTTTATATTTTTCAATTGTTGAATAAATTCACAAATTAGGAAATTAAGAAATTCGAGTGAAGAAGAAACCTATTTTGCGACTGAGGTATGGAATGAGAATTATAACAGGAATCGAAATCGATCAAATACGGGCGCATTTTCAAAAACTTAAGAAAATTTGAATATAGGTCAAAATACACCATTGGGTCTTGCGACATTTTTCGCCAGACCCTACTCATAGATTGTCAACAAGTCCTGATTTAGAGAATGAAAATTAATGTCAAATGTTGCTGTCGTCTGCAAAAGAGAAGATAGGGTTGTAAGTTTCACTAAGGTGTCATTAATAAAGATAAGAAAAATATAAGGAAAAAGAACAGAACCTTGCGGTACCCCTCAGTTAAAGTGAAACTTATCCGATAATTCCCCAACAACAACAATAAGTATACTTAAGAAATCATTACCCACACCAAAAGCAATAAATTTAAATGTAAGTGCGTCGTGCCACACTCGAAAGCCTTGCAAATATCCAAATCCACCACCTTACTTTCACCAAATTGGTGAATGGAAAGTCTTCAACTTTCTGAAGGAAACGCCATCAGTTCTCCTGTAGGAGGACGTAGCCATACTGTCGGCCACTGAAAAGTTTGACTTCAGATAGTAAAGAAGTTGGCGATTTACAATGGGTCAACCACCTTCGCGAGATATCAGACGATATTCCTCAGCGTTTTAAGACTTACCTTTTTAGGAATTGGTTGAAAGTTGGCCACCTTCCAGCAGGAAGAGTGGGTACCCTTAAGCAACAAAAAGCTGAAAAGGTTTGCCAATGAACGAGCTAACGCTGCATTAAGCAGCACTACTTTTGCATTAGTGCTTGTATGCCATCGGGTTCCGGTGACTTATTTACGTTGAGATCCTAATTTACGAAATTCCTTCTAGTTCGCATTTTATTCGGATTTTCACGAAAGACCATAATTTTTTGTAAGGGTTCAACGCCGCGATAGTGGCGGTTAACTTTGATTGCTGTACTTATTAACATAAATTGTAAAACAATCGGAGTGTAAGTCATGGGATACCTTCCTTGTATATGAATTACAATGTCATAGAGCTCTCTAAACTTTAAATCATATTACCCCTTCCTACGAAATTGGAAGGTGTTAGTATGCCACACAACCTCAGAGCCGCTTTCTAACGTAAAGCGTTAGAAGCCACTTCATACCATGGCTCTAGAATCTTGCAAAGACTATTCAAAGATTGGTAAATAAAGGGACTTGTATAAATACACGGAATACTAAATCTAAAGAGTAAGAATTCGACTGTAATTGTTAAGAATATCGGGCACAGTTTATTGAGGAAGCACGCTAAACGGCTTCCCGCTGAAGGCCTACTAACAGATATGCATGTGTAGGAAGTGGAAAATCTCGAACAGTTTCTCTGCTTTGTTTGGGGCTTTCTTGACAGAAATTTATACATTCCCAGGCAGAAAAATACAAACGAGCCAATACTGACCCAGTAACATAAACGGTGGTACAAGTATTGCCAGGACGTAGAATTTTTTGTATTTCAGTACTGACCCGGTTACCCAAATGATAACTCTGATCTACGGTTGGCCCAGACGTCCAGACAGCATCGTAAAAGCACTGTAAAAACCAAAAAAACAACGTTGTCCCAATACTTCAAATACAAAAAAATCGGTATTTATTTCATATTTTTATTTATTTTATATTATTTTTTCAAGGCATACTGGAATATTGAATGGAAAAGACTTTAAATTGAATGTTTTAGCACTTTGCTGTGACATCCCAGCTAGGATTCTCTTTTTTGTCTTAATCGACTTTATGATTTGTTTTACTTGTTGCCAGATGAAAAAAAATGTCTTTTCCAAAAAAAAAATACAACGATTATTACAACGATTGCTCATAATCTTATACACATAGCGGATGAGGTAATTAATACAAGGTCCCCAATACCAGAGTTCACAGCTTTTTAAAATAGCCAAGGGTATATTACCTTTGGCTATTTGCTTTTTTCAAGTTACTTGATGCTGCATTTGTTAGGGTTTTTGTAAAAAACTTTGATAACTTCAACCAAAAATTTTGAATTTATCGTAATTCCCATATAGGGTTTCTAAATTCCCGGACTTTTTCAATTCCCGGGAAACCGTTTTAAAAAAATCGTATTCCCGGGAATTCCCGGGAATTTTTGAATTAAAACAAATTTTGAACTTAACCATATAAAAATTGTTATATTACAAAATATGGTCGTATTTTCCAATTTAAAATTTAGATGTATTCTTTTGTAAAATAGTTTTACTAACCTCAAAAATATACGTAGAAAGTTCATAAAATCTATTTTTTTAGAAATATTGGACCTTATCATAGTTTTAGTATTTGCATTGACGTATTTCCACTCCATGCAAAATTTATCACAATTCGGAAATACCCGATTTGCATCAAATGCGGTATTAATAACTTTTTGGAAAATTTTTCTTATTTTGACCGTAAGAAAATTATATCTTGAAGATATATTTAATTAAACTTTCGAATTATTAAAATTGGTTGGTTTAAGGCATTCCGGCCAAAATAAGAACACCAATGTATAGCCATTGTAACGACGCATTTCACTGGTTGCTGGGATAGAACTCGCGGGGGCCAAGGTTCGTTACAAAATATTTTTTTTTCACGGCCGATAGATATCAGGCTTTTACTTCGTATATGAAATTTTAAGCTGAAAACCAGGTTTGTTATATATTTTTAAAAATATCGATATTTTTGCTAAAGCACTATAAATATTGTTGTTCTGAATATGAAATACTAAATTTCGTAAAGACGAAATCATTGGCAATTTAGATTAAGAAAACTTTTGCCAATTTGCAAACAACATTTGAAGTGAAATTTAGTTTGATTCCGTATTTTGTCATGCAATCGATTAAAGAAAACTAATTATTAGGCCTAAATAATATGCAAGCTGAAGCATATCCTCACTAGTTTTTCTTTAAAAATTTTAATTCTTTCAAAATTTTAATGCCATTTTTATAAAATCATTTAAGATTGTGTTAAAAATGTGTAAATTAAATATATTTTTATTAAAAAATTAGCGACGAATTCCCGAAATTTCCCGAAGGAAAAATCCCGGGATTTTAAGAAAAATATTTCCCGGGAATTCCCGGGAAATTTTTCCCGAACAGAAACCCTATTCCCATAGAAAACCCCTAATAAATGCAGCAACAACTTCAACATTAAGGGCGGATTACTCAATGAAAATTTAACTGCTAACTGACGATTTAACGGAGCTTTATGTCAAAATTTGTATGAAAAAGTTAAATTTAACGGAAAGTTAAATGGTAATATAATGATGGTACACTCAAAAAAAAAAACTGTAAAGTTAGCAAAAAAAGCTTGTAAACCTACAGGAAAATTTGATGATTTTGAACCCACAATTTTTTTGCTAAACTTAGCAAAAATGTTTTGCCAATAATTAGTTAACTGATTTTTTTTTTAACTTAGTTCATACACATTTGAGGACCCCATTGGGTTCGGACCCAATAGGTCCAGACCCCGATGGGCCTAGACCTAGTTGGGTTCCATAAAAATCGTCATAGTTTTTGATCCAAAATTTGTGTCCGTTTCGCTCTACACTCAAAAAAAAAAGTTTGTAAAATGACATAAAATCCCCGTGATTTTACGGGGCAGGTTTTGTAAAATATGTACTAGCAAGAATCCCCGTAATGTTACGGGGATAATTTGTAAATTGATTTAACAAAAAAATTACGGGGAGAAAGTGTAAATTTACAATTTTTTTTGTAAAATATTATTGTAGACTTACAAAAAAAAGTTGTAAATTTACGAAATAAAGTAGAAAATCAAAAAATAAAATTGTAAATTTACAAATTGTTTGGTTTAAATACAGTTTTTTATGCCAAAAAACTTGTATATTTACAGTAAAAAGTGGTAAATTTACAATTTTTATTGTAAATATACCATTTTTTCTTATTTTTTTGCCGTAAAAACAGTAGTTTAACCAAATAATTTGTAAATTTACAATATTGTTTTTGTAATTTTTACTTCATTTTTGTAAAATTACAACTTTTTCTGTAAGTATACAATTTTGTTTTCTAAACTTTCATATTTGTTTTGTAAATTTACAAAAAAATTGGTATATTTACATATTGGTTTTGTAAATTTAAAGGTTTTTTCCATTGGTGCATCTTATTTTTCCTTCTTCGGCAGCTGGAGTAGCACTTTAACAACCTGAAATGATTTTTTTTTTCATTTGAACACTTTTAACAAACTTTTTAGAGTATAACACTGCACTTTTTTATTTTTTTTTTTCGGAATTTCGTTTTTCTTAAGTAGAACATATGAGAATTGCGAAGGAGGCTACACAAGAAATTTCTTATATTTTCAAGAAAAAGTAGTCAAAAAAATTACCTTTTTTTCGAATTTTTAATTATTTTAACAAGTATTTTTAAAAAAATTATAAAAGAAACTATGGATATTGTAGATTGGACGCTTAAGTACCTAATAAAGTAAGAAAAAACTTAATTTTTCATAATTGACAGCTTTTGATTGACATTTTTGTGCCAGATTTAAAAAAAAGTACCAAAAAATATGGTAACATTACCAAAAAATGGTAAAAATACAAACAAAAAAACTAGAACAATAATATAGTAAAAACATATAAAAATTGTGGTAAGTATTTACAGGGGGCCCCCGTAGGCTAGTTGGTAGCGTGCTAGCCTTTCAACGTGGAGGTCGTGGGTTCGATTCCCACCAGAACCCTTGTTTTTTCGCTACAACGAGTTGACGGTCATTGTTACCAGTTCTCGGTTAGGTGGAATTTATTAAAAATGAGTTGTAAATAAATAGAAAGAATAATTAAAAATAATTGATCATGTGATCAAAACTATTATTATTATATTGTGGTATTTTACTTAAAGCAAGTTACCAAAAAATTGTCTTGATATTCAATTTTTTTGATAAAGCTTACAACTAATTGAAAAATGTTTGTATCCGGAACTTAAAAAATTTTCAAAATTTTTTTATGAAATTTTTTATTTATAAAAAATAATTTTTAACAAAATATGGACTTAGAAAATTTTTGCGTCTCCTATTGTTGCATAATTATTTTTCAATACAAATTTTTGTTTAATTACATTTTTTGTGTCAAAATACTGAAAACCTTGTAAACTAAAAAATCTTGAAAAAAAAATTGTTTGTAATAAAACATTTTTTGGTAGAAAGACTAAATACTATCAAATAAAATGTTGTTGTACAATTACAATTTTCTTGTGTAAAACAACTAAACACCTTGTAATTTTTTTTAATTTGTAAAATAATTATTTTTTTTGTTAATTTACCTAAAAAAATTGTTAAATAAATTTACCAACATATTATAGTAAAATTACAAAGCGCACGGTAGTTTTTGTTTTATTAAAAATACAAGAATTTTTGTAAATAGACAAAAATATTAGTAAAATAGAATTACAAGACCTTTTGCTTGTAATTTTACAAACTTTTTTTTTTGAGTGTACCTTGCTTAGTTTTTGAGATACGTGATTTTAGGGGATCACTGAGGTCTTGAGAATTAAAAAACTCGATAACTTCAAAAATATTACTGGGAGAGCTTTTGGTTATTTTGCGGTCTTGTTCTACGTGTTGAGAGCTACAAAAATTCTTTTGAACTTTTTGTTGTGTCGGCAATATTTACCGAGATATGAGCATTTTAAAATTTTCGGGAATGCTAACTTTTTTGGATCCAAAGTTAGGTCCCATTAGGGTCCACACATGTGAAGAGGACCCGCGAAAGTATGGAGTTTCTAAGAACCAAAAATGCCCTCCATTTTGCTCTATCTGGCTTAGTTTTCGAGATAGCGCCATTTTAAGTTTTCTGAAAATAATAAAAAATTTACCATTTATTTTTGCTAATGTTGGCAAAAAATGTTGTAAAAATGCTGTCAACTCAATTTCAAATTTAGCAAAAGAAATTAGTTCAAAGTTTGTTTAAAATTGCTAATGTGCTAAATGAAGTTTACAAGAATTTTTTGCTAACATGCTAATCTCAACTAAAAATTTGCTAAAAGTTAGCTAACTAGCATTAGCAAAAAAAAATTAGTAAATCTACTAACGTATTTTTTTGAGTGTAACGGAAATTTTTAGTACTGAACTTCCGGTTAAGGGTCGAACCAGAATCAAATGCGTAGCGCAAGACGTAAAAAAAAAACAAAAACAAACACATCAAATTTGAAATTTTTACGTCCGTTTGATTTAGGTAACTCACATTAGAATATTAGAAACGAAAAATTATTGGGCGTTACGCCTTACGCGACGTAATTTGATTCAGGTTGGACGATAATAAATAGAATATTAACAAAACAAATAGTTTTAGTTCACACCAAAAAATGTAAAAAAATAATAATATTAAGCGGTAAGATTTTTTGTAATAAAGTACTGGTACATCACTTTTAGGATTGTTATTTCCAACACTGGCAAAGTACTCTATTTTCAAAAAACAAGGTACTTTGCCAGTACTATATTTTTTGTACCGCTGGCAATTTCTGGCTGGGTTGTTATATATGACATTGCATTCATAATCTCTCTGACTCGTCGGACGTCAAAATGCAATATCTTAAAAGTTTTATAAAAAAACTTAATTTTTTTCAACGGCAGGTGGATAACACTCGTCCTGTGATGATAAACCAGATCTCAGGGTCTCCCTGTACTGACGAGAAGTGTTTTCAAGCCTAATCTCCCCGCCCTTCTTTTCCACGTAACTTTTCCCGAAATCGTTAAGGGTCGTTTAACATGTCTCGTTAGTTATCACCGCTGGCACCGCAAAAAATTTCACTGCGAGAACTGATGGCATTGCATAACTCACGTGTGATTTAAACTTTATTTGAGTGAGTCAGAATTCAATCACGCAGCCATCTCTTTTCGATACTCTCAAATATTTCAAAATTTCTATATAACTTAAAATCTTTGAAATTTGTCCATTTCTTGTTTATATTATGCCAAAAATTATGGTAAATTACTTTAAGGTCCATTTAATATAAAATCCCCCCTAAGTTTTTGGCTGCACCTTAATCATTTATAACAGAGAAGTCACAAAAAGCTCATAATTTTCAAACGCAAATATTTTAAAAACGGAATACTCAAGAAAAATCTAGTGAGTAAATTTGTAAGCACTTGGTCAATTTTAGGTAAAATGATGTCCTATTTTGTGGCTCTTACGGCACTACTTAAGCAGTGCCACTTTAAAATGCATTAAAAGACAGTTTTTTTTTTATTTTAAAGCACGAATGGATGTAAAATAAATAGTGTTAGAAAATTCTAAATGGGTGATTAGAATTCACGAGGTTCATTTACTATATGATTTTCTGACATCAACTTTCGAGTACGCTACAGTGGACAAACTAAAAGTACTAAATTAGCAGTTTTGAAATTTTCAAACGCGAATATCCCAAAAAACAGTACACCATAGAAAGTTTTTGTAAGCAGATTAGAAACCAGAAAAATCGAGATCTATTTAGGTCATACACTTAAATTTTGAGGGGTATCCTTTTTTCTGCAAGTCAAATGCGTTGTTTGCAAAAGTTATTTAAAGCACTACTATTAGAGTCGCATTAACATATGGATATGGCAAAGCTCTTAGAAGCTTTTGTATCAAGTCGAAAGTAGTTTTCGAACGAGGACTAAAAATATTTAAGTTGATGCATATGCTATGCCGTTCTCCTACTTTGACTAGAACATTTCTTCCAGAGCTTGAAACCGGGTTCGAATGTCGACTTAAGTCAATTAATATAATTAGCGTTCAGTACTAACGCGTTCATTCAGCGTCACTAAAGAATTATTGTGGTTTCGCTAAGGACCGGTCTATGTAGGAAATCTTTAACTCCGCCACCTTTACCCTAACCATATGGCAAATATAAGGATATTTTCGGGAGCATAATCTCATATTTAAAGGGTAAAAGAGAAGGGCGGACAATTTTTTGTACATATGCTCCGAATATATAAATGCGAAATCAAAAGAAAAACAAGGCAGACAACACTGTTGAGTTCGTGAAAATCAGTTGGATAAAATAATTTATGCAAGTAGTAAAAAAAACAATATTCGGCCCACTGTGCAATGCATGTACATAAGCGTAAGAACTTATGTATGATGCCCATATCTTTGATGGTTGTTGATGGGTCTCTCCTTATGAAAATTATTACAAATGATCATCACAAATAACAGATCTCTACCGCTTTACAAACACACATAGTCAGTCGTATTCATACAAACAATACAGCGGCTTCAGGTTGTTGATATTTTTTGACTTTTTGATGTATGTCTTTCACGGTCCATCAAAAGATACCGAATTTAACTACGTCCATACAAAAATACACTCATGAACTTATTAACAACATAGAACTTGGATTGGTTTGTCTTGGTTTGATACTATGATATTTCAACATGCGGATGCATTTTTATACACTCTTTTACACTCTTATAATATTTTCAATCAAATTGGGCTTGAAACTACACCAACAAAAACAACAACAAAATCTTTTAAAAAAAAAGATCCGGCGCCGTCTGATTATTTGGTTCATTTTGGAAGGTTTATTCTTGGGTTCGTTCTTACTTTTTCACTTTTTTTGTTTTAAGGGCAAATTGCACTGATTTCTTTGATTAATGACATTTTTGCATTTAATTTTGAGTTGATCTTCTCTTCTGACATCTTTTCATCTCAAACGCACACACACACACATACACTACAGTTAATTGTTGTTGTTAGTTGTCTTATCTGTTCTATACACAAAAACATTCCCATTCATACCAATCACACTTACCTTGATTACTGTTATTATTGTTATTTTTTCGTGATGTTTTCTTTTCTTTCATCCATGGATATTCTGGCACTGAATCCAAACCATCTGGTGTCTGTGGTGGTACACCACCAACACCAACCGGATATCCGCCCACCGGTGTTACACCTCCTCCAATACCAACACCCACACCACCACCGCTCATCATTTTTGGACTTTCCGGACTTAAGTGATTCAGGAATTCTGCCATTGACGGTTGTGAATTGATGAAACCCCCCTCACTGGCCGTCATCCAGTAGGGTGCTTCGTTAGCATTTAATCGCTTATCACAGTTTGGTCCCGCCATTTTATTTATAATCATTGCCGTGGCTGCAGCCGCTGCCGCGGCTTGCTGCTGTTGCACCTGTGGAGTGGCTGTCACTCCAGGCACTACTGTTTGACCGGTTTGCACTTGTAGTGCATTTAGCGGTGATTCTGATTTGATTTGTGCGCCCATTTGGCTTTCTAATGTTGTACAGACTTCTTGCATTTTTAAAATCGAGTTACTACTGAATTTTCTTAGTTTTTATTTGAATATTTTGTTACGTTTTTTCTATTTTTTTTTTTGTTCTTGTGTTAAGTTTACAAAGTATTTTATTAGGCACACATATGACTTTAAGCTAAATAAGATGAAATTCCATGTTTTTATTTACTTTTTTAGTGGAAAGAGAAATTCACATATGAGCGTTTGTAAGTAACTAGGACATCGTGGAAAACTGGTTCAACTGCTAGTTATACCTAAAAGAATATAAAAAAAGTTAAAGCTATAAGTTAAAAAAAATAAAAAAAAATTAAATGCATTGCATTGGAAAACAATTTCAAAAATTAACAAGTAGAAAAGCTAAATTCGACTTGGTCGAATCTACGAATACCCTTCACATTACCCTTTTTAAGTGATAGAAAATTGTGTAACGCGAACAAAGAACAATTTTGATTAGAAATATTTTATATTGTGTAAAAAAATGTTTCTTTAGTCAAAATAATAAAAGAAAAACTGAATTTTTCAATCTTTGACAGATTACACTGACGAATTTACGTATTACACTGTGCAACAAGAAAAATGAGCCTCAATGGCTTCAACGCCATATGAAAGTAGACCATCAAGTGAACAAAATCACCAAAGGGTTTTGCAAAGTCAGTTCGGATTTCTTTTTTATAGCCCACTGAAGTTTTTATATTTTTATCAAAGGCGTTTGGAAAACGTCAAAAATAATATAATAAGAACACATCTGAGCTTCAAAATATGATTTGATGTTTTCAGTGAAATTTTATGGCGGTTCTTTTCTTAGAACATTTTACCCCTCTAGCTGCCATTTTAAGGGGTCATTTTAGTCCTTTTTCAAAAACTAAACACAGAAGTCTAATAAAACGTTCATTTAGAGGGTTAAAATGTTCTACAAATATTTTCCTCATAAAATTTCACTAGGGGTTGTCAAATGTTCAAAGTTTGTGCGACATGCGCAAAATGCTTAAAAAGGGTCAATTATAAATAGGGTTACCAGATTTGAAATATGGAATAACAGTACATTTGGTCTCAAAAAATAGTACATTGCAAATAAAAACAGTACTTTTTTAAAAGTCTTATTTTATATCAAACTACAAAAACTTCCCGAGTAAAAAAGTTTATATATAGTTATATATAATTTGATAAAATTATATAAAATTATATATAATTATATAAGATTATATATAAAAGTTTCTGTTTTCAGAAAATTCCTTAATGCAATTATATATAATTATATATAATTATATATAATTATATATATAATTATATATAATTATATATAATTATATATGGTATATATAATCAGATATAATTATATATAATGTTAATGTTGCAAAGATTTTCAGAAAATCTTTGCAAAATTTATTTAAAATTTTTATATTTTTGCTCATTTCTGATTAAAATTAGCAAATAATTTTAGTTACTTTTACAATTATATTGTTGTTTTTAAATTCACTAATTGCAACTTTTATTCTTTTTAAAATCGAAACCTCAAATTATTTACAAGAAACATCCATAAGAAAAAGTATACTTTTATTACATTCTTTACATATCGTCGCCGCTCCGACAAAAATTTGTATGTTTTTTTTTTAATTTTTAGAAGAACCCGAAAACAACATTATGCAATTTTTATTCTTTGTTTAAATGTAATATTGTTTAAACTATTATAGATTTTTCGCGGATCTCTTTAAAAACACATATGGAAATTATTCTGACGGGGCAGTAACAATATTTGTTGTTAACAACCGTTATTTTTAAACAGCAACATTTTCTGTCCTAAAAACCAATAATATTTTCCTAATATTATTCACATTGGTTTTATAATTTGCAAACACTATTTGTTTGCTATCTCATAAAACTACAACTTTGTTTTCAACAACTTTAGCGTCCAACCTGAATCAAATTGCGTCGCGTAAGGCGTAACGCCCAATAATTTTTCGTTTCTAATATTTAAATGTGACGTACCTAAATCAAACGGACGTAAAAATTTAAAATTTGATGTGTTTGTTTTTGTTTTTTTTTACGTCTTGCGCGACGCAATTTGATTCAGGTTTGACCCTTAAAAATGCCTTTTATTTTATTTGTGACAATTGTCAAAATTATTTCCAAAAAAATATTATCAAAAAATTTAAATAAAAAATTAAAATAAAAATTTTCATAAAATATAAATTTTGCTATTTCTCTCGCTTCTTTTTGATTTAACGGGAAAATAAATCTGAAGAGGTAACGTTAAATATTTGAAAACGCGTAAAATTTAGCTTGATTTATGTAAAATTTCTTTTTTTTTCTTTATTACATAGTTATCAATTTGTCAACCATCACAAACTACAAAGAAAATTCCATCAAGCTTCCTTTTGGACTATAAACACTAATTGGACTATCAACAGTAATATGGATTGTACAATTTGCAAAGTTTAGATCAATAGTAATGTACCAAGTCTTCTCTTCAAAACCTGCAGTTTAATGAGAATCTTATACGCTTATAAATAGGATTTAATAAGGTATGGCATAATTTTGTCTTTATTAGTATGTTTTTCACACCATGGGTGACAGTGCGATTAAAAATTGTGACAAGTAGAGGTGTTCGATATAAAGGACATTCCAAACCGGTATGTGCCAAAAAAAACATTCTTAATACCACTGACTTTTGAAGCACAATTTTTTTTCGCGAGGAACGTATGGTAATACGACGTCACATCAGAAATAATTTGTTTTAACATAATACAACACGAATGGGAAACAAAAATATCATATACAAAATAGTTTTTGTTGTCCATTTATGTTGGCTTATGCAGACCTTTGAAGAATTAATTCACTTTTTGATTTGATTCGCAAAAAGATTAATTCATATTAATAAATCAAGGAATTAATTCTTGATGATTTGATTCAAAAGAATTAATTTCAACTATTTGTTGAAAGAATTAACTAATTTTTTGTTTAATTCCTTGTTTAAATAATGATTTGAATCAATTGATTTGAATCAAATTGATTTGAATCAATTGATTCAAATCAATTTGATTCAAATCAATTGATTCAAATCAATTTGATTCAAATCAATTGATTCAAATCAATTTGATTCAAATCAATTGATTCAAATCAAAAATGTTTTGAATCAGTTGATTTAAACATTTTTTTCTTAAATCAAAGTATTTACTTTACACACGCACACACATACTATAACATTTATGCTTGTGCGGTAGTAGCAAGCAAAAAGTCAAAGCAACAGAATTTAATAGTGTACATTTTATTGGCAGCGCACAAGCTGCATTTTTTAGCCTATGCCCGCATGCATAGGAATCACAAAAATACAAGACATTGCTTTAATATAACATTTATTAATTTGCACATATATATTAAGGGTGGGATAATGCACGACTTTTCGATATAATGGAAATGTATGTGTATAATAAAAATGTTAATCATTAATTGTTTTTGTGTTAAATTTAAAGTTATTTTTATGCTGAAGAGCCAAATTCGTTATTGACTAAAGTAGAGATAGGCGCGTGAGTGGATTTTGACTCACACTCACTCACGCAAAAAATAATCGGATCACTCACTAATCACTCACGCAATATTTTTTTACTCACGCTCACTCACTATTCACGTGAGTAGTAAAAAACTTACTCACACGCACGCGTGACTCACGCCAGATTCAATCACGCTCACGCGTGAGTCACGCAAAATCCACTCACGCAATAAAATTTTCTTACCAAAAAAAAAAAAAAAAATTAAAAAAAAAAAATTTTCACGAAAATTTAAAAAAAATTGGGCAAATCAAAAAATCTAATCACGCAAAAAATAAATGACTCACTCACTCAGTTTTTTTTTTCAAATCACGCTCACTCACAATTACGTGATTGCAATGAAAATCACTCACGCGTGATTCACGTGAATCAAGCAAATCACGTGACCAGCGCCCAACTCTAGACTAAAGGTACACATTTAGTAAAACTGTACAATTTGGAGTGTTGTTTATTGATGGCGTGTGTTTAAAATTGACGATATTCCAATGACTTTAACGCAATCAGATATGATAAGATTTTTATAATGTGCATTTTCAGTGTTTGATTTAAGTGAAAAAAGTTTAAATCAAGTTGATTCAAACCAAAAGTGATTTGAATCAGTTGATTTAAATCAAAAGTGATTTGAATCCGTTGATTCAAATCAAAGTGATTTGAATCAATTGATTCAAATCAAAATGTATTAATTCAATTTAATCAAATCAAAGAATTAATTCTTTGCAATGAAATTAAGTGATTTAAATAATGAATTAATTCTTTTCGATTTATAGAAACAGGGAATTAATTCAATTATTTTAAATCAGATTTAAGAAATTGAATTAGGGAATTAAATCTTCAAAGGTCTGGGCTTATGTTATAACCAGTTCCTGTATGGTACAGACGTTGTGTAAGGAAGAACATTTTAAGTCAAAAATTATGCAATACATTATAACATCCTAGTTATCAGAAGCATTGCATATGACGTTTTGCCGGACATTTTTTATTTAAAAAATGTGTAGAACAGAACAAAGAAAAATATAATATTTTCTCTCTAGGTACTATTTTCTATTGTAATTTGTTTTTATTTGAATAAGTTTCTTGTTATTTTATATTATTGTAATTTTTTTTTTAATATTTTATAAAATAAAATTACTTGAAAACTGTAGTTGAAATTTTAATGAAAAAAAAAATCCAAAATCATAGGGGTCATATCTAATTATATAAATTTATATCTTTTTTTATAAAATTATATCAAATTGTATATAATTAGATCAAAAAATTTTTCGGATATAATTTGATCAAATTATATATAATTTTATCAAATTATATATAATTTGATATAATTTTATATAATTTTATAAAATTTTATCCACCAATTCCTGGATATAATTATATATAATTTTATCAAATTATATATAATTTGATAAAAGTGAGTTATATCAAATTATATATAATTATATATAAATTTTTTTACTCGGGTTAGCCCTTTTACCCTGATTTCAAACAAATCTCAGCCAAAACCAGCATAAAAGGTTGTTAACAGAACGGTGGAACATTTAAGGTAAACCGTCTCAAATTTATTCAATTTTTTATCAGTGTTGAAAAAAATTACGATTGACTTTTTGGAGCATTTGTCTTAGTTGCCGCGATACCTTACTTGAAAAGCTTTTGTAGTCTATGCTTTCGCTTACTAAAACACCGATTTTCCTATCAAAAACATATGAAAAAATCCATAAAACAGTGTTTTAATTATAACAAGACTTTAAAAGCAAACGCGAAAACGGTATTATTACACTCAAACAAAAGTATTTTGTTAAAGTATTTTCTTCAGGTTTAGTTAATTTTATGCAATTTAAGGATATTTTTTTTCCAAAAAATGTTTCAAAAACTAAGCCAGAAAGAGCAAAAAGTGTTCATTTTCGATTCTAAAAATCTCTAAAGAATCTCCGGTCCTCTTTTAATGTATGGACTCCTCAATTTGAATCTAAAAATTTGGGCGTTCCTCATTTCTCAGAAAATATTGCCGAAACAAAAAAATGCCAAATACATCTTTTTAGTTCTTTACACGACCGTCTTAATCCCTCCGTGTAATAGTTTTTTAGTTATCCCGTTAAGATTCTAAAGACCCTTTAGGGCTCTTAAATTCCCGTATCCTAAAAACTAAGCAAGGTAGAGCGAAAAGGGCAAAGATGTTGAATCAAAATCTATGACGATCCTTAATAGACCCAATGGGACTGGGCCTAAGGTGGTCTGGACCCATGGGTTCCGAACCTAATGGGGTCTGCCCGCAATCGGAACTTTAAATGATATGTACTCAATAAAATAAATTTTTTCCCATTTTCTAGTTTTTTCTTTTTCTTATTTTTCCGAAAAATTTAGATAAAAAGAAGGAAAACATGGCATTGGAGCTAAATCATTATTGAATTTAGTTAAGTTTTCCACTTTTTAAATAATTTTTCTTTTTGAGTGTGGTATAAAATTAAATTGCATTTAGCTCCTTTTTAAAAATTGAATTAAAATTTTGGCAAATATGAAACATTTTTCGAAAAATGTTACATTTTGGTGATAAGTATAAAAAACAGCAGAAAAACAGTACACGCTTTAAAAAACAGTACTTTTGCGTACTGTTTTAGGTGCTGTGCATAAAACAGTACTTTTTATAAAAAACAGTACATGTACTGTTTAAAACAGTACGAATGGCAACCCTTATTATAAATAATCAATGTTTGTTATTTCTTTTACCAAAGCAGCCCAGCAAAACTTTGGTAATGGATGGTGATTATATAACACATTTCCAGATAATGCATATACCTTATTTGAAGCATTATTTTAGGATGTCTTACCAAACATTTGATCCACAACGTATTATTTTAAAGTGAAAAATAATGCTTTACTAATAATTTATTACGTAATTTATGATAATTGGAAAAAATGTATTTCATATTTATTATTTCTAGACATTAAATCATAGATGACTTATATTTGGTTACATTATATATTATTTCAAAGTTTTAAATAATGCATTATTTATAATTGGATGCATAATGCATTACAATAACATAAAAAAAAAATATTTTATAAAAAAATGAATAAGTTTGAACTAGAGATGGACTCACGACAAGAATTTTCTAATGACAAACACTCACTCACGAGCATATTTTATCTACTTACACACACTTAGAATCACGTGAGTAAATTTAATACATCGTTACTTGTTCACCACTCGTAACGCCTTATATATTACATTCTGGTATGCTATATTTTATACATTACTCGTATGCATTACTTTGAGTCTCATCCCCTGTTAAAATCATCAATGCTGCAATGTATAAAATAAGCAATCTATACCTTATTTGGTAATCTAAGTTTTGCTGGGAGTGTTAAAAAATATCGACAAAAAACAGTGCAAATATACTTTTAAGCTAAAAATGATGTTCTGATGTGTTTATAAAATTTTATGATGATTCTTTTCTTTGACCAAATTATCCCTCTAGCTCCCGTTTTAAAGGGCTATTTTTGTCCTTTTTTAAAAGAAATACAAAAAAGTCTATAAAAAAGGCAGTTAGAGGGTTACAATGTTTTACAAATATTTTCTGCATCAAATTTTACTTGGGCACGTCTAAGACAAAAAGTAAGTCCAGCATATAGAAAATGCTTTAAAATTTTTAAGTATTAAATTTTTTTTTATATTTTTTTGGGCAGAAATATAAAAAAAACAAGTAAAAAAGTTAAATTCGACTTTGTCGAATGTTTTGATACCCTCCACAATGTAAAAAAGTTTATTTGCAAAAAAACAAAACAAAAAAAAATTTTTTAAGAAAAAAAATCCGGTAAATAAAAAATTGACGATATGTTTGTACTTGTCTTGACCCCTTAAAATGGCAGTTAGAGGGTTAAAATATTCCAAGAAAAGAACCACCATAAAATTTCACTGAAGACTCCAAATCATGGGGGCCCCTGTAGGCTAGTTGGTAGCGTGCTAGCATATGAAACAGGGGGTCGTGGGTTCGATTCCCACCAAAACCCTTGGTCGATTTCGCTACAACGAGACGACGGTCATTGTTACCAGTTCTCGGTTAGGTTAAAATTATTTAAAATGAGTTGTAAATAAAAATTGGAAAAGTAAATAAAAACTGATCATTGGATCAATTGGACTCCAAATCATATTTTGAAGCTCAGATGTGTTTTTATTATAGTATTTTTGACGTTTTCCAAACGCCTTTGACAAAAATATTAAAACTTCAGTGGGCTATAAAAAAGAAATCCGAACTGACTTTGCAAAACCCTTTAGTGATTTTGTCCACTTGATGGTCTACTTTCATATGGCGTTGAAGCCATTGAGGCTCAATGCGATGACCCAAAATTTGTTGCACAGTGTTATATTAAAAAAACGCTTAAATAACTCTAACAAAATCTTATTAAATAGGATGAATATTTAAAAAAATGTTATATTTGATGAAGAAAAATTTATATTGTAGCATTTTTCAATTCAGGTGTCGAAACATATATAATAGGGTGTCCCAAAAAAAAAAAAAGTTGTCCGGGCTCAAGCATAATTTGAAAGCTTATAGGGTAAAGTATTTTTGAGATTTTTTTCAGATTTTTCGGAAAAGGTTTTAAGGTCGCGCAAATCGATTTTTTACTGAAAATCGGCTTTGCCGACCGTTTTTTTTAACTTTCTTTATAAAATCGTCAATAACAACGAGTTTCTTCACTCCTGAGGAAATATTTTTGAAGAAAAATGTCCAAACTTTATTTTTGTGTGCATAAACTATAAGTTTTGGCAACTCTTTTGCTCATTTGGGTACCCTACATTAGATTTTTTCGTAAATTTTTCATAAATTTTAAAAATAACGCTTTGTAACTTTTAAAATTTCTATGAAAGTCAAAAAAAAATAATAATAATGTAGTTTGAAAGATAAATTAATTCTTTATAATTTAGCAACAATAATTTTTGAATTCGCTCTTACCGTTCCAAAGTAATACCATTTTAAAGCATTGTATAAAACTAATAATAAAATAAAATATTGTATTTAAAAAAGGTATTGTCTTCCACTGTTTAATATCTTACGGTAAAAACTTGTAAGTAGGCTATAGATGATGGGTTTAAAAGCTGAATACCGGGACTATGAGATGCAGCTTTCAGAAATAACAAACAAGAGTGTTAAATTCGGTTGTGCAGAATATTTTATGCCCTGCAATATGTAAAAAAAATATTTATAAAATTGTTTTTTGACAAGGCAGTCTTGGTGGTCTCAAGCGGCGGCCGTAAGGGGAGACCTTCCCCCTTGCGATAAATATTACCAATACATTCATTGTGCTTTTTCCACTGAAGTAAACAAATTTTCATCATTATTTGAATAAATCCGCGCCCACAAAATGGGGCGGACCGAAAAAAAGCATTTTCCGATTTCATAAGACATATTCGTGCCTAACATCAGGAGTATATCTCTTTTATTTTTGACTCCATCGTGTTTTATACAGCCGGACAAACGGACATTTTGACCTACTATCCTAAATTACCACCAAACGTGACTTGTTAGGATGTTGCTAAAAGCAGTTTTGTGTTCAGCATAAAAAAATCTTAAGGATCGAACTTCTCACATTTCTGTTACTGACCAAAACTCGAATTTTTCATGTCTTTATAAGAAGTTTATTATTTTACTATTAGTTTTGTAGAATTGATAGAAATCTTTAAAATGGTATTACTCTGGAACGGTAAGAGCAAATTCAAAAATTATTTTAAACTGCATTGTTACTTTTTTTGACTTTCATAGAAATTTTAAAAGTTACAAAACGTTACTTTTAAAATTTTTGGAAAATTTACAAAAAAACCTTATGTAGAGTACCCAAAAGAGCATAAGCATAGCCAAAACGATTATTTTATGCACTCAAAAACAAAGTTTGGACATTTTTCTTTAAAAATATTAACTTAATAGTAAAGTATATCGTGTTTATTGGCGAACTTATAAAGAAACTTAAGAAAACGGTCGTCAAAGCCGATTTTAAGCACAAAATCGATTTGCGCGACCTTATAAACTTTTCCGGAAAATCTGAAAAAAATCTAAAAAATACTTTACCTTATAAGCTTTCAAATTATGCTTGAGCACCCAAGAAAATCGAATAAAGGTTTTTTTTTTTTTTGGACGCCCTAATATATAACAGGACAATTAAAATAATAAATTAATTAAATGTTGTTTTTTTATTTTTAGTACCAAAGGTACATAAAAATAAAATGTATTTATTCGGCCTTAATATATGTATATATATTCGATTAGAGTTTTATTCTAGTTCGAGGCCCAAAAATATTTCTATATATGATATTGTCATAATAGAGTATTTTTAATTTATTGCTTTAAAAAAGTTACTCATCTCATAGTATGTCTGTACTGATCAGTTTCATCCCCACTAAGGAATCTTCAGCAGACTTTAGAGAATCATCGTTGGTCAATCAAACATCAAACCAGACATAATATTTGATATATTTCACAAGTTATTTGAGAAATACTATTATGAAGGTCCGAAATCTGTTTTCCAACAAAAATAACTCTTTTAAAGCAAAAATTGTATATACTAAATCACCATCGGTAATTATTAATATATGTGTTGCTGTTATTTTACAATAACAACAGTACCTAACCAAACAATAGTGTTGGTAGGATAAGTCGTACTAAACTTTGTGTTAAATGTTGTTTTTTTCTTTTTAATAAATTAATTTAAATTTGTTTTTAAATAAACACATTTATTATCAAAGTTTGGCTAAAGGGGTAAGGTGCTAGAACAAAAGGTTCTGAGTTCGCGAACCAAGTGAGGCAGATTAAATAGTAAGTTTTAAAAAATTAAATTTAAGAAATGGACAGATAAAAATATTAAGTAGCGTAAATTAAAAGACGTGATTAATAAATTTTTAAATTTTTGAACGATCTCAGACGAACTACATATGTACATGTCATAATGTAGTCAGCACTATTGACTACCTGCATACTTGTCGGCGAGGAATTTTGACAAAATACTTGATAAAGTCAGGAGGTATCATGAGGTTTTTTGTATGGTCAGAGATTTTTCAGTCAACAGGTACACTGACATTGTCATAAGGAAGTCTTTGGGATGTCTAAACGACATTTCTAATTGGGTACCTAAAGTTAATAAATCCGTTTTAAAAAAAATTTTAGTTTGAAATAAAAACAAAAAAATAATCACTCGAGTTATCACGTTTTTTCATTTTTTAACACTGTAAGTAAATTTATAAAAATTGTCAAACTTTGAGAGAGCATAGCAAAAAAGTAAACAACTTTGAACACTAATTTTGACATATATTGATGAAGAATTTTATTCTCTTTAAACCAATTTAAAAAAATATAGCAATATTTTAACTTCAAATTTTGAATTAATCCTCAGTTTTGATAGTGTTCAACCCAATGTGCGCCGTTTTGGTATACTGTTAGTCTACCTATTTTTATACCTTTCACTTAGTGATGGAGGGTTTATATAAGTTTGTCATTCCGTTTGTAACTAATCGAAATGTCGATCTGGGACCCCATTAAGTATATATGTATATTCATGATGCCCGATCGATTTTAAGACATTCTAGCGATGTCCGTCTGTCTGTGGAAAATGCTGTCACAAACAAAATATTGTACAGAGATGACTGAAACTTAACATATTTATTGGAAATTCTCCCGAGAAGTTTGGTATTGCATTTGAGCGATATCGGTTCAGCGGTTCAAAAGTTATGAACGAAAATGTAAGCACACCTTAAAAATTTCAGTACATTCAACATAACCTAAAAATACAAAATGCTTTAATTCGGCTTCTGGTTGACATATGTGAACATAATTACACACCAAATGGTATTTAAACAAGTACGAATATATTTTTCGACAAAAAAAAAAAATCGCGGATTATTTTTACCAAAATTTTTTTTCGCGAAAATTTTTTTTCAAAAAATTTTTTTTTTTCAAAAGTAATTTCCTTTTAAATAAAGTTTTTAGCAATAATCTTTTTGAAATTGTGGAGGGTATCACTACATTCGGCAAGGCCGTATTTAACTTTTTTACTTGTTTTTAATGTTTAAGATACAAAAGTGTTGTACAGTGTAATTAATGTTTATTTTATTTATAGTTTGCATTTATTTGGTAATATTTATTATTTACAGTTGTAACAAATACATTTTTATTAAAAAATATAAAAAAAATATAGAAAATAATTTGAGGAAAAACGAGAGTAAGTTTCTTAAAATCCCTGTAAATATTAAGTCCTTTGAGCACCCACTGTGAAATTTATATATGTATGTTGTAATGAGAGTTGTGGTATTCTGGTAATAAAAAAAATAAGAGAAAATAAATTAACTGCATTTTGATATACCCTCATTTTAAGGACCTTTTTCAAATTATATTATCCTTTTTTGTTAAAAATGTCTGCTTTTTTATTTTTGTTTAAAGTAGACTATATTAGCTTTAATATAAGCCCAATCCCATAAAAATCCGACAATTAGTTAAAAAGTTATAGTTAATTAAATATTATGTATTTTAATTTTTTTTTTTTCAAAAAAATCACAACTTTAAACAGCGATAAATCGCGAACGAACGTGAATTTTGAGCAACTATAAAATGAAAATTCTTAGTTAAAGTGAATACAATGAATGTACCAATTTTTGTTAATATTGAAAGACCATCGTCTGATTAGGTGTTCTATTTTTTTCAAAACCAGCCCATATCGATAGTTAGCTTCTAAGACGATAATCAGATTGAAAAATTCTCTATGTAGAATTGATAAAGCATTTTATTACCTTTAACTTAAAACAAAAAAAAAAAAAATATTGCTCGGATGATTGCTCTCGATGGTGTTCCTCTTCAACTTCAACAGAACTCGCAAATCTTAATTAAATGGTTGATTCAAAATTAATTAAATGTATTTTAAAATATTATTTCAAAATTCTTAAAATGTATTTTAAAATTTTTCAATTGTATTTTAAATAGTGTTTATAAACCGGTTAACCGAAAAACCGGGTTTTCCGCAAAATTTCGGTATTTTGCAAACCGGTAAACCGGAATTGAAAATTTCCGGTGCACCGAAAACCGGTTTTTATACCCTCCACTTAGTGATAGAGGGTATATATAAGTTTGTCATTCCGTTTGTAACTCATAGAAATATCGGTCTGAGACCCCATAAAGTGTATATATTCATGATGTCCGATCGATTTTAAGACATTCTAGCGATGTCCGTCTGTCTGTGGAAAATGCTGTCACGGACAAAATATTGCACAGAGATGACTGAAACTTAACATATTTATTGGAAGTTCTCCCGAGAAGTTTGGTATTGCATTTGAGCGATATCGGTTCAGCGGTTCAAAAGTTATGAACGAAAATGTAAGCACACCTCAAAAATTTCAGTACATTCAACATAACCTAAAAATACAAAATGCTTTAATTCGGCTTCTGGTTGACATATGTGAACATAATTGAACACCAAATGGTATTTAAACAAGTACGAACATATTTTTTGACAAAAAAAGAAAAATAATCGCGGATTTTTTTTTACTAAAATTTTTTAGGCGGAAATTTTTTTTTCAAATTTTTTTTTTTTTTTTTTCAAAAGTAATTTCCTTATAAATAAAGTTTTTTGCAATAATCTTTTTGAAATTGTGGAGGGTATCACTACATTCGGCAAGGCCGAATTTAACTTTTTTACTTGTTTAATTTCCTTTTAAACAAGATTTTTGCAATAATCTTTTTGAAATTGTGGAGGGCATCATCACATTCGGCAATGCCGAATTTGACTTTTTTACTTGTTTTAAATCCATTTGGAAAATTTCAAAATACTATAGGGCAATTATAAAATACTTATAGACCATTTTAAAATACATTTAGATATTTTTAAAATTGGAAATTTTTAAAATACATTTAGATATTTTTAAAATAGGAAATTTTTAAAATACAATTGGACAATTGGAAATTTTTAAAAAACATTTTGAACTTCATTTGGAAAATTTTAAATTATATTTGGAAAATTTTAAATTATATTTGGACAATTTTAAATTATACTTGGACCATTTTAAAACACATTTAGACAATTTTAAAATATATTTAGACAAATTTAAAAGTAAAATACATTTGGACAACTGTAAAAAAAGTCCACAATTTTAAAATACCTGTTTAAGAAGTCTGTCCTTTCTAAACCCCTAATCATGATCGAGAAGGTGGACCAGTTCCTAGGACTAAGACTTATATGTTACAAATAGAGTTTTTCTTTTCCCGGACTTTTTCATTTCCCGGTCTTTTCCATTTCCCGGGAAAGCGGGATTCATTTTTAAATTTCCCGGGATCCCGGGAATTCCCGCAAAAATTAAAAACCCAAATTTTTTGTCAAAAAAATATATAAAAACCTTATGAATGCGATTACATTATTTATAATGTTTATTAACACCATAAAAATCTTATTTAGTACCTTTAAAACAAACAAAAAATAAGTTTCGAGGAAAAAAGAACAATTTTTGTTACACAGTTTTTATAAAAAAAATGGCCCAAATATGTCGAAGTCTTTTAAAAGTATTTTTAAGGGAATATGTTATTTCCCATCGCTTTATCTGTTTTAATAATAAAAATTCATCATTTATTAAAGTATATCTTAGTTCATTTTTACAATTAGTTCTCAACGCTTTACCTCTAAAACACATTGAAACTGATTCATTGGAATTTCTCAATTATGTCTCTGAAACTGAATGTAACTGTTTCAGAGAAATGAAATTATAAGAAAATTTATACCAAAAAATTATTTTAAAAAATTTTAAAATTCTGGTTTCTAAAAGAAAACCCGTTAATTTCAGAGTCATTCCTTACACAGATTTTATATCAATTTATCAATTTTAAAAGAATCATGTCTAGAGACATAAATATTTTCTATGGAAACAAATGATTATTTGTACCAGATTCTGATAATTATATCCTATCGAAGATTTAGATTTAGAAATTGTAAGACTTTTTCCATTTCGTAAGTCTCAGATTTTATGACATTTTTAGTTAAAAGGTCTCTCTTGGAATACTTTTTGGGACCTCCTGGTCCCTGCGTATGTTTCTGCCATCAGAAACATGCCCTCCCCCCCAGTATAATTTTAGCCCCCCCCCCCCAGAATTTTAATCATTCACAATTTTTTTTTTAATAATTTAATGATTTCATTAATTTTTGCAACACTAAATAATAATAATATGTAATGAGTCTTTAGGACTCGTTATGATTATTCAATGAGTCTTAAGATCTAATAGTTTTTCCCATTGAAAAATAGTCTGAATTATTGAAAAAAGTTTTTATATGAATCTGATGTTTTTGTCAGTAATAAAAACTTTACCGAATCTTAGGGTTTTACCTTCA
This sequence comes from Pegoplata infirma, assembly GCA_963921195.1. Taxonomy (NCBI): domain Eukaryota; kingdom Metazoa; phylum Arthropoda; class Insecta; order Diptera; family Anthomyiidae; genus Pegoplata; species Pegoplata infirma. Next base: position 158,802,243 of record OY992536.1, on the reverse strand, counting down.
GGAAAACATTTTAACTTCTTTGAATTAAAAAAGTTTCTAAATTCTAAGGGGTTTTTTTTAGACAAAAGTTATTGAAGTTATTGGGGGCCCCTGTAGGCTAGTTGGTAGCGTGCTAGCCTATGAAACAGGGGGTCGTGGGTTCGATTCCCACCAAAACCCTTGGTCGATTTCGCTACAACGAGACGACGGTCATTGTTACCAGTTCTCGGTTAGGTTAAAATTATTTAAAATGAGTTGTAAATAAAAATTGGAAAAATAAATAAAAACTGATCATTGGATCATTAAAAATCAAAAATTATTGAAAGAAAGAATCTGAGAATTTTGACTAATAACACAGGCACACAAAAAAAAAAAAAGTGGCCAGACCCAGAGGGTAGACCCAGTTATTTCTAGGTTTTTGGGGTCGCTGAATCCGAATATGCCCATAAAAAATCATTTCAATTGTCAGTTTTTCCCCCACCGCCCCCCATTAACCCCCGGGAGGATTGACTTTTAACTGTCATACAAACTTAAAATTAATGTGCACTTTTATGTTCAATTGCCAGCTAAACCCTAAAATGATAACAAAAAAATTATGTGACCCTTCCCTCAACCCCTAGCACGCCCTTACAACCCCCTGACTGGGGATGAATTTTGAGTGTTTATACAAAATTAAGATGTACTATATGGATTTCTATGTTTTTTGGACCGCTAAAACCGAATATGACTACAAAAAGTGTATAATACCCCTCCCTAACTCCCTAGTACCCCTTGCTACACCCTACAAGGGATTTAATTTTGATTAAATTTGGTTAAAGTTTTAATGAAAATTTCAAAATTAAATCCCCTATAGGGCGGAGAAAGGGTGCTAGGGAGTGAGGGAGGGGAAATATAAATTTTTTGTAGTCATATTCGGTTTTAGGGGTCCAAAAAACATAGAAATCCATATACATCTTAATTTTGTATAAACACTCAAAATTCATCCCCCTTCAGGGGGTTGTAAGGCGTGGGGTTGAGGGAAGGGTCACATAATTTTTTGTTGTCATTTTAGGTTTCAGCTGCCAAAAAAACATAAAAGTACACATTAATTTTAAGTTTCTATGAAAATTAAAAGTCAATTCTCTGGGGGGTTATAGGGGGGCGGTAGGGGGAAAACTGGCAATTGAAATTATTTTTTTGGTCATTTTCAGCGACCCCAAAAACCTAGAAATAACTGGGTCTACCCTCTGGGTCTGGCCACTTTTTTTTTTTTGTGTTCCTGTGTAATCATCAACTTTTGCAATCATCAGAAATTGTTCTTGAAAAAAATCATAGTAATCTAATGAGTTTACTATAGGAAAAACATTAAAAATCTTTCATTCTCAAAACATATCTAGGAGTTCTAAATTTCCGAAAAATCTACAGAATCAAAATTTAAAAAAAAAAATATGAATTTTTAACCGCTTTCGGGGGGCATTCGTTTCTAGGACAATTAGACGCATGTTAAAGGGAACGCTTCAGGAATAGGTCTGGGTTTTTCTATTAAAAAAAAAAACAAAAAATTAAAAAAATCTAGGGGGCTTTAGCCCCCCCAGAAATGTTGGCTTCCTACGCCAATGATTTTTGATGTTTGGAAAAAAAATCTCTTGCACTATTTTTTGTTGATTTTGGTATGCTGAATACAAATTCTAGAATTGTTTTTTTTTTTTTAATGTCTTATTTTGCAAATTTCAAATAGCGATATCTCGAAACCCGTTGCACCGATTTTAAAAAAATCTCGCTTTCATCGCATCAAAATTAATAAATACGAATTTGCAAGACATTTTTTTTTTAATTTTGAAAAATCCACAACTTTGATTGGATTCAAACTTATACCACATAGCTTTAAGGTCTAGTAGAATAAAAATTTGTCTAGCAGTATCTAACTTAAGAAAATCAAAAGTTGACGAAAATATGCCATTCTAGTGGTATATGTTACACCGTCCGACAGCCAATATTAAACATGAACCGGATGATATACGTCTGAAAGTAGTTCTTCATATCGTGATCCTGTTTCCTTTTTAAAAGACTTCAAAGTTTTAAAGGATACATTTTGTAAAATATTTTTGAAATATTTGTGCTTGTCCCAGGATAACACTGGTTTTTCCATTTTTTATTTTGCCATATCAGGATAAAAGGATGTAAATAAGGTAATTTCGAAACTTTATCAAAATATTTTGTTGAAAATTTTGAATTAAATTGAAGGATAAATTTTTAAAAGGACGTAAATTACCTCCTTTTTCATGATATGTAAAAATAATAAAATAGGGAAATTAGGGGAGATTTGTAGCAGAGTGTAATAAGTATATATTAGAGTGTCCCTTATTTTGGAAATGTTGAGACGGTATGCGCTCATTTTTTTCATTTGACTTGAAAATAACTCATGAGTCGTCTTACGCCCCTACCACCACGCATTACCAAGCCTTAAGGAGGGGGCTTAAAAATCATTTTTCCATACAAACCAAAAAAAATTTTTTTTTTTTTATACCCTCCACTCTAGTAATAGAGGGTATATATAAGTTTGTCATTCCGTGTGTAACACCCCGAAATATTGGTCTAAGACCCCATAAAGTATATATATTCATGATCCTCGTTCGATTCTAAGACGATCTAGCGATGTCCGTCCGTCCGTCTGTCTGTCTGTTGAAAACACGCTAACTTTTGAACGACTTTACGGAGGCTCCTGAAGTTTGGCATATATGTTGGGCATTTACCTGTAGCGGTGTTCTATAACTCTCGAATCGAAAGATTTCTCACATGAAACATGAAAAACGAAACAGAAACATCGTGAATCGGCACAAAACCTGACTTTTCGTATTCGACTGTTTCTGTAATTTTGTTATGCGGAAACTTTCTGTCAAATATGATTTTTTTCAAAATTATTGGAAAGATGAGATAAAAACTGTTTCTGTAAACCAATTGATCGAAAACTTTTGAAGTTGAAGTGTCAAAATCACTCACATTTAAAAATGGTGCGATATTTCGTAAATTAATCAACTTTTGAGTTATAATAAATGAAAAACAATATTTTTCAAGAATATACTATCAACTAATATTATAACTGATATACTACACATTATTTTCATTAAGTTAATTTATTATTTAATTTTTGTTTGCCAATGTTAAGAGTGTTGTTTAAAAAAAATGAGAAATTGAGTTTTTTTTGTTGTGATTTTTATTATTTTCTCGCCTTATTTACCTTTTTGACAGCTGATTTGGAATATTCCAATAAAAATGCTGCCGTTTTCGCATTGATATACAGAAACAACTTTTTTTCCAGAATCGAGAAACGATGGAATTTTTTGTTTCATACTTTTTGATGCGAAAACTTTTCGCATAAATTACAGAACACCCCCACTGGTCAGGTCGGTATTGCAATCCAGCGAAATCGGTCCAGTGCACGGTGGTCAAATCCGGCCAAAAATCATTTTATTTTTTTATTAAATCTTGATGAAATTTTGATGTTATATTATAGCTAATACTTCAAAACATAAAACTTAAATCTTTTTTTGGGCCTTCTAACACTATATTATTGTCCATAGCGGTGCAAAGTTGTGTATTTTTTGCTTCTCATTTGAGCTTTTTTTAAAATGTATATTTTAGTTTTCAATAAAAGTTGGCCATGCATTTTTCTTCACATTATTTTTGTAAGTTCGCACATGGATTTTAAGTTCCAATAGTAAATAATCATTCCATGTGGTTTTTGCAGATTTTGTGTGCGTTTTTGTCTTAAAGTGATGTGTATGAAAATTAGTTAAAATTAAAAAAAAAACTCTAAAAAAAATAAATTTTGAAAGACCATAAAATTCAATTAGAGGCTATTAGAGGTTAGCTATAAAAAGCAGCTTGTACTTTTAACTATTAAAAGTAAGTATTTTAAATTTCAGCCCCTACTTTTACCGATTCTTTAAACCAGAGCATTTTCAGTGGACTCATTTTTTACAAATGGTGGACTTTTTTAAACCTACAAACTCCACGAAAACAGAGAATGTGAAGAGATGCTAACTTAAAACCCATAGATTTGAGTTAAAAAAACTTAAAACAAGACGAAATAAAAAAAAATGTGGTTTAAGGGGGGTTGGAACTAAAAATCTACCTTATGTTAGCAATTTTTAAACAGCAAAAAAAAAATAAATACGTAATATTATTAAATTCTGTTTTTTCATTTGAAAGAAAGAACATTTTAGTATTTTTAAAAATTTAATAACACAAAATTTGGTCAACTAGAATTTTCAGGGTTGCCAGTTAATCTTGTGTTGTTTTTTTAAAATGAAAAATTTGCTGCATTTTTACAGAAAAAACTACTAAACTGATTTTGATGAGTTTTTTTTTGATTTGTAGATAATTAAATTTTCAAGCACTTAACGTTGCCATTTTTATTTTGGAAAAAATTGATTTTGGTTGAAGATATGCTAACGTAAACTTAAAAAATAGAAAAATTTCAATTTCTTCTTTCATTCAAATATTAATTAGGTTAAATTTTAAAAAATTGTCACGAATTAGTATTAGAAAATTAAATAATCTACAAATCAAAAAAAAAAAATGTCATCAAAATCGGTTCAGTAGTTTTTGCTGTAGAACTGCGGCCATTTTTTTCTTTTAAAAATAGCATCCCACAATTAACTGGAAACCCTGGAAATTCTTTGTCTTTTAAACTTTTAAAAATATTACGATTGTTAATATTTCAAATAAAAAACAGAATTAAAAAGTGTTGCGTATCTATTTTTTTTTTCAATTGCTAACACTAAAGCTGTTTCTTTTAGTTCCAACCCCCACCTTAATTAGTTTGATACATTTGACACGTCCATGCTTAGTTGGCCAACCACTATATTTGTATGTCCAACGTTTTGAAAAGAGATCAGATATATTGTTTTTAATGTTTGATACATTTGGGACGTCCATGATTATTTGGCCAACCCCTGTATTTGTAGGTCCAACATTTGGGCAAGGTATCAGATATGTTATTCTTAATTTGAATTTTCAATTTCAGCTATTTACATGCAGAAATAAGGAAGTTATTGATTTTTGGCCGGAATTGACCACCGTGCAGTGGTTCAAAAGTTATGAACAAAAGAGTAAATTACGGCAAGGGTTTTTCACGAATTTACGAGATAAAAACACGATAACTTTCTAAAGGCAATTCTGAGGATGCTGAAGCTTGGCATATATATTTGTCGTTCCTTTTGGCTGTTTCGTATTGAATTTCAATCAAATCGTTCCAGTGGTTCAAAAGTTATTAGCAAAACCGTAAATTTCAGATTCGCCTCACCTTAAATTCAGGTGTTGAAACCCCGTTAAACATGTTTTAAAAACATTGGTAAGTCACAAAAATATTTTACAACGCATTTTTGTCACTCAAAAATATTTTTACACTAAAAGAAGAAAAAAATACACTCGAAAAAAATTTTTCACTCAAAAAAAAATTTAGTAAATTATTTTTTTTTTTCAAAAATTAGTTAAAAAAAAGTTTTTTTACACAAAATAAAATATTTCTAATCAAAAATGTTATTGTTTCACTCTAGAAAATTTATTATAACTTAAAAAGGGCATTGTGGAGGGTATTCATAGATTCGGCCAAGTCGAATTTAACTTTTCTACTTGTTTTAATTGTTGTTTTACTTGATTAGCTTATTAACGACAAAAAAGCCTTATGATATTAAAAAAAAAAAAATTTTAGCTTTGACAAAAACGAATTTTAGTTGAGATGTTGCTTTTAATTATACATATTCACAACCAACATTGTTTTTTCTCCTATCTGTGACATCTTTGCAATGTATCCAAAAACATCAAAAATGCGTTTTTTTACCCTTTTTTAGAACACGATAAAGATGTCACAGATAGGAATAATATTTTTCTATGAATATATATCATTAAAAGCAACATATCAACTAAAATTCGTTTTTGTCAAAACTAACAAAAATTAAAATATTTTTAAACAATAACTTAAAAAGAAACAGGTAAGAAAATTGAAGTCGGTCAAGACCGACCATATAATACCCTACACCAGAGTTTCCCGGGAAATGGGTCCCAAGTTCAAACGTGGACCGTTTAGATCTATATTTTCTCAACTCTTTAATAAGTGTAAAAAACACATCAAATTTGAGTGAAATCGGCAAATTTTTGTTGACAATAAAACGCTTTAACTGAATATCGGGCGAAACTTTCACATGGGACCTTAGTCCAAAAAGGCAAAATGTGGTTACCTCCAATGACATCACCGTGTTAAAGTGATTAACATTGAAATTGGAAGGTAACTAGTTACTCATATTTTTGCTAACCCCTTAAGTTAATTACTTGGTAAGCGAAGTTTTTGCTGGGTTAGAGCCATATGAAAAAATGTGTTAACCCAGCAAAAAACTTCGCTTACCAAGTAATTAACTTAAGGGGTTAGCAAAAATAGAGTAAACAGTTACCTCCCAATTTCAATGTTAATTACTTTAACACGGTGATGTCATTGGATGTAACCACATTTTGCCACATAAGCGAGGCAGTATGGGGTACCCATTACCAAGTTTTTTGGGTTAATAAACAATTCGTGTATTGAAGCTCTTGGACCCAACTATTAATTTTGATTGATAAATGATGATGTTGAAATTCTGCTGATACTAGACTCAAAAGCTCGTTCTATATTCTTAAGCTGTTCTTCCGGAGGATAACAAAATTTCACTCTAACCGTGCAACTTTTAGCCACAAATATTCTGTAACGACCCTTACACCCAGTGGTCTAACACTTTAGGGACGGAGTTACCTACTTGTACCGACCGTACTCAGGGTTGGGCGTGTTTTTGCCCTTTCAGAGGCATGTTCGTGATCGCGACAAAAAATATTATAATTTTGGTCAAGAACAATATACATATAGAAGAGGATATTCAAAGTCCAAATGCGAAAAACGTTTTTGCATTTTTGCATTTCTTGAATAGGCGGGAAAGAACGGGAGTTGGGTGTTTCCAACAGTTGCGCATCTTATAAAATTGAGATTTTACAGCGAAAAAATTATAATAAAACTTAAAAAAAATAAAAAAAAAATATGAACAAATTAAAAAATAACTTATGTAACGTTTCCATATGAGAACGCTTCCTATTCAACGGTGGCATAACCTTGTAAAAATTTGGCTTCGGTAAATATTTTGTTCAAGAAAATGTGTAAATTTTGGGGGGTATTTTTATGAAGACATAGACCTACGATATTCATATCTGTGGTCTTTTGACAAAAGCCCAGACTCAATTTACGGATCAAAACATATCTGAAGCAGATATGAGTATATATGGAGTAGATCTGATTATATCCATTTAGATATGATCCATATATGTTTTTATCAAAAGAGATATGTTTTGATCCAATTATTTTTTTACACGGGATATGTCCACAGATATGAATACGAAATAATCTTTAACAAAAAAAACCTTGTCCAATTACTAGGAAAAGTATCGTAATCATATTTTACCAATATTTGACAGTATTCCTTGTTTTTTAACAAACAAATTTGGATCGAAATTTAAATTTTTTTTTTGTAATTTAAATTTTTTTGTAATTTTACAAATTTCCAGGACAATTTTACAAAAAAAAATCTAGTAAATTCACGAGAATTCCTTGTAATTGTTATTGTGCCAAAAAAACCGTAAATTTAAAAAGCTTGTAAAATTAAAAAATTATTTGTAAAAAGCTTGTAAAAAAAATTACTAGGAATTCTCGTAAAATTGCAGTTAGCAAAAAATACAGTGAAGTTACAAAACCTCCTTGTAAATTTTATCGTGTCAACGATAAAATTTACAAGGTTTTTACAATTTTATTGTAAAAACCTTGTAAAATTACAAAATTATTGGTAAAAAGCTTGTAAAATACTATGAATTCTTGTCAAATAGGATGCAGCAAAAAAACAAAGAAACAAACTGTTCTTGTAATTTTACAAAGTTTTTTTTTAGTGTATAAAAAGAACTCTTTAGTTTAAATTACACTGTGCAACAAGAAAAATGAGCCTCAATGGCTTCAACGCCATATGAAAGTAGACCATCAAATGGACAAAATCACCAAAAGGTTTTGCAAAGTCAGTTCGGATTTCTTTTTTATAGCCCACTGAAGTTTTTATTTTTTTATCAAAGGCGTTTGGAAAACGTCAAAAATACTATAATAAGAACACATCTGAGCTTCAAAATATGATTTGATGTCTTCAGTGAAATTTTATGGCGGTTCTTTTCTTAGTACATTTTAACCATCTAACTGCCATTTTAAGGGGTCATTTTAGTCCTTTTTCAAAACCTAAACACAGAATTCTAATAAAACGTCCATTTAAAGGGTTAAAATGTTCTACAAATATTTTCCTCATAAAATTTCACTAGGGGTTGTCAAATGTTCCAAGTTTGTGTGACATGCGCAAAGTGCTTAAAAAGGGTCAAGTATAAATAATCAATGTTTATTATTTTTTTTAAAAAAGCAGTGTTAAAAAATATCGACAAAAACAGTGCAAATATACTTTTAAGCTAAAAATTATGTTCTGATGTGTTTATAAAACTTTATGATGATTCTTTTCTTTGACCAAATTAACCCGTTTTAAAGGGTCATATTTGTCCTTTTTTAAAAGAAATACAAAAAAAGTCTATAAAAAAGGCAGTTAAAGGGTTAAAATGTTTTACAAGTATTTTCTGCATAAAATTTTACTAGGGCACATCTAAGACAGAAAGTTCGTCCAGCATATAGAAAATGCTTAAAAAATTTAAAGTATTCAAAATTTTTTTTTATATTTTTTTGGGCCGAAATATAAAGAAAAACAAGTAACAAAATTAAATTCGACTTTGTCGAATGTATTAATACCCTCCACGATGTAAAAAAGTTTATTTGCAAAAATAAAAACAAACAAAAATTAAAAAAAAAAAAATCCGCGTAAAAAATTTTTTGATAAAAAAAAAATTCGACGAAAATGATTTTTTTTTGGAAAAAAATATTAAATTTTAATTAAAGCATTTTGTGTTTTAGGTTATGTTGAATGTACTACAATTTGCGAAGTGTTCTTACATTTTCGTTCATAACTTTTGAATCGCTGAACCGATTTCGCTCAGATGCAATACCGAACTGCTTAGGGCAACAACAAGTAAATATGCTATGTCTGTTTAATACTTATATCTGTTTAATACTTTGGCCGTGATCACCATTTCAGATATCTTGGGAAAAAGTCGCGTGATGCCATTCTAGCGGAAATTTGTTGGTGGAGCAAAAATATATTTGAGGACGAAGAAGAATTAGGTGAGGAAAACCCCTAAGTTTTCTTTTGAGTCAAAAAAAGGTTCAAAAAAGTTTTGGATTTAAAAAAAAATCAAATTTTTTTTATTTTTTTATAATTTTTTTTCGCAAGATTGAAGAAATAGCTATCTAAACTATTTGGGACACATTTTGCTAAAAACAATTGGTAAGAAGTTACATGGATGAGAATAAACACCTCTTTAGCCAAAATATCAAATTTCGACGCCCTCTAACTCAGAGAGTCCTTGACCGATCTCGTTGAAAAATTGTCTGCACTACAGTGATCGATTTTAAGACATTCTAGCGATGCCTGCCCGTCTGTGGAAATGGTGATTACGGCCAAAGTATTAAACAGATATAACTCAGACTTAGCATATTTACTTGTTGTTGCCCCAAGTAATTTGGTATTGCATTTGAGCGAAATCGGTTCAGAGGTTCAAAAGTTATAAACGAAAATGTAAGAACACCTCGAAAATTGTGGTACATTCAACATAACCTAAAAACACAATATGCTCTTATTCGGCTGCTACTTGACACATGTGAACAGAATTGATCACCGAATGGTATTTAAACAAGTACAAACATATTTAAAAAAAAAAACATTTTCGTCGAATTTTTTTACCAAAAAATTCTTTTCGCGGATTTTTTTTTTTAAAACATTTTTTTTGTTTTTTTTTTTTTTTTTTGCAAATAAACTTTTTAACATCGTGGAGGGTAGTAATACATTCGACAAAGTCGAATTTAACTTTGTTACTTGTTTTTTTTTTATATTTCGGCCCAAAAAAAATATTAAAAAAAATTTGAATACTTAAAAATTTTTAAGAATTTTTTATATGCTGGACAAACTTTCTGCCTTAGACGTGCCCTAATAAAATTTGATGCAGAAAATATTTGTAAAACATTTTAACCCTTTAACTGCCTTTTTTATAAACTTTTTTGTATTTCTTTTAAAAAAGAACAAATATGACCCTTTAAAACGGGAGCTACAGGGTTAATTTGGTCAGAGAAAAGAATCATCATAAAATTTTATAAAACACATCAGAGCATCATTTTTAGCTCAAAAGTATATTTGCACTGTTTTTTGTCGATATTTTTTAACACGGCTTTGGTAAAAAAAAATAACAAACATTGATTATTTATACTTGACCCTTTTAAAGCACTGTGCGCACGTCGCACAAACTTTGAACATTTGACAACCCCTAGTGAAATTTTATGAGGAAAATGTTTGTAGAACATTTTAACCCTCTAAATGGACGTTTTATTAGACTTCTGTATTTAGTTTTTAAAAAAGGACTAAAATGACCACTTAAAATGGCAGTTAGAGGGCTAACATTTTCTATGAAAAGAACCGCCATAAAATTTCACTGAAGACATCAAATCATATTTTGAAGCTCAGATGTGTTCTTATTATAGTATTTTTGACGTTTTCCAAACGCCTTTGATAAAAAAGTACAAACTTCAGTGGGCTATAAAAAAGAAATCCGAACTGACTTTGCAAGACCCTTTGGTGATTTTGTCCATTTGATGGTCTACTTTCATATGGCGTTGAAGGCATTGAGGCTCAATGCGACGACCCGAAATTTGTTGCACAGTGTTATTGATGTCGCAAATAGCGTATTTAACATTTTACCAAATATTTACTATTCTGTTTGAACTGAATATTTATCCGCTTGTCATTTTCTGAATAATTTTGAAAGATGAAGAATTTCAAATTATTAAGCTACGTTCACAATGTCAGAGTCAATCCAATCTATGGAACAGATTGAAATTTTAACCATGCATAATGTAGAGTGGAGTTCTGTCACATTGTTGTTGACATATTACTTACGTGCTTTGCAATTATGGGAAAATATCGTTTTAAATTTTGGGCACATAATTCTAAAATTAAAATTATGTATTTTTTTTAATTTTTGTACCATTTTATTTTTAAATTAACACATATTTTGTTTTGTTTAGTATTTTTTTTATGACATTATTAGAGATGACACTTTCGCAGAGCTGTATTTTTTCTCTGTTAACGGTTAACATAGGCTCTGTTAACTCCAGAGTAGAACATGTTTGACTCTGGAGTGAATTAAAAAAAAATAGTCAAATTCAAAAATATAAAAGTGCAAAAGGGAAAGTTATAAAATTTTTCACAGATTGGAGTACTCCAACATTGTGAATGCGGCTTTAAACTTCATTTATTCTGGCTGTGTTAAAGCTGTGAAAACAAGAGTTTCAGTTAGAAAATTTTGACTGGTCGTTTTACAAGTCTGCCATATTAGTTTTAATCAAGTACACCAGTTTTTGTTGTAGAAAAAAACAAACTGAAATGAATGCAAAAAAATCGAACGCTAATAAAAAGTTTTTTTTTAACAAATTTAAATGTTGCCGAATATTTGGCAAGCGGTTGACGAATATTCTAAAAACATGCCGAATACCAAATAGGGACGAATATAGGTGACATCCCTAGTTTAACACAGAAAATAAAATTGTCGAATTTAAATCAACAAACAGCAATTGTAAATCAACAAAACATGATATCAACCAAAGATTTAGTAAAAACTGCATCCTGTTAGTCTATAATACAAAACTTCGATTTTGTTTTCAACAAACTCAGTCAAGTAATTTTATTTCAAAATTTTTTTTATCATGTCAACAAATAGTTTTTGTGTTTGTTGAATTTCTTTGTTGAAAAAAATAAGATTTTTACGTTTGTCAGATCAATAAATTGTGTTTGTTGAAAAAAAATGTAAGATTTTGTACGTTTGTCAATACAAATAATAAATTATGAGAACTATAACAATCTCTTTTATCAATTCTTTTTTCAAAATCAAAATTTACAAACGTTTGTTTATATTACTAATTTCCGTATAGGAGCACTTTCAGTGAAAAAATTAATTGTATTTACAAATATGGGGGTCAATATAACAATTCGTTTTTTCTGTGTAAATAATAGTTTCGAAAATGTTTTATTTTGTTTTTTATGCGTCGCGACGTTCGACGCGTCGAAAGATAGGTAGACTTGCCACCTTTTAAAATTTCCAAAACGGGACACCACTAAAAAACATAAATAAATTCCAAAAAAATGGTTTATAATTTAAAACACCTTTTTTTCTTTATATTTTAATGAAAATTAATTTTCATTGAATATAAAGAAAAAAGGGTGTTTAAAAAAAAAATTGCCATTAAGAAAAACAGGTTGAAAATTTAAAACAAATCTAGTTTAAAGACAAAACACAAGCTTTAATTTAAGCCTTTAACGAAGTCCAAAGCTAGTCGATGTCCTTTTTTACAGGGTGTTAAAAATGACAAAATCTCGATTTTTTTTAACGCGATTTTCTTAAAATTGGGACGTCATAGAAACTATTGATAAAGGATTTAGAATCTGGACATCAACGTTTATTTATCATATTTTACACTTTTTATTAACACAAGCTGTACCGTTTTTTTGTAGCATCCAATAAGATGAAAATCTTATTATCTCAAAAACCCCACTAACGTTTTTTTTTTTCAAATTGGGCTTAACCCGTTTGTACGGGTGCCAACTAACATAATCTGCAACAAAATTTCATATGCAGCGAACCTTTTTGTTCTATTTTTTCCTTTTCCTGTGGTGCTGCCGATTCATTTATATCTGCTGCTCTTTTTCTGTTCATTTTCCTATGAAACATTTAGGGTTTTCACAGTGACGATTAAATTTGCCTTTTTTAGTTTGGTATTTGGCAAATGTGCCAAACGTCAAAAAAAATGCCAATTTGAATGTGGCATATTTTTCTTAAAATGCCCAACTCAAACCTTGTCTAAAAATAAATGCCAATGTGCAAATAAAAAAAAATATAAAAATGACAACAGCTGTGATTGTTTGTGCTGAAATTTCGAACGCGGCAACAAAAACATTTATACAAAAAGAAAAATACACATTTTTTGTGTTTATTTTAAAATTGTGAATGTAAAAAGTTAATTAAAGTTATTTTGTGCAAATTACACAGTGATACAAAATCGAACTTTCGGAATGGGATGAAACCAAAAGCAAATGAAAGCTGACGTTTTCCATAACAAAACCCTCAAGGCCTTTTTTTTAGGTCAGAGCTAGATTTTATTTTAAAGCATTTAAAGTTGGTGATTTTAAAGCATTTAAAGTTTTTGTGTATTAAACGTGTCCTACTTTAAAGACCCCTGGTGGTGCCCTTATTGGTCATGTAGGGTCCAGTTTCCAAACTTATGCTCAAAATTACTTCAGCTATGACTGGTATGAATTTTGCTGCAATCGGTCCAGTACCTATTTACTGAATAGCCAAATTATTAAAATAAACCATGTACACCGTTGCGTATGATTGTTATTTAAAGGCAATTATTAATATAAATCACTGGACACCGTTGCGTATGATTGTTATTTAAAGGCAATTACAATATTTATCATTCGCCACTAATACAGTTTTCAAGCATTTATTATTGTAATTATAATAAAAGTGCACTAACTTCAAATGCGTGTAAAACAAAATCTAGCTCTGAACTAGAAAAAAGCCTTGAGGGGTTTGTTATGGAATATGTCAACTTTCATTTGCTTTTGGTTTCATCCCATTCCGATTTTGGGTGTTGCACTGTGTTATTAACGAAAAGTGCGCTCACGATATGTAAAGAAAAAATGGTGGCAAATACTTGACGTTTAGTAAATTGGCAAATTTGCCAAATACCCAACTAAAAAAGGCAAATTTAATCGTCAGTGTGAAAACCCCAATTTATTAGTTTCAACATTTGTGCAAATTTATTAGAAAAAATATTTACTAAAATAATAAAAAAATACCTCTACAAAAAATCACGCTCTGTTAAAATTTTAATTCATTTGAAAGTTGACAAATGAAATTCCAAGTTTTCGTTTGACACTTTCACAAATCAAAATAATCAAGTGTTGCTAATCTATTAAAAAAATGCCAATGTTGCTAATAAAAATAGGTACTAAAGTTCACGATTTTTTGTGACAATGAAAAACTTACTTTTTTTCTCGAAACGGGACAAATGGCGTCCCGTTCAGGGTATCGCCGGGACACGGGACACTCCACTCTAAAACTGGTCTGTCCCGACGAAAACTGGACGGTTGGCAAGTCTAAAGATAGGTGACATGACTAGGGTGACCATTTTTTTCAGAACTCAAATCAGCACACCCATTTTTTTCCTAGAAAAAATTCTCTGAAAAGTCTTGCTATAGAATAAAATGTATGACGAATGTTTTCAGCTGTCAAACATTTAAATTAGCATCAATTGTAGTTGTTTGAGGCCAACTAGTTTTACAGTAAAAACAACTGTTAAGAATAACTGATATTAACTTTTGTAGTTGTTTTACAGAAAGTTGTAAAAAAAGTAGTTGACCTCAAACAACTTCATAATAATTTTATTTCTTTAAAAAAAAACTGCATATTCTGAGGACTTTTCTGCCATCTTTTCTTTTTTTCTTTTGTGGGTGCTGTGGCTAAGTGGTTAGCGCGTTGGACTATTAGCCAGCAAGCCTGGGTTCGATTCTCAGCTCAGGCAGAACAACTTTTTTTTCAGATATTTATTAGTTTCTATTTATAACTAATATCTATCGCAGCACCCTCCTTCGTTGATAAATAGCACTAAAAACGTCAACGAAGTAAAATAATGGCTATAAACACAGCTTCAAAAATAATTCGCCAGATCAATAACAGATGGCGATGCAACAACTGTACTCAAAATTATCAACACGCGCAATTACAGTGTTGCCATACTGAAGCTCTTCTATCTTTCAAATCTTTCACCTCTCTTCTATCCCCTTTCCGAAAGAAGTATCACGGTTACATTAGTAATTGATAGGCAGCATTGCCTGAGTGTTGCTTCTTTTTTTAAAAAAAGGAAACCTCCCAAATTATGATCACATTTCTTAATAAACTTTTTTTTTGACTAAATATTTGGAATTGTGGAAAGTATTCATGAACACACTAAAAAAAAAAAAAAAAAACTTGTAAAATGGCAAGAAAAACTTGTAACTTTTTTTTTTGCTACCTCCTATTTGACAAGAATTGCTTGTTATTTTATAAGCTTTTTACCAATAATTTTGCAATTTGGCAATCTTTTTACCAAAAAAAGATAAATTTAAAATTTTTTTTGATGCGATAAAACTTACAAGGTTTCGTCACTTTGCTACCTCCTAATTTTCGAGAATTTCTAGTAAAAATTACGAACTTTTTTGTAATTTTACAAGATTTTTACCAATTAAATTGTAAATTTACAACTTTTTTTTTGTAAAATTACAAGAAAAACTGTAAAACTACAAAAAAATTGTAAATTTCGATCGAAAATTATTTGTTAAAAAACAAAGAACTGTAAAATATTGGTAAAATGGGATTACGAGACTTTTCCTAGTAATTTGACAATGTTTTTTTTTTGAGTACAAACTAGTGCCCCCCATTTCCCGGTTCTCGGTATTCCCGGGAATACCGGTATTCCCGGTTCTGGAACCGGTTTCCCGGTTCTAGATATATTCCCGGGAATACCGGTATTCCCGGTTCTGATCCTGGTACCGGTTCTCAAAAAACAAAAAAATACTATACCATAAAATATTTAAATTACATCATTTAATCAGTATTTCAGAAATATTTAGTTGTGTTTGAAAAATTATTTAAAAATCATGTAATAATTTTTTCTTAAGTTCATAAAAAAAATGGAAATGGTGTTTTTCACATGTTTTGTAAGTTTTTTGGTAAAAGCGAAGAACAAATTTTAATTATACAAAATTTTACAAAATATGCATACCGGTAGTCCCGGGAATACCGTCAGAACCGGAACCGGGAATACCGGGAATAATTCAAGAACCGGGAAACCGGTACCATTTCCCGGTAATACCGAGAACCGGGAATACCGGTATTCCCGGTACTACGGTACTGACCGCAGGCACTAGTACAAACATTATTTAAGATTTCTAATAATTTAATTTTTATTTCGGAGACACATTTTATATGGCGACATATCTGTAGTGTATTGATTTCGGGTAAATTTTTCTTTTGAGAAGTTTATCGACGGCAATACGATTTTTTGCCGGAATTAAATTCATTGTCTCAAAAATACAACCATGTATTATAGTTCATCCAGTAAACGTTTTATACTCCCAAAAATATTTTTTTTATTTTTAATTAAAAAAAAATCAAATTGAGGTCGAAAAAGTACAATTTTTAAGCATTCTAAAATTAAAATTTTGCAACGCTGTTACCCACCCGTTGGGTAAATATTAATAATTTTAGTGGCAATAACTGTTAAGATCTTTTCTACAAAACTTACAATTTTTATTAATAAATCCGCTGATTAATCCAGTTTGTATATCGTAGTAAACTTTTTTTAAGATTTGGTTTTCACTTTTCTAAACAATCATTTTATTTAATTAATGTGTTTTAAATATTTATTTTATATATTATAATCATTATTATTATTTTTGTAAACATGCAATTTATTTACACAAGCACTTTTGATATATTCAATTATTAAAATTATTGTAAATAATTATCTTTTCAAAATTTCTTCATTTATTTTTTTATATTTATTAATCACTCAATCATAATTTTTTTTATATTATTCTTGTAAATGGAGATCAAATGAGGATATTATTTAAACAAAAAAAAAATACTTTTAACAAAATACAAAGCAACGCGACGCGACACTTTAGAATGGCGTTCGTAAGTTGTTGTTAATGTTTACTCAAGCGCGACAATTTGAAATGGTTGAGCCCACAATGGCACCCATGGTGACGATGACAAGTATAAGCGCCAAAACAATAAAAGATAAGAAAACAACGTAACGTAACACAGCAACAACAACAACCATACAACGGTTGTTGAATTCTCTACATACAACAGTGCGTATGAAGGTTGTGCGACACAAGAACAACAACAGTGTTGGTGGTAGTGTATGCGTGCAAAAGTTGATAGTGTAGAGTTTTTTGAAGATGGCTACAAAACTACAAATTTTCTAGTAAGACTTGATCACTTTGTGTATTTTGTTTTCTTCTTCTTTTTCACTCTTACTTGTTTACACTTGCTTGCTTTGCTGCACTTTTTCTTGTTGGCCAAAACAACAATAACAACAAATTACTTGTTTACTCTTTCTGGCCAATGCATGTATGTAGTTGTGTAGTTTTCTTATTATGGCTAGTATGGGGTTTTTTTATAAGTTTCTCAATGAAACCGGTTCAAAAAGAATTATGGTGGACGTTTGTTTTTTCAAAATTTTTTTAGGTGTTTTTCTTTTTTTCTTTGTTGCACTATGTATTTGTTTGTGTGTAATTTATATATATATTTTGCACTTATTCTTATAGCCAAAAAGATTTTGAAATGGCTAATAGGATTTTATAAATTTATATTGAATTCAAGTTTCCTTTTTTTTTTTTTGTTTTTAAATCGAAAAGTATTGAAATTTATAAATTTCTAGTAAGATTTTTTGTGTCAACACTACTTTTTTTTAATTCACCTTATTTTTTAAAAAATATTTTTTTTAGCAATTTTGAAAAAATTTGTTTTTTCCACGAACTTGCTACCACTTTTTAAGTATTTAATTCAAAAATTCCTTATTATATTTTTTTTTTCAATTTACATAAAAAATCTTTCCGAAATCTTATGTAAAAGTTGTTATCCCACGAAATTTCAACTTTATTTTTTTTTTAAATATTAAATTCAAAAATTCCTTATTATATTTTTTCAAATTTACGTAAAAAATTTCCGAAATCTTATTTTCAAAAAATTTGTTTTGTAGAAATCGTATTTTATTTCGATCCACACACTACCAATCTACAATCTAATCAATTGTACCGTAAGTACTAAACTGTATAAATATTGCCAACAAAAATTTTAGAGCTGCAACAGCAACAGCCCTCAAAATCACTTGGTAACAACAAAAACAACAACTACACTCTAAACACCATACAATACAGTGAGGAGTGGCTTTGTGACAATGGCCATCCATCACAAATGCCACAATTCCAAAAAATTAAAAAAAATACTACTTTATGATGGACATGCGCATTGTATTTTCCTAACACATGTTAAACTAAAGGTGGAGTTTTTTGTTTGCGTCTCACACAGTCACAAAATTGCACCACTACATACTCACAAAAAACTCTCCACTTTTGTGATTGGTTCGAATTATACACTACACAAGTAGTTATTTGTAGTTTTGTCGCTGGTATTGTAATTATCATTGTATGTTCGTTGGTATGTTTGTTGTTTTGTTATTTTGTTTGGTATGCATGAATATTTTGTGGTGTTGGTATTTTTCATTTTATATATTTGATGTGTTGGTATTTTTGAACTTTTTAACTTGTGAGCAATTTTTGCGTTTTTATTATTTATTTATTTTTATCCATTATTTTTTGTTAATTTACTTTTTACCACTTTGCACTATGGGACAAAAATAAGTTTTATTCTAGCCTCAAACATCGGATCGCTGCGGAAGTGGGACATTCTGTAAAACTTAAGCTACAATGGGATTTTTAATTTTTTTACTAATATATGTATTTCTTTGAGTGTGCTGAAGAGATCATACGAAAATAGTTTGAAGACTTAGGGAATATTCTTAAAGAGAATAAATGCTTCCGATATTTTGGATGATCCATTGCGAATATATAATGGTGATGAGACAAGCTTTTGTATGTGTCCTAAACTAGGAAAAGTTCCAAAGGGATATCGCAATGTATAAAACTGAGGGACACGGATATGTTATTTTTAACCCGACTTTCTGACTAGAGTGCATTTTTTCTATAGATCAAACATTTTTTGCAAAAACGCGAGTAGATCTAGAAAGGTTAGGTTGAGAGGTTGACGTAATGTCCACAAGACCAGATCCTGATCCATAGTGATACCTCATGAAAAGGGGGTGTTGAAGGGGGCGGGGAGGGGTATTGTGGTGGGGTGTTGGGCTTCTCTACACATTAATTCACGTTCTTCCGTCTTCCTGTCCCATAGCATGACTATTAAAGGTGTCCTAACGACTAAGGTAATTTTTCAAAATCACTTTTTAATACGTGGTAGGGTCCTAAAATGTAGTTTTGTATCTAAAAATGAGTGAGCCAAAATTTGGAGACAATCGGATAAAAATAACTCGTGCCGAAAGTGGATTGAAGTTTTGGGACACTCTTATCTGATGAAAAAACACGTTTTTTCTAGTTTTTTGAAAACTATTGGTATATGCTATTTTTTGTTAATTTTTTTGTTAAGTAATATGAAAATGGTAATAAATTACCTTTCCAAAAAGCTTAAAGAAATTCAAATCGGATGAAAAATAAGCATTCTACGCATACATGCCCCAGGCCATTGCATGGTTTTTAAAGCCAAAATTTGAAAATTTTCAAAATTTTTAGGCAAAAAATAAAAAAAAATTAAATTTTACTTTATAATTATATTAAATACATGTTATAGATAAAAACTAACAGATATGGTAGTCTAACTTTTTTTTCATTTGGCGTGGGTAGTGATATAATTTCCGCGGATTCCAAAGAAAATGAGTTTTTCTAAAATAATTTAGCAAATATGGGAAACAATTTTCTGTATTGTATTATACGAAGTGAAATACATAAATTCTGTAAATTTTTTGAGAATCCGGGCATCTTTAACCCCTTTTCGTCGAGGTGAAATGACGAATTTGAGACGTTATACATTTCTATAATACAAAATATCTGCATATATCCGATTTCTCAAAAGTTACAGAATTTACGTTTTACACTTCGATCCGCACAATAGAGCACAAATTTTCAAAAATTTGCTTAATTATTGTAGAAAAACGCATTTTATTTGAAATCCGCGGAAATTTTATCACTACCCGCGCCAAATAAAAAAAAAGCTTGACTACCATATCTGCTATTTTTAATCTTAAACATGTTTTCAATTTGATCATAAAGTAAAATTAAATTTTTACTATATTTTTGCCTAAAAATTTTGAAAATTTTTAAATTCTGGCTCTAAAAACCATACAATGGTCTGGGGCATGTATGCGTAAAATGCTTATTTTTCATCCGATTTTAATTTTATTAGTCGTTTTGAAAAGGTAATTTAGTACCATTTTCATATTATTTCACAAAAAATTTAACAAAAAATATCAAATACCAATGTTATTCCAAAAACTAGAAAAAACGAGTTTTTCGTTCTTATAAGAATGTCCCAAAACTTCAATCCATTTTCGGCACGAGTTATTTTTAGCCGATTGTTCCCAAATTTTGGCTCACTCATTTTTAGATACTAAAGAACAATATAGGACCCTACCAGGTATAAAAAGGTGATTTTCGTTTTTAAGGACACCTCTAATGACTATTTAAGTCCACACATGCGTCTCATCAAATTTACTCAGCTTGATATATCTTAACATCTTCCACGGGCTGATCCCTCTTAGTTCCTCCACATTCTGAAAGAGTCAAAAAAATTAAATCGAGTGCGAGAGAGTGAAGGGCACTGACAAAGATAATGGAGTGAATCTTCCACTTTCTCTTCGTCCCAGCACCATCTGCACAAGTCATCTTCAATTAATTTTAACATTTTTAAATAACATTTCAAGCCGGTACGGCCTGTTATTATACCTACATACTTCCTTAGATCTGCCTTTTCCATATGTAAAAGCGTTTTTTGAACACGCTTTTCGCCGCGAGTCCATAGAGCCTTTTTTGGATACAGTCATGTCTGCATTCCCATTTTGAATCTTCTTGGCGTTCAAAGTTTTGCCTGATCTTCATGTAAATAGCATTCAGGCCCGGATGCACATCGGTCCTAATTGCGTTGGATGGTAGAATGGCGCCCATACGAGCTAGCTCGTCCGGTCTTAAAGAGTGTTGTTTGAGCCTGAAGCTCTTGGCGACAACGGCTGACTACCCTAGATCGTATATTCCTATTTCCCAATGCCTTTAAAGCCGCTTGACTATCAATGTATATAATGATCTCACTATAGTAGATCGGTCTCATTGAAATGAGTCTAGCAGCCTCCGACACTGCATACAGTTCCGCCTGAAAAATATTACAGCCGTCCTGTATCCGTAAGCTATATTCAATTCCCAGTTTTTTACAGTAGACTCCACTACCTGTTCCCTGTTGCATTTTTGATCCATTAGTGTAGAACTCAATTTGATGTTTCCCGCCAGCTGGATTTTCCCAGTATTTCCTAGATGGTATTTCAATTTGTACGCTCTCATCCCATACAGTATAAGGAGTCATATAGTCAGTCACACAGTTCTTATATCGATGATTTCGAATAAGTTTTGTGTGACCATATTCCCGCACCCTTAGCACTCGATTTTGTACCAGCCTTAACTGTGTCCTAAGAGCGTATTCCTGGATGTATAGGTCCAAAGATGGAAAGTCCAGAATCCTACACAGCGCATGTGTAGATGTCATCCTGCGTGCTCCAGTAATACTCAAGGCAGCTACTCTATTCACCTTGTTCAGATACGCAGCGTGTGTGGCCGTTTTTACAATAGGCCACCACACTAGTGCACCATGTGCCAGTGTTGGTCTTACAATTGCCGTGAAAATCCAGTGTATAAGCTTCGGTTTAAGACCCCATGTATTCCTAATCATTTTCTGGCATCCATACATAGCTGCATACGCCTTTTTGACTCTCTCCTTTAGATTCTCAAGCCAAATTTAATTTCCTGTCAAAGATTATACCTAGGAACTTGGCACTGTCCGAAAGTGTCAGACATGTTTCCCCAATGAGAGGTAGTCGAAATTCAGCAATTTTTCTCCTTTTTGTGAAGAGAACTATTTCCGTTTTCAGAGGATTTATACCTAGCCCGCAGGCCGTAGCCCACTTGTGGAGCGATGAGAGAGCACGCTCCATAATGTCGGATAAGGTATCCAGTGATATCCCTCTTGCCAAAATCACCAGGTCATCAGCATAAGCTATTACTCTAACTCCGTGCCTTCTAAGCCTCATTTAGAACCAGAATCCATAGGGTCGGTAAGATGTCGCCACCTTGGGGAGTGCCTCTGTTGCCATCGCTCTCACTGATGCCCCTCCAATTTCCGCCTCAATTATGCGGTTCGTGAGAACTTTAATTATCCAATGATTCGCCATTGGGTCATTGCCTGACTGTGTTAACGCTTCCTCTATTGCCTGAGCTTTTATGTTATTAAATGCTCCCTCAATATCCAGGAAGCATGCCAGAGTATATTCGCCATAGTTTATGGTTTCCTCAATATTCATTGCCAGCTCGTGAAGGGCTGATTCCACTGATTTACCTTTTGTGTATGCATGATGGTTTCCAGAGAACTCCTTTCCACCATACTATTTCTCAAGTGGTAGTCCAAAATCCTCTCCAGTGTCTTTAGTAGGAACGATGATAGACTGATTGGTCTATAGTCCTTAGCGCTGCTGTGTTGCATCTTACCAACCTTGAGATCTAAAAAACACGCGTATTTTATTTTCGTCCCTACACTCAATAGAAAACCTTTGTGAAAAAATCTGTAAAATGACTTTAAATTTAAAATAAATTTTTTTTTGCAAATTTTCCTGCTGATATGAATATTTTAACAGAATTATCTGCCATTTTATTTCTTAAAACAACAGAAATTTTGCAGAACTTTTACTGATTCCGTTTGCTAAGTTTCACAAAGTTTTTGTGCAGATTTTTAGCAGATTATTTAGCTAATTTAACAGATATATTTAGTTATAATTTCAAGTGTCACTATCTGAGAATTGAAGTGGACGAATATAAATAGCTCCCGCTTAAATGCGTCACTAAATATGTGAGCTTTAAAAACTTACAATGCAAAAGAAATTTTTAATTTTTTTCTCATTTGTTTCATTGTGCCTGCCAAGACATGTCGATGTTTAAGTTTTTAAATTTGTTTTGTTATTTTATTTTCCTATTATAAGTGTGTATGTTTTGCTCTCTACTCTTTAGTGTGTGCATGTCGCGACATGTCGTTTTTTCTTTTTTTTTATTATACAAAATTGTTATTTCTTAATTAAACCTTGCCTTTTTCAGCCTGTTTGTTACACCTTCTTCCACTCCGCCATCAATCGACATTATTGTGTTGTTGATACGCTTTGCATGTGTTTTCGCAATGTTTATTTTCAATCCAACTACATTGGACTGTGTTAACGGATCTTTCTGATCTCTTTGCGGCTTTTGCTACTACGCTGTATTGTGGTTTATAATTTGGATTTTCAAGTTGTTGTTTCAGTCTCTTACTTTCTTGAAGTAGTTTCAAGGTATTGTCGGAGAGCCATGTTTCTTATCGAGTTGTGTTTTCTGGTTGCAAACATCTACTTAGTTCTTCTCCAACTTCAACCCTTTTCCAGAGAATTGGTTTCTCGGAAAGTCAGACACCGGATGGATGGCAAGTGAAACATTTTTTGAAATTGTTGCGAACGGAGTGCAAAGTTGGCTTAATGCTCATAATAAAGTTATTTTAAAAACTTCTTTTTGGCCGCTTCTTGATATGGTTTTTAACCTGGATATTGAATATGACAGACACTATTAAGAATGGTTTTCGAAAGTGTGGTTTATACAATTTCAATCGCGAGAATGTTAATTATTTAAGTGAGTTAAAAATCAATTAGAAATATTGAACGAAAATCGTCACGAATCAAATGAATCAATTAAAGAGTGATTTTTATATGGCATTTCGAATAATTACCGTAATTGCCCATAATTTTCTTGAATGTGGAATTAATTCGGATCTTATTGTTGAAAAGATCGATGCCTAAAAAAAAATAATCAAAATGTCCAAATATTAGGCGATGTAACGATTCAGCCAGGTACATACTTGATCAATGACGAAGGAGTTTTGGAAATAAAGTGAGAGGAAATTGCACCATTAAATTAAACTACAACCAACAATAGCTCCATTCAATCTGTCAACAGTACGGCTTCAATGTCAGCAACTTTTGCTACAACTAACATTAAGAACTCATTTCAATTATTTTTTTATTCGTTTCCAAACTCATCAATTAATGACGCTATTACTGAAAAAATCAACTTAGGCTGTTCATCTTTAATTCTATTCGATTTATAAACAATTAACCATCGACTTTCAAGAATCATCTTTATTTTCCTAAACCATCGAGTTCTGCACAATTTTGGGGAATCAAACCCCCAAGTGCTATATTCGCTCTTGTAAGTGTGAAAATAGCTAAAGTCGAAGCTATTCAAAATCGAAAATGGTACTTAACCTGAATATGACAGATACCATAAAGAATGATTCCTGAAAGTGTGTGATTTGTATCATTTTAATCCTGAGATTGTAGATTATACTATGTGTTTTAAAAATCCATTAAAAATATTGAACGAAAATCGTTGCGAAGCTAATTAAAATTTTAAAGAATGTGATTTTGATATAGCATTTCGTGTTATTAACGGAATAGCTCCTAATTTGCTAGAACGTGGAATTAATTTGGAACTTGTTATTAAAGAGACATGTGCTTAAAAAAAATTAAAAATAATCAAAATGTCGAAATATTAGACGATGTAACGATTCAGCCAGGTACATACTTGATCAATGCTGAAGGAGATTTGGAAATGGAAATAAAGGAATTAAATAAATAATTTCAGGTACTATCTAACACTAAAAACTCATTTTAATCTCTCAACAGTACGGCTGCAATATCAATAAAAACTTTGTTCGTATCCAAACATATTAATAAATAACGCCATTACTGAAAAAAGTAACTTATTGTTAGTAAAACCTATTAGCTGTTCATTTTCAATTCTATGGGATTCATCAATAATTAAAAACAGCACAGCTTAATGTCATCGACTTTCAAGAATCACCTATACTTTCCTAAACCATCGAGTTCTGCGCAATCTACAACGAGAATCAAGCCATAAGTGCTAGATCCGCTATTGCTTGGAGGGAGAAATCTTAGGAAAATGAGAAAATAGCTGTAGTCGAAGCTATTCAAAATCGAAAATTTGAATGCCACCCGTTTGGGCCTCTCAGTGAACTGGGATTCGCATACGGGTGTGTAGGGACAAGCTGATACAATGTGTCGTACTACACCTACCTAGTGTTAAAGACCCCGAAATGGGTGCTTGTTGCATGCAAATTTTCGAGTATCGTTTTTTTTTTAATACAACTGACCGACATAAAACACTCCTAAAACGTTTTCTTATAAAAAAAAGCCACAGCCAGCAATAGGTCGTATTGCGCGACCAATTTCTGAATTAAAAACTAAAATCAATTTAATACAGCTAACGTGCTCTTTTTTTATAAACAAACAATAAAAACTTGTGAATTGAATAAAAGGACACATAGGCAAAATTAAGGGAAATAAATTCCATTAAAACCAAAACAATCCCCAGTGTTTTTAATTCATTGGAGCGATCCATCATTAAGGTGAGTCGTAATTAGTGGATCACACATAAGAAGATTTTTGTTGCTCTGTCCACGAGCTCGACCGGTAAAGGGTGGATACGACGTACCGAGCCCTGCTCAGGAAAAAAAGGTGACGCCGTTTCGGACAATAACATTTGTGATCCTACAAACCAAAGATGATGCCTTCCATATAAGTCTGTCTTGGTCTGCCTTCAGCTTGTCCTTCCAAGACAGTGTAGGCTACGACGGCTCCTAGAACCATAGCATATAATATTGGCGTTGGACCGGAGAACTTCACTCAAAGTACGACGCCAGGATGGGTCAACATCATATTTTTATGTTGTTTTCCTTTCGAAATCTTCCAATGCACAATCTACACGTAGCTCGGATTTTACGCGCAGATTTTTCTCTTTAGGTATGACCAGAAACCGCATGAGATCACATAAACACCATTCGAATTGTCATTGAACGATGTGTCGAACATAATTCACCTCTCCTTTTGAAAGAGTTCGACAGTATCAAAAGGGATTTGGAACGCTCTTCGTAAGAGGAGAGCTATAAAATGGTAAAAACTGCTATGTGTTACATAAGGAGAAATTGTCTAAACCATTCCGGGTACTAATTATATCCCCACTTTTGTTCTTGCATGTCATTGAGACGTATTGTCATCCACCTCGTTTCATCGTAGTTCTGTTCATTGACTGACTACTTTAAACTACCTTGTATTTGTCGATTTTAGCATATGGATTCTTTTGCATAGAGTTCGTGACCTGGAGATGTCGATGGCTGAACTTCAGTTAAAGTTGAATGGTACAGGCAGAGTCATAGAGTAGGATAACAAATGGCGTTTGAAAAAGTAGTAAACAAAAACCATATTATCACAAATCGAAATGTGAGCCAGATGGAAGATACCAGTTTTACAGTGAGAATGCAGATTGTTTTTTGTCTCTCTTTGCTTTACGTTTGAACTTTAGTTTGGCATTGCCAGAATTTTCCAATTATCTTTGGCGATGACAAATCTACAAAACGGTCGATGTATTACTTTATAACTTTGGGTACAGGTCTGAAAATAAACACAGCAAAAAGAAAAAGGTCTCTCCATACAAGATAACGCTATGGCAATAACAACTATGCAATTGTCGACCAATTTGACCATTTGTCGACCAATTTGAGTAGCTGACCGCTGACAGTGGAACTGAGAATGTCGTGGAGGCAAAAATCAGTAGAGCTAGTGCAGCATTCGAATTCTAGCAACAATATGGCAAAATAACATCTTAAGTCTTTGAATAAAACCGCGAATTTGTATACCCTACACCACTCTGTGGTACAGGGTATAATGAGTTTGTGTTGATGTTTGTAACTACCCGAAATATTGGTCCTAGACCTACCTTCAAGTATACCGATCGACTCAGAATTACTTTTTGAATCGATTTAGCGATGTCCGTCCGTCCGTCTGTACGTCCGTCTGTTCATCTATCGGTTTAAGCACGATACAGGTCGCAATTTTCAATAAATTGGCTTGAAATTTGAAACTTAAGCATCTTTTGGCCCAAGGACGAAACCTGTTGAAATTGGTGAAAATTGGTCCATGTTAAGACCTAGCCCCCATACAAACGACCCCTTTGGATTAGGCTTAAATGACTCTAATAACCGTATTATTATAGATATCGCTTTGAAATTTAACATGTAATCAGATTTTGTATGCACAAATCACCATTCCAAATTTCAAAGGAATCGGGTCAGTCCTTCTGGTAGTCCCTATACAAACCACCCTCCCGATTATCACATAATTCCCTTAAAAATGGAAATATTTGATAAAAATTTTATTTTTAGGTGTTAAACGTGTACTTTAAGTAACCAAATCAAATCGGAATATAATTGGACCATTTTTGGACTTAGTCCCCTATATAAAAATTTCGATCGATATTTAGTTAAATCGGCAAAAAAAATAACCGAATTCCACTAAAATTTGATCTGTATGTGATTTCTACACTGAATAAAGAACTAATAAAAGACAAGTGCAATCGGTCCATATTCGGACTTGGGACCTATTTTCCGGAAAACACTGGTGTAGGGTATTATATGGTCGGTCTTGACCGACTATAACTTTCTTACTTGTTTAATCTAATATGGAGTTCACACTTATGACTTTAAACTTCTCATGGGTGTTCAAGCGCCACACGATCAAAATTTTGCTTCAAATGCGTGTTAAAAAAAAATCTAGCGCTGAATTAAAAAAAATAGAGCTTTTGTTATGCAATAAATATGTCAACTTTCATTTCCTTTTGGTTTCATCCCATTCCGATTTTGGTTGTTGCACTGTGTAATTATATGAGAAAAACTGAACTAATAGTGAATTTTGCCTTCCGCCGAAGTATAAAGGGCCGTTTATACCAGCAGGCTTGTAAAACGACCTGTAAAAATTTTCTGAATAAAACTCTGGTTTTCACAGCTTTAACACAGCCAAAATAAATAAATATTGATAACTTGACATACGGATGGCTCACCTCAGCTTTTAAAATTATTCAGAAAATGATTTGACAAGCAGATGAAAATACAACATAGAGTCCGCGCACAGCAATGTCGGAGCGGTTGACGGTTTCGGTCATGATAGTGTATAGGCGCAAAACAAAGTCGGCAGTGGGAAATTCAGTCATACGTTGATATTTACATTATTTTTTCACCTTTTCGACACTTTTTTATTTAATTGAATTGTTTTTTTTTTTTAATATCCCACCAAAAACTACTGCTTCGCCGTAAGCAGGTTTGTAAGGGAATGTTGAGTTGCCATTCCCTTACAAACCTGCTTACGTATGGCATGATATTTGGTCGCAATGTCCCACTTTAGAGCATTTCATCCGAGCGCTTATTTCAGCGCAATAAAAATGTAATGAAATCATACCTTCTTAGAAGCTCACTAGGTGCATTTTTGTAAGCATATTGGATGCTCAGAAATCATTGCTCCAATAAAGCACAAAAATAATGTATTACCATCACTTAAGTCTTCATGCCTGAAAAGTTTGTATGAAGGAAGTGCTCCTCGTAGGCACACAAATAACACTACAGTTTTAATGTCTGAATAGTGTGTAGTCGAAACTTTTGTTTTCACTTTTGCACATGCGTACACGTCTGTTCACAAAAACACAAAATATCAACTGAATTAAAATTGTATTTTTTTATTGCGTCATCCAAATTTTCGTTTTGCTGTTTGATGCTCGTAAGTCGTCGTATAATTCATAATTTTTTCTCTCTGCCTTATGGTAGTGCATACTAGATGCACTACTGTAAGCGAATGTATTTAAAAATGTCTGTTTACATTCGTAATTTACCGAAAAATTTATATTTCTATCTCTGCCTTACAGTAGTGCATCTAGTACAGTGGTCGGCAGAAAGAGGCATATGAAAGTATTTGTGTTTTAATAAAAATATGCATGTGTTGGTGTATTTCTTCAACAAAGCGACATCAACCTGCTTTGAAGAAAGTAAGCTTGCTACTGAATAAAATATTTGTTCTTTTTATGCTCTTTGTTGATTTTTTGTTGACATTCGTGTTGTATACATGTGAATAACCGATTGTGTTCGGCTCCAGCGTGCAATGGGTGCCGACCACTGATCTAGTATGCACTACTGTAAGGCAGAAATATCTATGTGCTGAAGACGAAGCGCTTGTGTATGCCAGAAAAATTATGAACTGCTTCCACAATCTCGATTATTTTTTGCTGGGATCAATATAATTTTTTTCATATTAATTAGTTTCTTTGCGGTTTTTTTTAATTTTAAGCTGAATTCACAATGACAGAGTACTCTGTGCTAGAGAGTGGATTTTGTTCCTTTCCCGTTCGCACTAATACATTTTTTTGTATGATGTCGTCTCTATTTTTAGAGATGGTACTCTGTATTACAGAGTACTCCGACATTGTGTCGGAGCCTTTAAATATTTTTTTTAGAGGTCACATTTTTTTGTTTACTTTATCGAAAATAATCGAAATATTTAAAAAAAAAATAAAAAAGGGAGAGAGAGAAACCGACACAAAAATAAAATTGATTTTATTCAAGCGGTTTTCGGTCGAGCGTTTTTTCTTGCCAAATTTGTATGAAAAAAACGTCACCGACATTTTGTGCGGGGAGGGCTCTTAATCCGAAAAGACAACTCTTACCGAAAAAACGTGTTGTCTAATATTGTCAAGCAAGCGTTATGTTGGAACCCGTTCCATCAAGGAACTGAACTTTTAAGAGCATATTTTTCACATTTGAAGAGCATATTTTCCGTTTTAGAGTACCCACCAAAAACTACTGCTTCGCCGTAAGCAGGTTTGTAAGGGAATGTTGAGTTGACATTCCCTTACAAACCTGCTTACGTATGGCATGATATTTGGTCGCAATGTCCCACTTTAGAGCATTTCATCCGAGCGCTTATTTCAGCGCAATAAAAATGTAATGAAATCATACCTTCTTAGAAGCTTACTAGGTGCATTTTTGTAAGCATATTGGTTGCTCAGAAATCATTGCTTCCATAAAGCACAAAAATAATGTGTTACCATCACTAAAGTCTTCATGCCTGAAAAGTTTGTATGAAGGAAGTGCTCCTCGTAGGCACACAAATAACACTACAGTTTTAATGTCTGAATAGTGTGTAGTCGAAACTTTTGTTTTCACTTTTGCACATGCGTACACGTCCGTTCACAAAAACACAAAATATCAACTGAATTAAAATTGTATTTTTTTATTGCGTCATCCAAATTCTCGTTTTGCTGTTTGATGCTCGTAAGTCGTCGTATAATTCATAGTTTTTTCTCTCTGCCTTACGGTAGTGCATACTAGATGCACTACTGTAAGCGAATGCATTTAAAAATGTCTGTTAACATTCGTAAGAAATATCTATGTGCTGAAGACGAAGCGCTTGTGTATGCCAGAAAAATTATGAACTGCTTCCACAATCTCGATTATTTTTTGCTGGGTAGAAACAGAACAAGCACGGCACGGGGGACGGTTACCGTTGCCGGAGAATATAGGCCCAAAACAATGACGGGGGACGGCGACGGCAAAAAATGTCATTTGCTTGTTCAGTGGTGCTAACTTTTAATAAAATTAAAGTAATCTTACGGAAAAAAATCGCTTATCACATAGTCAATGTGATTAAGTTGGCACTACTGTACGTTTGTTACACCATTGTGAATGAAAAAATAAAAAATTGTTGTGGAAATGCGGTAACCCTGGAGTGTGAGAGGGAGGGAGATTGAGAGAACCCGGAGATAAAATAAAAAGTTTTAATTTTTTGTCGTGCCGGTCACGGTTTTTAACTGTCAAATCGTATGGAAAAAGTCGTGCCGGGCTTGTTCTGTTCCTACCTTTATGCTGCATATTTTAAGCGCACAATACCTGTTTCTAAAAAACTTATTTTTGGTATCCCTGCTGATAACTACACTCTAAATAATTACTCTGTCAAAAACTCTGTAGAATGACTGTAATCTCAATTCGACAGATATTTAACAAAGTTACCTGCCGAAATACAGAAAAACAAAATTTTATCTGTAATTTTACTTTTTACTTTGTTCTTAATTTTATAGATAATAAACAGAAATTTTTGTTAAAATACAGATTTTTAGAAAAATTCTTTGTTTTTTTTTCGTAACCAATATACTAAATTTCATCTGTAATTTTACTTATTGCTCTGTAATAAAGTTTTAAAATAAAAATCTCTTCTAAAATACTTCCAAATATTTAAATCCCTCTTTAAAAAGCGTCTTAAATTACAATAAAAGCTGGTAAATTTTAAGAGGATGTCGTGTGAAATTGGAGATACTCGTAAAAAACTCGTAATTTTCACAAACATAAAAAAAAGTAAATTTACAATTTGGAAGCATTAAAGCGGGCAAATTTACACGATGGAATTTTCCAATTGTCAACACAACTTGCACATTAAAAAAGGAGAAATTGATCCGGAATCAAATAGTGACCGTTGTGTAAAAGCAATATCAAGAGCACTAAAAAAATATATAAGAATGTCGGGGTATTCTTAAACGATTTCCCTTTAATTTTATTAAAGTGTTTATTGGAATCACCCCGCTCAAATGTGGCACTGAAAATGAGAAGTTTGTGAAAAAAACTGAGAACATCTAGCGAGTTTATAAATAATTTCTACAAAGGTAAACATTCGCGTGCGAAACATTTAAGCGGGCGCATTTAAATAATCGCATTTGCCTTTATTTTGTGTCAAGTTATTACTTATCATGCTTTTTGCACATTAAAATTAATTTAAATAAGAAATTAAAAACTAATGTTTCTTGTGCGCACCATTAAAATGGGGAATGCATTTAATAAGGCACATTTAAATTTTAGTTTTTTCTGTAAGTTTATGAACGTACTAAGAGAAAACACAATTTTCACATTTAAATAGCCCCTGCTCAAGTCGTCATTTATTAATTTATAAAAACCTCGGTGAACACCTACCGCTTAAATGTGTCACTAAATATGCAGGCGCGGATCCAGGGGGGGGAGAATGGGATTTCTCCCCCCCCAAAATGATTTCAAAAAAAAAAAAAAAAGAAAAGAAAGGAAAAAAGAAAAAAAGGAAAGGAAAGGAAATGAAAAGAAAAGAAAAGAAAAGAAAAGAAAAAGGAAAAAGGGAGATGAACAAAGATAGAAGGAAAATGACCAGGATGTAAACAAATAGAGGATATTCGTACTGACATAAATTTTTTTTACATCCTTAAAATGATTCAGAATTAAAGAAATTGCATGTGAAAAACTCAAATGACAATAGAGTCGTAGACTTTTTCAAACCGAATATCTTTCCTTATCATTCTCTAAGAAAAAAGTATTATCTCAAATATTTTTATAGAAAAATGTTTCGAAACTGCAGACTTTATTTTTAGAAACTGTTTTGATACTTATTTGACTTTAAATGCAAGAATTTTTTTATTGAAAAATTATCTTAAATTTTAAAACTTTTCTATAGAAAAAATTCCACAGCAACTGAGAATTTTTCCTTTGAAAGAATGCTTCAGAATATACCAAGATTTTTTCTGCAAAAAATTTCTCAGAATCGAAAAAACATTTCTAAAGGAAAAACTTCTTAGAATCTAAGTGTTTCTATAAAGAAATATATTACCGAATCTTAGATTTTTTATGGCAACATTTTTAAGAATTTGAGAATTTCTTTGTTTGAAAATGAATTTTCTATAGGAAAAGTTTATCAAAATCTATGATTTTTTTATAGGATATTTTAGAAATTTTCGATAGAAAACTATATTAGAACTTATATTAGAAGGTAAGATTTTTTTGTATGAAAAGTCTCTCAAAATCTGAAAATTTTTCTGTTGGAAGGTTCTAAGAAATGTGGCACTGAATATGTAAATTTTTCTTTTGAAATGTGTCCAATTAATAAATTTTTTTCTATTTGAAAATGTTTCAGAATCTAGATAGCATTTAAACCATAACATATTTCGTATTTTTAGAAAATTGTTTCAAAATTTCTTCATAAAATGTTTTAGCAACTGATAATTTTTTAGTATCTGATAATTTTCTTTTATACGAAAAAGTTCTTAGAATCTGAGAATAACTTTGAAATATGAGAATTATTTCAGAGGTTTTTTTATAAGAAAAATATATCAGAAATTGGAAAGTTTTTTGTAGAAAAAATATCTCAAAATATCAGATTATTTCTATAGAAAATTTTAAAAATCAGAGGCATTTTCTATAAGAAAGGGTTTCAGAATCTGAACATTTTTCTGAAAGGGTTATTTTTTTATATGCAAAATATTTTAGAATCTAAGAGTTTTTCTATAGTAAAATTGTTTCAACATCTGAGAAAGTTTGTGAAGGGTAAATGCATAAAAATCTAATACTTATTAATTTTTTTTTTTTGAATATTAATCTTTTAGTATAAAAAAATGTTTTCGAAAATTAAGAATTTTTATATAAAATTTTACGTGTCTATTCACAATTGTGACTAGCTTTGACTGTCATTAGCCAATTTTTATGACTGGAAAGTCATAATATCAATCTTAAAATTTGCAAATGAAATTTAAAATTTTTTAATTTTTTTTGTTGGTTTGTGTAGAAAAAATATTTGATATTTGCTGTGTTGTTCAAAAAGTTGATTTATTTTCAGATTAATCTTATTTTGTTTAAAAAAAAAAATAACATACCAAAACAAAATTAAAATATTTTTTTTCCGTATTCTACCATAAATTAGCAATTATAATAAGAAAAAATAATAAAAAAATTTGGAAAATGAAAAAGGTTATAAATAAATCAAAATTAATCCAAAGTGGACTTATTAAATCCTAAAATTTAATTGGATTAATTTTTATTTATTTATAACTTTTTTAATTTGCAAAATTTTTTAATTATTAAAAAAAAAAATATTCCAAATTTGTTTTTGCATGTTAAAATATTTATTTTAAACTAAACAAGATTAACCCGAAAATAAATCCACTTATTGAAAAACACAGCAATTATGACTGTTCAATCATAAACATTGGCTTATGACAATCATAGTCAGTCATAACTGTGAAATAGCAAGTTTGCAAAACTATAAATGGTCCTATTTTGGAGTAAATATGTCTGACAGGGTCCCCTTGTGAAAAATTTTTTTGAGTAAAAAAAATTCCCCCAAATCCAAATGCATGAAAAAATATTTTTCTTGGTTGTTAATTTTAAAAATATTAACAAAAATTAACACAATACCCCCCCCCCCCACCCATCAAACAAAACTTTCTTGCTTTCCGATTTTTTGGAAAAAAAAATTCTCCCCCCCCAAATGAAATTCCTGGATCCGCGCCTGAAATATGTGAACTTTAATAATTTAAAATATACGTAATACACAAAGAATAATTTTTATGGCTGAAGTTTATTAAACATATGTAAATGTGTATGTTGTTATTTTTGTTCCAAATTATTTCATGTGTTCAAGTTTAACATCAAATAAATTTAACAAAAACTTTGTACATTTTCAGAGTTTTTTTTCGATAAACTTCTGGTCTCATACTTACATTTTACTGATAATTCTGTAAATTTACAGTTTTTTTATCGAAATAATTTTACAGAGTTTTTACAAATGTATGTAAATTTGCAAAGTATTTCTCTGTAAAATTGTGGTCCTATTTAACTAATATTTTACTAGAAACTATGTAATTTTTTTTGTCCAAACCATTATACAGACTTTTATAGTAAAATAACAAAAACATCTTTCTGGTTGGAAATCTATCCCATAGTGCATTAGTTGTTTATTTCTTAACTTTTGTTTGCTTTTTTTTGTACTTCTTTTTACTGACAGTTTTGTTATTTTTTTGACGTTTTACCATACACTTCGCATTCTTTTAGTTTTCAGTTTTTTTTTATTCTATACATTTCGTCTGTCAATTCTTTTGACTTCTGTTTTTACACCATTTTTTAGTATTGTTGCTGTTACCAAGAACAATATATAGAAGAGGATATTCAATGTTCTGACGCCAAAATAAGTTTGGCGTCTTGACGTCTTGGCGTTTCTTACATAGGCCAAAATGAAAGGGTGTCAGGTGTTTTTTGCGGGAGTTGGTTGTATCCAACAGTTGCGCATCTCATAAAATTGAGATTTTACAGCGAAAAAATTATATTAAAACTTTAAAAAATTAAAAAAAAAAGGAGAACAAATTAACAAATAACTCATCCATAAAAAAAATTGAAAATAAAATATTTTGGGATTTTTTTTTTCTTAATTTTCTTATTTTTTTTTTATTGGTAAAATTTTTTCTTAATTCTTTCATAATTTTTTTTAATTTTTTAAAGTTTTAATATAATTTTTTCGCTGTAAAATCTCAATTTTATGAGATGCGCAACTGTTGGATACAACCAACTCCCGCAAAAAACACCTGACACCCTTTCATTTTGGCCTATGTAAGAAACGCCAAGACGCCAAGACGCCAAACTTATTTTGGCATCAGAACATTGAATATCCTCTTACATATATTGTTCTTGGCTGTTACTGCTTTTGCCTCTGTTGTTGCTGTGTCTATCATTGTGTCAATCTTGGTGGTATTGTCGTTTGTTTTTTTTTTATCGCTCATCCTCCAAGCCATTCCATCCATCCATCGAACGTCTTGTTCGAGATTTTTTACATTATATTTTATAACTTCCGTTGCATTTTCGTTTTTATATTTGTATTTTAAATGTCTCATATTGCTTGAGGTGCAACCCGAGTTTGTAAAATCATCTTTTTTGTTATTGCTGTAATTTATGTTTGTCTTTCTGCTCATCTACTTTGTCAATAAATTGACACATTTTCGACATGAAATTACTGGCATCAAATATGTATGAACGAATATATTTACTTTTCGATTTTAAAGTTGAATGTGCAATATTTTACTAGATGAAAGTTAATTTATAAAAAATATTTCTTGGTAATTTAGCTGCTGACCAGAGACCATAAATAGGCATGCAACAAGCATGATTAATTTGATACTTTTAATATGGTGGTATCCAAAATACTACTAATTGTTTACTTTTTCACTACAAAAAAAACTGTAATGTTAGCAAAAAAAGCTTGTAAACCTACAAGAAAATTTGCTGATTTTATACCCACAATTTTTTTGGTAAAGTTAGCAAAAATGTTTTGCCAAAAATTAGTTAACTGAATTTTTTATATTTGAGCTTACAAGGAAGGTCTTTCAGAGGGCAACCGCCGATTGTCCTGAAAAATAAGAGTTACCTGTTTTTTTTAGCTGCCCAATCTCAAATTAAAAAAGGGTTGCCACCTTATGAAAAAATTTGGTCTTTCGGGAAAACCCGAAAAAATCCAAACTGGCAGGAATTTCGCAAAGCGCAAAAATACGGGTCAGCTTAATTTTAATAGAGATTATTTCATGTGATTTTGGCGGTCCTACGTATGTACCTCTTCATATAAACTACCCCTACGATTTTACATTTTCGAAAATAGAAGCTTAACGAAGCCGAATTTGGAAACGGTCGATACGCCGTTGGATAGGTCTTCAAATAACGTTTCGATCTATATAAAAAGTTCATATAGTTTCTTCTGAAAAATGTGAAAAATCGTAAAAAAATCCCATTTTCCCCCTCCCTTTCGACTAGCTAAATGCGAGATTGGGCAGTTAAGAAAAAAAAAACAGGTAACTCTTATTTTCCTACCCTATTTTCCATATGCAAGTTTCAGGACAATTGGTGGGTGCACTATGAAAGTTTCTTATGGCCGAAAACAAACTTTTATCTGTAATTTTACTTTTTACTTTGTTATCTCTATTTTACAGATAATAAACAGAGTTTTTTGTTGAAATACAGATTTTAGAAAAATATTTTGTTTTTCTCTCGTAACTAAAATAATAAATTTCATTTGTACTTTAATTGCTCTGTAATACAGATTTTAAATAAAAATCTCTTCAAAAACTTCCAAATATTTCAACAACCCCTCTTTAAAAAGCGTCTTATATGCCATTTACATTTACCTCGAAATCCAGAAAAAGCGGGATTTCAATGAAAATCCAAGTAAATCCCATTACTTTTTTGGATTTCAAATGTCAAATCCCATACAAAAAAAAAAACTTGGATTTTGGGAAAATCGTAAAATCGCAATTCAAAATCCCAAAAAATGTCTACTACTTAATAGTACAACAATGGTTTTTCCCAAAATAATCATCCCTAATGCTTTTTGCAACGCTGCACACAATTTTTTTTTTCAGCTGTTGTTGTTTTTTATAAAGTAAAAAAAAACAATTAAAATTTATTTTTTAAAAACTATTAAAAGATTAATAAAAACAATGTTTCATTTAAAATTTACCATTGTAAATGGTAAACGCACAATTTAGTTGACCAATTTGGTCTTCCTACACTCATAATAATAACTCTGTAAAATACTCTGTAAAATGACTGTAATCTCAATTCAAAAGATATTTGACAGAGCTTTCTGTCAAAATACAGATTTAAAGAAAAAACTTTGTATTTTGTTGTGACAAAAAAACAATGTTTCCTCTGTTATATTACTTTTTACTTTGTAATCTTAATTTTACAGATAATTAACAGAGTTTTCTGCTAAAATACAGACCTAAGCAAAATACTTCGTATTTTTTTATAACCAAAAAAGTTTTCTGTTTTGAGTAGTTTTTGTTTTTGTTACCAAACATCAAAATTTTATCTGTAATTTTTTTTTTGAGAAAAAGTTGAAAAAGTATCAAAAAAAGTTATCAAAATTTTTTTTTTTCAGAAATCTTATAAAAATTTTACAAAATAACATGCATTTAACTAAATTCTGTAAATTTACAGAGTTTTTTCTGTAAATTTTTTTTTGCATCAAATATATGTAAATTTCATAGTTTTCCTTGCTAAATGGTGGTTTATTTAACCAATATTTTACTAGAAACTCTGTAAATTAACAGTTTTTTTTTGTCCAAATCATTTTACAGAGTTTTATGGTAAAATTACAGAGTTTTCTCTGTAAAAAAGCTTTCATATTTAACCAATATTTTACTATAAACTCTGTAAATTGACAGTTTTTTTTCTGTCAAAATCATTTTACAGAGTTTTTTAGTAAAATTACCAAGAAATGTTGTTAGCTGGAAAAGTATGGGGTACTCTGTTAAATTAGCAGAGTTTTTCTGTAATTTAACAGAGTTATTATTTTGAGTGTATAACCAAGATTTTAGAAATCTATTAAAAAATTAAAAAAAATAACAATTTTTTTTATTTTCAAAACAATTTTTTTAAATAGTTTTTGAAACAAAAAAAAAAACGATTTCTGTTTTTGCTAATTTATGCAAAAACTATGCAAAGTTGGAAATATGAATAAAATATGCATTTAAAACCTAAATATGCAATTTCGCTAAAATATGCAAAAATATGTACACTCAAAATAATAACTCTGTAAAATACTCTGTAAAATGACTGTAATCTCAATTCAACAGATATTTGACAGAGTTTTCTGTCAAAATACAGATTTAAAGAAAATACTTTGTATTTTGTTGTGACAAAAAAACAAAGTTTCCTCTGTTATATTACTTTTTACTTTGTAATCTTAATTTTACAGATAATTAACAGAGTTTTCTGCTAAAATACAGATTTAAGCAAAATACTTCGTATTTTTTTATAACCAAAAAACTTTTCTGTTTTGAGTAGTTTTTGTTTTTGTTACCAAACATCAAAACTTTATCTGTATATTTTTTTTTTTGAGAAAAAGTTGAAAAAGTAGCAAAAAAAGTTATAAAAAAAAATCTTTTGGGAAATCTTATAAAAATTTTACAAATTAACATGCATTTAACTAAACTCTGTAAATTTACAGAGTTTTTTCTGTAAATTTTTTTTGCAACAAATGCATTTAACAATTATATGTAAATTTACATAGTTTTCTTTGCTAAATGGTGGTTTATTTAACCAATATTTTACTGGAAACTCTGTAAATTAACAGTTTTTTTTGTCCAAATCATTTTACAGAGTTTTATAGTAAAATTACAGAGTTTTCTCTGTAAAAAAGCTTTCATATTTAACCAATATTTTACTATAAACTCTGTAAAATAACAGTTTTTTTCTGTCAAAATCATTTTACAGAGTTTTTTAGTAAAATTACCAAGAAATGTTGTTAGCTGGAAAAGTATGGTGTACTCTGTTAAATTAGCAGAGTTTTTCTGTAATTTAACAGAGTTATTATTTTGAGTGTAAAAGCAAACCGATACCATTTTAACACAAATTTCTTAATTCGGAAAGATAATTGGTCGATATCGTCTTTAGACTATTAATAAAAAACATGCATTTGCTTGGAAATCACATCCCTAGTTAACATATACCCTTACATATAATTTTACATTTTCTAAAAGAATTCGTTTAAGAAATGGTGTAATTGAAATTGAACTGGTTCATTTTTAAACAAACTACAAAATTAATAAAAAAAAAACATTTTTTTTTTTGCATAAAAAATTTATTTTTTAGACTTTAATATGATTTTATTTAAATATTCACAACAGATAACAAAACTTGCAACACCTGGCAATATGTGTTATCCCAAATGAGAAAGAAACACCTCACAAAATATTAACATATAGCAAAAATAATAGCAACTTTTGCAACATATCCGAATAAACAACAAAGCGATAACAAAAACTCTATTGTAGAAAAAAAGTTGAACTAAAATAAACCTCTATTTTTAGTCTAGGAGGGTCAAAGCAAAAAATGTAAATGTAGAATAGTAAATGACTATACCCTTAATGATTTTGTATCCATGTCATACATTCAGATTTCTGATCATAAGGGTGGAGCAAATTTTCCTTTATTTCGAATTTCAAAATTGTCGGAGTCGGAAAAGTTGCCTTTTAGGGTCAATATTAACACAAAAAATTATTGGCCCTGTAGTTCAATGGCTTTGGGTTCCTTTTTGGACTTTGGAAAGCTCTAAACAAAGGGGAAAAAATATAAATTTTTTTTTGCCTTTAATGCAATTTGAAATTATTTAAAAAAATAACATATTTTTAAAGAAAAAACATTGTTTTTAAATTTTTTAAGGACAAAAATTTTTTATCAAAAAAGCACTTTTTTAATAATGTCCAAATAATATTTTAAGGTAAAAAAAAATATTTTTTCACTTTGTTCAACTATTGATTTTCAAGTCAAAAAAGGAGCCCAAAGACATTGCCCCACTGGCACTATTTTTAAATTCGAATAAAAGAAAAATTTGCTACACCCTACTGCTCATAAAAAACATTTTTTTTCAACACATACTTACGGTTACTACACGTTGCTCCAATATCCGGTAAAATATCTGGTATGTATTGTTTTGTATTCTGTAAAGTGTTTACGAAATGAAAGCGTGAAAAAAATATTATTTAAGCGCATGAATGCCAATTGGCAAAAACTGAAACTAGCAACAACAAAAAAAACTGCTATAAAAAAATACCTTTATCTGTCCTTGTGGACAGTGGTACAAAAGAAGGTTTTGGAAGTGACAAGTTATTATTAAACAGCTTACGAAATGGACCAAGTTGTCTTCAGATCACATAATCATCTAGGCTGTAGCGATGCGGAATTTAACTCCCCTTGGGATAAATTCCAAATCTGGTCACACATTTTACACTTCGGGTTTATTTATAGGAGCCCGAATTTGGATGCGGCGAGTTCCTATAATTGTTTTGATTCCGTAACTGATTCCATTACTGGAATCCTTGGTGACTGCCCGAGTAGTGAAATAGTCATTGCTGGGTCACGTCTTGGCTACGCCAGTCCAGTCATACGACTTCCGAGGGCTTATACGTTAAGAACCTGTGAGGTCGACCTCACTTTTTGGTTTCACCTTACATTTATAAAATATTTTTTTTTGTTGTAAATATTAGTTTGCTCCACTGTATTGGTTATTTATTTGTCAGAACGAAATTCAAATTTTATTTAAATTGAAACGACACATTTGGAAAATTTTTCATTCATATTTTGGATTTCAAATTGTGTGGACGGAAACTTGTCAAACAAAATTAAAATATTTTATAAATGTGATTATTGGCCACTAAAAAGAGTTTAAATATAAATACTTTCGTTAACGTAATTTGCACGGCGCTAAATTTAAAAGGTAGGGAAAAACTTTTTCATTGTCCGGAAAAGTGTAAGTAATTTGTGGAATTTTTTTCTAACAGGCTAATTAATCGTCAAGGGCGGACAGTCCGTTTAGGGGTTGGAACTAAAGAGTCCGTTCAATACCACCATTTCCTGGAAAGATCGTTAAAATATCTTACAACGCCGACATCATTCATAGGAAATAACAGATATTCTGTTTCAGCGGAAAGACATTACCAGTAATCAATAACCGTGAAAGATTTTCCTTGACAATTTAGTATCGATAACGGCGTCAGCATCATCATCATAACTGACATCGATAACAACCGGCAGCATCCGATTATCAATATCGATGTTGACAATCCTCGTCGGTGAGAATTGACTTTGGAAAATTTAGGGATTGGTATCGAGAACAACCATACATTTACATCTTTGTGTGCAATAGCGTCGATAATCGATATCGTTATTTAAAAGTTATCGATTTCAAACTTGAATTCGGATTGACGTGGTCAACTTGACAAGTCGTAATTTTAACGTTTTGTATAAATAATTTTCAACCGTCACTAAATCTGATATCGATAACTTCGATAATCGTTATCAGACTAACCATTAATTTTTTTTCCGATTTCATTACTTTACGATTTTTTTTTTTTTGTTTTTCTAAATAATATTTAGTTGTTATCCATTAACTTTTAATAATCAGATTTTTTATCGATAATTTTTTTTTAATTTTTTTTAATCGGTTAATTTTCTTTAAGCAACTAAATTTTTTTTTAATCGAATATTTGTTTCTATAATTTGTGTTATCGATTAATTCGGGTTATCCTTTCGGAAATTGTATTTCGATATTTTCAAAATTTTGAGTACTAAATTTTATTGCATTCAGAACCTATAATCAGATTTTACACACACACATTTCATTTACACTTATAACCAAAGTACCGCCAGTATCTACGTTTTCATCTTCGACATCAGGCCTGGAGTCGTCGTTGGACTGTAAAAGGGTGAGTCAAAATGTTTAAATAATTTTTTTTTTACACTTAACAATATTTTCAAGATTTTTTAATACATTTAACTTGCAATAAATATTTTCCAAAGTTTGAGATGCAACACTAAATTCTCTTAAAAAGATCGATAATAATAAAATTTCGATAACAATTTAAAGTTATCAAAAGAATTTATTTTCATTTCACTAATTATTAATTTTATAGTAACTTTTTTGGTTTCTCTACCCTCCAATTAATTCAATTTTTTTCATTTCACATTTAATATTTAGATTTAGTTTTAATATTTTTTTTATTAAACGAAATATTATCGGGGAAAAATCGATAACATAATGATATTTTAAAGAATTAGTTTTTTTTGGTTTTTTTATTTATATGTCAACTACTTGTTTCTATCCGCGATTTTAGTTAGTAAATATGTGTATAAATATAATTAGTTTATGTAAGGCGTTCTTTTCTTTTGTTAAATAAATAGTTTAATAATTTAAAATGAAATTTTAGATTGGTTTTCATCATTCCACGAAACATGTAAGTAACTCAGCTTAGGGAACTATCGGGCTATCTTGAAATTTTGATAACAGATAGCAATTGGTTGGGAGGGTATAGACCATGAAGAGGATATCAACATCTACTTCCTCTTCCCACTTAAATTCCACATCAGTTTCCTTTCCCTTCTACTCCTATCTTATTATTTTTCTTCTATATCTATGAAGGTAATTGGTCTTCGGGGTTTTTTGAAGCTACCTAATAATTTTTATGTTTATCGTAGCT
Source organism: Pegoplata infirma (assembly GCA_963921195.1). Taxonomy (NCBI): domain Eukaryota; kingdom Metazoa; phylum Arthropoda; class Insecta; order Diptera; family Anthomyiidae; genus Pegoplata; species Pegoplata infirma. The sequence goes on along the minus strand of OY992536.1, from coordinate 158,759,431 downwards.
GACTCCCTATCTAATAGGTTAACAAGATCTTCCCCCCATTTTCCATGAGCACGGCCGGTCACAGAGGTAGCATGGTTTCCTATTAGATGGGACTTCGGTAAAAGAGTCGTTACATAAAATAAATGGCGCCCAACGTGGGGCCTCAACAGTTGTTTCGGCTTAGGCTGATACCTGCAGTATTAAAGGTTTTAACTTTTTTCTCATTTTCCATCTATGTTGAGGTTTCATATTTTTCTTTTCATCAGTGATTTTAATTACTTTCGATTCTCTTGTAATATTTTTTTTTTTACCATTTCTATTGGCTTTCATGAACTCGTCTGGACTTGAGATTGTCATTTTGATAGCTATACCAAGTGTAATGAAAGATCAAATATTTCGCCTTTGGCGTGTAATATTATTCGTTGGAGAATTTTCATCATGAGCGAATTTCGGGATGTTACTCACCATAAATTGCACAATTTTTTTTTTTTTTTTTGATTTCGGGTTTCTTTTTTTTAGATTATGATTGAGATATTAGTTTCTGAGGCAAACTAATCGGTTACTTACTCTCCTAAAAGAATCAAATTAATTCTTTAAATATCTATCGTTTTGGGAATTTGGTTTGGAGATTTGTGTTTTAAACTATTTTATGGTTTTTGGGGTACTCATCCAAATCTCTTAACAACCTCTTTTATTTATTATTTTTTTTTTGTTGATGTTGGAATTTAGGTTTTTAGATACCTTGCTGAGTTAACTTATATGGAGTAGTGGAAAATATATATCCTTACGTTTCGTGTTTTTGTAATTATTCTTTTTTCAAAATGGTTTTGACAAGAAGCCAAGAAAATTTATTAAATTTAGACCAACCTGCTAATGTCAGATTTACTGTTAATTTAGGGACGGATAATGAGGACCGGGAAGCACAAGGTGCTTGGAGTGGACCAGTTTCACAGGGTACCCGATCAAAAGGTAGACCGCGTACTCAGAACGACAATGGTCAATCGAGTAATCGTCCAGAAAGGGATCGTAACAACGATTCTAGAACTAGACAGATAATATCTGAATCGTTTGATTCATTCCGAGTGGAAATGTCGAATTTAATTTCCTCGGAACTAAGGTCGATGTTTCAGACCATGAACCTTAGAAATGACTCAAATGCATCAACTCACACAACCTTACCTGCTAATACAAATTTACCTGACAATACAAATTTACCGGCTAATACAAACTTACCAACTAATCGAAACTTACTTTCTAATGACGATAACCCATCGTTATCAAACAGGGATGATAATCCTACATCTCCACGGTCGAATTCTTCCTCTAGTCGTGAGTCTTTCCATGCTGAGAAAGTACTTAATATCATTCGGAATTGGAAGATTAAATTTACTGGCCACGACAATTCGATTTTTAATAATTAGTTTTTTTTTTTAATAGTTTTGATCACATCACATGATCAATTATTTTTATTTATTCTCTCTATTTATTTACAACTCATTTTTAATAAATGCAACCTAACCGAGAACTGGAATCAATGACCGTCGTCTCGTTGTAGCGAAAAAAACCAAGGGTTCTGGTGGGAATCGAACCCACGACCTCCGCGTTGAAAGGCTAGCACGCTACCAACTAGCCTACGGGGGCCCCCCCGCAATTCGATTTCAGTCGATGAGTTTATAAAACGTGTAAATATCTTGACCACCAGGAATTTAAAAGGGAACTTTGACTTACTTTGCGATCATGCTTACTGCCTTTTCGAAGGTAAAGCTCTGGAGTGGTACTGGAGGTATCACCGAAAACATAACGACGTCGATTGGTTTTCATTATCAAACGCGCTGGAGACTGAATATAAACCAGATTATGGTGATGATGATGTGTTAGAAGACATTCGTAGACGCAAACAAAGGAGTAACGAAAGCTTCGACGAATACCTGGACGTAATTTTTGCAATGACCGATAAATTAAAAAACCCAGAGTCGGATCGGAAATTATGTGAAACCATAATTCGCAACCTAAGAACTGAAATAAGACATGAATTACTGCATCTGAAAATTACATCTATAGCGGAGCTTAGAGGTGCCGTTCGAAGGCACGAAAAATTCGTGAAAGATACGAGCTTTGAGTCAAGGCGAATGACAAAAGGTCGTATAGCGGCACTGACTGAAGATGACAATGAAATGGAGAACGTACTAGATGACGAGGCGAGAATATGTGGAGTTCAGCAAATGGTGAAATGTTGGAACTGTGACAAGCAGGGTCATACGTATTATAACTGCTTGGAACAGAGGAAGGTGTTTTGCTATGGCTGTGGCGCCAAGGATACATATTTGCCCACTTGTCCGACTTGTTGCAATCGTAATCAGGGAAACGGACAGAGGGATGTCCGTCGCCACTAGTACGGGCATCCAACACGGAAGATCAAGACAAAACAAAGACGGTTACAAAAGACTTTACAGACGATGAACTTGATAAAACGGAAATTGCGATACATCCTCTACAGAGGCCTTATCATGTGCGCTTAAGAGAATATCAGGAAGCACGGGCACGGATTTTCGGTAACTCTGGGAGGGTCAGTAGAGCATCGAAACGGATTCGCGAATACTACAGCAAGCTAAAATCGTATCGCGTATGTACCATTTCGTCAATCGTGAACAAGGACATGGATAATAGACCATACATTAATTTGAAGGTTGACAATAACGTTCATTTGGCGTTAATGGACAGTGGGGCCAATAAGAGCGTTATTGGTGGTAAGTTGGCAACTCAAGTCCAGGATAAGTGTAAATTTCGAAGATGTGTGGGCAACGTACAAACAGCAGACGGACAAAGACAAACTGTACTAGGAACTGTTAAATTAGACATAGCATTTCGAGGACAAACAAAATCAATTGACTTTTTAGTAGTACCATCTATTCAGCAGGATATTATTTGCGGCTTTGATTTTTGGAAAATTTTCGGTGTTAAAATTTCGGTGCCTAATATTGGTGAAATTGACTGCGCGGCAACGGCAACGGACCCGGACAAACTTGAACTAACTTTCGAACAAAGACAGAGATTGGACAGTATAATTGCAGCTTTCCCGAATTCTGAGGTAGAAGGGCTGGGGTGCACTTCTTTAATTGAGCATGCTATCGACACCGGAGATGCTAAGCCAATTAAACAACGTTATTATCCGATTTCTCCAGCTGTAGAGAAACAACTTTGTGGGGAAATAGAACGTATGATTTCTCTTGGAGTTATAGAAGAAGCTCCTAGTTCACCTTGGTCTTCTCCGACCGTTGTGGTTGTCAAACCGGGTAAAGTAAGGATGTGTGTGGACAGTCGAAAATTGAACTCCGTGACAATTAAGGACGCATACCCTATACCAAACATTGACGGACTTCTTTCAAGACTTCCTCCAGTTTACTGCATTTCAAAAATTGATTTGAAAGATGCTTTTTGGCAAATTAAACTGGAGGAAAGCTCCAGACCAAAGACAGCTTTTACAGTCCCTAATCGGCCATTGTACCAGTTTACAAGAATGGCGTTTGGACTATGCAATGCACCGCAAACGTTGTGCAGACTTATGGACATGGTTATTCCGTATCATTTAAAAACACACGTGTTTGTTTATTTAGACGACCTATTGATTGTTTCGCAGACTTTTGACGAACATTTAACGCACTTGATGGAGGTAGCATCACAACTTAGAAAAGCCGGTTTGACAATTAACGTGGGTAAAAGTAGCTTTGCGTTGAATAAAGTGAAATACCTTGGTTATGTGGTCGGGAACGGAACGCTGCAAGTAGACGAGGAAAAGGTTAAGGCAATAGAAGATATCCCACCACCGAAGTCCATAAAACAGTTAAGACGGTTTTTAGGGATGACCGGGTGGTACCGTCGTTTTATTGAGAGCTACTCGACATTGACTTTTCCACTTACCGAACTTTTAACTAAAAAGAAAACGTTTGTCTGGTCAGAACAAGCTCAAATGGCTTTTGAAGAGCTTAAGAAGAGGCTTATAACTGCGCCTCTACTTATCCATCCAGATTATGGAAAACCCTTTATTTTACAATGCGACGCTAGCACTTATGGAGTTGGTGCTGTATTGGCACAGTTAGATGAGGACGGAATAGAAAGACCGATAGCGTACATGTCGCAAAAATTGAATAAAGCCCAGCAAAATTATACAATTACGGAACTTGAATGCCTCGCGGTTGTGCTAGCGGTTAAAAAGTTTAGATCGTACATTGAGTTGCAAGAGTTCAAGGTGGTAACTGACCATGCGAGCCTTAAATGGTTAATGAGTCAAAGGGATCTTTCGGGGAGACTGGCGCGATGGTCGTTGAAATTACAGGGGTTCCAGTTTACTATTGAACACCGTACTGGTAGAGAGAATGTGGTTCCTGACACTCTGTCAAGAGTACATGAGGGTGAGGAATTTGTCGAGTCCTTGGAAATTGAAAACTTACCTCTAGTCGAGTTAAATTCGGAAACATTTGACAGCGTCGAGTATTCAAGATTACGTGAAGAATTTACGAAATCGGGTTTACCGGACTTCAAAATTGTGGACAAATTTATATACAAACGAACTGACTTTTCTTTAGGCAATGTAGACGAGTCAAATTCGTGGAAATTATTAATACCAACTGAACTGAGGGAAAAGGTAATTTATTCGGCTCACGACGTTCCTAACTGTGCACATGGCGGAATCGCGAAGACGCTCGAGCGAGTCAGGCGTTATTTTTACTGGCCAAGGCTTGCAGCGGATGTCAAGGAATACGTTTTGAATTGTGAATTGTGTAAGACGTCAAAACCACCGACGTCTATAATAAAACCTCCACTTGGGCAGATGGTCCGAACGGAAAGACCGTTTCAGAGACTGTATATAGACATAATTGGACCTTTACCAAGGACAAAGACAGGACATGTAGGGATTTTAATAATATTAGACCATTTTTCAAAATTTACTTTTATAAAACCTATTAAGAAGCTAGTTACCAAACCGATAATAGACTACTTACGGACGGACATATTTAGCTGTTATGGAGTTCCCGAAACCGTGGTATCGGATAACGGATCACAGTTCCGAAGTAAGGATTTTGAGAACTTTTTGTCAAAATATGGGATCAATCACGTGTTAACGGCAGTTTACAGTCCACAGGCCAATGCCAGTGAGCGCGTTAACCGTTCGATAAATGAGGCGTTGCGATCGTATGTGAGAACAGATCAACGTGAATGGGATCTCTATGTAGGGAGTATAAACTGTTCCTTAAGAAACAGTGTGCATCAATCCACAGGAAGAACTCCATACCAGGTAGTGTTTGGTCAAACTATGATTACTAATGGCAAGGACTATAAACTTTTGGAAAAACTGAATCTTTTGAGCGAGACGGACTGCAAAATTGAAAGACAAGACGAATTTAGTATAATACGGGACTCAATTAGGGATCACTTACAAAAAGCTTATGACAAGAACGCCAGAACATACAATTTACGGACTCGGACAAAGAATTATACAGTAGGTCAACTGGTTATTCGGCGTAATTTCACTCAGAGCTCAAAAGTGGAGGGATTTAATTCAAAGCTGGCTCCGGTTGGAGTGAGGGCTAAAGTTTTAAGAAAGGTTGGTAACGTATATTACGAACTTCAGGACATCGATAAAAACGGCATTGGAATTTACCACGCGAAGGACATATGGACCTAACGAACTGTAATGATAATGTAAGTCATACTAGTGCTATAGGGCTGGTCATTCCACAGTTGGAGGAGTATGCAAATTTTTTTTTTTTTTAAGATTTTTTTTTTTTAAACTTTTGGTGGTGTGATTTGTGAGGTCGACCTCACTTTTTGGTTTCACCTTACATTTATAAAATATTTTTTTTTGTTGTAAATATTAGTTTGCTCCACTGTATTGGTTATTTATTTGTCAGAACGAAATTCAAATTTTATTTAAATTGAAACGACACATTTGGAAAATTTTTCAAAAATTTTCATTCATATTTTGGATTTCAAATTGTGTGGACGGAAACTTGTCAAACAAAATTAAAATATTTTATAAATGTGATTATTGGCCACTAAAAAGAGTTAAAATATAAATACTTTCGTTAACGTAATTTGCACGGCGCTAAACTTAAAAGGCAGGGAAAAACTTTTTCATTGTCCGGAAAAGTGTAAGTAATTTGTGGAATTTTTTTCTAACAGGCTAATTAATCGTCAAGGGCGGACAGTCCGTTTAGGGGTTGGAACTAAAGAGTCCGTTCAATACCACCATTTCCTGGAAAGATCGTTAAAATATCTTACAACGCCGACATCATTCATAGGAAATAACAGATATTCTGTTTCAGCGGAAAGACATTACCAGTAATCAATAACCGTGAAAGATTTTCCTTGACAATTTAGTATCGATAACGGCGTCAGCATCATCATCATAACTGACATCGATAACAACCGGCAGCATCCGATTATCAATATCGATGTTGACAATCCTCGTCGGTGAGAATTGACTTTGGAAAATTTAGGGATTGGTATCGAGAACAACCATACATTTACATCTTTGTGTGCAATAGCGTCGATAATCGATATCGTTATTTAAAAGTTATCGATTTCAAACTTGAATTCGGATTGACGTGGTCAACTTGACAAGTCGTAATTTTAACGTTTTGTATAAATAATTTTCAACCGTCACTAAATCTGATATCGATAACTTCGATAATCGTTATCAGACTAACCATTAATTTTTTTTCCGATTTCATTACTTTACGATTTTTTTTTTTTTGTTTTTCTAAATAATATTTAGTTGTTATCCATTAACTTTTAATAATCAGATTTTTTATCGATAATTTTTTTTTAATTTTTTTTAATCGGTTAATTTTCTTTAAGCAACTAAATTTTTTTTTAATCGAATATTTGTTTCTATAATTTGTGTTATCGATTAATTCGGGTTATCCTTTCGGAAATTGTATTTCGATATTTTCAAAATTTTGAGTACTAAATTTTATTGCATTCAGAACCTATAATCAGATTTTACACACACACATTTCATTTACACTTATAACCAAAGTACCGCCAGTATCTACGTTTTCATCTTCGACATCAGGCCTGGAGTCGTCGTTGGACTGTAAAAGGGTGAGTCAAAATGTTTAAATAATTTTTTTTTTACACTTAACAATATTTTCAAGATTTTTTAATACATTTAACTTGCAATAAATATTTTCCAAAGTTTGAGATGCAACACTAAATTCTCTTAAAAAGATCGATAATAATAAAATTTCGATAACAATTTAAAGTTATCAAAAGAATTTATTTTCATTTCACTAATTATTAATTTTATAGTAACTTTTTTGGTTTCTCTACCCTCCAATTAATTCAATTTTTTTCATTTCACATTTAATATTTAGATTTAGTTTTAATATTTTTTTTATTAAACGAAATATTATCGGGGAAAAATCGATAACATAATGATATTTTAAAGAATTAGTTTTTTTTGGTTTTTTTATTTATATGTCAACTACTTGTTTCTATCCGCGATTTTAGTTAGTAAATATGTGTATAAATATAATTAGTTTATGTAAGGCGTTCTTTTCTTTTGTTAAATAAATAGTTTAATAATTTAAAATGAAATTTTAGATTGGTTTTCATCATTCCACGAAACATGTAAGTAACTCAGCTTAGGGAACTATCGGGCTATCTTGAAATTTTGATAACAGATAGCAATTGGTTGGGAGGGTATAGACCATGAAGAGGATATCAACATCTACTTCCTCTTCCCACTTAAATTCCACATCAGTTTCCTTTCCCTTCTACTCCTATCTTATTATTTTTCTTCTATATCTATGAAGGTAATTGGTCTTCGGGGTTTTTTGAAGCTACCTAATAATTTTTATGTTTATCGTAGCTGACTCCCTATCTAATAGGTTAACAAGCCTATCTTATTATTTTTCTTCTATATCTATGAAGGTAATTGGTCTTCGGGGTTTTTTGAAGCTACCTAATAATTTTTATGTTTATCGTAGCTGACTCCCTATCTAATAGGTTAACAAGATCTTCCCCCCATTTTCCATGAGCACGGCCGGTCACAGAGGTAGCATGGTTTCCTATTAGATGGGACTTCGGTAAAAGAGTCGTTACAAACCTTGCTGCACACAATCGATTTGTGCAACTTGTGAATAAACCAAAACAGATTCCGTGTGTTAAAAGGCAGTTTTGTAATACCCTCGACCTCTTTCTCACCTTGCATTCTGACAAATACAAGGTTGACCTACTTGCGCCTCTAGGTAATTCGGATCATAACCTCACTTTTCCATCCTTTCATTTGCTGACCTTCGTAGTGCTTTACGGCCATGTTAACGCTGTAGCAGAAATGATGGAAAATGTAATAGTGATGCAAATGAAATTATTTATTCCATCAAAGCAAATTTAGACTTAAACAAAACATGAGAGCTGGTTTAATCAGACGTGCAGGAATGCAGTTAGATCCAGAGAGAATACGATCAGTTCCTAATTGGCGTAATGACAAAAACCTAGTTACTGTTGCGTTACGCAAGCAGGCGAGGAACGAATGTGCTAAAGAACTTTGACGTGAAAAGCTGCTTTATGAACGTCTGCGTGCTAAGGTTCTTGCTGCTCCGCAATGAAGTAAGATCTATTGATCATTTGTTAAAAGTGTAAACAATAATACTAGCTCATCCATTCCAAAAACCCAATTACTGTCGTGTTACTCAAAAAGGCGAGGAATGAATGTGCTAGAGAACTTTGACGCGAAAAACTGCTTTATGAACAACGTCTACATGTTAAGGTTATTGCTGCTCCGCAGGGTAATAACACCTTTTAATCATTCATTTAAAGGGTAAACAATTCATTTAAAGGGTAAACAATTCATCCATTCCAACCCATATAATGAGTGCCCAAATATTTAAGGACCCGGTTGATAATGCCAAATGTTTGCAAAAAACGCATACTTGCCGAAAGCAATCAACCACTGCCCAATGGGTTGAAAAGGTATCCTTAACTATGACCAAGATATTTTTTCGAGCACGTGCAGTTAAAAAGTTTTTTGATGATCTTTATATTAATCCCTGGCCGGATGGTATTACGACAATGGCGCTTAAACTGCTTATTCGCCTTATCGTTCTTTGGCAAACCTATTTTGCTACTCGTACCGGGTAGGATTTTTTTCCTAATGTTGAAAGGTGGCCATCGTTTAGCCAATCGCTAAAAAGGGTTAGGCTACGAACCTAAAGAATTACTGCCCGATAGCAATTTTCTCTACACGAGCAATGTTAAGCATGGTTAATTACGACCTTGTAAATTATCTACAGTCCAATTGACTTCTGGATTGACAGTAAGGCATTTATAGAAGTCGTTCTACGGGAGACCTGTTAGCGTTCCAGCCAAAACGTTGAAGTCGTTCTATTCACCAATTTGGTGAAAGCAAAGTACCACAGTTCTTTCTCCAATACTATTTCTTATTTTTCTTAACGACCTTCTTAGTCAAACTTCCAATCCAATATTCTTTCGCAGATGACAGCATCATTTGTCATTCATTTTTCTGTAACCATACACCAAGCCTAACTGATGTTGAAGACAGCACATGAATCACACACTCTATCATTAACCGAGTGGGGTCTTGCGAATAGGGTTGGTTTTAATTCTCGTTAGACCCAATTTTGACCCACAGACGGATTGCGGCATCGGCGTCATCTGTGTCCATGTGTGGTATAGCTGTTGAGAAATTAGACACTCTTGATGTTCTAGGCATAAAAATTCAATGAGATATTGGTTGAAACCAACATGTTTTTCTAGTTTCGAAATAATTATTCAAGTGTATTGGTTTCTTGAAACGGTGTAAGAATTACTCCACTTCGTCTGCTCTCCTCATTTTATGTGCTTTCTCAATGTGTAAGCAGCAAAGAGAGTTTTTCTTCCAACTTTCGGATATAAGAAAAAATTTACCAAAAAAATATGGGTTTTCGCCAAGAACTAAAACTGACAATATCTCGAAAACGGAAAACGATATTTGATGAGAACCCATCTATAAAAAGAAGTATAGAAGGATCTCTGAGGAAACTCGAAATAAATCGAGAGAAATCATTACCGGCACCAAAAGCATTAAGCTTAGATATGAGAGCACCGTTCCCCACATAATCAAATGCCTTGGAAATATACTGAGTCACCACATTACTCTCACCAAAATGGTGGATCGAATGACTCCAGCGGTCCTAAAGAAATGCCAACAGATCCCCAGTCGAACGAGTTCTCCGAAAACCATACTGCCGATCGATTAAAAGTAAGTTGACCTCCAGTTACCTTACAAGATGGCAATTTATTATGCTCTCCATCACCTTTGAGAGCGCTAAGCATAATGCGCTTGATTGGTAATAATCCGTTTTTAGGGATTGGCTACAAGATAAAAAGGTTAACCAGTGGGCACTGTTTTAGCACTGGTGCTGGTATACCATCCGGGCCCGGTGACTTATTTACGTTAGGATCCGTAAGAACCCTTTTCATTGTACGAGCTCGGAGAAATATCTTGGGCATAGCATGGGATTCCCTCTCAAATTCGGGCAGTGGTTGATTGCAAAAAGACCAGCCAACAGGTTAGATTTATCAACCGGTTTAGTGAACACTTGGTCGTCTATTAAAAGAGTCGGAATAGAAGAAAAATATAATTTTTTCTGATTTTTTTAACAAACGACCAAAAGTTCTTATTGCCCCGGAAAGCCAAAAGAACTTTAGCACGAAGTCGCTTCTCGTAAAGAAGCTTTTCACGACTAATTGCAAGTACTTTTGCACACTCAGATCTCGCCTGTTTGTGTAGCAGATAAGCATTTTTATTATCATGTATTCCTGCAAGTCTGGCTAAACAAACATTTATCCCTTGGTTTAGCCGAAATGAGCTTCGATTGGAATGAATGACTTCATTCCAATCCCAATAACATTTTTAACCATCAAGCTTCGTTGCACTATCTTTCGGAAAAAATTTACAAAGCCTTTCTGTATTACTCGTGCCTTTTATGTCCTCACTTAAAGTTGTATAAGACTCAAGCTTGGCATTCCGCACTTTTTCCTTATATTCCTTCTGCGCGTGGTGGTAGTAGTTCCAGTCAGCATTATTTAAGGCTCTACTCAGAAGCTTTCTTGAACTTTTTCTTAGTTTATTAAGTTCTATGTTCCACCAACTGTCGAGAACAGTTTTGTCTTCTTATGTGAGTGGCCTGCTTTATTTTTCAACGGATTTAAATATTTCGATTCTTTTGCTTATCAGGACCTAGCGTTTACCAAGAATAGTAATCACGCTAATAATGACATTTAATAATTTGTCAAATTGGGAAAACTAGACTAACACAAAAAAAAAATATGGAAAGATAGAAGGTGACCAATAACAGGAATCATAAGACAAACTTCAGTCTCTATGGATGTCAGTCGAAAATTTGTTTTTGGGATTGACCTAAAGCACGTAAACGTGCCACTGTACAATGGATATTCCAACATACATGTTAACGTTCATATATTTTTTTCACATACACATGGCATGAAAAAAGAGATTGAAATGATTTTTTTTTCATATTTTCTGTTTTTTGTAAAAAGTTTAAAATTTAACTCATGAGGGTTGCTCGTGATGTTGTTTCATGCATCTGTTGCTGCAAGGATTACATTTTTTTTCGGATACAATTTTTCTATATGGAAATAAAGCCTCACACAAACAAAAACAACCAAAAAAAAAATTGGCATAATATTAAGTGAACTGATGGGCTTAAAGGTTAAAACGATGTGTGACACAAATTGAATATTTGATTTTTATGAAACTTTCCATATTATTTTGTACAAAAAAAGGATAAAAGGAATGAGGAGCTAGCTTAAGGGAAGGTGGCAAAGAATGTGGGGCTTACTATGTAAATATTTAGATTTTATAAAAATAAAATTGAATGACTTACGAAAAGATTGATATGACTATTGAAATGGAAATAGTCTCGACTATAACATTTTATATGATTGGTTATCATTTCCTTAACGGATAACTATACTAATATTAAATTTTTGGGTTACCAAAAAGGGTGTATATTTATTTTTTTATATTCTACTCTTTATGTTTTGTGAAAGTAACCAACAATTAAATTAACAACGGAAAATATATATATAACAATTAGTCATTACATTTACTAATAAAGGATGCCGCCGTTCGTATGCTCAGACCCCGTCATCTGGGCACAAACTCAAAATACACTCACATATGTGGTTGAAACTATAGTTTTGCCACCTCCTTTGAGACTGACTGGTTAATTTCATCTACTAACATAGAGTGAAGGTAAAGTAAAACCATTGGTACATTTTGTTTAATCGTGTAACAACCGGTTCAAAACAATTATTTATTAAATTCATTGCTTCCTTTAACATCAAACAACAGCAACAACAACAATTACAATCATAGCAATACATGAACACACCTACAGACATACATATATATGTATGGGTTTTCGGTAAGTCATGTTACCATTTTGGAAAGATTTCCGATAATATTGAAAAAAAAAATCTATTAATTGCAACGTCAAATGATATTTCGAAATGCATTTATATGTCACAAATGTGATCCAAGGTTTTTGATTTGGTTTCAATGATTGACACATTACTCTGTAGGAATAGTGTGTCTCTCGATTCGACTTCACCTTTCAGGGCCGAAAATGCGACATATCACTAAAATGCCTATATGTGACCGGTGTAAATTGGACTTATCAGTAAACTGTCTCAAAATTACTTAACTTAGCCTTCGGTACATGCGCCGCTAGAGGAAATGTCTATTCAAGAGGTTAATCAGACACCGCCACCTTAACCTAACTCGCAAATGTTGAGCAGCTCCCAGATTTCAGTGAAGCATGTCTCTGACCTGACAAAGTGCCGGGCAATGATAGATACCGTTTTCGATAGTGTTTACACTCCTTCTCATCCATGAAACTCCGGCAGAAGTAATTTGACTGAACCTTTAACCACTCAGCTTGCTATCCTAAAAGACAGTGACCATTGGATGTTCTTCTTAAAACACATTTTTCAGGATGGAGGGAACAACCTTTTTCGGAGATTCATCCTTATGGGCAATTGATTGTTTCCCTCAATCTGTTATCTGATGAGCGGATAAGGTAGGTAGTCGAATAGTTCGAGTCTTACAAATCTTCCCGCAATGCTTCAACATACTGCTAGCAAAATAAATCTATATAAATAAAAATCAATTGTCGTTCGTTGGTAACAGCATCAGTTGAGATCGGCTGAACCGATTTGGACAATTTTTTTTTTGAAATGTTCGTCATAGTCCAACTTAGGTTTTTACGTAATAAAAAATTGACCACGCCCACTTTTACGCCCACTTTTTTCGATTTATCTAAAATCGGAAAACGGCTGCACCGATTTGTGTAATTTTTTACTTAAATGTTCATAGTAATCCAATTTAAGTTTTTACTGAAAGAAAAATCGACCACGCCAACTTTTACGCCCACTTTTTTAATTAATCTAAAATCTGAGAATGGATGCACCGATTTGACTAAATTTTTTTTAAATGAATTTTTTATCATTTTCCAACTTTGGTTTTTACGAAAAAAGAAATTGACTACGCCCCCTTTGGCTATTTTTTGTTGGGAATGTTCCATTATTAAACTAAGGTTTATACTGATAGTAAAATTTCCCACGCCCACTATTTTCTATGTATCGAAAGAACATATAAAACGATTTTTAAGAAAAGAATAATTGTCCACGCTAACTTTCTCACTTTTCCCGATATATGTATTTTAAATCATGGAATGGCTGGATCAATTTGTCTTATTTTGTTTTCAATGTTTGTTATAGTCCAACTGAGGTTTTCCGGAAAGAACCATTTTCCATTTCTACGCCCACTTTTAAATGGATGGACCGAGTTGGTAAAATTCAAATAAGGTTTTTACGGTAAGACTCTTTTTTCGATATATATTAAATTTGATCTATAAAAAAATAAAATATAGAATAAATAAAGATCAAATGTAGTTCATTGGTAATCGCATCACTTGAGAACTGACCGATGTGGATAATATTTTTTTTAAATGTTCGTCTTAGGCGTTTTCGGAAAACCAATTAATCACGCTCACCTTTACGCGTCCTTTTTTCAATATATCTAAAATCGGAGACGGTTGAATCGATTTGACTAAACTTTTTTTTTAGTGTTCGTCATGGTCCAATTTAGGTTTAAATAAAAATAATAAAAACTTTTCACGCCCACTTTTATTTCGATATATCTAAAATAGAAGAACGGCAGGGCCGATTTGGCTATTAGTAGTATTTGTTGACGTTCGTGATAGTACAACTAAAGTTTTTACCGAAAGAAAAATTGTCCACTCCCACTTTTTTTAATTCATCTAAAATCGGAGACACAAATTTTAACGAACACTTTTTCTAAATGAGGAGCCGCAGAACAAAACGTACTTTTTCGCAAATTTAAAATTGTTGAGTTACTTGGGATTATTTATTCCGTATCTTAATAAAAGAGCATGAACCTAGAAAAAGTGAGATATATATTATTAATTAAGTATTATTAAATATAAAACTTCTTACTAATTCCAGGTTGATGAGGTTTTATGAGCGGGCGAAACACATAAATCTTGATTTTACATACAATTTTAAAATACGAAAAAGTACGTTTTGTTCTGCGGCTCCACAAATATGTCGACTACTAATGACTGGGCCGATTATTTTATGTTAATTATAGTTTTAATTAGGTTTTTAAGGAAATATAAATGAGAAAAGTGTCCCGGAAAAATGGAAAATTTGGAAAAACTATAACGGGTTGTTAAAACTCAAGACAATAGCTCTCAATAAGAACGAAGGATATGCGTAATTTATTTTTGTGTTGTTCATAGTGATATTAAAAAAGTTTTAAATTTGTACAGTTCGCAAAGACAAAGACATATTATTTTTTGTTAGTTCTAAAATATAATTTGAAGATGATTATCTACCTAATCGTGGCTTTTAAACCACGCCCACAAATTTTTCTAAGCCAAGAAATTCATTACATTTTTTGCAAAGCTATATATTTGAAGCAAGACGAAATATAACACTGATCTTATGTTTGGGCCAGCAACGCCGGGCCAGCTAGTTCTTAATGAAAGGAAGTTTTTAAAGCATGTTTACACCATTTACAGATGTAATTCGAAAAAGATCAATTGTAATTCGAAGATTCTATTTGTAATTCGAAGATTCTATTTGTAATTCGAAGATTCCATTTGTAATTCGAAGATTCCATTTGTAATTCGAATACTCCAATTGTAATTCGAAGATTCCAATTGTAATTCGAATACTCCAGTTGTAATTCGTAAAAGATCAATTGTAATTCGTAAAAGATCAATTGTAATTCGTAAAAGATCAATTGTAATTCGAAAAAGATCAATTGTAATTCGAAAAAGATCAATTGTAATTCGTAAAAGATCAATTGTAATTCGAAAAAGATCAATTGTAATTCGTAAAAGATCAATTGTAATTCGTAAAAGATCAATTGTAATTCGAAGATTCCATTTGTAATTCGTAAAAGATCAATTGTAATTCGTAAAAGATCAATTGTAATTCGAAAAAGATCAATTGTAATTCGTAAAAGATCAATTGTAATTCGTAAAAGATCAATTGTAATTCGTAAAAGATCAATTGTAATTCGTAAAAGATCAATTGTAATTCGAAAAAGATCAATTGTAATTCGTAAAAGATCAATTGTAATTCGAAAAAGATCAATTGTAATTCGTAAAAGATCAATTGTAATTCGAAAAAGATCAATTGTAATTCGTAAAAGATCAATTGTAATTCGTAAAAGATCAATTGTAATTCGAATATTCCAATTGTAATTCGAAAAACATCAACTGAATTTACATGGATAATTTACGAATTACAATTGGAATCTTCGAATTACAATTGATCTTTTACGAATTACAATTGATCTTTTACGAATTACAATTGATCTTTTTCGAATTACAATTGATCTTTTACGAATTACAATTGATCTTTTTCGAATTACAATTGATCTTTTACGAATTACAATTGATCTTTTTCGAATTACAATTGATCTTTTACGAATTACAATTGATCTTTTACGAATTACAATTGATCTTTTACGAATTACAATTGATCTTTTTCGAATTACAATTGATCTTTTTCGAATTACAATTGATCTTTTACGAATTACAATTGATCTTTTACGAATTACAAATGGAATCTTCGAATTACAATTGATCTTTTACGAATTACAATTGATCTTTTACGAATTACAATTGATCTTTTTCGAATTACAATTGATCTTTTATGAATTACAATTGATCTTTTTCGAATTACAATGGATCTTTTACGAATTACAATTGATCTTTTACGAATTTCAATTGATCTTTTACGAATTACAATTGATCTTTTACGAATTACAATTGGAATCTTCGAATTACAAATGGAATCTTCGAATTACAATTGGAGTATTCGAATTACAAATGGAATCTTCGAATTACAAATGGAATTTTCGAATTACAAATGGAATCTTCGAATTACAAATAGAATCTTCGAATTACAATTGATCTTTTTCGAATTACATCTGTAAATGGTGTAGTTAGAGTTATGTTATATACCACAATCTTGTAGGAAATCGAAAGTAGTCTTCATACCGAAAAGCGGTAAAATTAATCACGAAATTACCAAGAATTATTACTTAGTCTATCATCCTTCCTTCTGAAAACCTTGGAAAGAATTCTGAACGTTTATATAAGAGACTAGCTGGCCCGGTCCGCGTTGCTGGCCCAAATATAAGATCAGTGTTATATTTCATCTCGCTTCAGATATATAGCCCTGCAAAAAATGTAATGAATTTCTTGGCTTAGAAAGATTTGTGGGAGTGGGTTTAAAGACCCGATTAGGCAGATAATCATCTTCAAATTATATTTTAAGAACAAAAAAAAAATTACCATGTCTTCGACTTTGCGACCTATACAAATTTAAAACTTCTATAGTATCATTATGAACAACACAACAATGAATTACGCATATCCTTCGTTCTTACTGTGAGCTATTGTCTTGAGTTCACACAATCCTTTACAGTTTTCCGTAATATTCCATTTTTTCAGGACACTTTTCTCATTTACATTTCCTTAAAAACCTAATTAGAACTATAATTAACATACAAAATCGGTCCGGTCATTAGTAGTCGACTTATTTAGACAAAAGTGGGCGTTAAAATTTGTGTCGTAAGTTAAACTTGTCATTTGTACCAAGTTTATGTGGAATCTATTAAGAAATATTTTTTTTTAATAGATTGAATTGGAGTAAAAATTAATTTTAGATATGTCGAAAATAAAGTGGGCGAGAACAATTTTTCTTTCCGACCAATTATATGGACTATAGCGAACATTGAAAACAAACAAAAAATAGCCAAATCGGTCCAGGCGTTCTCAAGTGTAGCAATTTTTAAGGTTATTGAAAAATGTGGGCTTTGAAGTGGGGTGGTACAATAATTATTTCCGTAATATCCTTACTTTTTCATTAAAGAAAAAAATGATCAAATCAGATCATTCGCTCTCCGATTTTATATTTATTGAAAAAAGTGGGAGTGGACAATTTTTCTTTCCGTAAAAGCCTTTGTTGTGCTATCACGAACGTCAACATATAGCCAAATCGGCCCTGCGTTCTTCCGTTTTAGATGTATCGCAATAAAGGACGTGTAAAGTGGGAGTGATTAATTTGTTTTCCGAAAAAATCTATGACGAACATTAAAAAAAATAAGATGAACATTTAAAAAAATAAATATTATCCAAATCGGTCAGTTCTCAAGTGATCCGATTACCAAAAACTACATTTGATTTTTATTTATATTTTATTTTTCTATATTTTATTTTTCTATATTTTATTTTTCTATAGAGCAGTTTTTATATATATCGAAAACAACTTTCCTTTAAGTAAAAACCTTATTTGAATTAAACCAACTCGGTCCCTCCATTCAAAAGTAGGCGTAGAAATGGAAAATTGTTATTTCCAAAAAACCTTAGTTGGAATATGACGAACATTAAAAACAAAAATAGACAAATTGATGCAGCATTCCATGATTTAAAATATATATATTGGGAAAAGTGAGCGTAAAAGTAGGCGTGGGCAATTTTTTTTTTCCTTAAGAATCTTTTGCGGACTATAACCAAATCGGTCCAGCCGTTATAGTTCTTTCGATACATAAAAAAGTGGGAGTGGGAAGTTTTAATATCCGTTAAAACCCTAGTTGAATTATGATGAAAATTTTCAACAAAAATTAGCCAAATTGGGTGAGGTCAATTTCTTTTTTCGTAAAAACCAAAGTTGGAATATGATTAAAAATTCATTTAAAAAAATTTAGCCAAATCGGTCCAGCTATTTTCAGATTTTAGATAAATTGAAAAAGTCAGCGTAAGAGTGGGCAAGGTCGATTTTTCTTTCACTAAAAACTTAAATTGGATTGCTACGAACATTTTAATACAAAAATACCCAAATCGGTGCAGCCGTTTTCCGATTTTAGATAAATTGAAAAAAGTGGGCGTAAAAGTGGGCGTGGTCTATTTTTCTTAACGTAAAAACCTAAGTTGGACTATGACGAACATTTCAAAAAAAGAATTGTGAAAATCGGTCCAGCCGTTCTCAACTGATGCGGTTACCAACGAACGACAATTGATTTTTATTTATATAGATAACCTAGGTAAAAACTTTCTGTCGACTACAAAACATGCATAACAGCAGGGCAAGTGGATAGAAAACCCTCTTCACTTACTCGAGCACACTGTATAAAGATCTCCGAAATAAAGAGAAATTACCTTAGCCGCTTTTTTGGGCATAGAAGGTGCATTAAACAAATTCTTAAGAAAATGGAGACTCAAGGAGTAATAGTAATTGCTTATGAAGACGACGGCTAAAAAAATAGTCTGAACGTTAATCCGCAGAAAAGTTAGATGGTATTGTTTACACAAAAGTATAAGATCGAAAATTTTAGGAAAGTCAGGGTTAACGGGGTTGAAATCCCACTTTAGGAGTTATCATGGAACCAGAATATCGACGAACGATTGAGAAATGCAAATAATGCTTATATGCGTCCAAGAAAATATTGGGAAAGGCATGAGAACTTGAGCCAAGGATAACGCACTGGATCTTCAATTCCACCGTAAGACCATACTTACTTTACAGAGTTATGATCTGGTACAGATCGCTAGAGAGGGAGGTGACTTTAAGTAAATTCCAAAAAGTATCATTGGTGCCGTAAGAATAACATTAGCTGAATCCATCGACAAAATACTACATCTGCTGCCAATTGACGTCTTTGCTAAGACATGCCTCAGACTTAAACAGTCAAATTGGCTCAGACCGTCTGAGTCAGACGCCGATATTTTGGACAGACGCCGATATTTTGGATAGCATGGACAACTTGGATAACGCTGTCATTGACTACAAGGTGCCTAAACTACATTTCGACCGGAAATTTAAAGTTGAATCTCCCACTCGAGAATTCTGGTTAAACTGCCGTTGCATTCTTCACAGATGACTCCAAACAACCGACAGGAGTGGTAGCGGGATTTGCTACGGACTTCTGTGATATACCAAAATCTTTTAATTTACCATTGAACTGTAGTATTTTTCAGGCTGAAATAGTTGCTATAAATAAGCAAGCTTTACAGTTTCTTTGAGTCTATAGGGGCCCAAACATGGAAACGGAGAGGTCACATGGTGCCTTTGACTCCATTTCCAACTCCATCACCAGGATTCTTGAGAATTGCCTGGACAGCAAAATCTTTGTTGCTGGCGATTTCAATGTCCACAATTCTTCCTGGCTTCGTTATTCCAGCCACACAACTCCTGAGGGCCAATACGTTGAGCTCTTCGCTGCACACAACCACCTTGTGCAACTAGTGAATGACCCAACACATATTCCGTGTGTTGAAGGGCAATCTCATAATATTCTTGACCTTTTCCTCACTTCGCACCCTGAAAAGTACGAAGTTGAGTTACTTGCGCCTCTCGACAATTCGGATCACCTTATCATTCTGCAACATTTTTGTGGACAGTCTTGCAGCTCTGAAGGCCTTAGGGTCACACACTGTAAAATCGAGAATTGTTAGTAGTTGTATACAATCCCTTCATCGAATCGGTCAGCACACAGTGAAGCTAATCTGGGTCCTTGGACATAGTGGGGTCGATGGTAACGAATTGGCTGATGAGTGTGCAAGAGGTGGCACCGAGTCGGTGGGGGAACGTGTCGAACCGGATATCTCGGTTCCTATAGTGGAGTTGATGAACGAAATTAATAGGATATTGGAGAATATGATGAGGGATAGGTGGATATCGCTGACCACGTGCAGGATATCGCGGACCATGTGGCAACTGCCAAATCCTAAGAGGACATAAAGTCTTCTTACCTTTGGCAAACGGACGGTTAGCCTATTAGTAGGAGTACTGACGGGACACTGTATGATCGGCCAAATGGCCGTTCGTATGGGAATTTCTGACAGGGACTTTTGCAGAAGTTGTGGAGAGGTGGAGGAGGAGGAGTCAGTGAGGCATTTGTTGTGTGAATGTCCGGGTCTGATGAAACGTCGTCTTAAGTATTTGGGGCAACGATTTTTTGATGACTTAGATTGCCTAAACAGTGTTCCATTGACGTCTCTAGCAGAATACCTTAGGGAATCGGGGTGGTTTGAGAGGTAGAATTTTGTATATCAGGGGAGTAGGGAGACAACTTTAGGGGAATCACAATGGGCCTTATGGCCTCCGAGTGAATTCGCCAAATCAGCGGACGCCCATCCAACCTAACCTAACCTATCATTCTGCATCCTTTCCTTGCTTCTCATCCAGCGCCGAAACGCTCGGTATTTGTATATTGATTTCTTTCGACATTTCAACTGGAAGCTCTGTTTTCTAGATGACAATGTCAACGCTGCTGCATAAAAAATTGTGAATGTGATAACGCTGGGAATAAAATCATTTATTCCATCTAAGCGTATTTCGATTAAACCAAAGCATAAGTGTTGGTTTAATCAGACGTACAGGAATGCAATTAAATCCAGAGAGGATGCGTTCAACAACTGGCAGATTGACAAAACCCCACTTACTGTTCGGTTACGTAAACAGGCGATAAATGAATGTGCCAGAGTACTCAGACGTGAAAAGCTTCTAAACGAACAGCGTCTGCGTACTAAGGTCCGTGTTGCTCCACGGGGTAGCAATACCTTTTGGTCATTTGTTAAAAGAGTAAAGAATAATGCTAGTTCGTCTATTCCAACTCTTATAAGGAATGACCAAATATTCACAGACCCGGTTGATAAAGCTAATCTCTTCGCTGAGATTTTTTGAAGCAACTCGAACTTGCCGGTTAGCAATCAATCACTGCCTGAACTCGAAAAAGTATCCTATACTATGCCCAAGATATTTTTTCGGACTCGTGCAGTTAAAAGGGTTCTTGATGATCTCAATGTAAACAAGTCTCCGGGGCCGGATGGAATTACTGCACTGGTGCTGAAACAGTGCTCTTCGACGCTCGCCCGTCTATTGGCTAAACTTTTTAGCCCTTCCTACCGTGGAGGGGTCTTCCCCTCTTGCTGCAAGGTGGCCAGTGTTCAGCCCATCCCTAAAAAGGATGAGGCCACAAGCCCTGACAACTACCGCCCAATTGCAATTTGCTCTGCGCTCGCGAAGGTTATGGAGAGCATGGTTAATTTCCATCTTCTGAACTATCTAGAGTCTAATTCACTTCTAAGTGATCGACAGTATGGCTTCCGTAGAAGTCGTTCTACGGGAGACCTGTTAGCGTTCCTTACGGAGCGTTGGAGTCAATCCATACACCAATTTTGTGAGAGTAAAGTGGTGGCTCTGGACATTTCCAAGGCATTTGATCGTGTCTGGCATGACGCACTTGTATCAAAACTTATTGCATTTGGTGTCGGTGATGATTTGTCTCGATTTATATCGAGTTTTCTCGGGAACCGCACGTGTTGTTTTGGATGGGGTTTCATCCAACGAGTTTCAGCTTAATTCAGGTGTACCACAAGGTTCCGTTCTTTCTCCCACCCTTTTCCTAATTTTTCTAAACGACCTTCTTAGACAAACTTTCAATCCTATATACTCTTATGCAGGTGACAACAATATTTGTCATTCATTTTCATTTGATCATCGGCCTAGCCGTGTAGAGGTTCAAGCCATGAGACAGAATATGAATGACACACTTAATCATGACCTTTCTACAATCTCCGAGTGGTGTCTGGCGAATAGGGTCGATTTTAATGCTCGTAAGACCCAATGTTGTATGTGACCCACAGAAGATCTGTGGAATCAATGTCATCTGTATCCATGGGTGGTATAAATATTGAGGAATCAGACACTCTTAATGTTCTGGGCATGACAATACAATGTGACGTTCGCTGGAATCAACATGTTTTTCAAGTGTCGAAAGAAGCATTCAAGTGCCTTGGTTTCTTAAAATTACTTCACTCTGTCTGACCTCCTTACTATTTATACCACCGAAGTTGGAATACAACTCCCATATCTGGGCAGGGACTTTAAAGTCTGTTTTGAAGTTCTTGGACCGGGTGCAAAGGAGTGCACTGAAGCTCATCAATGACAGTATCCAACTCTATTGATTCATTGGAGCATCGTCGGAACGTGTGTTGTGCGTCATTGTTCTACCAATATTACCATGGTAAGTGCTCTGCTGAGATAAGTAACTTATCCCCGAGACTCGGGTGTACGTTCGCAATACTCGTCAATCCAGTAGATCACATCCGTTTGTTGTCGATAGTCCAATGAATCGGACAACGCATTAGAGAGAGAATTCGTTTCTCAGTCAAACTAGTCGTATGTGGAATTCACTCCCCGCAGAAATCTTCCCAGTCAACTACGATTCGGAAAAGTTTAAACTAAACGTCCACAAACACTACTCCCTCTTTCCTCCTCCTCATAACCTATTTTCCTAATACCAACACAATGCACTGCATTAGTAGGGTTGAGTGTTGGCTCAAAGTAAAAATAGAAATATTGGTACCAGGGCAGAAGGGAGTAGAAGGGAACGAGAAAGCTAATGAGCTTCCAAATATTGAGGCAGAAGTGGTGAGAGCTTTTGTTCATATTTAATCCCTGAATCACAACTACAGATCGAGAAGTGATTGTCAGTGTATCTCCATGGCGAACAGAAAATGGAGAGAGTTAAGTACAAGCACAATTACCGGTATAATCTGGCCACGTTACGACCTCAGAAGAACTCGTGTTGTTTACTCACGAGAGTGGTCACAGGACACAGCCTAATTGCTTTTCGCGGAAGATCGATTGGACTTATCTATGGTTCCAATTGTAGAAGATGTTATAAACCAAATACAGATGAAAAAATAGAACATATCCTATGCAAATGCCACGCAATGGCCAGGCATCGAGAGCGAATATTAGGCAAAGCAGAACTCGAAAATCTAGAAGAAATACCAGTTAGGGACATTGTGTCAGTTAAACTGTTTGCAACATGAACTAATGCGTTTTGTCCTCGTCGCTAAGGGAACATGTGGTATAGCTATTGACCAGCCGGTCTACGCGAGGAGGTGAACATTTTGAGCTCCACTACCCCTAACTTACAGCAACAACCGTCAAAATATTTTCTTATAAAAGCGATTAAGTAAAATTAAACTGATTCGCTAAAATTTTGTTTACAAATTTGGTAGTGGAAAATCAAATCTGTTTTTAGTTCAACTAAACCAAGTTTAACTGAGATCCTAAAAGCTCCTACTAAGTTCTTGAACCACTTTCATATATGTATAGTCGTGTATCCGACATATATCCGTTACATGATTTTTAAAAAACATGCACTAGTAAATTCATATCAAAACTTCTATTAACGTTTAGTAATTTTTACATGGCGTCTCATGTTTCATATTAAAACTAAAAATATGTATATTTAAGCTTTTCTACATTTTACAAGAGTAGATCGAAACCACTACAAATGTACACAACTTTTCCACTCAGGTTGCTTGTACTCCTTTCAAAATTATTTTTTTCAGTCCACACCCAGGTAAATGGTATTATAGTGCATGTATCATACATATCAAAATGTCGGTTGTATTGCAATATGTTGTATGTGAGTTGTTTTTATCCGTACTTGTATGCTGTTCTCTATTATTATGCATCATTATATTTTATAGACCATAATTGGTCATTTTGAGTTTAAATCATTTTAGTTGTTTTGTTGTAAAACTAGTTGTTGTTTCGCTTTTATCTAAATGCGAATTTTGTGAGCATGTATTTATATTTTTTCATAAATGTGCTACTAAACATAGTACATATGTATGTGGAATGAAGGACATTGATATCACCTTTTCGAAGGTGTTTTAAAGGAACTTTAAAGAAAATTACATGAGTTTTATAAGTACTGCTTATTACAATAACAATTTTGAATTACTTTTGCCAATCTTATAAATAAACTTTGTTCCTAGAATATTTTAATGCTGAAGATTAAATAAAAAAAGAAGGCCTTAGGAATGTAATATGTGGTGACCGGACATTATCCCCACGGACATTATTCCCATTACGGAAATGTGGATTATGACCGAATACATCACGATCATAATCCCCATATTAGTTGAGGAGACTATGGTCATTTCCAAAATGGTTATAATCTTAATTGGGCATATGTCTGTTCCCTGTTGGAATTACGACCGAAATTTGACTGGCCATAACCTCACTTCATATCATGGGAACTAAGTACAAACCAATTTCTGGTGGTACGCCTTCCCCCTTGCGATGAATGCTTACAAATTGATTTATTTTGCTGCTTGCACTTAAGTTACTGAATTTTATCATTATTTAAACAATTCATTTATTTTAACGCCCTTAAAAGAGGGTGGCGACACTTTCTTATCCCCTGGGTCCAAGTGCAGGACTTTGGCACAGTCGAATTTAAAACTCGTCCATTTTCTGATGCTAACAAGGCAGATTTTTTCTTTAAGAGAGCTCCATGGAGTTGTATGATTCATATCTCTAAATTCACTGTTTTAAAATATTTATCAGAAGTACCACTTTTAGAAAAATGTCTGCGAATAATCGTTTTCTTGCTCTAATTTTAACCCTTTCTATTTTGCAACTTCAAATCATATGAAATTGATTTATATATTTACGACTTTTTTTGAGACACAAAATGTGACCTTAGAATATTTATATATTATTTCTTTGCCCTTTTTTGCAGCTTGCAATATTTAGCTAAATATTTTGGTCACTTGTTAATGTCCATTTGTGGTTGCTGAGGTTAACTTGAGAAATTTAATCCACATAAAGAGTATAGAAAGGAATACACCAAAAGAATTGCCTGTAAAATCCCCCAAATAAATGTACATTTATATGGAAAAACTAAAAAACAAAACTGTCAACCACACTAAATGGGGATGCATAACAATTACGAATACACTTTTCTCAGTTGGTCAACCCAAAATGTCCCAAGTTAAATACAGGACATCTTAGAAATTTCAACAATGTGTAAATGTTGAAAATGTTTAAAAAAAGTATTGTGCTGAAAACATATGAAGAAGTTATTTGATTTATGGATATTTAACCGCACATAACGATGACCAAGAATGACTTTTAAATGTTGCTGTTGTTATTATTGTCATCCTTGTTATTGTGTATGTGTTTAATATCCCAGTTGGTCAAAATGTGGTAAACGATATTGTATTTAACGATAACACTATTAAACATTAAAAATGCGACTAGGACGCTGCCTTATACACGTCATAATTGTTCTGCAGGTTAAAAATCCAACATACACTCTTTTCCATCACATCACGTTTTTGAGGAAATTGAGGTCCAACTTCAAAAAAAATCACCGTTTTGGGCATTTTTGGCAGCTCATAGCGGATGAACCCGATGTGTTAGCGAATTAAAAATAAGTCGAGGTTAATGTTTAAGATGTAGAACTCATTAAGGGCAGTCGCCTTAACCCTTAGGTCACCAATTGTCTTTCAATGATGTCTTATTCCCCAGTATCGGAAAAAAGTTTTTATGGGAAAAGGCCTTCTTAAAATGCAATTGGTGCTCTAACGGTTAAAGCGATTGATGAAATGAGTTATGCAACTCGAAGAGCAACTTTAAATGTTACTCATTACTTGTTTTTAAGTTGTCCGCACATCGGGTTCATCCGCCAGAGTTGCCAAATATGTCTAAAATAACGCAATTTTTTTGTAAAAGTTTAGAGACTGGATTTGTGACCAGTAGAATAATTTTAATTATGTGTATAACGCAGCGTGTCATTTGATTCAAGTTTTTATACCCTACACCACACTGTGGTACAGGGTATAATGAGTTTGTGCTGATGTTTGTAACTACCCGAAATATTGGTCCTAGACCCACCTTTAAGTATACCGATCGACTCAGAATCACTTTTTGAGTCGATTTAGCGATGTCCGTCCGTCCGTCCATCTGTCCGTCCGTCCGTCCGTCTGTCTGTCTGTCTGTCCATGTAAACGGTGTAAACACGATACAGGTCGCAATTTTTAATCAATTGACTTGAAATTTGAAACTTAAGTCTCTCTTGGCCCAAGGACGAAGCCTATTGAAATTGGAAAAAATCGGTCCATATTTAGACCTAGCCCCCATACAAAGGTCCTCTTTAGTTTAGGCTCAAATGACTCTAATAACCGTATTGTAGAAGGTATCGCTTTGAAATTTGGATGGCAAACATGTTTTGTCTTCACATATCATCATTCCGAATTTCAAAGAAATCGGACCAGTTCTTCTTGTAGCCCCCATACAAACCACCTTCCCGATTTTCACATAAATGTCTCAAATTTCATGAAAATAGAAAATATTTAATTAAAATTTTGTTTGTGTATGTTAAACGCGTACTTAAATAACCTTATCAAACCTGATAATCATCGGACCAGTTTTGGACTTGTGAAAATTTCGCCCGATATTCAGTTAAAGCGGTATATTGTCAACAAATAGAAACCTATTTCACTCAAATTTGATTTGTGAGTGTTTTCTTCACTTATTAAAGGTTTTACAACATATAGATCTAATCGATCCATGGGACCCATTTTCCGGGAAACCTTGGTGTAGGGTATTATATGGTCGGTCTTGACCGACTATAATTTTCTTACTTGTTTTATATGATTACACAGTACAACACAAAAAAAAATTACAAGGTCAGACCATAAAATTTTGATAGAAGAGACAAAAAAAATACACGTGTATCGGCGTTTTGAAAGTTTACATCTGGGTTTCATTTTAGGGGGAGGTGAAGTTTCCCCCAAATGCAAATGTTGTATT
The DNA here is from genome assembly GCA_963921195.1 of Pegoplata infirma. Taxonomy (NCBI): domain Eukaryota; kingdom Metazoa; phylum Arthropoda; class Insecta; order Diptera; family Anthomyiidae; genus Pegoplata; species Pegoplata infirma. The sequence continues at coordinate 158,732,197 of OY992536.1, read as the reverse complement.
GTAAATCGTCATTGAATATCGAGTGAAGCTTACGTTTAAAGTATATGGTGTGTTAAGCAAATTTATGTTAAATGTTACGGAGAACATTTTTGTAGAATATGTTAACCCTCTAACTCCTCAAGATAAGGGTCTTTTTTGTCCTTCTTTTCAAAACAGGGATTTAAGGGGTTTTAATGTTCAGCAAAAATATCCGCCGTGAAATTTTACTATAAGTCCTTGAACACACCAAAACAGAAAACTCAACAAGAAAGTCAGATATAAGACACAACAAAAGAGAGCTTAGGGTTAATTTCACATTTATTAAGAAAATCGGGTAAAGCTTACGTTTAAAGTATATGGTGTGGTCAGCAAATTTATGTAAAATATTACGGAGAACATTTTTGTAGAATATGTTAACCCTCTAACTCCTCAATATAAGGGTCTTTTTTGTCCTTCTTTTAAAAAAGAGCAAAGAACGCCACTAAAACTGGGATTTTAGGGATTAAAATGTTCCGCAAAAATATTCGCCGTGAAATTTTACTATAAGTCCCTTTCACGGCAAATATTTTTGCGGACCATTATAACCCCTTAAATAGCTGTTTTAATGGTGTTTTTGCTCTTTTTCAAAAGAAGGACAAGAAAGACCCTTACCTTGAGGAGCTAGAGGGTTAACATATTCTACAAAAATGTTCTCCGTAACATTTTACATAAAATTGCTTTACACACCATATACTTTAAACGTAAGCTTAACTCGATTTTCGTAATAAATGCGAAATTAACCCTAAGCTCTCTTTTGTTGTGTCTTATATCTGACTTTCTTGTTGAGTTGTCTGTTGGTGTGTTCAGGGACTTATAGTAAAATTTCACGGCGGATATTTTTGCGGAACATTAAAACCCCTTAAATCCCTGTTTTAATGGTGTTTTTTGCTATTTTTGAAAAGAAGGACAAAAAAGACCCTTATCTTGAGGAGTTAGAGGGTTAACATATTCTACAAAAATGTTCTCCGTACATAAATTTGCTGAACACACCATATACTTTAAACGTAAACTTTACTCGATTTTCTTAATAAATGCGAAATTAACCCTAAGATCTCTTTCGTTGTGTCTTATTTCTGACCTTCTGGTTGAGTTTTCCGTTTTGGTGTATTCAAGGACTTATAGTAAAATTTTACGGCGAATATTTTTTCAGAACAATCAAACCCCTTAAATCACTTTTTTAATGGTGTTTTTTGCTCTTTTTGAAAAGAAGAACAAAAAAGACCCTTATCGTGAGGAGCTAGAGGGTTAATATGTTCCACAAAAATGTTCTCCGTAACATTTTTAATAAATTTGCTAAGCACACCATATACTTTAAACATAAGCTTCACTCGATATTCAATGACGATTGACAATACAACATCTGCATTTGGGTGAAACTTTACCTCCCCTTAAAATGAAACCCAGATGTAAACTTTCAAAACGCCGATACACGTGTATTTTTTTTTGTCTCTTCTATCAAAATTTGTTGGTCCGACCTTGTAATTTTGGAAAAAATTTGATTTTGTTGTGCAGTGTTATTAGCGGAAATATCGTTTTTGGGAAACAAAACATCATTGAAATACAATCGGTGTCTTGAGGCTAAGGCAACTGACGAAATGATTTATGCATCCTTAAGAGCAATGTGTAAGCTTTACCCTACTTATTTTTAAGTCGCTATCACTAGAGTATTCAAAACCGAAACCGAAAACCGGTTAACCGGTTTTTTCATTTTTAGAAACTCGACCGGTTTCGAATAGTTTTGAACTTCGAATATTCGAGAAACTGGTTTTTTTGTGTCGGTTAACCGGTTTTTATAAAAAGTTATAATATAATGAGTTAATTTGCCTAATAATCGCATGCGATGCCTGGAGACCTTGAAAAGAATTTTAGATTTTATTTTTTGTCAAGAGCAAATTGAAGAGCATAAAGGATAAATAAGTCGATAGAGCATAAAACTATGTTTTCGCTCACATTGAGAGAAAGGTATTTGGGATTATTTTATTGTCATTGCTGCCGTCAATGTGTAGAGATACAATCGTAGAAAGTGTGTCTCGAAATGGATCTCACTTAAAAACTGAATTGTTTACATCTTGAAGTTTAGACGTGTATCTGCGGAAAGGGACAACTCCACGATAAATAATATGGACATTGAGAAACACTCCAAAGAAAAGTTTTCTCTTCTATTCTATGAACACCTAAATGATTAATTCAGATAATCTAACGGGCTAGAGCACTCTATGTTCTGTAATGGTATCTACAATTACAATTAGGCTGGAAATCAATCCACAGAAGACGTACCTTATTTTATTTACCAAGCCGCATTGTATAATTTTGGAGGTCAAAGATCATTCAAAATACATGGGGGTAAAATTGGATAATAATGTAATGACTGCACATTTTGAGTACATCTTGTATGTCTCAGTATTATTGGCGAGTTGGCATATTGCAGATACTACTGCACTTCCAAACCGAGACTGTGAAACTCGCTCTTACCCTTAGACTTTCAACTTACATATCGTTGACTGTCCTGCAAGAAGACATATGTGCAGTGTTAAAAAAAAGTCCTGAAAAGTCTTGGCGGTCGTGTATATATGCAATGACACAGGCAAAAATACGTTAAAAATTTCCACATTCGAAAAGTGAGGTGCTAAATTACACAATGATAGAGCAATTGATGGCTATGTCCCTCTATGACAAGGAAAGCTGAACCGTTAGGAAATACAATTGAACAGTTCATGCGAAATAGGACGAATAGACCATTTGTATAATTTTACATATGACGATAAAAACGCAGGAAAGGGCTAAGAACTAATATTTTTTCCAACATTTTTGCATAATCCTCTAATCCGTTAATGCAAAAAATTTCACAAAAATGTAAGTTTTAAACCATTTCCTGCGTTTTTATCGTCATTTGTAAAATTATACAAATGCTCTATTCGTCCTTATTGGCATGAACTGTTCAATTAAACACGCAAGGCGGACATGTTTATGTGGAAATCCTTCAAGCGATTAAACGTTTCTGGTCGCCTATGTTGATGTATAAGTGAACAATATTTTCGTTCACGATAGTGTTTTTAAATGTTCACTCATACAGTCGTCGTTGTCGAATTTTAGAGTGAATGTTTCGCTTTCGTGGTCTTGTAGGTTTTCGCGGTCGTTGTTATGAAAATGCCGCCAACGATTTTTTTTAAACCGTCACTGAAAAGCATTTTATGATTCACATAGGTTGTGTGGCCTTCAAGAATTGGCCAGCTGGGATACTTATTATTGGCATTCTTCGAAATTTCATACATTTCAGTTCTTTACTGTATTAAGGTTGACATACAGCAAAAAGAATAAGAAAAGCGTGAAAATACTTTCTCTTTAAGCTACAAAGGAATGTGTGACCAACCCCTTGTGGCAAATTGTTGTCCCTTGGGTGACTACAACTGACTGTTAATCCTAAACAGTAAGTAAATGTATATTTGGAATGATAATGATGCTAACGAAAGAGTAGATTCAAATAGCGGAAGGAAGTAGTAGTAGTAAGAGTAAATTTGTTACTAAATAATGTTTGAATAGTTGGAAAAAAATAAAAATAGAACTTCAAAAAATACTAGAAGGGGTTGTTAAAAATGGGTGTGTGAGTATGAGTGTGGGGTTCAAACATCACAATGGAATTCATATGTTTACAATTGACATTTCTAAACATGTGTTCTCTTGTGTGGAAATAACAAGAATCTTTACACCCACTTATGTATGGGATAAACACAACAAATACACTACTTTAGCATACCTTAAAAAGGGAACATAACAGAGGCGGTTGATATTAGAGGAAGGGGGATGCTTTGAGTCAAATACTGGTTAACATAGATATTTCCAAGACATTCGATCGTGTGTGGCAAAGAGCACTCGTGGCTAAGCTTGTTGCTTTTCTCGACTTTTGACGTGTTTTCTTAGAGATCGCACTATACGTGTTGTTTTAGATTGGGTTTCATCAAATGAGTTTCAGCTAAACTCAAGCTACTGCAAGGTTCTGATCTTTCTCCTACTCTATTCCTCTCTTTTATTAATGACCTTATTATTCGGACCTTCAATCCTTTCTACTCTTTTGCAGATGACAGCAACATTTGCCTTTTGATCACAGGCCAAGCTCTTTGAAGTAAGGAGACATGCGGCAGAACATGAATGAAACACTCAACCAAGACCTTTTCGGGTCGAGCAAATAAAGTCGATTTTAATGCACGCAAGACCTAATGTTGTATGTTTACCCACATACGGGATGTGTAATTAGCATTGTCACCTGTTGCTATGGATAGTATAGGTTTTGAGGAATAGAATATTCTTGATTTTCTGGGCTTGAGAATACAGAGTGATGTCCGTTGAAAAGAGTGTCTTGGTTTTCTAAAACGGTGCAACCCTTCACTCTATCCGATCTCCTTACTATTTATACCAACTTCATATATCCTGCAGAAAATGGAATATATTTAGCTCTCACATATTAGCAAGAGCTGCAGAGTCTATTCTGTAGCTTTTAGACCGTATTCAAGGAAAGGCGATAAAGCTGATTAATGACAGTAGTATATCCAACTCTATTTATTCATTGAAGCATCGTCAAAATGTTGGTTGTGTAATACTCATCTACCGATATTATCATGGGAGGCGTTAATCTGAGATAAGTGAAATTATTCTCTAAAACCAAGTATTTGTTCGTAATACTCGCGTGTCTCGTAGAGCGGGTGTCCTATACGAGACTAGCGAGTACTTCGTTTTTGTTGATAAACCTGCATTTCATACAACGCATCTTTAGTCGAATAATTCTTCAGAGTACTCTGAAAGATCTGTCTAAATGGGCAAGAGGCTGTGGTCTGGGAGCTAATCCAAGTAAAACAGAGCTTGTCTTGTTTACAAGGAAAAATCAGATTCCTGCTTTTGATTATATTTCTCTGGACGGCACTGAAATCCCCTTCTCAGATGGAGCCAAGTATCTTGGAGTTATTCTAGATAAGAAGTTGAATTTGAGGCGTAATAATGAGGAACGGGTGAGAAAAGCAACGATAGCTTAATATTCCTGTAAAGGGGCTATTGGCAAACAATGGCGATTTAGCCCTAAAGTCGTTCATTGGATTTATACAGCGGTGGTGCTTCCAATTCTGCTGTATGGCATAATTGTCTGGTGGTCTGCTTTAGAGACAAAAGGGAACTGCGTCTTCATCATAAAGGTACAGAGAATGGCGTCGATGTGCATCACTGGTGATCTTCGTTCACTTAGGGCTGCATTAGAATCCTCCTTCACCTGATATAATTGGACATATTGGGTAGGCAGTATGCGGTTACGTCGGCAATTCGACTTAATAGTACAATGCAATGGAGGGGCAGCGATTGTGGCCATAGCGCGATCTTGAAGAAGATAGCAATACCACAAAATGTGGATTTTGGTCCATCTATGAGCATTTTTAAGCGCCACTTTACAGCTATGATACCCTCCACGGAATCTTGGATGAGGGGAATTTCGGGTAGTGGAGCCTCCATTAATTTTCACACGAATGGATCGAAGCTGCACGAACAAGTGGGCCTTGGAGGCTATTCTGAGGAGCTTGGGTTAAGCCTGGCTCGAAGATTGCCGGATCTGTTTACCAGGCAGAGATGCTGGTAATAAAGAAAGTGGCTGACTGGTTGAGCTGAAATGTATTGTCTACAACTGCATACAATATCTATTCTGACAAGCCGCGGTCAAGTCCCTGGAGTCAATGCTTCTGAAACAAGATCTGCCCTTAATTGCCGCACGTCTTTAAATGAGATGGCCAAGCAGTTTGACATACGACTCATATGGGTCCCATGGCACAGAGACATTCCAAGGAAATGCAAAGCCGATGAACTTGCAAGACTGGGAACTACCTTACAGGTTCCAACAGAATTGAGATGTGTTGGTATGCCTCTAGAAATTTGCAAGCAAAACCAACGGCTTTCTTCCGCGACGGAGACTGATGAAAGATGGGCAAATGGGTGGACGTAGAGCCAACACGACAGATTTGGCCTCTCTTAATCGGAAGCGCACAAATGAGCTGATATCGCTTCCAAGAGGAGAGATTTTGGCGGTGGTTGCTATAATTACCGGACACCAGGGATGGAAAATCGGAATTTTGAAATGGTACTGGAGCTCAACCAAAAAAGTACTTTTTCGCCTTCGACGGTACTAAAAAAATTAAAGTCCAGTTTCTGTACGATAAACTCCGTTCGTCTGCGACGAATACGAAGAAACTAGGCATAATTCAATTAGAAAAGTTCTTAAATTAAGGACATCCTTTTTCATTTATTTATTTTTTAGATAAAACTTCAATAAAGGTTGGTTAAAATCAAAAATTTCATTTATTTTAAGCTTTTTTCGCGGGGGTACTACGGTATTTTTGAGAGTCAAAAAGTACTGAAAAAAGTACTAAAATACTAACTTTTCCATCCCTGCCGGACACTGTCTTAAAGGGAGGCACTCAGAGCGGTTAAATATGTCGTCGCACAGTGGGGAAAAATTGACTTTTTTTATCCGATTTTGCCTACAGGTCGCAATTCTTAACCGATTTTAGTTTTTCTTTTTTTAAATTTTAGCTAATAAAATTCCTCATTGGTCTGTCATGGTGGATTTCTAAAAATCGTTTTTGTTTTATTTGAATATTTTTTTAAAGTTCAGAAAATATTAATATTTTTAGAATTTTTGCTCTAAAAAATGTAATAGGCAGGGGACGAAGGATCTGTATGGATAAAATTAAAGGTATTTGAACTTCTAATAAATGACAGTAATAGCATTGGTTAATTTATTGTTATTTTGGTTTTTATAAACAGATGGAAACTTAAAAATGTTCACTTTTAAGTACCTATATCATTTTAAATAATGTACCAATTTCAATGAAATTTTTTTTAGATTAAAGCTTATCATTTTCTTAACCATTATTGGTAAATAAAGTATTTTTTCAAAATTGTTTAACTCTTTTTTTCGAATTTACAATGTAACAACTTTTTTTTTTTTTAAACAGACGGTGTTCCCCAGGGTAGCCATTTAGGTCCAGTATTATTTCTATTATTCATAAATGATCTACCATCCTGCATAAAACATTCTAGTATTCTGATGTATGCCGATGACGTCAAACTTTTTCTCAGATACAAAAAATCTTGTTCTCATCTCTTGCTTCAACTTGACTTAAATAATTTTCATCGTTGGTGTTACGTTAATCTTATGGAATTGAATCTGATGAAATGTAAATACATGTTGTTCTATAGACGAAATCCACAAGTCTGTAGCTATACGATAAGTGATTATTAGGGATGAGATTTCCATGCAAATGCATGTTTTTTGTAGATGGTTTAAAAACGATATCGACCAATTATCTTTCCGAATCAAGAAATTTGCTTTAAAATGGCATCGATTTGTTTTTGCATATTTTTGCATATTTTAGTGAAAATGCATATTTTTGCATATTTTGTGCATATTTCCAACTTTTAAGTGCATATTTTTACATATTTTGGCATATATTAGCAAAAACACAATTTGAAATTTATTTGTTTCAAAAACTAATTTTAAAAATTTATTTTTTAAATAAGAAAAATTATTTTTTTCTTTAAAATTTTTTCTATAGATTGTCTTAATTTCTAAAAAGTCTTGCTTACATAAAGTTTTAAACGCTACTATTTAAACCCGGCGTTACTTTTTTGCTTTTTAAGAAGTTTTTCCTATGAAAACAAGATTTTTATTGCACACATTTTATTTTTAAGTGCATATTTTGAGGTTTTTTAGTGGATATTTTGAATTTTTTAGCGCATATTTTCGATTTTTTAGTGCATGAAAATCTCATCTCTAGTGATTATCAACTTGAAAAGGTTGATTCTATCCTTGATCTTGGCGTATTACTTGATCATAAGCTATGTTTCAATGCTCACGTTTCTCAAACTGTCAACAAAGCGAAAGGAGTTCTAGGCTTCATTAAACGATGGGGTAAGGAATTCGATGATCCATATGTGACTAAACAATTGTTTACTTCTCTCGTCAGACATATATTGGAATATTGTTCCGTTGTATGGGATCCACAATATGCGGTCCACATAGATAAGCTCGAATCTGTCCAAAAGCAATTTCTGTTGTTCTGTCTTCGATCCCTCCCATGGAACCCAAATATTAATTTGCCATCGTATGAAAGCCGTTTTCTAGTCAGAGACTTGCTTCACTTGCTCTTATTTTTCGGATGTCAAAATTCAATATCTAAGGAGTTTTATTAGAAGCTCAAATTGGTTTAACGACATGGACTAGTAGGGAAACCTATTATAGTCCCATGGTATCACAATGGACCTCAGTGTCTACGTGTGTTGACGTAAAACGTCAGCAGCCACTTACGACCTAACCTAGTAAATGTTACAAAATAGGAGCCTGAGAAAAGTTTTCACTTTAAAGTATTTTCTGTGTTGGAATGCTTTAGTTTTTGCGTTTTGTGATTTATTATAGAAAAAGTGTTTTATGTTACACAAATTTATTTGGATAAACGATTTGGAATCAGCAGATCAAAGACTTACTAAATTTATTCATCGGAATTCCAACCATAACACTGTAGATCAGTATTCTCTTTATGACTTTCCGAATCTTTAATTCAAAATCCAAATATTTAAACATTCCAGAAACACCTCCCACTTAAAAATATAGTTGAATACGCCACTGAACACACAAACATACGGTCATATTTACACTCATACTAGTAATACTTCAATAATGAATATAGATGTGATTTTTTTGTTTGGTGAGAGGGTGTGGTTAATCGTTTGGCAATCAGTGCAGCTAATCAAATAAAATCCAAAATATAATAAATGTTCTCAATATTATTTAAAATATCCTTTTGTGATTTTCATTTATTTTTAAAAAAGGACTTTTCGTAATGCAACATGTTTATTTAACTATTTGAAAAACATTTACATTTTCTGGTTTCTTTCTTGTCTACAAATATAAACATCATTTGAAAGCAATCGAGTGGCGATTAAATTAATTTTTAGTTGACAAAATTTTAATAATTTTAGCCATTACAATAAATTCCAACTGTGGTTGATTATATGCGGTCTCTGCCACAGACCGCCCATCCACACACGACTACAACAATAAATATGATGTTGGTTTGTCCTTTGGTTTAGTTGGTTGGTTCGGTTGGTTTCCTTAAGACTTAAATGGGTTTCTTGTTAATTAAATTAAATATTCACGGTACTCTATTGAATATTCTATGAAATCTGCGACTATGTGAATGGTGTATTGTCGACGTTGTATCTTATGAAACTCTTGCTGTTGTTAATTGTGTATCTTCTGTTGCAATGGAATATAAACCATGAAATAATTTAACGTGTTATAAAACCACACCACTGTCACAGTCAGAAGATGAAAGGAATTAAATCCAATAGATGGTATTGGAGGTATAGATGTCCGTCTCTCCCAACGTATGTTTGTAAAAATAAGAGATTCATCAATCAATTGGATGAAAAGTTTTGAATGAACCCGTTACTGATGAAAACGTAACATATGACTAAAATGCCTTTCAAGTGACCGGAGACAATAGAGCAGTGGTGCGCACACACATACTATAACATTTATGCTTGTCAAGCAACAGAACTTTATAGTGTACGTGTGTCGACAGCGCATAAGCAGCATTTTTTAGCCTATTCCCGCGGAAATAGGAATTACAAAAATGCCCATCACTGCAATAGAGCAAAAACAAAATATCAAATTTTTACTAACAAGGAAGGTCTTTCACAAGGCACCCACCGATTGATCTGAAACTTGAATATGGGAATGAGGGGGAAAAAATAAGAGTTACCTGTTTTTTTTTTAGCGGCCCAATCTCAAATTTAAAAAAGAGTTGCCACCTTATGAAAAAATAAGGGCTTTCGGAAAAATCCGTATAAAAGACGAACTAGCAGGAATTTCGACAAACGAAAAAATATGGGTCAGCTAAATTTTGATAGAGATTAATATATATGATTTAGGCGGTCGTACGTACATATATATGTATTCATATAAACTACCCCAACGAGTATCGATTTTCGACAATAACGAACTTAACGAGCCGAATTTGGGCACGACCGATACACAATTGAATCGGCCTTCAAAAAACCTTTCGATCTGTATAAAATGTTCATTAAAGGTGTCCTAACGACTAAGGTAATTTTTCAAAATCACTTTTTAATACGTGGTAGGGTCCTAAATTGTAGTTTTGTATCTAAAAATGAGTGAGCCAAAATTTGGAGACAATCGGATAAAAATAACTCGTGCCGAAAATGGATTGAAGTTTTGGGACACTCTTATCTGATGAAAAAACACGTTTTTTCTAGTTTTTTGAAAAATATTGGTATATGATATTTTTTGTTAATTTTTTTGTTAAGTAATATGAAAATGGTAATAAATTACCTTTCCAAAAAGCTTAAAGAAATTCAAATCTGATGAAAAATAAGCATTTTACGCATACATGCCCCAGACCATTGCATGGTTTTTAAAGCCAAAATTTGAAAATTTTCAAAATTTTTAGGCAAAAAAATAAAAAAAATTAAATTTTACTTTATAATTATATTAAATACATGTTATAGATAAAAACTAACAGATATGGTAGTCTAACTTTTTTTTCATTTGGCGTGGGTAGTGATATAATTTCCGCGGATTCCAAAGAAAATGAGTTTTTCTAAAATAATTTAGCAAATATGGGAAACAATTTTCTGTATTGTATTATACGAAGTGAAATACATAAATTCTGTAAATTTTTTGAGAATTCGGGCATCTTTAACCCCATTTCGTCGAGGTGAAATGACAAATTTGAGACGTTATACATTTCTATAATACAAAATATCTGCATATATCCGATTTCTCAAAAGTTACAGAATTTACGTTTTACACTTCGATCCGCACAATAGAGCACAAATTTTCAAAAATTTGCTTAATTATTGTAGAAAAACGCATTTTATTTGGAATCCGCGGAAATTTTATCACTACCCGCGCCAAATAAAAAAATGCTTGACTACCATATCTGCTATTTTTAATCTTAAACATGTTTTCAATTTGATCATAAAATAAAATTAAATTTTTACTATTTTTTTGCCTAAAAATTTTTAAAATTTTGAAATTCTGGCTCTAAAAACCATACAATGGTCTGGGGCATGTATGCGTAAAATGCTTATTTTTCATCCGATTTTAATTTTATTAGTCGTTTTGAAAAGGTAATTTAGTACCATTTTCATATTATTTCACAAAAAATTTAACAAAAAATATCAAATACCAATGTTTTTCCAAAAACTAGAAAAAACGAGTTTTTCGTTCTTATAAGAATGTCCCAAAACTTCAATCCATTTTCGGCACGAGTTATTTTTAGCCGATTGTCCACAAATTTTGGCTCACTCATTTTTAGATACTAAAGAACAATATAGGACCCTACCAGGTATAAAAAGGTGATTTTCGTTTTTAAGGACACCTCTAATGTTCATATAGTTTCTTTTGAACACACAAAAAATTATTGGCTAAAAATTTTCAATTAAATCTATTGATCAACAAAATTTAAATGAGTCAATTATTGTTTTGATCAACATTTTTGTCATTTTCTTTAAAAATCAAATTACAAATTTTCATCATCCCAGATTTTTTTTGCTTCAATTTATTTGAACACATTAATTCAAAAATATACTTTATACCAGGGTTTTCCTTTTTTTATTGTCGGCAACATATTGGAAAGCAAAATATATGGATTTTTTCATAATTTTTCCATAAGCTTGAAATTCAATTTTTTAAATCAATCATTATTTTAATTGACTTTAAATAAAAAAATTGATTAATTTTTTAATCAAAATCGAAAAAGTGGTTAATTGAAAAAAAAATCAATTAATCACCTACAATTTGATGATTGATATAACAATTTTCTTTATCGGAGGAGCTTCAATTAAAAAATTAATTGAATCCGCGTTTTTGTTGATTGATTTTCGTTTTCAATTCTTTCTGTGAAGAAATAGGAAAAATCCTCAGAAAAACGAAAAAAGTCCTATTTTTCCTCCTCCCCTTTGACCCGCTAAATATGAGATTGGGCAGCTATAAAAAAACAGGTAACTCTTATTTTGATCCCCTCTTTCTTATGTGCAAGTTTCAGGACAATCGGTGGGTGCCCTTTGAAAGACCTTCCTTGTAAGTCCCAAACAAAATTTTAAATTTTTTATGTTCCAGACGATTTTTTTCTCGTTTTTTTTTTAAAAATTTCATTAAAAATGATTTTCCAGTAGAAATCATAAATTCTTAAAAATTTCCCAAGTCCCGGACATACAATTTTTTGAACATTTTTTTGCGTTTTGGTATAACAAGTATTTTAAAGCAAAAATATATTTTGGAAAAATTTTCTTAGTCCCGTTCAAAAAAATGTTTGTAATTTTTTTTGCGGTTTGGATTAAAAAAACCATTAAAAACTTTTAAAATTTTTTTTTAAATTTCTAATTTACAAAAAGTAGGTATAACCCGCACGGGTTGTGTTCCTAGGGGACATATCCAGTGACATATCAGTGACATATCATAATGACATATCAGTGATATATCCGGGGCTGAGACATTCCCTAACAAAAGTGATTGGTATTTTTATAAAAGAGGTGTTGACTTTGTGATAGGTGTTTTGGGTCCGGGTGATAGGTCACGTGAATTATCATGGACCTATCACTTTTCCTGCAGGATATTTTAGCGTTTTAGGAGTTTCTCATAATAGTCATTTGCCATATGGTGAAACCAGTACCCAAATTCTGTAACTAAGCGAAAATTTTCCGCATCATCTTGTATTTACATTTTTTTGGAGTTCGATGTTTTTAACATGATCATCATTGTATTCACCCCGTGGAAAACCCAGTTGGAAAATGTGTCACTGAGGAAATTTCCACAGTAATTCCTTGAGGAAATGTCTTCAGGTTCTGACAAATCATAGGTAATCCTTGATGACTTGTCCTAACATTGTCAGCACAGAATGTTTGCTTTAAGAGTGAGGACAATTCCTCTAAGACGTCTAAAAGGAAATGTCTTCAGAATTGCAGTATATTAAATTAGAATTTTATACCTGGGCAACTCTTCAATTTCCATGAAAAGATTATCGATTTATTTAAAATAAAATCAAAATCTAACAAGTAGAATAAAAGTAATAAATAGACAAACAATTTTCAAAATAAAGTTTGGAACAAGTAGTTAGGTGTGGGACTAATAAACTGGAGGTTCCAGGTTCAAATCCAGTTGGGACCAAAAAAGGCGAAAAGTTTTTTCAAAATATGAGAAAGATAATTAATAAAGGAAAATGGATAAAAGTAAAAACTAAAGGAAATACGATTTTTTTTTTGTATTTTCGCATGACCTTCGTCAGACATTTCCCCAAGGAAGTCTTAGGTGACATGTCCCCAGAAGGTCAGCCCTGACCACTGCTGACTTTGAGAGAGGACATTTTGAAAATTTGTATGAAACTGTCCTCAACCCAGTACATAGAGATGTCTTGTGGATGTCAGCAGTGACTCTGACATGTCACCACTCCGTCACTCAGGATGGCTCGAGGACGTTGCCAACTGGGAACTTAATGACTACAATATTACTTTATTTTTCTCGATACACTGAAAAAAAATATACAAATTTTAAAGCACGTTGACCTTAATTAATGAAAAAACGGGTAGGGATCCAAATATATAACTTCTTCTTCCACCAATATTTTTTCTTAAAAAATAGTAATGCATTTACTTAAAAATATCTTAAAAGTAAGTAAAATTGTTCTTAATATAACCCAGCAAAAACTTTCATTACCAAGTAATTAACTTTGGGATTAATAACGAAAATAAGTAACTAGTTACGTCCCAATTTCATTGTTAATTAATTTAACAAGGCGATGTCATTGGCGGCAAGGCCTTCTTTGTTCGCTTACGAAAAAGCTAACAAATAATAGCCCATTCCTAGCTCGCTTACAAAAAGTTGAAAAATTAACTGCATAGTTTGTTTAGTTGCTCTTATTAAATGAAAGAAAATTAATTAAGAGTAGGGTTGCCATCCGTCCTCTTTTCCCCGGACACCGTCCTCTTTTTTAGGGCGTCCGGGGCAGTCCTACTTCTTTTTTAGAAAGTGTCCGGGGTTGTCCTACTTTTTGCACTTTACCCATTAACATTTTTTTTATTACTTTTAAACTTTTGAATTATTTTCATCGCCATATTTTCGCTTATCAGCAGTAATGTCAACTTTTTGAGAACAAAACGCACAAAAATTAAAAAAAAACCGCTTCCAATTAATTATATTTCGAGTAAAATTTCACTCTAGGTAGTGCTAAAATAACTACGTTAGCATCAATTCTTATCAGCTGTTGTGTGTCTTAAAGTTTGCTCTCCGAAAAAAGATATATCAAAAATTTCCATTACAAATTTAAAAAAAAAAATAATAATTTTAAGAAAATTCCTTTGAATTTCCAAAAATTCCATTTGTATTTCAGAAATTTCCAATTGTATTTCAAAAGTTTCCAAATGTATTTTAAAAATTTCTAAATGCTTTTCAGAAAAATCCGTTTCAGAAATTTCCAATTAAATTTAAAAAATATCCATTTATATTTCAAAAATGTCTAAATGCTTTTCAGAAAATTCCAATTAAATATATTTCAAAAATTTCTATTTCTATTCAAAATTTTTCAAATGCTTTGCAGAAAATTTTGATATACAAATAAAATTTTTTTGAAAGCATTTAGATAATTATATTTTGAGTAGGTTTTTTTCTAGTTCGAGGTCATTAAAACTATGATAATCTCATATAATAATTTTCAAGAAAAAAATTTTCTGTTGTAAATTTATTTATGTTGGTCATTTTTTGCAAAACTTAATCGACACGTATTTCGGGATTTGTCAATTCCCATTGTCAAGATTATTTAGCAAAAAATAAAAACCCTGTACTACAATTAGCAAAGGGTCTTTAATGACAATCGTTAATGATCAAACTAAAATAAAAATACATATTCGACTCTATTTCCATTGGGAATTAGAAGACGAAAATTGTACCATCGTTGTAAGGTCACGATCATCATCCCGAAACACGTGTCGACAAAGTCTTGCAAAAAATTACCAACATAATAAATTTAAAACAGAAAAATAATTTTCTTGAAAATTATTATATGAGAATATCATAGTTTTAATTAGTAAAGGAAATAATGACCTCGAGCTAGAAAAAAACCTACTCAAAATATAATATTTTAAAGGTTGAATAAAACTATTTTTATTTTTTAATAAAAATTAATTAGAATTTGAACATTTAGATAATTTTTAAATAAAAATGGACATTTCTGAAATACAATTGAATTATCTAAAATTCCAATTGAATTTATTTAAATTCAAATGTAATTTTCTTAAAATCATTGAGAAAATTTTGAAATGGAAATGTTTAAAATACAAATGGAATTTTCTGAAAACCATTTAGAAAATTTTGAATTACAAATAGAAAATTCTGATATACAATTAAAATTTTTTAATTATAATTGGACATTTTTTTAAATTAACCAAACATTTTTGAATTAAAAATTAATATTTCTGAAATATAATTGAAAATTTCTCATATATAATTGGAAATATACACAGAAAGAATTGAAAACGAAAGTCAATCAACAAAAACGCAGATTCAATTAATTTTTTAATTGAAACTCCTCCGATAAAGAAAATTGTTATATCAATCATCAAATTGTAGGTGATTAATTGATTTTTATTTCAATTAATCATTTTTTCGATTTTGATCAAAAATTTGATTGATTTTTTATTTAAAGTCAATTAAAATAATGACTGATTTAACAAATGAATTTCACACTTATGGAAAAATTATGAAGAAATTCATATTTTTTGCTTTCCAATATGTTGCCGACAATAAAAAAAAGTAAAACCGTAGTATAAAGTATATTTTTGAATTAATTTATTCAAATAAATTGAAGCGAAAAAAATCTGGTATGTTGAAAATTTGTAATTTGATAGTTAAAGAAAATAACAAAAATGTTGATCAACACAATAATTGACTTATTTAAATTTTTTTGATCAATAGATTTAATTGAAATTTTTTAGGCAATTATTTTTTGTGTGTAGTTAAACATTTTTTAAAATTGAAAATTTTTGAAATATAATTGGTACTTTCTGAAATAAAATTGGAAGATTTTCTTTCATGTATTTTTGTGATTTTTTAGTGGAAATGAAAATTGTTTCCTTATTAAAAATGCATTTTTTTTGCATATTGTGTCGCGCAGTTTACTTTTTTAAATTAAAAAAAATTATCCTCTTTTTTGGGTCAAATGTCCTCCTTTTTTGAGGTTGGCGTCCTCTTTTTCTCAAAATGGAAATGGCAACCCTAATTAAGAGTAAAATTTTTTTTTATATATTTTTATGAAACTTAACTGGATTTTAAAATTCAGATTGCAAATCATTTACATCGTAAGTTAAAAGTAAGGCATTTTTTGGGTTATAAGGTACTCATTACCAGGTATTCCAATTGGGAATGGGTACTCACTACCTAGTTTTTTCTGGGAAGTTTTATTGTTTTTATCCAGAGGAAAAATATTTGTTTTAAATAAGTAAAAATTTCCTTAAACTTGCGTATTATTTGGACCCTATGGAGTTCTAATGTGTATAAATATAAGGGGTCCTTGCCTAGTTTTCGAGATATGGGAATGGGATCTTAAGAAATTTGATCATGAAATAACTCGAAAAATTTTTTATAAACGCTTTTTTTCTTAAATGCAATCAATTCGCCATTAATGTAAGAAATATTTAACTTAATTTAAGAAACAAAATTAAGGAAAACTCTTGTGCTTTTTTAAGTATTTGCATGTACTATCTTCAAGTTTATTTGCTTTGTTTTAAGTAAACTAACTTATATTAAGGTAAATTGAAATATATTTAAAAAAAATTTATTTCTTAAATTAATTACAGTGTTTACTTAATTTCAGTATAGTTATTTTTTTCAGTGTACGGAAACTTTTTCTATAGTGAGGAAATAGGGCACAGAAGTTGATCCACATTTTGTGGATCCAAACATTATTTCTTTTTTTAAGTCTTGATGAAATTTTCACCTGTCTCAGAACCTGAGAGTTTTAATATATATTTTTGATATTTTGACATTTTTCTGGTAGAAGACTTCGCAGTTTCTGCATCCTGTTGAAAATATCTATAATTATTTTTCATTAGAAGCACAAGATTTTACACTCAAAAAAAAAAGAATTAACTTAAACTTTGGAAAAATTTTCTTCAAAATAGTTCATAAATTTATTTTAGTTAACTAAAAGTTGGGAAAATTTCTTAACTGTTAGGAAAGAAATTTAGTTCATGTACTGTTAAATAGTCCATAAATTTCCTTAAATGGAATTCCCTAATATGTGGAAGATATTCAATTACTTTAGTACATATTTAAATTTCCTCCGAGCACGAAAATTGTAATATAGATTACTCAAGTAATTGATTCAATTATTAAAATAATTGAACCAATTACTTTAACAATTGGACCATTTACTTGAGTAATCAATATTACAATTTTCGTGCTTGGAGGAACTTCAAATACTAAAGTAATTGAATCGGTGTTTTTACACTCAAAATAATAACTCTGTTAAATTACAGAAAAACTCTGCTAGTTTAACAGAGTACACCATACTTTTCCAGCTAGCAACATTTCTTGATAATTTCACTATAAAACTCTGTAAAATGATTTTGACAAAAAAAACTGTTAATTTACAGAGTTTCTAGTAAAATATTGGTCAAATAAAACACCATTTAGCAAAGAAAAACTCTGTAAATTTACATATATTTGTAAAATGCATTTTATTCAACCAAAATTTTACAGAAAAAAAATCTGTAAATTTACAGAGTTTAGTAAAAACATGTTATTTTGTAAAATTTTTATAAGATTTTAGAAAAGATTTTTTGTTAATTTTTTAACATTTTCTCAAAAAAAAAAAAATACAGACAAAATTTTGGTGTTTTTACAGAAAACTCTGTTTTTAACTATGAAATTAATATTACATAGAAATAAGTAAAAATACAGATAAAACTTAGTTTTTTGGTTACAAAAAATACAGAGTATTTCGCTTAAATCTGTATTTTAGCAGAAATCTCTGTTAATTATCTGTAAAATTAAGATTACAAAGTAAAAAGTAATATAACAGAAGAAACTTTGTTTTTTTGTCACAACAAAATACAAAGTTTTTTTCTTTAAATCTGTATTTTGACAGAAAACTCTGTCAAATATCTGTTGAATTGAGATTACAGTCATTTTACAGAGTATTTAACAGAGTTATTATTTTGAGTGTAGTAATTGATTTTAATTTTAATAGTGTGATTTATTGAATTAATTCCTTTAAGACCATGGTTTTACTGCCACAAAGTTTCTAATTAGATTGAATCTATAATTTTTATGGCACTGGCTAATCTGTGTTGGTATTTTCCAACTAGAACATCGACAATGATACAAAGTCATTTTGTTCTTGTTGTTTTTTTTTGTTAGTAAGTTTTCAATTATTTTCAACTGTTCTTCTTAGAAAATTACTTTTTGAAGAGAATAGGAAAATGGTATTTTGTTGATTATTTTTGTGCGGAAAATAAAATTGTACAATTTGTAATTTATTTTGCTTTCCTAAAGGATTAAACAATTTAATAAAAAAATATTTAAAAAAAAAACAAGGTCTATTATAGCTCAATCGCTTGCGTTACTGCAAATAAATATTGGCTAAATTTGTATTCCCCTTAATATCATAATTAAATAAGGATAACTTTAAGGATTTTATATGACACTGGCTACTTGTCAGCAATCTAAAACATATTTGAGTACAGTATTACCGACCTCAAGTTGACAGACTAACAATAAGATTTAATATATAATGTTGAACTCTTTACAAACATTACTTTCCCATAAGGGAATTTATACATTTTAAGTCATTGCCAATTCAATACAAAAATTAGCAAGTGTCATATAGGATTAGGTCAGTGAAGTTATTAAAAAACAATTGGTTTTCTATGTAAAGATCACATTGGTTAAACTCGTCCAAAAGATGGTAAAATATGATCAAAACCCGAAATAGCTATAACAAATTTTTGGTAATTGCACTTGAATGTTTTCTATAACCTATCACTCATTTAGAAGCACAAACACATCCCTTTCATTATTTTCATAAAACTATCACATTGACATTGAGTTCTGTCGTTCATATTTGGAAGAAAGTTTCTTTAACAAAAATTGTTTTGGTTAACATAATTTTCATGTTTATGCCAAAGCAAAAAAATCTCATTAAAAGTTTATTCAATATTTTGTGTAAGTTTCCACAACAAAAACAAACAACCCAATAAACACTTCTGTGTTTAGTGCTGGCAGAAGGTTTAAGTTTAATTTCTGAAGTTATTTTTTTATTACATTTTGAAGATTAAAAAAGTTTAGCACAGCCAATTTTAACACTCTCACGTGTTTATTCTCCACTTTTTTATAGTGAGTTCCTAGCAGAAATTTTTCTTAACTGGAAGCAGCTTTTGGAAAGGTATCAGGAGTTAAACCTACTGAATTTATGCATGACTTCTCTATGCGATGACACAGTTTAGAGCACTATTTGGTAGCACTGCACTGTGATCATGCACAGTAAGAGTCGATTAAAGCCGATTTTAAGGACCTTATTTCTCTAAAACGTCGTAGCATTTTCTATATTTTTAAGCATATAGCACCAGTGATGTACATCGACGCCATTCATTGTACCCTCAAGCAGGCCACCATACACTCAAAAAAAACTGTAATGTCCGCAAAAATAAGCTTGTAAACCTACAAGAAAATTTGCTGATTTTGAACCCACAATTTTTTTGGTAAAGTTAGCAAAAATGTTTTGCCAAAAATTAGTTAACTGAATTTTTTTTTATTTTTTATACCCTCCAACTACAGTATGGGAGTATACTCACTTTGTCATTCCGTGTGTAACGCATCAAAATATATATTTATGATCAGTGATCAATTCTAAGACATTCTAGCGATGTCCTTCCGTCCGTCTGTCCGTCTGTAGTTAACACGATGCAGTCCAAAATAATAAAGCTATACTCCCGAAATTTGGCACGAATATGTCTTATGCTCCTAGACAGGAGCATAAGACATATTCATTTTACATGATTTTTTGTGTTTTTGTTTAACAAATGCAATATTTTTATGCTACAAGAAGTTTAGAGTCCTGCATTTAGACCCATAGGATTAATAAAAGGCTCTCAGCTTTCCGTCCACCCCCCTTTTGTGGGCGTGAACTAAAAATAATTGTTTAAATAATGGTAAACTTGAATCAATTTTTAAACATATATTTCGAGAGGAAATTGTCATAGTTTTTGATGCAAAATTTGTGTCCGATTCGCTCTACCTTGCTTAGTTTTTGAGAAACGTGATTTTAGGGTCCCCTAAAACTGGGGTTTTGAGAATTACAAAACTTGATAAACTTCAAAAATATTACTTGGAGGGCTTTTGGACTTTTAGTTGTGTCGGCAATATTTACCGAGATATTTTAAAATTTTCGGGAGTGCTAACTTTTTTGGATCCAAAGTTAGGACCCATTAGGGTCCACATATGTGTAGAGGACCGGCGCACAGTGGTCAATTTCGCGAGATAGCGGTCAAAACTCTATAACTTTTGACCGGATTGGTATTTTTTTACGCAATTTGTTTTGTTCAATAGGAGGGACCTTATGCTTCAATTTTCGTGTTCAAACGTAAAAATCGACTGATAGGAACGTAAGTAATGTGGAGTTAAAAATGCATTTTAATTTTTTGTTGAGTTTCCATGTAAAAGTTGAATATTTTGACATTTTAAATAGGTATTTTTTTTATAATTTCTTATTTTCTTCAATCGTATTTTACAACCAATACTTATTTATTATTCCTAAATTTAATTTTGGTCAGAAAATGCCAACATTTGGCCCCTGACATTTATTTAGTCTCAATATTCACAGGGGCCAAAGGTTGGTTTTTTTTGGAAGAAAGCTAATTCTTGTGAGGATTAAAATGAAAAATAACACTGAAATTCCCAACAATATCAATACCATTTGGATATATTACAATATATACAGAACACAACATCGATAAAATTTTAAGTAAACTTTTACTATTGATTTAAAGTGCACATATATTTTATTTAAATGTATTAATAAAAATTTATACTAAAATTAGAAACAAATTATAATCTTTAAACTAGTTTTAATTAAACAATATTAGTAAAAATTTCTTCCAAATAGCTTTGATTTTCATTTTGCAGTAGTTGTTTAGCTTCTTCATCTAACTCTAATGAGGTTGATTTACATTTTTGTCGAATACTGGACATATATGGGTCTGATGTGCACAACAAAATATTAATAAGATCTTCATTAGTACAATATCTGGAAATTTTTCTTGTATTGTGCTCGCGAAAGAATCTGTAGTCTTTGTTCCTGTTTTCTTGAGCTTCTTCTGAGAGATCTCCAATTGGAAGCATATTGTGTTGAATTATTTGTTCCCCATGGAACAAAATTTTGTGAACTGTGGTTGGCATATGTCTCCAAGAATATTTTTGGTTATAAAGGGTTGCTGTCTCATTAGCATACTGACCAAATTTTTTTGCATCTATCTTTTTGCTACAAGCTATAACTTCTAATATGATTTGGAATCGTCGTATTAAAAAATAATCTACTCCAGTTATAGAAGCTGCAGTTTCTGGATCGGAAAAAAATCTCCTTGCTGTGTTTCCATCATTAGAATTTCCTTCTCCTTGCTTTGGATGGTCAATTATAAGGCCTATCTCACGGTATTTTTCTTGAATATCTTTTTTTTTTGCTTTCTTTTTCCAAATTTTCTTTGTTGTTTCTCACTGTTTCGCCCAACGGGCCAAATTCCAAATCGTATCCCAATTTAAGAATATGCTCCATAAAACGAATTCTAGCATGAAGAGGTAACATTCCAAATTCATATGCTTCATTAAAACTATCGTCTTGTGTTGGTGGTTGGCTCAATTGACTTGATGTTTTTTTGAATATATTGCAGCTTGACGAAGACTTTGTTTCGGTTAAAGCTTGTGCAACTTTTCCATCGATCATTGTAAGTGACATTTTAAAGTTAACTTCGATGCATTGGCCATTAAATTCAAATATCACTGGTTGAAGTTCTTTAATTTCATCTCTTATTTTGCCAACTTCTTCAGTTATGACATCTTTAGTTTCTTTTTTGTAAGCAAACTTTATTGGTCTACAAAATTTTGTTGACGAGGGAATTTCATTCTTCCATACATCTATCTCTGCAGCTCTACTAGTTGACGGCTCTGAACCAATATAAGTTTTTGTTAAACGTAATGGAACGAAAGAAATCATGAATAAATTGGCATCTGATGAATTTTCCGCATTACATTGTTTGTATTGTTTCTGGCCAGAGGACCCATCACATCCCCATTTAGAAATTAAAGTCATGCTGCAATTTTTAAACTTCTTTATCAAATGTCTTTAATAATCATTCTGCAGTGTGTTCAAGAAGATCCTGCAATTTTATTTCTGCTGAACTTGAAGTTACACTAATAGCAGTTGGTGAAGGTAAGCAATATTTTTTGGCAGAAACTATATCTCGATATGATGGAAAAATTTCACAATTTTTTTCATTGGTTCGCTTCCGCAATTCTGTATATTGGTTTTTAGACATTTTCAAATCCAAAAATAGTGCAAATGCTTCTTCTGGAGTAAATTTATTTTCTTCAGTTGGTGTCGGCATACTTTCTAAAATCCTTTTTGTGCGTCTGGGGCTTGCTTCCACTATTTTTTCAATGATAGCAATTTTACTCTTTTTAGTTTTAGATGGTTGAATTTGATGCAGAAATGAATCCTTTATGATGCTACAAGAAACTTCTTCATTGACATGTTTAAGCTTGCGTCTTCGTGATCTTTCACTACAATTATCAATTGGCTTTGCTGGTCGACCACCTTTTCCAGTTTCCGTGGTAGTTACTGATGGCTTTTTAAAAATAAGTTTATTTCTTGGTTGCGTGAGTAAAACAATTTCTTGTTTCTGGAACATTGATTGTACCGTTTTCTTAAATTATTTAAAAAGTTTTTTATTTTTAAGTTATGAATTTTAATTTCTTGTTTGTCGCATATTTTGAAGAATGGATTATTCATTATATGTAAAATAATGTCGTTTTCATCTTTCCGTTCAAAATATATATCAGATAGAACACTATAACTGAATTTAGCCATTGTTTAAACAATAATGAAGAAAAAAATGAATGCATGGATTAATATACTATTGCTCGAAGTTTGAACATGATATTTTTTACCTCTTTGAAACATAATATAACAGGTACTTGGTTTTACCAGTTATTTCCATTGGTTTTAAATTTATTTGCAATTTTCAGGTATTGAAGTTATGTAATATTAGATGAAAATAAAATCATTTTTTACCTTTTCCAAATGAATTGCCAGATACCACATAATTTGAGAGTTCTATTGTCATTTTGTCAAAATTTTGATACACCCTTCTATGTGGACTAGGTCCAAATATGGGCCAACTTCTCCTAATTTCAACAGAATTATTTTTTGGGTCAATAAGAACTCTTGTACAAAATTTCATCAAAATATATGCATAATAGCCACTTTCACATACAAATAACTTCTCAAAAAATATGACGTGCATTTGTACCGAATATCTTACCTTGGGTCAGAAAAATTGCTGTAGCTAAAAAAGTGCAGTTCCGATGCATGGACATGTACATATAGGAATGTAGGGGAGAGTTAGGACTTCAAAATAGTAAATTTGTGTTTTGACTCAGCTTGACTCACAGGAGTTGTGCTCTATGAAGTAAGAAATTTCCGAGAAATTTGACCTTTTTTAAAAAAAATATTTAAATTGTTCTGAAAACAGTAGAGCTTAAATTTTTTTACCAGTAATAGGAAATAAGTTAAGTTACAACACAAAATTTATTTCGTCCAAAAATCTTGAAAAACAAAAAAGTTATGATCATTTAAACTTTAAAAATTAACCAGAAATATCATAAATTTACTAAATTCTGAAAAAGCCCATTTTGGACCACCCTGTTCTCAGTGAAATAGTTAAAATAGAGTTCTAATTTTTTGGCTCCCGAGGTTTACTACTGTCTACTTTCATATGAGTCTAATAACTTTAAAATCGGAGAACAAAAACCAAAAGGAGTTTTGGCCGCTATCTCAAAATATTGACCACAGTGCGGCGATACTATGGTGAGCCCGAAAACCAAAAATGTCTCCATTTTAGTTCCGAGATAGAGCCATTTTTAGTTTTCTTAAAAAAAATACAATTTATTTTTGCTAATGTTAGCAAAAAAGCTTGTAAAAATTTGGTCAACTCAATTTTAAATTTACTTAGCAAAAAAAAATAATTAAAATTTTGTTTAAAATTGCTATAAGCTAAATGAAGTTCACAAGATATTTTTGCTAACATGCTAATATTAACTAAAAATTTGCTAAAGGATAGCTTACTACACTCAAAAAAAAAACTGTAATGTTAGCAAAAAAAGCTTGTAAACCTACAAGAAAATTTGCTGATTTTGAACCCACAATTTTTTTGCTAAAGTTAGCAAAAATGTTTTGCCAATAATTAGTTAACTAAATATTTTTTTTTTTGAACTTAGTTTATACACATCTGAGGACCCCATTGGGTTCGGACCCGATAGGTCCAGACCCCGATGGGCCTAGACCTAGTTGGGTTCCTTAAAAATCGTCATAGTTTTTGATCCAAAATTTGTGTCCGTTGCGCTCTACCTTGCTTAGTTTTTGAGATACGTGATTATAGGGGACCACTGGGGTCTTGAGAATTAAAAAACTCGATACCTTCAAAAATATTACTCGGAAAGCTTTTGTCTATTTTGTCTTGTTCTACGTGTTGAGAGCTACAAAAACGCTTTTGAACTTTTTGTTGTGTCGGCAATATTTACCGAGATATGAGCATTTTAAAATTTTCGGGAATGCAAACTTTTTTGGATCCAAAGTTAGGCCCCATTGACACGACGGAAGACTGGGAGAACTATCGTCTCAGTTTTAATGCTTTCAAAAGGGAAACCAGGAAGGCGAAAAGAGAATCCTGGTCCATTTTCTGTGGGGAATTGGAGGGAACTACGGAAGCGGCGAGACTCCGTAAGGTTCTCTCCAAAGCTCCCAGTGTACCGGGATTTCTTTATAAGCCAGACGGATCCTTTGCAGAAAGCAGTCAGGAAACCATTGAACTTCTGATGGACACCCATTTTCCGGGTTGCAGTGACGAGGTGAAAAGAAATATTCCTTCGGGTACACTTTCACCGACTACAATTCCGGTAAATGATTTCATCAAGACAGTGGTGGACGAACGCAAGATAACGTGGGCGGTCCACTCCTTCAAGCCCTACAAATCGGCAGGGCCTGATGGTATTTTTCCGGCACTCTTGCAGGAGTCCCTCGGGATAATCATGCCATGGCTACTACGTATTTTTATGGGTAGCTTGGCATCGGGGTATATACCCTCCGAATGGAGGGAGGTAAGGGTGGTCTTTATCCCCAAAGCGGGAAAGATAAACCACAGTACCGCAAAGGACTACAGACCTATCAGTCTGTCATCGTTTTTATTGAAAACACTGGAAAGACTGGTAGATGTCTATGTGAAAAGTACCCTCACATCAGACAATTTCAGCGTGGCCCAACACGCCTATCTTAAAGGTAGGTCTGTTGAAACGGCTTTAAGCGACGTTGTCGGGCTGATTGAGGACACTCTTCACAGAAAAGAGTATGTTTTGGCATCAGTTTTGGACGTGGAAGGTGCGTTCAACAATTGTAACGAAGTTTTTCGTTACATATTGGTAATTTTATATTTTTTTATTAAAATACTATTTTTTTCATTTAAATATTTAAATATTTCTTTCTAGTTTTTTAGAGATTTACAGTTACATAAATATAAGAGTAGTCTGTATAAGAGAACCAACGCATCAACCAATGCTACACATACAATTTAATTTTCTCTTGATCTCACTACTACAGTGGTATTGATCGGTCGGTAGTAAATTCAAAGCTCACGCATACATTCGTTTTCTCATGCTCTCACTACTAACGTACGTAGTTGGTTTGTAGTTAGTTTGGTCATTACTACAACTTTAGTTGAGTTTGTGCTGTCCAAGTGTACGGGTAGCACTGCAGGTCATTAGATTTCGGTGGTAGTCGTTCACAAGTACAGCCAAGTTCAACTCAATGTAGTAATTGCAGAGGGTTTCTACTTATTTAAATAAATAATAGTCCCCAGGCATAGTAGTGGTAGTGCATAGGAAAACTACTGGTTAAGATGGCCATAGTTTCCAGGCAGGTAGATGTATTAGTGACCAGGGAGTCTACTGGTTTAAACGGCCATAGATCCCATGTCTGTAGTGGTAACTAAAACACTAACAAACAATAAAAATTCCACACTATAAATATATGACTCGAGCATTAATTCGAGGAGTCTCTTGTCTACCGCGAAAGCGTTCACCCGTGCAGCGGGTAACCTGCGTTACTCTGTCCGGCAATTATCCTGGTTTCTTTTCAAACATTAATTATCCTGGTTTCATCGAAAACGTCTAGATCCTGGTTTCAGTCACAAACGTGGGTGACTGCAAACATCTCTGGTACAGGGCTCATATCCTGGTTTAAATCTAGCATCGATCGTGAACGTGTGCGATTATTCGAGTACAGGGAATAATCGCAACGTTATTAAATAGTTTGACTCAAGCTTGTATCCTGGTTGCTGCGTTGGTCTTCAATTTTAGTGATAAATTGTAAAATAAAGTTCTGAATTAATAATAAAATTCCTGTGTTTTAATAATCCTGGTTCTGACTGACCTAACCCCGGCAAAATCTATTATACAATGTCAAAATATCATCTATTCTTAATGCCCTACAGAATACGGGCACGGACACACAGATTACCTCATGGACGGGCAACATGCTGAAAAGCAGGGCAATTAACTCGAAGATAGGTGATGGTGAGGCGAGGAAAAAAGTTACAAGGGGCACTCCACAAGGAGGAGTCATCTCTCCTCTTCTGTGGAATCTTGTAATAAATGAAATCCTCGAGTCACTTAACGAAATGGGTATCAAGGCGGTTGCTTACGCTGATGATGTTGTGATCCTAATAAGAGGTAAGTTTTTACCAACGATTAGTGAACTAATGGAATCAGCGCTTAAGATACTCTCAAAGTGGGCAAGGGACAACGGTCTGGGAGTCAATCCCGCCAAAACCGAACTCGTCTTGTTCACGAAGAGGACTAAGATAGACAGGTTTGTCCTTCCCAAATTAGATGGAATCACCCTGGAGCTATCCAATGAGGCGAAATACCTGGGTGTGATCCTGGACTCAAAGCTTTCTTGGAAAAGAAACACAGAGGAAAGGATGAAAAAGTCGTTATGCGCTTTTTACACCTGCAGAAGAACTTTCGGGAGAAGGTGGGGTTTAAAACCGTATATCATACACTGGATGTATGGTGCGATAATTAGACCAATACTTACCTATGGTGCCCTTGTGTGGTGGAAAGCAGTGGATAAGAAATCATATCTCTGCAATCTACAGAAGGCACAGCGACTGGCGTGTGTGGGTATAACTGGTGCTATTAGATCAGCACCCCAGGCGGGTTTGGAAGTGATACTAAACATTCAGCCCGTGGATATTTACGTCAAGAGCACAGCAGCAAAATCGGCTCTCAGGTTAAGAGAGTCGCAAATGCTTAAGCAACGCTCTTGGGGACGCTCGACTATATTAAGAACGGTGGGCGGAACGGAACTGGAACAGAGAACCGACTATATCTCACCACAGACGAACTTTGACAGAACCTTCGAAGTCCAAATACCGACTAGAGAAGACTGGGCGGAAAACTCTGTTATTACAGAGAATGCGATCTCAATCTTTACGGACGGATCGAAAATGGAGATGGGTACGGGTTCGGGAGTCTACTCTGAATGCCTCGAAATCGGGGTCTCATTGAGGCTTCCGGATAAGTGTAGTGTGTTCCAGGCTGAGGTGCTTGCAATTGACAAAGCTGCGCAGTTAATTATGGCAAGGGATCTTCGTCCTTGCGTCATTAACATTTTCGTGGATAGTCTCGCAGCTCTGAAGGCCTTAGAGTCAAATACTGTAAAATCGGGAATAGTTTTGAATTGTATACAATCGCTTCGTCGAATCGGTCAGCACACAGTCAGGCTAATTTGGGTCCCAGGCCACAGTGGGGTCGCTGGGAACGAATTGGCTGATGAGTGTGCGAGGAAGGGCTCTGAATCGGTGGGGGAACGTGTAGAACCTGACATCTCGGTTCCTATAGTAGAATTGATGAACGAAATTGATAGGATATCTGAGAATAGTATGAAGGATAGGTGGACATCACTGACTACGTGCAGGATATCTAGAACCCTGTGGCCATTGCCGAATCCTAAGAGGACAAAATGTCTTCTTACTTTTAGCAAACGGACGGTTAGCCTATTAGTTGGAGTACTTACAGGACACTGTATGATTGGCCAAATGGCCGTGCGTATGGGAATTTCTGATAGGGACTATTGTAGGAGCTGTGGGGAAGTGGAGGAAGAGGAGTCAGTGAAGCACTTGCTATGCGAATGTCCGGGTCTGATGAGGAGCCGCCTTAAGCATTTAGGGCAAAGATTTTTCGATGACCTAGACTGCCTAAGCGGTGTCTCATTGACGTCTCTAGCGGAATACCTCAGGGAAACGGGGTGGTTTAAAAGATAGAATTCTATATTAGGGAGAGAGAGGGGGAATATGTTTAGGGGAATCACAATGGGCCTTATGGCCTCCGAGTGAACTCGCCAAATGGCGAGCGCCCATCCAACCTAACCTAACCTAGGCCCCATTAGGGTCCACACATGTGAAGAGGAGAGCTCGAGAACCAAAAATGGCCTCCAATTTGCTCTATCTGGCTTAGTTTCCGAGATAGCGCCATTTTAAGTTTTCTGAAAATAAAAAAAAATTTACCATTTATTTTGCTAATATTAGCAAAAAATCTTGTAAAAATGTAGTCAACTCAATTTCAAATTTAGCAAAAGAAATTAGTTCAAAGTTTGTTTAAAACTGCTAATGTGCTAAATGAAGTTTTCAAGAATTTTTTGCTAACATGCTAATCTCAACTAAAAATTTGCTAAAAGTTAGCTAACTAGCGTTAGCAAAAAAAATTTGTAAATCTACTAACGTATTTTTTTGAGTGTAGTATTAGCAAAAAAAAAATAGTAAATGATTCCATACTACAAAATTGGACGCACCACTGCTGCATAAATCCAATGAACGGATTTAGGGCCTAAGAAATATAAAGTAAGAAATATAAAGTAAATATTGCTTTTCCTATCCGATCCTCAATATTACACCTGAAATTCAACTTCCTTTCTAGAAATACTCAAAGATACTTGGATCCATCTGATAAGACGATTTCAGTGCCATCCAGAGAAATAGTATCAGAAGCAAGAATTTTGTTTGTTCTTGTAAACAAGACGTGCTCTGTTTTACTTGGATTAACTCCTAGACCACACCTTCTTGTCCATTTAGACAGATCTTTCAGAGAACCCTGAAGAAAATCCGTCAATGTTAGCACGTGCGGGATGACATTATTAAAAGACTCCTATCTATAAAGAAAGGCCACCATAGTGTGATCCTTTACCGAAACCGATTTCTCGATGGCACCAACGAGCTCATGAAGAGCAGTTTCCGTTGATCAACCCTTGCTGTATGCATGTTGCCTAGTCGTAAGCAACCTCGCAAATTTGAGTATCATTAGTTTTATTGTTTATAACAAAAAAAGAAGAGTGCCTAACTGGTCTGAAATCCTTCGGAGCTGTGTGGGAATTTTTCCCAGCCTTCGGGATAAAAACGACTCCAGTATCCCTCCATTTAAAAGGAATATACAACCAGTGTATGCATGCTGTGCAGATACTATACAGTCAAGGGGCTTTATAGTACGACACTTGCTGCATCTTAGCCGGAATTGTACCATCAGGTCCAGGAGATTTCTAGGGCATGAAGCTTTAAGTCGTCCAGCCTAATGTTGGCATATTTGTTATTTCCGTAGCAATTTAACATTATTGGGCGTCAGATCGTTCCAAAGCTTGAAACGGCGTCATGAAATTGCCCAGAAAATGTGTGTTTAGAAGGAGATGTAGCGACTCCCCACTGCAAGTAGTCCACATTTTGTATCTTCTTCAAAATCGCGCAATAGCCACAAGCGCTGCTCTTCTATTGTAGTGTGATATTCAGAATTTCCGAAGTAGCCACATACTGCTACCCAATATGTCCAATGGTATTAGGTGAAGGAGGATTTCTAATCCAGCCGTAGGTGTTATACGAAGAGAACCATTGATGCACATTGACGCCATTGTCTGCACCTTCGTGTTAAAGACACAGTTTTCTTTTGTATCTAAAGCAGTCCAACCAGACAATGATTCCATACAGCAGAATAAGACGCACCACTGCTATATAAATCCAATGAACGACTTTAGGGCTAAAGGCCTAGGCACTTGAGCGCTACTGGAGCAGTACTGCATCGTGACGGGCTGTTGTATTTTTAAAGCAGTTACTGAATCCGTTTAAAGGTTTCATATTAATTTAATTTAATTAAATTTTAAAAAGTGGTTATTTGTGACTTTTTTATTTAATACTAGCTTACTCGCCCGGTACTTCGTTACCGGTTAGCTGTAAAAAAAAAAATTATTACCTCAAATTCTTAATAATTTTTCTTTAAACATAAAAATTGTTAGTTTCGACCTTTAAAATATTATATTTTGAGTAGATTTAAAGTTGAAAAAAAGATTTATTCTGGCGAGACGATCCCATAGTTCAAACTTTAAGTTTCAAGGAACATTAGTGCATAAGGAACAATATGTACCAAATTGAAGCGAAAATTCAAAAATTTATTTTCCCAGAATGTAATTTCCGCGAGTGGATCGTAAATTACCAATTTTAAGTATCTCTACTTTCTCCCTTTTTCCCATTAGAAGCAGAATTTTCATAAAAGTACTTATTTTAGAATGTTATTTCCGCGAAAGGATCGTACAGTCCAAATCTCAAGTATTTAGGACCATTAATGCAGCAGATACAAAATTGCCCTACTTTCCCCTTAGAAGCTACTAAAAAGTGCTTCTTCCAGAATGTTATTTCCGCTAGAGGATCGTACAGTCCAAACTTCAAGTATCTAGAACCATTAGTTCAGCAGATACAAAACAGTTCAAAATTCAAGTATCTAGGACCATTAGTTCAGCAGATACAAAATTGCCCAACTTTTCCCCTATTTCCACCTATAAAACAAAATTTTTAAAAAAGTACTTCTTTCAGAATGTTTTTTTCGCGAGAGGATCGTACACTCCAAATTTCAAGTATCTATGACCGTTAGTTCAGCAGATACAAAATTGCCCTAATTTCCCTCTTTTTCCCCGTAGAAGCGAAATTTTCAAAAAAGTACTTCCATTAGAATATTGTTTCCGCAAGAGGATTCAAATTTCAATTTTACCCTACTTTCCCTCTTTTTCCCCCTATAGAAGCAGATTTTTCCAAAAAAAGTACTTCTTCCGGAATGTTATTCCCGCGAGAGGATCGTACAGTCCAAACTTCAATATCTAGGACCATTGCTTCAGCAGATACAAAATTGCCCTTCTTTCCCCCTTTAAAAAGTAATTTTCAAAAAAGTACTTCTTTCAATATGTTATTCCGCGAGATGATTCTATATTGCAAATGTCATGTTTTTAAGACCATTAGTTTAAAATTTACCAAATTGCCCTATTTTGTCACTCTTGGCCCTCCTTAAAACCAAAATTTCCAAAAAGTGTATTTTTCAAAAAATTATTTCCGCGAGAGGATCAAAACTTAAAGTTTTAGTTCAGAAGATACAAAATTGTCCTATTTTCCACAGGATTGTAGAGTCCAAATTTCAAGTTTCTAAAACTATTAGTTCAAACGATACAAAATCCCCCAAAGGGCCCTACTTTCCCCCTTAGAAGTGAAATTTTTAAAAAAGTTCTTTAAGTATGTTATTTTTGCGAAAGGATCGTTCAGTTCAAATTTCAAGAATCAAGGACCATTAGTTCAGCAGATTCAAAATTGCCCTTCTTTCCACCTTTTTCCCACAGAATTTTAAAAAGTACTTTCTTAAGAATGTTATTTCCGCGAGAGGATCGTTCAGCCAAATTTCAAGTATCTAGAACCATTAGTTCAGCAGATACAAAATTGCCCTACCTTCCCCGTTTTCCCCCCTTGAAATCGGAATTTTCAAAAAAAGTACTTCTTTCAGAATGTTAATTCCAAGAGAGAGGATCGTGCAGTCTAAATTTCAAGTATCTAGGACCATTAGTTCAGCAGATACAAAATTGCCCTACTTTCCGCCTTTTCCCTCTTAGAAGCGGAACTTTTTCCGCAAGAGGATCGTACAGTTCAAATTTTAAGTATCTAGGATCATTAGTTCAGCAGATACAGAATTGTCCTACTTTCCACCTGTTCCCCCTTTAGAAGGAGAACTTTCAAAAAAGTACTTCTTCTAGAATGTTTTTTCCGCGAGAGGATCGTACAGTCCAAACTTCAAGTATGTAGGACTATTAGTTAAGCAGATTCAAAATTGCCCTACTTTCTCCCTTTTCCCCCCGTGGAAGCAGAGTTTAAAAAAAAGTACTTCTTTTAGAATGTTATATCCGCGAGAGGATCGTACAGTTAAATTTTAAGTATCGAGGACCATTAGTTCAGCAGATACAAAATTGCCCTACCTTCCCCTTTTTCCCCCTTAAAAGTAGAGTTTTCAAAAAAGTACTTCCTTGAGAATGTTATTTCCGCGAGAGGATCGTACAGTCGAAATTTCAAGTATATAGGACCATTATTTCAGCAGATACAAAATTGCCCTACTTTTCCCCTTTTCCCCACTCAAAATCGGAATATTTAAAAAAGTACTTCTTTCAGAATGTTATTTTCGCGAAAAGATCGTACAGTCCAAATTTCAAGTCTCCCGGACCATTAGTTCAGCAGATACAAAATTGCCCCCTTTTCCCTCTTAGAGGCGGAATTTTCCAAAAAGTCCTTCATTCGAATTTTATTTCCGCGAGTGGATTGTGCAGTCCAATTTTCAAGTATCTAGGACTATTTGTTCAGCAGATACAAAATTGGCCTACTTCCCCCCTTTTTCTCCCTTAAAGAAGAATTTTTAAAAAAGTATTTCTTTCCGAATGTTATTTCCGCGGGAGGATCGTACAGTCCAATTTTCAAGTATCTAGGACCATTACTTTAGCATATACAAAATTGCACTACTTTCCCCCTTTCTCCCCCTTAAAAGCGAAATTTTCAAAAAAGTACTTCTTTTAGAATGTTATTGCCGCGATATGATCCCATATTCCAAATGTCATGTTTCTAAGACCATTAATTTAAAGTTTAGCAAATTGCCCTAATTTCCCCCTTCTGGGCCTCCTTAAAACCAAAATTCTCAAAGAAATATATTTTTCAAAAAATAATTTCCGCGAGAGCATCCAGATTCAAAATTTCAAGTTTGTTCAGAAGATACAAAATTGCCCTATTAAACCCCTTCTACCCACCACCCCTGCTCTTATAAAAGGATTTTTCAAAATATTACTTTTTACAAAATGTTTTTTCCGCGAGAGTAGACTTAAAATTTCAAGATTTTGGGACCATTCGTTTAGCAGATACGAAATTGCCCTTCTTTCCCCATTTTTCCCCCTTTAAAAACGAATTTTCAAAAATGTACTTCTTTTAGAATGTTATTTTCGGGAAAGGATTGTACAGTTCAAATTTTAAGTATCTAGGACCATTAGTTCAGCAGATACAAAATTGCCCTACTTTCCCCCTTTTTCCCCGTAGAAGCATAATTTTTAAAAAAGTTTTTCTTTAACAATGTTATTTCCGCGAGAGGATCGTACAGTTGAAATTCCAAGTATCTAGGACCATGAGTTCAGCAGATTCAAAATTACCCCACGCACCCCCTTTTTCCCCCGGAATTTTCAAAAAGTACTTTCTTTGGAATATTATTTCTGCGAGAGGATTGTACAGTTCAAATTTCAAGTATCTAGGACCATTAGTTCTGCAGACACAAAATTGCCCTACTTTCCCCCTTTTTCCCCGTAGAAGCGGATTTTTTGAAAAGTTCTTCTTTAAGAATGTTATTTTCGCGAAAGGATCGTACAGTTTAAATTTCAAGTATTAAGGACCATTAGTTCAGCAGATTCAAAGTTGCCCTGCTTTCCCGATTTCCCCCCAGAATTTTGAAAAAGTACTTCCTTTAGAATGTTATTTCCGCGAGAGGTTCGTTCACTCCCAACTTCAAGTATCTAGGATTATATTTTCAGCAGATACAAAATTGCTCTACCTTCCTCTTTTTCCCCCTTTAAAGCGGAATTTTCAAAAAAGTACTTTTTTAGAATGTTATTTCCGCGAGAGGATCGTGCAGTCCAGGCGAGAGGATCGTGCAGTCCTATTTGTTCAGCCGATACAAACCAGAATTTTCAAAAAGTACTTCTTTCAGAAAGTTATTTCCGCGAGAGGATCGTACAGCCCAAATTTCAAGGATCTACGACCATTAGCTCAGCAGACACAAAATTACCCTACTTTCCCCTTTTTCCCCCTTAAGCTAAGTACTCTGTTTCTTACGGTGAAAATTTCACTTAAACTTTAAACGCCTCAAATTGCAATAAAACATTTAAAAATCAAGAACTTTTGATAATGATAAGAAAGAAACGATCATAACAAAACTGAAATGTCACTTTTTCACGGCAATTTAAATTGTCTTGTGTAATAAAAATGAGTGAAAACTTTTTTAACAATTTCCCCTTAATTCCTCGCGTTGCCAATTTTTTTTTTTTATATGGAGTTTGACAGATTTTTTCCCGTGAAACCGAACAGAGTACTTAGATTTAGAAGCGAAATTTTCAAAATAGAACTTTCTTCACAATGTTATTTCCGCGAAGGATCCCATTGTCAAAATTTTTAAGTTTCTGGGAAAATTAGTTTAGAACATACAAAGTGTACCAAATTGTCCTATTATCCCCCTTTTTACCACCCTAGATGCGGAATTGAAAAAAAAACTTTGTTTCGGAATGTTTTTTCCGCGAGAGGTTCTTATAGTCCAAACTTTAAGTTTCTAGGACCATTAGGTCAGAGAAAAGAAAATGTACCAAATTGCCCAATTTTCCCCCTTTTCGCCCTCTTAGAAGTGCCTTTTTAAAAAAGTACTTTCTTCAGAATATTATTTCCGCGAGAGGATCCTATAGTCCAAATTTCAGGTTTCTGGAACCATTAGTTCACAATATAGAAAATGTTCAAAATCGTCCTATTTCCCCCCCAAATTTGAATGAAAAATTTTCAAAAAATACTTTCTTCAGAACATAATTTCCGCGAGAGGATCATATAGTCCAAATTTTTAAGTTTCTAGGACCATTAGTTCAGAAGATACAAAATGTACCAAATTATCCTACTTTCCCCCTTTCAACCCCCTAGAATCAGAATTAAAAAAACTTTGTTTCAGAATGTTTTTTCCGTTAGTGGATCTTATAGTCCAAACTTTAAGTTTCTAGGACCATTAGGTCAGAAGATAGAACATGTACCAAATTGCCCTTTTTTCCCCATTTCCCCTTCTTATTTTTTTTTTTAAATACTTTCTTTAGAGTATTATTTCCGCGTGAGGATCCTATAGTCCAAATTTTAGGTTACTGAGGCCATTAGTTCAGAAGATCGAAATGTTTAAAATTGTCCTATTTCCCCCTAAATTTAAGTGATTAAATCAATAAATTCCCTAAAATTAAAAAACAAATGAGATAAAAAAAATTGAGTAAAAAATTTGAGTCAAAAAATTAAGCAAAAAATATTTTGATTAAAAAAAATTGAGTAAAAAAAATTTGGGTGAAAACACCTTCTAAGTAAAAAATTTAATTAAAAAAATGAGTAAAAAAATTGAATAAAATACAATTGAGTGAAAAAAATTTTTATTAAAAAAAAATGAGTAAAAAAAATTTTGAGTAAAAAAAAATGTTGAGTAAAAAAAAAATTGTAAAAAAAAATTTTTGAGTGAAAAAAAATTTTGAGTGAAAAAAAATTTGAGTGAAAAATAATTTAAAAAAAAAAAATTTTTGAGAGGGAAAAAATTTTGAGTAAAAAAAAATTTTGAGTGAAAAAAAATTTTGAGTAAAAAAAAATTTTGAGTAAAAAAATTTGTAAAAAAAAAAAATTTTGAGTGAAAAAAAAAATTTTGAGTGAAAAAAAAATTTTGAGTGAAAAAAAATTTTGAGTGAAAAAATTTTAGTAAAAAAAATTTTTTTCCCTGAGAGGATACTATAGTTCAAATATCTAGTTTCTAGGACCATTAGTTCAAAATTCACCAAATTGCCCTATTTTCCCCCTTTTTGTCCCCCTTAAAACCGGAATTTTCAAAAAAGTACTTTTTCCAAAATGTTATTTCCGCGAGAGTATCCTATATTCAAAATTTCAAGATTGTAGGACCATTAGTTCAGAAGATACAAAATGTATCAACTTGCCCTATTTTCCCCCTCCCCCCACCTTAGAAACGGAATTTTCAAAATATTACTTTTTCTAAAATGTTATTTCCGCGAGAGGGTGCTAGACTTCAAATTTCAAGTTTCTGGGACCATTTGTTTAGAATATAAAAAATGTACCAATTTGCCCTATTTTCCCCTTTTTCCCCCCTTGGAGGCGGAATTTAAAAAAAAAAAAAAATCCGAAATTTTATTTCCGCGAGAGGATCCTAGAGTTCAAATTTTAAGTTTCTAGGACTATTAGTTCAAAAGATACAAAATCCCCCAAAGGGCCCTATTTTCCCCCTTTTGCCCCCCTTAGAATCGGAATTTCCAAAAATCCCTTCTTAGTGGGTGGTTTTGTCGGGAGCCGAACCTACATTCCAAATTTCAAGTCTCTAGCTTCAGCGGTTTGGGCTGGGCGATGATTATTGCCAATCAGTCAGTCAGTCAGTCAATCAGTCAGTCAGTCACCACACTCTTTTATATATATAGATTTCCAGAAAAACTTTTTTTTAACGTTTATAAATACATATTTATTTGTCAATTCTGCTACACAAATAAAAAATTACAACTCAAAATAAAAAATTAAGTCAGCTGGCACGTAAAACGTAAGGAAAGTCAAAATTTTCTAGGTTCTGCCACTACAGCACCGTCACGTATTCGTTTAAGTACCTACTTCTATATATTTAAATAGAAGCTAACGTATCAGCTAACACTTCTCCGCTCCGTATTCGCTCAAGTAATTATGCCTTAAAGCCCAATCGTTTTCCAATGGACCTTTTATAGGAATATAAAACAATCTTTGCTTTTCTCACCCGATTCTCAATATTACGCCTAAAATTCCACTTCTTATCTAGAAATACTCCAAGATACTTGCCTCCAACTGAAAAGGCGATTTCAGTTCCGTCCGTTTTCCTTGAAAACAAGACAAGTTTTGTTTTACTTGTATTAACTCCCATACCACAGTCTCTTGCAGAAAAAAATTTCCAATCGAGTTTATCAGATGTATCAACTCAAAATTCAGTAACTGCTACTAAGTATATTTGACTGTGTCAACCAAATTTTTTGTTGTCTCAATTAAAAGAAACTGTGACGATCTATATGCAAATGTTCCAAACGATTTTTTGTTGCAATAACTGACTTTCAGGTGGAAATTAGCAAATTCGTTTTCTGTGTGCATTTAGACAGATCTTGCAATGAACCCTAAAGTTTGTCTCTTAATGTTGGCAGGTTTGTCTCTTTTATTGCTATCGTGACATCGTCATCATATGCGACAACAAGACAACCATGTGCTTCTAGAGAGAGCAGCATTGAATTTAGAGCTGGGTTCCAAAAAAGTGGCGAAAGAACACCTCCCTGTGGTGTGCTCCTATTGACAAATCGATATATGTATGATAGATGCTACCAATTTAGACATTATACGTCTACTGGCAAGTAGATTTTCCACCATTAAAACGATTCCTCGCTTCACTCCGATATAAAAAATTACACTATTATCGATTCTGGGATGACGTTATTAAAGGGATCGTTACTGAACTGGTAAAGTACACTCAGAAAATTATGTAAG
The DNA here is from genome assembly GCA_963921195.1 of Pegoplata infirma. NCBI lineage: Eukaryota > Metazoa > Arthropoda > Insecta > Diptera > Anthomyiidae > Pegoplata > Pegoplata infirma. Next base: position 158,694,148 of record OY992536.1, on the reverse strand, counting down.
TTACCACATGTTAGTTGTTTGTATATTTTACAGTAGTTAGTTGTTTTAAACTACAAAGTCAGTTGTTTTTGTATGAAAAATATCAAACAACTATTTCTGTTAGTTATTTTAAGTAGTTTTTTGAATAACTAACAAAAAAGTACTGTGATGTAGTAACAGTTATTTAAAGTAGTTAATTTTATTTTTTTTATCTCTGAAAAATTTTCAGTTTTTTTCCAAAAAATAAAAATAAATTTTCGTTTTTGTTTTATTTTTTACAACTTTTTTTTTTTTTTTAAAAAAAACTTTGAAAAAATTTGGTCTTCAATTTTTTTTTCTGAAAAATTAAAAATTTATTGATTTTTTTATTTTTACTACATTTTAGTTGTTTTGACTACAAATGTAAGTAGTTTTTACTACATAAGTCAGTTGTTTTTTGTCAGTTAAAATAACTAACATTGTTAGTTGATTTAACTGAAAAAGTAGATGACCCCAAAACAACTTACAAAGTTGTTATTTTAACTGACATTTTCAGTTGATTTTACTAACACAATTTTTTGAGTGTAATCAAGTATGCATTCGATTTTTACGTTACATGTTTCTTCAACGATTCTTCGCCAAGAATGGCCACCATAGTATACTTCTTTACCGAAAACGATCTCTCGATGGTACCAACGAGCTCATTATGAGATGTTTCCGTTGATTTATGTGTGTATGCATGTTGCCTAGTCTAAAGCAGCCTCAGGCCGGTCACACGCAACTTAAGTTTGTAAATAAAGCAGGGGATAAAAAGGGATCCCTTTGACACTAACACCCCCTCTGGAAATATATATATTATTATAGCTTTTTATTAAACACTAGCTGGCCCGGTCCGCGTTGCTGGCCCAAATATAAGATCAGTGTTATATTCCATCTCGCTTCAAATATATAGCCTTGCAAAAAATGTAATGAATTTCTTGGCTTAGAAAAATTTGTGGGCGTGGTTTCAAAGACACGATTAGGCAGAAAATTATCTTCAAAATATATTTTAGAAACTAAAAAAAAATTAACCATGTCTTCGAATTTCCGAATTGTACAACTTTAAAACTTCTTTAGTATCATTAGGAACAACACAAAAATAAATTACGCATATCCTTCGTTCTTATCGTGAGCTATTGTCTTGAGTTGAAACAAACCGTTACAGTTTTTTCGAATTTTCCATTTTTCCGGTACACTTTTCTCATTTACATTTCCTTAAAAACCTAATAAGAACTATAATTACAGTAAAAAAATTGGTACAGTCATTAGTAGTCGACATATTTAGACAAAAGTGTTCGTTAGAATTTGTGTCTTCGATTTTAGATGTATTAAAAAAAGTGGGAGTGGCAAATTTTTTTTTTGTAAAAACCTTAGTTATCACGAACGTCAACAAATACTACTATCAGCCAAATCGGCACTGCCGTTCTTCTATTTTAAATATATCGAAATAAAAGTGGTGTGAAAAATGTTTATTTTCATTTAAACCTAAGTTGGACTATGACGAACATTTTAAAAAAGTGTAGTCAAATCGTTCCAGCCATTCCCCGATTTAAGATATATCGAAAAAAGGACGCGTAAAGGTGAGCGTGATTTATTTGTTTTCCAAAAAAACCTAAGATGTACATTTGAAAAAAAATATTATCCACATCGTTCTGTGCTCATGTGATGCTATTACCAACGAACCACATTTGATTTTTATTTACATATTATTGTTCTATATTTTATTTTTCTATAGATAAAATTTTATATATATCGAAAAAAAGTCGGTGGACAACTTTTCTTATTTGGGCGTAGGAATGAAAATTGTTCTTTCCGAAAAACCTCAGTTTGACTATGACGAACATTAAAAACAACATAAAGGGAAAAGTGAGAAAGTTGTCGTGGACAAAAATTCATTTAAAAAAAATTTAGTCAAATCGGTGCAGCCATTCTCAGATTTATTATAAATTGATAAAGTGGGCGTAAAAGTGGGCGTGCTCGATTTTTCTTTCAGTAAAAACTTAAATTGGAATACTATGAACATTTAAATAAAAAATTACCTAAATCGGTGCAGCCGTTTTTCGATTTTAGATAAATCGAAAAAAGTGGGCGTAAAAGTGGGCGTGGTCAATTTTTCTTTACGTAAAAACCTAAGTTGGACTATGGCGAACATTTCAAAAAAAAAATTGTCCAAATCGGTCCAGCCGTTCTCAACTGATGCGGTTACCAACGAACGACAATTGATTTTTATTTATATAGATTTTGATGCCAGTAAAACTTTATTTTGTTAAATTTGGTACAAAAAGATAATTTAATTTTTTTCACCCGAAAAAGTTTACAAATTCTTTTATATGGTTGTTTTAAACTAAAATTGTTTAGTGGGATGTATTTGTTTGAAGTATAAAAATCCTGCAATCTATGCTTATGTTGGTATGTTGTCGAGTAAATGTACATGTGTGGGTTAAGTATTTTAGATAACAGCAACAACAACAAGGACATTCTTCATGTGTACAAATAAAACAACTGTTTTAACTCTTTCGCTACTAACTAACGAATGCTACTTACAATTCAATTGAAAAATTCACCCCCAATAGACAAAAAAAAAACAACAAAAAACCCGGCACCAACAAACAACATAACGAAATACTTACACACACTTATATACAGACATACACACACATACATAGACATATTTATCCATACGGTTGAAGTAACAAGGACAATTCTATGGCGGTAATCAATCTTCTTCTATTCGTTATAAAGTGACAGCTCAGTGGTGTAGAGTCAAATTGCGAATCTTGTTCCCGTGGCACCTTTTTTCTCTTAGTTTAACTTGCTGCTACTTACTACTGCATGTTGCCACAACTGCTGCTACGTACTACATAAACATTTCATTTTACTCTTTTTAGACAGGGCTGTTTTGTAATAGAATTTTGTTAAATTTTATCATTTTTCTTGTCGTCTTTGGGTGTGTATGAGTGTAATCTATGTTTGTGTTTTTTTGAGTGTAAGGGTATGTTTCCTGTTCCATTTATGTGGAAGGTTAAACATGTGCGTGGTTGACATGACATACATTCTTAACCAAAAACAACAAAAACAAGAAGTGAAAATAAAAATTGTATGTACGATTAAAACATTGACATCAAACTAGACAAATGTTTTCTTTGCTTGTCAAATTTGTGGTTAAATGCATCTTTCATTTATTAAAAAAAAAAAAAAAAACTTTTTAAATTCATAAATTTCCTTAAAGTTTTCTTGAGAATTTCTTAATGAAACGTAAAATATTTTTTGTATGGTTCAATTCTAAACATAATGCTTCCGTAAATCTTTAAATCAGAAAACTTCATACAAACACTGAAATAAATTTTTTGTTGTCCAAATTACCAAAATACTATAGTCGGGAGAAAAAAATAGTATTTTTTACGAGAAAAATAATGATTCCTGCTTAATCTAGAAGGCACTGAAATCGCCTTCTCTGATGGAGCCAAATGGCCTGCGTATTTCAGGCCGAGATCATGGCCATAAAAAGGGCTGCGGATTGTATAATGTGCCAACGGATATCATTCAAGGATATCTGTGTTTTAACCGACAACCAAGCGGCTATTAAATCCCTAACAGGTGTGACTACCACATCTAGAATTCTCCAAGAGTATCTGAAGTCTCTAAATGAGATGGTTAGACATTTGAATGTTGCACTCATCAGGGTGCCTGGACATATGAGTACAACTGGTAACTGTATTCGATGAATTAGCCAGACAGGGACGACTTTATTTTCTGACGGGATCGAGCATATGCCTGGCCTCCTGCTCAATGTGAGTAAGGGGCGGAGACGAACTTCGCTATTACAGATCGCCACCGACAGGTGGCGACGTGAAACCACGTACTCTAACAGTCTGTACAGGGCACAATGCACGCTTCAGCACACATGCCAGTAATAAAGGAATCTTCACAATGACTATTGCGGGAGATGTCCGTGGTGGTGGAAGATACGACATTTCACTTTTTCTGTCAATGAAAGTTATATGCTCATCGGCGGCCAAACATTTTGAGAGCTCAATACTGGCGGACTTAATATGTTTGTCTGGTATGGCCAGGAGGATAGACTTGTTCATCAGGAATTCGGACCGACTCAGTTTCCTCTTCTCCTCTTATCTTTAATTTCTTTTAAAAGAAACACAACGAGCCACGTTCATCTTTAAACCCACGTGAGCTGACCGATAGGCAACCACCTGCTTACCTAACCTATACCAGGTTAGTTTAGGGTTGCGATATCCAATTGACACCTCGCTTAGACAGAGGGCACAATCCAAAATTCTAAGGATCATTACGGGAGCTCGCTGGTACGTCAGAAATATGTATCAACATTCACGAGGACTTAAATATTCGGTTAGTAAGAGAAGAATTTATGGACATCAGAACGAAATACGTTGAAAAGCTCAGGAACCACCCAAATCCATTGGCGAGAGTCCTTAGGTTAGGTTGGGTTGTAAGTGGCTGCTGACGTTTTCCGTCAACACACGTAGACTATGAGGTCCATTGTGCTACCACGGGACCGTAATAGGTTTCCCTACTAGTCCCTGTCGTTAAACCAGCTTCTGAGCTTCTTATGAAACTCCTTAGATATTGAATTTTGACATCCGGCAAATCAGAAAGATCGTACAGCTCCCTAGATCCCAGTGAAGCAAGTCTCTGACCAGAAAGTGCCGGCCAATGGCAAATAAAGTGTTCGATAGTTTCCAACTCCTCTTCATCCATGCAACTTTGGCAAAAGTCATTCGACGGCACATTTAACCGCTCTGCGTGCTTCCCTATAAGACAGTGTCCGGTAATTATAGAAACCACCGTCGAAATCTCTCCTCTTGGAAGCGATATCAGTTCACTTGTTCGCCCTGATTAAGAGAAGGCCAAATCAGTTGTGTTGTCTCACACGTTGATCTATTTGCCCATCTTTGATTAGTCTCCGTCGCAGAACAAATCCGTAGGTTTTGCTTGCAAGTTTCTAAAGGCATACCAACACATTCCAATTCTGTTGGAACCTGTAAGGTAGTTCCTAATTTTGCAAGCTCATCGGCTTTGCAATTCCCTGGAATGTCTCTGTGCCCTAGGACCCATATGAGTCGTATGTTAAACTGATTGGCCATCTCATTTAAAGACGTGCGGCAGTTAAGGGCAGAGCTTGTTTTCAGAAACATTGAATCCAGGGACTTGACCGCGTCTTGACTGTAAGTATAGATGTTGACTGCGGTTGTAGACAAGACATTGCAGCTCAACCAGTCAGCCACTTCCTTTATTGCCAGCATCTCTGCCTAGTAAACACTGCAATGATCTGGCAATCTTCGAGCCAGGCTAAATCCAAGCTCTTCCTTATAGACTCCAAAGCCCACTCGATCCGTCTGTGTAAAAATTTATGGTGGCTCCACTACCCGGAATGTCCCCCATCCAAGACTCCCTGGATGGTATCATAGTGGTAAAGTGGCTCTCAAAGAAGCTCAAAGAGGGAGCACAGACCACATTTTGTGGTATTGTTATCTTCTTCAAGATCGCGCTATGGCCACAATCGCTGCTCCTACATTGCAGCGTGCTATTAAGTCAAATTGCCGACGCAGCCGCATACTGCCTATCCAATATGTCCAATGGTATCAGGTGAATGAGGATTTCTAATGTAGCCGTAGGTGTAGTACGAAGAGCACCAGTGATGCACATCGACACCATTCTCTGTACCTTCGTGAGAAAGACACAGTTTGCTTTTGTTTCTAAAACAGGCCACCAGACAATGATTCCATACAGCAAAATTGGACGCACCACTGCTGTATAGATCCAACGAACGACTTGAGGGCTAAGACCCCATCGTTTTCCAATGGCCCTTTTACAGGAATATAAAGCAATCGTTGCTTTTCTCACCCGTTCCTCAATATTACGCCTGAAATTCAACTTCCTAGAAATACTCCAAGATACTTGGCTCCATTTGAGAAAGTGATTTCAGTGCCGAGAAGGGCGAGAGCCTTTACTCGAACCCAAACGCACACCAGACTGCAACGTGCGGACTTATCGCCCTTTTAATTTAAAGGCTCCTAGGGAGTATTTTTTATTTTTACTCAAGGGGTGATCTAGCCCTAACGGCCGGCACTGCGACCCTTATGTGTGTTCCATCGTTTTATCCACTCCTGGTAAAGCGCATCTCTACCGTCTGAAGTAAGTCCAATATTCCGACATGAAAGCCAATAAGACAATGACCAGTTATTATCCCAGACAGCCTCGACATTCCTTTCTCGTAAGTGATAGTAGATATTCAGTTTTCCCTTGGTTATAAGTTGGCCACAAAGTTCTGCTAGTTTTGCATGTTGTTAATTCTCTCCACTTCCTGTTTTCCTTTACAACATTGAAGGAGATTAAGGAATGTTGTTGTTTCTAAGAATCGTAATATTGTTTGTGTAAAATAAAAATCTTCGGTTGACGTCACACACAAAAAATCTGTAATGAAATACGAACCGACTTCTGCTGCTAGTTTGTCAAGCAAAGCGATAGACTAGATGGTTAAGTACTAGCTTTGCCAACTGATGGAAAATTTCCTGAACGTGGGTTCGATTCCAATCAGAGTTAAGTCTGTTGATGAAAAAACATTTAGAAAAAACAGTCTTAAGGCCTCTACAGACGATTCAATATTATGCACAATCTGCATGTATTTTTTTCACTTCAATATTTTATACAGTATTTTTATGTATGCCATTTGTGGGTAAACGTCAAAAATATTGTGCATAATATTGCGTCGTCTGTAGGTACCTTTACAAAAATCAAACAATTGAAATCCAATGTAATTTTCTCCACTGAAGACGTAGAGGTGGCTACAGAAACCATGGTCTGGAATAAATCCACATTAAAAATAATCTTTAGAAATACAATGTTTTCTTCTTCAATCACAAAACCCTTAGGCGGGAATTTTGTTTAAGTTTATATTATTGCAGCAATGGTAAAACTGGCAGCATGGTACCTACATATATCATCAGCTTCATGTTTCGCGAGTTCGTCTGTCTTTTCATTACCCTGTATTCCGTTATGTCCTCGTTCTAATAATAAATTAACCTGGTTGCATTGACACAATATCTGCAAGTTCTCGTAAAACCTAGACCTTAAGTCGTTCACAAGTGTCTTCGCAATGTAACTTTTCGTATTACACCTACAGCTGCATTGTACATTAGACTGGGTCGACCATAAAGGAGAAAAAAAAAGTTCCCATTGTGCGGGCTTAATTTTAAAGCTTACCTCGAAAAAGTTCCATAGCCAAAATATTAGATTTTTAGGTCGCGATTAGGTACCGCCGAAATCGTTTTTTGTTCATAGCTTTGTCAGTTGATGTCCGATCGTTTTAAAAAAAAATCGTTAGAAAGTCCTTAGCGAGTACTAAAGTTGACTCATATCTGGTTTTAACCTCAGAGGTCATCTTCTTGTTATGATTGTTAGTTTCTCATCTTTCTACCCACTTAAATGATTTTTATTTTTCCATTAAATTATTGCACTAAAAAATTCATGAAATTCTTCCCTTGGAAGTATCCAGTTAAATTTATTAACAAAAAAGTTACATTTGATTTAAGATTTTCATATACAATATAAAGAAAATTAGAAAAAACACTTGTTATTATGCCTTTAAACTATATTTAATTTTTTTAGTTTGTATTTAAATACATACGAACAAGTGTTTTAAATCTTTTTCTATGGAAATTTAAAATTGAATGTAACTTTTTTGTTAATTAGTTTAAGAGGGTACTTCTAAGGGAAGAATTTCATGAATTTTTTAATGCTATAATTTAATGGAAAAATAAAAATCATTTAGGTGGGTAGAAAGCTGAGAAACTAACACTCATGACACGAAGATGAGCTCAGAGGTCAAAACCAGATATGGGTCAAATTTAGTACTCGCGGAGGACTTTCAAACAATTTTTTTTTTAAACGATCGGACATCAAATGACAAAGTTATGAACAAATAACGATTTCGGCGGTACCAAATCGCGACCTAAAAATCTTATATTTTGGCTATGGAACTTTTTCGAGGTAAGCTTTAAAATTAAGCCCGCACAATGGGAACTTTTTTTTTCGACCCGGTCTATTGTACATCCTTCTTTACTAGAGTTTCTGAATAACCGATAAATTTAGTAACCGCGGTTTCGGTTATCAAAAATTGAATTACCGATCGGTTTCGGTTATTTTCGGTTATCAGTAAAAATTTTATTCAGGTGGAACAACTTTATTTTTAAATAGTTTTTTATTAGAATCGAATTCAGTTTTAATTACCATTTTGGTTTAGCTTCCGCTTATGTCTTTTAAAAAGCAGAATTCAATTTATCTTCCAAAGATTAAGTGGTTCCTCATCTTCAGAACTGGATAATTCTTCATCAACTGGATATAAAAGTTTAAGTTATCTCGTAAGTAAAGTAAGATTTTTAAATTAAAAAAAAAAATAATAATGTCATTATAAACTGTATTTTAATTGAGACGAACAATCTAATTTATCTAAAACTTCAAACTTCTAAAACTTGTCTCAACTATTTTGTTGTGTTTTTTCCGAATTGCATAAACATTAAATTAGTATAGACCCAAAATTGTAAAATTTGTGGTTGGATCGTTCATGGATTTTGACAGATATATGCCGCATTCCTCTAGTGTTTGTCCATTCATTAATAGCCAGTCGGCAAAAATAAAAAATAACTCCTGATATAATTGCATAAACATTAAATTAGTATAGACCCAAAATTGTAAAATTTGTGGTTGGATCGTTCATGGATTTTGACAGATATATGCCGCATTCCTCTAGTGTTTGTCCATTCATTAATAGCCAGTCGGCAAAAATAAAAAATAACTCCTGATATACTCCTGACATACTGACCATCCCTTTATAAAATTGCTGACATCTTCATACAATTTTTTGAAATGTCCCCAATGACAAGTCAGCCGCTGTCTAAAAGCATTGTTAGTGGCCACCGATGCTGGTGGACACGAAAACCATAAAATATGTACATATGTAAATAGTTGTTAATTTAAATTACTTTTTTTTAATGCCAAAAAAATTTTAAAAAATTATAAAATTAATAAAATTCGGATAACCGAACATATATTGGACGGTTTCGGATTCGGTTTTTTGGCTTCAATAACCTCGGTTTCGGTTACGGTTTTAACCGAAACAGAAACTCTATTCTTTACCTATCACCATTGGATACATTTTGAAGGCACAATACGGCAATATCGGCAAATTGACTAAATACACATTGCAATTGAAAGGTCCACCAAATCTGGACTGTGCTCCTTCTATAATCCTAATTGAGAGACACTGTCATACATTCAGTAAGTCTAAAATAGTTGGCGTTCCGAGTAGTAGACTCTCTACAAATTTTTACGCATCTTGAATTTCCATTATTAATAGTTAAAGCTGTATTCATTGCTCTATGATGATGATATTTTTTTTTTTTGCAAAAGTTAAAAAAATAATTTTTCTTTCAGTGTATACAAGTAGTTATAAAAGTTTTTATTTGAATATCATAAAACTTACAGTCCGTCATAACAAAAACATACAATTTTGAATAAAATATTACTAACAAGTGTTACCAAATGTTAGTCACTCATATTGTCAATAGTAACATACATACATTCTATATGGGGCATTCCAAGCCAAATCACTCACTTTTAGACCCGACCCCTTTCGATTTATTTTATTTTTGGATATGTTTTAGTCCTTATTAAATGCAAATTGGACACCAATTTTCAGCCTTTTATTTCAAGATGGTGTTGAGTAATCAATTTTTCAAAATGGCAATTTTCTCCAAAAAATTAAAAATTTGAAATTTTTAATTAATTTTGACCATTAAAAAAAATAGATATTTTAAAAAAAGTTGGACAACGTTTTGTTGGTATTTAAATTAGTTTAAACAAGTAAAAAAGTTAAATTCGGCCTTGCCGAATGTATTGATACCCTCCACAATTTCAAAAAGATTATTGCAAAAAACTTTATTTAAAAGGATATTACTTTTGAAAAAAAAAAAAATTTAAAAAAAAAAAATTTCCGCGAAAAAAATTTTTGGTAAAAAAATCCGCGATTTTTTTCTTTTTTTTGTCAAAAAATATGTTCGTACTTGTTAAAATACCATTTGGTGTTCAATTATGTTCACACATGTCAACCAGAAGCCGAATTAAAGCATTTTGTATTTTTAGGTTATGTTGAATGTACTGAAATTTTTGAGGTGTGCTTACATTTTCGTTCATAACTTTTGAACCGCTGAACCGATATCGCTCAAATGCAATACCAAACTTCTCGGGAGAACTTCCAATAAATATGTTAAGTTTCAGTCATCTCTGTGCAATATTTTGTCCGCTACAGCATTTTCCACAGACAGACGGACAGACGGACATCGCTAGAATGTCTTAAAATCGATCGGGCATCATGAATATATATACTTTATGGGGTCCCAGACCGATATTTCGATGAGTTACAAACGGAATGACAAACTTATATATACCCTCTATCACTAAGTGGAGGGTATAAAAAAAATATGAAAAAATTATTCGAAGTAATTATCACTTATTTTTTGACGTTTAAAAATTAAAATCGACTTTTTGAAAAAGTCCGAAACCTTCGATTTTTTTTGTAAAAAACTATAAAAATTCTACTCTAAATTATGCAACTTTTAAGCCATAACTCGAGATGTGATCACAATTCTTTCTATTTTTTTTTAATTTTTAAAATTGCACCTTTTATTTTTTGGCTCTGATTTATTTTATATGGAGCTCCAAAAAAAAAATGGTAGATACACTCAAAAAAATAAGTTTGTAAATTTACAAGTAAAAGGTCTTGTAATTCTATTTTACTAATAATTTTGTCTTTTTACAAAAATTGTTGTATATTTAATAAAACGAAAACTTTGTAATTTTACTATTATATGTTGGTAAATTTATTTTACAAATTTTTTAGGTAAATTTACAAAAAAGTGAATTATTTTACAAATTAGAAAAATATTACAAGGTGTTTAGTTTTTTTACACAAGAAAACTGTAATTGTACAACATAATTTTACTTGATGTTATTTAGTCTTTTTACCAAAAAAATGTTTTATTACAAACATTTTTTTTTAAGATCGTTTACAAGGTTTTCAGTTTGAAATGTATGTATTGAAAAGTACAAAACTTATTTTATTACTAGAATTAATGTTGTTTTACAAAAAAAAAATAATTATTCTACAATAGGACACGCAAAAATTCAGATTTTTTTTGCGTTTTAGAGTAAAAAATTTAGTTAAAAATAACCATTTTTTTGGTAATTTGCTTTAAGTAAAATACCACAATTTTTATGTGTTTCTACTATATAATTGTTGTAGTTTTTTTTTTTATTTTTACCATTTTTTTTTGTGATTTTACCATATTTTTTTGGTAATTTTTTTTTAAATTTGTTACCTAAAATGTCAATAGAAAGCTGCCGATTATGAAAAATCAAATTTTTCTTATTTTAACTGGTACTTAAACATCCAATCTACAATATCCAAAATTTTTTTTACGATTTTTTAAAAATACTTGTGAAAATAATTAAAAATTCAAAAAAAAAGTTGTTATTTTTTGACTAATTTTTCCTGAAAATATAAGAAATTTCTTGTTAAGCCTCCTTCGCAATTCTCATATGTTCTACTTAAGAAAAGCGAAATGTCGAAAAAAATAAAAAGGTGCCTATGGAAAAAACCTTTAAATTTACAATATATAAATAAACCAATTTTTTTGTAAATTTACAAAACAAATATCAAAATTTAAAAAACAAAATTGTATACTTACGAAAAAAGTTGTAATTTTACAAAAATGAAATAGAAAATACAAAAACAATATTGTAAATTTACAAATTTTATGGTTAAACTACTGTTTTTGCGGCAAAAAAATAAGGAAAAATGGTACATATACAACAAAAATTGTAAATTTACTACTTTTTATTGTAAATATACAAGTTTTTTGCATAAAAAACAGTAGTTTAACCAAATAATTTGTTAATCTACAATTTATTTTTTTCATTTTCTATTTTTCCTTGTAAAATAACAACCTTTTTCTGTAAGTTTACAATTTTGTTTTGTAAATTTACCAAATTTTTTGCAAATTTACAAAAAAATGTTCACCTCGAAGATGATATTTTACAAAAAAAAAATGTAAATTTACATTTTCTTTTGTTAAATCAATTTACAAATTATCCCCGTAACTTTACGGGGATTCTTGCTAGTACATATTTTACAAAACCTACCCCGTAAAATCACGGGGATTTTATGTCATTTTACAAACTTTTTTTTTTGAGTGTACTGACCCTAACTTACCCTAAATATATTCATTTGGAGGTTAATATACGTCTCACAAAAATTTAGGACGATCGGACATGTGTAAGGCGTTTAGCATGGTCCTTGAAGTTTAAAAAACGGATTACAAGGAAAAATATGAATTTTTTACTGTTTTCGCAATTTTTTGGTATTTTAAGATAAGTTTTAATTCAAGTGATTACAGAATTATGATGTGGAGTAAAATGTCTTTCTAATAGGGTACTAGAAACTAAAATCGGTTGAAAATCATCCAAGTTATTACAACTTCCCCAGGCATCTAGCGTGTGCTATACAACTTGATTAAAAAATACGAGTCCCTTTTTTTAAATTTATTGAAATTTTCTACTGTAATAACATTTTTTCATTATTCATGTTTCAGTGTAATATTTTTTTGGCTTTTCCAAATTTTAAAACAAAAAAAAAGAATTTTTTTTTTAAAATAGAGATTTCAAAAGGGTGTTGAAAATGCAGGCATTTTTAGCACTAATTTAAATAATGTTAGCAAAACACAATATGAAAAATACTTGTCATCTAATTACATTTGAACTTGAAGAATAAAAAAATTTTATTACAGTAGAAAATTTCAATGAATTTTCAAAATCGTATTATAAGGAGTGAGATCATAAAAATGTTAACACACATAAAGTTAAATAAAAAACAGACTACTGAATTTTAAGACTTCAAACCAAATTTTTATTAAATAAAATTTAATACAAAATCATAACAAAAAAACCGCATGGAACTCTAACCACTACGAACAAAGTTATCCACTTTTTCCGGAAACCCTCCCATTAAGGCTTTTATGGTAGTTTCTGTCACCTTTTTAGAGCAGGTGGTCCATCTACGTTTGAAATCTTGCATGTCCTGGGAGACCTTTTTTGTGCCCTTTAATTCTTTTTTAACAAGAGCCCAATATCTCTCCACTGGCCTGAGCTCCGGGCAGTTTGGTGGATTTGCCTCTCTTGGTACAAAAACCACATTATTATCATTATACCACTCCAGCGCTTTCTTGCTGTAGTGACAAGATGCTAAATCGGGCCAAAAGTAAGTGGATACATTGTGCTGACTCAAGAACGGAAGAAGTCTCTTCTGCAAACACTCCTTGATATAAATTTCGCTGTTTATAGAGCCAGATGTCACAAATGACTGGCTTCTTTGGCCGCAGCTACATATGGCTTGCCATACTAGGAATTTTTTGGGGAATTTCGTTTGCTTTTTTGACCGAAATTTTTCCGCAACATTTCCTCGAACATCGGAAACATAAAATTCTTGACCAGGGAGCTGCGCAAAATCAGCCAGGACATAAGTTTCGTCGTCCATTACACAACAGTTGTATTTTTTTATAAAATTTGATTTCAATTTTCTAGCTCTGGTTTTGGCCTCCAAATTTTTAAAAGCGTTTCTATCGGGAACTTTTTGAACTTTGTAGGACTTTAGTCCCGCCTTACGTTTCTCTTTACGTACAAAAAAGTCTGAGCATTGGGCTAACCGAGCTGTTTTTCTGCCAGATGTGTTAGGAGCTCTCTTAATGATGCTTTTAACTTTATATGCCTTACCAATGTTACGATAACCAGTCGTTGTTCCTGTTCCCGGCTTCCTTTCAATTGTTAGGTGTTCCAGATACCTTTTTACCACTTTTGAAACTGTTTGGCGGCATACATTAGTTTCTTTGGCAATTTTTTTGTATGTCCATGTTTGGTTTTGTTGAAAATATTTAATTATTTTTGAACGCACTTTTCTTTCATCGTCCATTGTGTAAAAAATTGCAAATTAAAACTCATGATGTAAATTAATTTATTAACTGACATATTTTTAAAATGTAAACTGCCGAAAAAAAAAAATTTGGAAGCTTTACACCAAAGTTGTAGGCAAAAATGTGTGTTAACATTTTTATGATCTCACTCCTTATTGCTTAATCAAGTGTTCTGCCATACGTTAGATGCCTGGGGATGTTGTAATAACTTGGCTGATTTTCAACCGATTTCAGTCTTTGGTACCTTATTAGAGAGGCATTTTACTCCGTATTATAATTCTGTAACCACTTGAATTAAAACTTAACTTAAAATACCAACAAAATTGAGAAAACAGAAAAAAATCATATTTTTCCTTGTAATCCGTTTTCTAAACTTCAAGGCCCATGCGGAACACCTTATCCATGTCCGATCGTTCTTAATTTTTGTGAGGCGTATTTTTGCCTCGAAATGAATATATCTAGGGTAAGTTAGGGTCAGTATCTACCAATTTAGTTTTTTTGGAGCACCATATAAAATAAATCAGAGTCAAAAAATAAAAGGTGCAATTTTCAAAATTTGAAAAAAAATAGAACAAATTGCGATCACATCTCGAATTATGGCTTAAAAGTTGCGTAATTAAGAGTAGAACTTTTAGACGTTTGTAAAAAAAAAATCGAAGGTTTCGGACTTTTTCAAAAAGTCGATTTTAATTTTTAAACGTTAAAAAATAAGTGATAATTACTTCGAATAATTTTTTTAATATTTTTTTCTAAAACTACATTTAAATACCAACAAAACGTTGTCAAAAAAATCCATTCAAATTTCATAGTCAGTGGAAGCATTCGATTTCATAAATCAGCATTGAATGCAGTCCTTGGAATTCATTCCATTGAATGAACAAAAATTAATGCATTCGATTTCTTGTTCATTCGATTTAAAAAAATCGAATGCATTCGATTTTTGATCATTCCACTGCGAATGCAATCGATTTTTTAAATATATAGACCAAAACGGAGCCAAATTTTGGTCCATAGTATCGCCTACTCTCTTTACATACGATGACCCTAATGGGCTCTAATTTTGAATTCAAAAAAAATGGTCTTCCCGAAAATTTAAAAATGCACATATTAACTGCCTATACGACAAAAAAATGTGAAGAGTATTAGCGATACTATGGACAAAAAATTGGCTCCGTTTTGCCCTATCTTGGTTAATTTTCTTAAGTTTTTTATGCAATGAATGAATAAGCCATTCGATTTTTCAAATTGAATGAAAAGAAAATCGATTGCATTCGCAAGTGAATGCATTCGATTTTTAAAATTCGAATGAAAAAAAAATCGAATGCATTCGATTTTTGAAAGTCGAATGAAAAATAAAACGAATGCATTCGATATTTATAAATCGAATGAGTCTAAAGTGAATTCATTCAATTCGCTAAAATGTGATTGGGGAATGCAATCACTTAATTTTCACTTAGAATGACAAATCGAATTAAGGAATGAAATCCTTCGAAGCTCTGGTGTCCAAGTTACAATTAATAACAACTAAAACATATCCAAAAATAAAATAAATCGAAAGGGGTCGGGTCTAAAAGTGAGTGATTTGGCCTGGAATGCCCCATATACAAATGAGTACAAATATATACGAGTATTACATTTAAGAACACAATAATAGCATTCTTTGCCAAAACTTTACAACGTTATTACTTGACCAAATTCCAATGAAATTTTTAAAACGCGCTCCTAAACACTGCGACTAGAAGTCGCGCTGATAAATTTCTGGACGCCGTTTTAAACTTCAGAAAGCTCTGATGCCCAAACATCTGAGATTGTTGGGGAAACCATTATGTTATACCTACAAACCCCTTGGAATAAATGGTATAATCGTGGCTGAGATGTAGAAGATGTCTGACTAATTACGCTAATTAAACATTCTAATTAAAATGGTTTCAGTTTTCTACTATAAATTGAGTCAATTTAAGCAAAATGTGTAATTCTACTTTAAATTAATGTGAATTAACACAATTTATAGTTGTATATTAATGAACTTTATTGAAATTTACCCAATTTATAGTAGGCTTTCTCTCTGATGACATTCTAATACCCGCCAAAAGTGTCGGTCCCCTCAGGGTAACTCTCATGCAAAATAGCACTCCGATCGGAGTTTATCTTCTGTCTCCACTTTGAGCCTCAAAATTGGGATTTTTGCAAAAAATGACTAAAAAAAAATTAAATTTTTTTTATTAAAATAATTAAAAAATTATTTTTGTATAATATATCTGTGGCAAAAAGGAATAAGTGCATAAGTGTTTTTATACTACTTTTCAGGAGAGCATTTTTAAGTTTTAATTTCGAATACCAAATCTGGGTTTAAAAATTTAAAAATTTTGGACATGTAAATATCTCAAGCATTATTATCTACACAATCTTCGCTACTTTAAAAGTTGATATATATTAGGACAACGGAGATATCGGGTGAAAACCATTGATGTTGTTATTGCGTTTTGCAAAATTACATTTTACTCCAAGCATATGTCGAGATATGCAGTTATGTATCCCTGTAAAATACATTTTAGCGTTTTCAACGATTGCTGATTTTAAAATAAGGAATAAAACATAACTGAGATATGCTGTTACGATTTTTATTTTTCCTTTAAAAAAAAATGAGTTGTGGAGTTCTGAAATCAATATCTCAGAAAGTAATGGTCCGATTTTCATAAAAATTTGATACAATACGAAAATGGATAAGGAGATTCCAAAAATGCAAAAACACGTTTTGGACATAACTCGACTTATGTTGTTATGGGTTTTTGCTACAGATATGATCGTAAATACTTAAATATGAAATTTAAATAAAATACTTAAATATGAGATTTTACGGTATCATTAACCCCTTCAAAACGTCTTTTTTCAAAAGTTGAAAATTTTATTGAAAAAAAAATTAAAATATATTATTTTTTTTTAATCCATTAAGAACACCTTGGAGATGAAAAATGTAAAATATGGCGGATATCTGTCGGGTCACTTTTTGGGAATTGCGGGAGGAAGTTATCGGATTTCAAGGAAATTTTATCAATAATTTGGCTTATAAAAATCTTATAAATTACATTTTTGGGTAAATTAACAATTTTTTGGTGTCGTGGCATTCTATTAGATAACTGAAAGTCTGTCATGAAATCTTACCGATCTAGGACTTCTTTAACCCACATTGGCTGGGGATCAAAAAATAGGCCGATACACGTATAATTTTTTGTTGGTCTGCTCTACCAGAATCAATCGTCGGAACTCCGTAATTTTGGAAAAAGTTTGAAATTGTTGTACAGTGTAACTGAGTGGCAATCCTGGAAATTCTGGTTGACCGAATTCTGAGATTTAAAATTTTAAAAATATCACAATAGCTTATCTTTCAAATAAAAAAAAAATATTTCGGATTTATTTTTTTTTACAGCGGTTGTGTATGCCAGAAAAATTGTCAACTGCTCCCACAATCTCGATTTTTTGCTGGGATATGACTTCATGTTTTTTGGCGAGTTAAGATTAATCGTAGCAATAATATTATAATGTCATTTCCGGATATTGAAAATATTTTCAATATCACTTGACAGAATAGCAAACGTTTTACATTCATCTACTTATTATTTAATATGGATAACATAGTTTGTATTAATGAACTTTATTATTGATAAGTTTTTGGTGCAAAAACTGAAGTTATATGTATGAAAATCACCATATGTTACATGGAAATATTTCATAAATCTATTTTTTCCTTTATCCTTAACTTTAAATCAATGTTCATGTAAAAAGTAAAACCTTGTTTTTCCAATATATTTTAATGCTAGTACATATTAGATTACATTATTGACAAAGTTTTTTCCTTGTTTGATCATATCGTCACAACTAATGTTTATTAGTTAACTTTTTTTATTTTTTGTGTTTAATATTGGCTTTGGTCAATTGAATTTCATTGAAAAAGTTATTTTATATATTGTTGGCGTTTAAAATCTGATTAGAATTAATAAACTACATCCATAATGATTGTCATTGGAATTGTTATCGTTTTATGAAACAACTAGCTAACTCGCCCGGTACTTCGTTACCGGTTAGCTGTAAAAAAAAACAACTTTATTACTTCAAATTCATATTAATTTTTAATTAAACATAAAAATTGTTAGTTTCGACCTTTAAAATAATATATTTTGAGTAGATTTAAAGTTGCAAAAAATTTTATTTTGGCGAAACGATCCCATAGTTAAAACTTTAAGTTTCAAGGAACATTAGTGCATAAGGAACAATATGTACCAAATTGAAGCGAAAATTAAAAAAAAAAATTTTTCCCAGAATGTAATTTCCGCGAGTGTACCAATTTTAAGTATCTCTACATTCTCTCTTTTTCCCCATTAGAAGCAGAATTTTCATAAAAGTACTTATTTTGGAATGTTATTTCCGCGAAAGGATCGTACAGTCCAAATTTCAAGTATTTAGGACCATTAATTCAGCAGATACAAAATTGCCCTATTTTCCCCATTTTCCCCCTTAGAAGCAGAATTTACTAAAAAAGTGCTTCTTCCAGAAAAAAAAAAAAAAAAATTACTTCAGCAGATACAAAACAGTTCAAAATTCAAGTATCTAGGACCATTAGTTCAGCAGATACAAAATTGCTCTACTTTTCCCCCTTTTCCACCTATAAAACAAAATTTTCAAAAAAGTACTTCTTTCAGAATGTTTTTTCCGCGAGAGGATCGTACACTCCAAATTTAAGTATCTAGGACCGTTAGTTCAGCAGATACAAAATTGCCCTAATTTCCCCCTTTTTCCCCGTAGAAGCGAAATTTTCAAAAAAAGTACTTCCATTAGAATGTTGTTTCCGCAAGAGGATTCAAATTTCAAATTTGCCCTACTTTCCCTCTTTTTCCCCCTATAAAAGCAGATTTTTCCAAAAAAGTACTTCTTCCAGAATGTTATTTCCGCGAGAGGATCGTACAGTCCAAACTTCAATATCTAGGACCATTAGTTCAGCAGATACAAAATTGCCCTTCTTTCCCCCTTTAAAAAGTAATTTTCAAAAAAGTACTTCTTTCAATATGTTATTCCGCGAGATGATCCTATATTGCAAATGTCATGTTTTTAAGACCATTAGTTTAAAATTTACCAAATTGCCCTATTTTGCCCCTCTTGGCCCTCCTTAAAACCAAAATTTTCAAAAAGTGTATTTTTCAAAAAATTATTTCCGCGAGAGGATCAAAACTTCAAGTTTTAGTTCAGAAGATACAAAATTGCCCTATTTTCCCCCTTCTACTTTTTTCAAGATGGTTTTTTTTGCGAGATGATCCTAGAGTTCAAATTTCAAGTTTCTGGAACCATTTGTTTAAAAGATAAATAATGTACCAATTTTCCCTATTTCCCCCCCTCTCCTTTCCCACCGTAGAGGAGGAATTTTCCGCGAGAGGATCCTAAAGACCAAACTTCACATTTCTGGGACCATTTGTTCAGAAGATAAAAAACTCACCGATTTTCCCTATTTTCGAACCCTTGGAGGCGGAATTTTCAAAAAATTTTGTTTTCCGCATGTTAATTCTGCAAGAGGATCCTAGAGTCCAAATTTCAAGTTTCTGGGACCATTTGTCCAGAAGATAAAAAATGTACCAATTTGCTCTATTTTCCCCACCTTGGAGGCGGAATTTTCAAAAAAATATTTTTTTAGTTTTTTTTTTCGCGAGAGGATTATAGAGTCCAAATTTAAAGTTTCTAAAACTATAAGTTCAAAAGATACAAAATCCCCCAAAGGGCCCTGCTTTCACCTTTTTCCCCCTTAGAAGTAGAATTTTTAAAAAAGTTCTTTAAGTATATTATTTTTGCGAAAGGATCGTTCAGTTCAAATTTCAAGAATCTAGGACCATTAGTTCAGCAGATTCAAAATTGCCCTTCTTTCCCCCTTTTTCCACCAGAATTTTGAAAAGTACTTTTTTAAGAATGTTATTTCCGCAAGAGGATCGTTCAGCCAAATTTCAAGTATCTAGAACCATTAGTTCAGCAGATACAAAATTGCCCTACCTTCCCCGTTTTCCCCTTTAAAATCGGAATTTAAAAAAAAGTACTTCTTTCAGAATGTTAATTCCAAGAGAGAGGATCGTGCAGTCTAAATTTCAAGTATCTAGGACCATTAGTTCAGCAGATACAAAATTTCCCTACTTTCCGCCTTTCCCCCTTAGAAGCGGAACTTTCCACAATAAGTACTTTTTCGGCAAGAGTATCTAGGATCATTAGTTCAGCAGATACAAAATTTCCCTACTTTCCACCTTTTCCCCCTTTAGAAGGAGAACTTTCAAAAAACTATTTCTTCTAGAATGTTCTTTCCGCGAGAGGATCGTACAGTCCAAACTTCAAGTATGTAGGACTATTAGTTAAGCAGATTCAAAATTGCCCTACTTTCTCCCTTTTCCCCCCGTAGAATCAGAATTTAAAAAAAAGTACTTCTTTTAGAATGTTATATCCGCGAGAGGATCGTACAGTTAAATTTTAAGTATCGAGGACCATTAGTTCAGCCGATACAAAATTGCCCTACCTTCCCCTTTTCCCCCCTTAAAAGTAGAGTTTTCAAAAAAGTACTTCCCTGAGATTGTTATTTCCGCGAGAGGATCGTACAGTCCAAATTTCAAGTATATAGGACCATTATTTCAGCAGATACAAAATTGCCCTACTTTTCCCCTATTTCCCACTCAAAATCGGAATATTTAAAAAAGTACTTCTTTCAGAATGTTATTTTCGCGAAAAGATCGTACAGTCCAAATTTCAAGTCTCCCGGACCATTAGTTCAGCAGATACAAAATTGCCTACTTTCCCCCTTTTCCCTCTTAGAGTCGGAATTTTGCAAAAAGTCCTCCATTCGAATTTTATTTCCGCGAGAGGATTGTGCAGTCCAATTTTCAAGTATCTAGGACTATTTGTTCAGCAGATACAACATTGGCCTACTTTTTCCCTTTTTCCCCCTTAAAGAAGAATTTTTAAAAAAGTATTTCTTTCCGAATGTTATTTCCGCGGGAGGATCGTACAGTCCAATTTTCAAGTATCTAGGACTATTAGTTCAGCAGATTCAAAATTGCTCTATTTTCCCCTTAAAAGAGGAATTTTTAAAAAAGTATTCCTTTCCGAATGTTATTTCCGCGATATGATCCCATATTCCCATTGTCATGTTTCTAAGACCATTAATTTAAAGTTTAGCAAATTGCCCTATTTTCCCCCTTTTGGGCCTCCTTAAAACCAAAATTCTCAAAAAATATATTTTTCAAAAAAAAATTTCCGCAAGAGCATCCAGATTCAAAATTTCAAGTTTGTTCAGAAGATACAAAATTGCCCTATTAAACCCCTTCTACCCACCACCCCGACCCTTATAAAAGGATTTTTCAAAATATTACTTTTTACAAAATGTTTTTTCCGCGAGAGTAGAGTTAAAATTTCAAGTTTTTGGGACCATTCGTTTAGCAGATACGAAATTGCCCTTCTTTCCCCATTTTTCCCCCTTTAAAAACTAATTTTCAAAAATGTACTTCTTTTAGAATGTTATTTTCGGGATAGGTTCAAATTTTAAGTATCTAGGACCATTAGTTCAGCAGATACAAAATTGCCCTACTTTCCCCCTTTTTCCCCGTAGAAGCGTAATTTTTAAAAAAGTTTTTCTTTAACAATGTTATTTCCGCGAGAGGATCGTACGGTTTAAATTTCAAGTATCTAGGACCATGAGTTCACCAGATTTAAAATTACCCCACTCATCCTCTTTTTCCCCCGGAATTTTCAAAAAGTACTTCCTTTAGAATATTATTTCCGCGAGAGGATTGTACAGTTCAAATTTCAAGTATCTAGGACCATTAGTTCAGCAGATACAAAATTGCCCTACTTTCCCCCTTTTTCCCCGTAGAAGCGGATTTTTTGAAAAGTTCTTCTTTAAGAATGTTATTTTCGCGAAAGGATCGTACAGTTTAAATTTCAAGTATTAAGGACCATTAGTTCAGCAGATTCAAAATTGCCCTACTTTCACGATTTCCCCCAGAATTTTGAAAAAGTACTTCCTTTAGAATGTTATTTCCGCGAGAGGTTCGTTCACTCCAAATTTCAAGTATCTAGGACCATATTTTCAGCAGATACAAAATTGCCCTACCTTCCTCTTTTTCCCCCTTTAAAGCGGAATTTTCAAAAAAGTACTTTTTTCAGAATGTTATTTCCGCGAGAGGATCGTGCAGTCCCCGCGAGAGGATCGTGCACTTCTATTTGTTTAGCAGATACAAACCGGAATTTTCAAAAAGTACTTCTTTCAGAAAGTTATTTCTGCGAGAGGATCGTACAGCCCAAATTTCAAGGATCTACGACCATTAGTTCAGCAGACACAAAATTACCCTACTTTCCCCTTTTTCCCCCTTAGAAGCAAAATTTTCAAAATAGAACTTTCTTCACAATGTTATTTCCGCGAAGAATCCCATAGTCAAAATTTCTGGGAAAATTAGTTCAGAACATACAAAGTGTACCAAATTGTCTATTATCCCCCTTTTTACCACCCTAGAAGCGGAATTGAAAAAAAAACTTTGTTTCGGAATGTTTTTTCCGCGAGAGGATCTTATAGTTCAAACTTTAAGTTTCTAGGACTATTAGGTCAGAGAAAAGAGAATGTACCAAATTGCCCAATTTTCCCCCTTTCCCCCTTCTTAGAAGTGCCTTTTTAAAAGAGTACTTTCTTCAGAATATTATTTCCGCGAGAGGATCCTATAGTCCAAATTTCAGGTTTCTGGGACCATTAGTTCACAATATAGAAAATGTTCAAAATCGTCCTATTTCCCCCAAAAAAAAAAAAAATTTTTTTGAGTGAAAAAATTTTGAGTGAAAAAAAATTTGTAAAAAAAAAAATTTTTGAGTGAAAAAAAATTTTGAGTAAAAAAAAATTTTGAGTGAAAAAAAATTTTGAATAAAAAAAAATTTTTGAGTGAAAAAAAATTTTGAGTAAAAAAAAAAATTTGTAAAAAAAAAGAAAATTGTAACAAAAAAATTTGTAAAAAAAAAAAAAACTGTAAAAAAAAAAATTTTGAGTGAAAAAAAATTTTGAGTGAAAAAATTTTAGTAAAAAAATGTTTTTTCCCCGAGAGGATACTATAGTTCAAATATCTACTTTCTAGGACCATTAGTTCAAAATTCACCAAATTGCCCTATTTTCCCCCTTTTTGTCCCCCTTAAAACCGGAATTTTCAAAAAAGTACTTTTTTCAAAATGTTATTTCCGCGAGAGTATCCTATATTCAAAATTTCAAGATTGTAGGACCATTAGTTCAGAAGATACAAAATGTACCAACTTGCCCTATTTTCCCCCTCCCCCCCCCCCCCCCACCATATAAACGGAATTTTCAAAATATTACTTTTTCTAAAATGTTATTTCCGCGAGAGGGTCCTAGACTTCAAATTTCAAGTTTCTGGGACCATTTGTTTAGAATATAAAAAATGTACCAATTTGCCCTATTTTCCCCGTTTTCCCCCCTTGGAGGCGGAATTTTCCAAAAATATTTTTTTCGAAATTTTATTTCCGCGAGAGGATCCTAGAGTTCAAATTTGAAGTTTCTAGGACTATTAGTTAAAAGATACAAAATCCCCCAAAGGGCCCTATTTTCCCCCTTTTGCCCCCCTTAGAATCGGAATTTTCAAAAATCCCTTCTTAGTGGGTGGTTTTGTCGGGAGCCGAACCTACATTCCAAATTTCAAGTCTCTAGCTTCAGCGGTTTGGGCTGGGCGATGATTATTGCCAATCAGTCAGTCAGTCAGTCAGTCATTCACTCACTCACTCACCCAACTCTTTTATATATATAGATAGACTAGCTCGCCCGCCGGAACTTCGTTACCGGTTATGTTAATTACCGGATAATAGAAGGATCAAGATTAACCTACTGATTTCAAAAAATGACTCATATGTAGTCTTTGTTTTACTTAATTGTGGACGCTTAAGTCTTTCATAAAATAATATTTCATTGAATAACTTAAACAATAAAATTTGAATAATTTCGGTGGTACGTTGTCATGTTCGTTTCGGTGAAAAAGATTTTGACAATTTTCGAGCCCTTATATCGGGATTTTAGATTTTGAGTGAATAAATATTTCAGTGAAAAAATAAATTGGAAAAAAAAATTTTGGGTAAAAAAACATATAGAGAGAGAAAATATAGAGTTAAAAAGTTTAATAAGAAAAATTTTAGTAAAAAGTATCATTCTATATTGTTCCCCGCTCTATTCCATTTCGTTTCCCGTTCTACTCCATTTCATTTCTAATTCAATCTCCATGCAAGTTTCATTCCTTTCTATGTAATATGAGTTACAGAAATAAAAAGTGGTATTGTATTTATCTTATAGATATAAAAATACCATTTTACACCACTTGTATCAATTAAGGTACCCCTTTTTAACCTGTCCATCTCTTGGGAGTTATTTCGGCTTTAATAAATAGTGAGGTAAAAATAACCATTTGCCACCTTTTCCACTTAAAATTAAAATTTCCAAAAACCTTTTTTTTTTTTTGAACCGTTTCAAGAAATATAAGAAGTACCAAACTTACACTTTTTTATGCCCTTTACGACTCTTAGAAACAGAATTTCCAAAAAGTACTTTTTCCAAAATATTTTTTCACTAAAGAATACAGCATTCAAATTTTCACTGCCTAGGATCATTATTTCAAGAAGTATAAAAAGTATAAAAAACACTTTTCTACACCTCTAGAAAGGGAATCTTTTAAAAATACTTAAGCATAGCAGATTATTTTTTTTTTCACCGAAGGACCCCACATTCCTAAATCCAAGCTTCTAAGACAATTATTATAGAAACAAAAAACAAAATAGTACCAAAATTACACTTTATTACCCCCGTTAGAAACGGAATTTCCAAAAAGTACTTTTTCCAGTATGTTTTTTCTTCACCGAAGGATCCTACATTACAAATTGAAATTATCTAGGAACATTATTTCAGCAAATACTAAAAGTACAAAAAGTATACTTTTTAACCCCGTTAAGAAACAGAATTTCCAAAAAGTACTTTTCCCAAAATTTTGGTTTTCACCGAAGAATTTTACATCCAACATTCTAAGTTTCTAGAACCATTACGTCAGAAAATATCAAAATTACAGGAAGTACACTTTTTTAGCCATTTTACCCTACTAAGAAGCGGAATTTACAAAAAGTATTTTTTCCAGAATGTTTTTTTAAAGAATGATCCAACATTACAAATTTCAAGATTTTAGGGTCATTACTACCGGAAATTAGAACGTACCTATAGTTTAAATTTTTACACGTTCCACCCCCTAAGAAAAGGAAATTTCAAAAATTACTTTTTCAGAAATTGTTTTCACTTAAGGTTCCTACATTCTAAATATCAAGTTTCTATGATCATTATTTCAGGATATATAAAAATTACCATAAGTACTAATTTTACCCCTTAAGAAAAGGAATTTTCAAAAAGTGCTTTTCCTAGAATGTTTTTTTTTGCAAAAGGTAATTTTTACAAAAGGTAATTTTAATAAAAGGTACTTTTTATTAAAGGTACTTTTATTAAAAGATACTTTTTATAAAAGGTACTTTTTGTAAAAGGTACTTTTTATAAATGGTACTTTATATAAAAGGTACTTTTTATAAAAATTACTTTTTAAAAAAGATACTTTTTAAAAAGGTACTTTTTATAAAAAGTACTTTTTATAAAAGGTACCTTTTATAAATGGTACTTTTTATAAAAGGTACTTTTTATGAAGGGTACTTTTTATAAAAGGAATTTTTTTTAAAATGTACTTTTTATAAAAGGTACTTTTTATAAAAGGTACTTTTTATAAAAGGTACTTTTTATAAAAGGTACTTTTTATAAAAGGTACTTTTTATAAAAGGTACTTTTTATAAAAGGTACTATTTATAAAAGGTACTTTTTATAAAAGGTACTTTTTATAAAAGGTACTTTTTATAAAAGGTACTTTTATAAATGGTAAATTTTTTTAAAAGGTACTTTTATATAAAAGGTACTTTTTATAAAAGGTACTTTTTATAAAATGTACTTTTTATAAAATGTACTTTTATAAATGGTACTTTTTATAAAAGGTACTTTTTATAAAAGGTACTTTTTATAAAAGGTACTTTTTATAAAAGGTACTTTTTATAAAAGGTACTTTTTATAAAAGGTACTTTTTATAAAAGGTACTTTTTATAAAAGGTCCTTTTTATAAAAGGTACTTTTTATAAAAGGTCCTTTTTATAAAAGGTTTTTTTACAAAAGGTACTTTTTATAAATGGCGCTTTTTATAAAAGGTACTTTTTATAAAAGGTACTTTTTATAAAAGTACTTTATATAAAAGGTACTTTTTATAAAAGGTAATTTTTATAAAAGGTACTTTTTATAAAAGGTACTTTTTATAAAAGGTACTTTTTATAAAAGGTACTTTTTATAAAAGGTACTTTTTATAAAAGTACTTTATATAAAAGGTACTTTTTATAAAAGGTAATTTTTATAAAAGGTACTTTTTATAAAAGGTACTTTTTATAAAAGGTACTTTTTATAAAAGGTACTTTTCATAAAAGGTACTTTTTATAAAAGGTACTTTTTTTATAAGGTACTTTTTATAAAAGGTACTTTTTATAAAAGGTTCTTTTTATAAAAGGTACTTTTTATTAAAGGTACTTTTTATAAAAGGTACTTTTTATAAAAGGTACTATTTATAATAGGTACTTTTTATAAAAGGTACTTTTTATAAAAGGTACTTTTTATAAAAGGTACTTTTTATAAAAGGTACTTTTTTATAAAAGGTACTTTATATAAAAGGTCCCCCTAAGAAACGCATTTTCCAAAAAGTACTTTTTCCAGAATGTTTTTTTCACCGAAGGATCCTACATTCCAAATTTCAAGTTTCTCTGACCATAATTTTAAGAAATAAAAAAAAGTACCAAAAGTACACTTTTTACCTCTTTTATGCCCCTTAAAATCAAAATTTTCAAAAAGTACCTTTCCGTATTGTTTTTTAGCAAAGGATCCTACATTTCAAGTTTGTATGACCATTATTTCAGTAAATAAAAAAAAGTACCAAGAGTACACTTTTTTACCCATTTTACCCCCGTAGAATCAACATTGACCAAAAACCCAGCCTTTGTGGATCTTTTTCTCGGAAGGTGAACCTACATTGCAAATTTCAAGTTTCTAGAACTATTATTTAAGGAAATATAAAAAGTACCAAAGGTACAGTTTTTTACCCTTTTTACCCCCTTAGAATCAACATTGCCAAAAATCCAGCCCTAGTGAAACTATTTTCTGGGAGGTGAAGCTACATTCCAAATTTCAAGTTTCTAGGACCATTACTTAAGGAAATATAAAAGGTACCAAAAGTACATTTTTTTACCCATTTTGCCCCCTTAGAATCAACATTGGGGAAAATGCAGCCTTAGGGGATCTATATTCCGTGAGGTGAACATACATTCCAAATTTCAAGTCTCTAAGACCATTATTTAAGGAAATATAAAAGGTACTAAAAGTACACTTTTTACCCATTTTACCCCCTTAGAACCAACATTGGCAAAAACCCAGCCATAGTGAACTTATTTTCCGGGAGATGAATCTACATTCCAAATTTCAAGTTTCTAGGACCATTACTTAAGAAAATATAAATGGTACCAAAAGTACAATTTTTTACCCTTTTTACCCCCTTAGAATCAACATTGGTAAAATTCCAGCCTTAGTGGATCTTTATTCCAGGGTGTGAACATACAGTCCAAATTTCAAGTCTTTATGACCATTATTTCTGGAGATATAAAAAGTACCAAAAGTACAGTTTTTTACCCTTTTTACCCCCTTAGAATCAACATTGGCAAAAGTCCAGCCTTAGTGGATCTATGTTCCGGGAGGTGAACATATAGTCCAAATTTCAAGTCTCTATGACCATTATTTCGGGAGATATAAAAAGTACCAAAAGTACAGTCTTTTACCCTTTTTACCCCCTTAGAATCAACTCTGGCAAAAATCCAGCCTTAGTGGATCTATATTCCGGGAGGTGAACCTACAGTCCAAATTTCAAGTCTCTAGCTTCAGCGGTTTGGGCTGGGCGATGATGAATCAGTCAGTCAGTCAGTCATTCACTCACTCACTCACCCAACTCTTTTATATATATAGATGTTTTTTAGCAAAGGATCCTACATTTCAAGTTTGTATGACCATTATTTCAGTAAATAAAAAAAAGTACCAAGAGTACACTTTTTTACCCATTTTACCCCCGTAGAATCAACATTGACCAAAAACCCAGCCTTTGTGGATCTTTTTCTCGGAAGGTGAACCTACATTGCAAATTTCAAGTTTCTAGAACTATTATTTAAGGAAATATAAAAAGTACCAAAGGTACAGTTTTTTACCCTTTTTACCCCCTTAGAATCAACATTGCCAAAAATCCAGCCCTAGTGAAACTATTTTCTGGGAGGTGAAGCTACATTCCAAATTTCAAGTTTCTAGGACCATTACTTAAGGAAATATAAAAGGTACCAAAAGTAAATTTTTTTACCCATTTTGCCCCCTTAGAATCAACATTGGGGAAAATGCAGCCTTAGGGGATCTATATTCCGTGAGGTGAACATACATTCCAAATTTCAAGTCTCTAAGACCATTATTTAAGGAAATATAAAAGGTACTAAAAGTACACTTTTTACCCATTTTACCCCCTTAGAACCAACATTGGCAAAAACCCAGCCATAGTGAACTTATTTTCCGGGAGATGAATCTACATTCCAAATTTCAAGTTTCTAGGACCATTACTTAAGAAAATATAAATGGTACCAAAAGTACAATTTTTTACCCTTTTTACCCCCTTAGAATCAACATTGGTAAAATTCCAGCCTTAGTGGATCTTTATTCCAGGGTGTGAACATACAGTCCAAATTTCAAGTCTTTATGACCATTATTTCTGGAGATATAAAAAGTACCAAAAGTACAGTTTTTTACCCTTTTTACCCCCTTAGAATCAACATTGGCAAAAGTCCAGCCTTAGTGGATCTATGTTCCGGGAGGTGAACATATAGTCCAAATTTCAAGTCTCTATGACCATTATTTCGGGAGATATAAAAAGTACCAAAAGTACAGTCTTTTACCCTTTTTACCCCCTTAGAATCAACTCTGGCAAAAATCCAGCCTTAGTGGATCTATATTCCGGGAGGTGAACCTACAGTCCAAATTTCAAGTCTCTAGCTTCAGCGGTTTGGGCTGGGCGATGATGAATCAGTCAGTCAGTCAGTCATTCACTCACTCACTCACCCAACTCTTTTATATATATAGATAGATAGATGATTTTGGATTTAACTTCCCAAGTAAAAATTGACGGCACACACGAAAAAAATAAAAAAAAAGTTCCCGGATTTTCATGATTTGTTCACACAAAAAATTTTAGTAGAAAAAAATTTAATTAAAAATTTCAAAAAGTTTAAGAAATTAAAGATTAAGAGATTGTTGTTGGTCTCTAGATTAAATGCATTGCTTGATTTAGAAAAAACTTTTCTGCATACCTACACTCAAAAAAAAAGTGAACTAAAATCTGGGAAAATTAACTAAATTTTGAGAAAAAGATGGAATGATTTGGCTCCAAAGATTTTTTTCTTTGTTTTAGTTCATAATTTTCCCAAAAATAATGAAAACAAAGTTATTTAATTTTAAGCCAATTTTAATTAGAAAATGGGAAAAATTATATTACACTTTAGTTCATTCAGATTTTAAAACTAGATTGGGTCTTGACCCTGGACCCATGGGTTCGGACCCCATGGGTGTAGCCCCTGTTAACTCGAGACCCCGTTGGGTCCTTTAAGGGTCCCCATAGATTTTGACCCAAAGCTTTTGTCCGTTTCGCTCTAACTTGCTTAGTTTTTGAGATACGGTAATATGGGATCTGATAGGGTCTTGAGAATCTTAAAAACTGGATAACTCAAAAACTATTAATCGGGGGGCTTTTGCGGAAGTGTACTACGAGTCAAGAGCTACAAAAATGCCGTTTGACATTTTCTCGTGTTGGCAGTATTTACCGAGATATGAGCATATATAAAATCTCGGGAATTTCCAAATTTAGATCCAAAATTAGGGTCTTGAGACCCCGACAGATATGAAGAGCTAGGCTATTCCATATTTTTTTTTATAGTCTTTCTTTTGAAAATTTCATCCGTTTCGCTCTATCTCGCTAAGTTTTCGAGATATCGCCATTTTGAATTTTTAACTAAATTCTAAAAAGTTATTTACTAAATTCTCAGAAGTTATTAACTAAATTCTAAGAAGTACACTTCGTCAATTCAAAGAAGAGAAATAAGATGATGTTTTTTTTTAGTAAATTTTAACTAAACTTGAACTAAATTGTTTTTTAGGAAATTTGTCTTAAAAATAAAGATACGTTTCTTAGATTTGTGGAAAATTTCTTTGGCAGTAAGAATTTTTTTTTTCTAATATTAAAAAATTCCATTTAAAGAAAACTATGAACTAATTATAAGAAAATGAACTAAACTTTTTCCCTCATAATTAAGAAAATTTCTCATTTTTTAGTTAAAATTAACTAAATTTTAGGAAAATTCATGATAAATTTTCAAAGACATTTTTCCCTTAATTTTAGTTATGTTTTTTTTTTTAGTGTAGGGTAGCCATCCGTCCCTTTTCCCCGGACACCGTCCTCTTTTTTAGGACGTCCGGGGCAGTCCTACTTCTTTTTTAGAAAGTGTCCGGAGTTGTCCTACTTTTTTAACTTTTCCCCATAACGTTTTTTATTGCTTCTAAACTTTTGAATTATTGGCTGTATTTTAGCTTACCAGCAATAATGTCAACTGTTTGAGAGCAAAACGCGAACAAAAATTATTATTACATATTTAACTCTTCATTCATTATACCCTACACCACACTGTGGTACAGGGTATAATGAGTTTGTGCTGATGTTTGTAACTACCCGAAATATTGGTCCTAGACCCACTTTTAAGTATACCGATCGACTTAGAATCACTTTTTGAGTCGATTTAGCGATGTCCGTCCGTCCGTCCGTCCGTCTGTCCATGTAAACGGTGTAAACACGATACAGGTCGCAATTCTCGATCAATTGACTTGAAATTTAAAACTTAAGCCTCTTTTGGCCCAAGGACGAAGCCTATTGAAATTGGAAAAAATCGGTCCATATTTAGACCTAGCCCCCATACAAAGGTCCTCTTTAGTTTTGGCTCAAATGACTCTAATAGTAGCATTTTAATAGGTATCTTTTCAAAATTTGGCAGGAATTAATGTTTTATACACACAAATCACCATTCCGAATTTTAAAGAAATCGAACCAGTTCTTCTAGTAGCCCCCATACAAACCACCTTCCCGATTTTCACATAAATCTCTCAATTTTCATGAAAATACAAAATATTTAATTAAAATTCTGTTTGTGTATAATAATATATAATAGTTTTGATCACATGATCAATTATTTTTATTTATTCTTTCTATTTATTTACAACTCATTTTTAATAAAATGATAAACGCGTACTTTAATGTACTTTTGTGTACTTTTGTGTATGATAAACGCGTACTTTAATAACCTTATCAAATCTAATTATCATCGGACCATTTTGGACTTAGGTCCCATGTGGAAATTTCGCCCGATATTCAGTTGAAGCGATTTATTGTCAACAAAAAGAAGCCTATTCCACTCAAATTTGATTAGTGATTGCTTTTTACACTTATTAAAGATTTGACAAAATATAGATCTAATCAGTCCATGTTTGAACTTGGGACCCATGGTCCGGGAAACTCTGGTGTAGGGTATTATATGGTCGGTCTTGACCGACTATAATTTTCTTACTTGTTGAGAATTAGAATAAGAAAATTGTACACAGAAAAACATATTGAGAAAAACAATTCGAGTAATCACTTGCTTAAATTTTTAAATAAGATTTGAGTAATTTTTTAATTGACGCAATTAAAATTGTAATCAAAAATTAAAAAAAAAATTGGGTAAATAATTTAATATTTTTTTTATTCTCTTCGTGCTTTTAATTCTCATTTAGTTTATAGTTTTTTGTATATGTGTATGAAAGTTTGAAATCATCATCTTTTTTTGAAAAAAAATGTGAAACTTTTTTAAACTTTTTAAAAAAATAAAATGATAAATTTTGGATAAATTTTTTTTTTAAATTGTTAAACAATTTAAATTTTTAAATTGTTAAACGAGTTAAACAACTCGAAAACTAAAGCTGTCAGAAAAAAGTTAATACCAGTTTTGGAATCCTGGCAGCCAATATACAGGGCTGTCCAATAACAAGTATCTTTTTAAAAATGCAATGAAATGAACAATACTAAATATTTTTGGAACCTTATGCCTTTATTTGAAAGAGCAAATAGTTCCATTATTTATGGCAAACGACTTCATTCATGCAGCTGCCTTGGTTAGCTCCGCAGTAGCTCATCCTCGGTTCCCATTTTTATAATGTTTCTGGTTCTATCTCACGAATGGCTTGAACGATATTTGTCGAAAGGGCCTAGAACATTTCTGGATTTCCCATGTTGCATGGATCTTTAACAAGATCTCTCAAAAAAATGTCTAAAAGGTTTAAACCGCGAATATGGCTAAAAACACGATTTCCGAACTAAGTGCGCAAAATATCGAATGTTTGATTGACTGTGGGACATATTTCGACATCCTTCTGAAAACAAATGTCATCCAAGTTGATATATTTTATTACGGCCAACAAAAAGTCGGTAATCATGGCTGTGTAGCGCTCATCTTTGACGAAAATGGGGGTTTCAGCTGTATTTTTGAAAATATTGTGTAATGATGCTGATACTCAAATCTGTTGCTTCCTGTAGATGAATTGGATTCTTACCGTGAAGGTTTTCCGATCCCAAGATGTAGCAATTTGTTTGTTAACATAACCTCATTTGAGTGTTTTATTTCGGTTAAAAACTTTTTTTCGAAAAACGTACAGTTTGGCAGCGCAGTACTGCGCTAAAACGCGATACAGCGGAGCATGCCGAGGACGCATCAATGAAGTCGTTTGCCAAAAAAAATGGGAATGTTTGCTCTTTCAAATAAAGCCATAACATTCCATAAAAGTTGAGCATTGATCATTTTATTGCATTTTTAAAATGATACTTGTTATTGGACCACCCCTTAGTTAAGTTCGAATTTAAACTTGAGGCTCTAAAATTAGTGTTAGAAATTATAGTCTAGTAAATTTGGTATAAAATGCACGTTTTTGACTCTTTACCAGCGATTTGCTCGCGAACGAGAACTTATGGAACAAATTGGAAAACAGATTCAAAATCAGCACACCAAACTCCATACAAATCAGTTGTCAAAGGTCAGGCAAATTGAAAAGGTCAACTTTTGTCAACCTGTGTTATAGCTAAGTAGTACCACAGAGTGGTGTAAGGTATAATTTAAATATTAGAAAATGTTCTCTAAAAAATGCCAACAAACAAACAATTTCTGATTTGGTATGATGATTTTAAAAAAGGAGGTCAAACCAAGGTAGATTTATAAAGGTAATATTTTAGTGACGTAAATGAAAACAATTTTCTTTCAAAATCTTTTTAGTCGGCAAAAACGACTTTAATGTTCAGTTTACCAATTAACCAATTTAAAGGTTAATTTAACCAATA
This sequence comes from Pegoplata infirma, assembly GCA_963921195.1. Taxonomy (NCBI): domain Eukaryota; kingdom Metazoa; phylum Arthropoda; class Insecta; order Diptera; family Anthomyiidae; genus Pegoplata; species Pegoplata infirma. Next base: position 158,660,487 of record OY992536.1, on the reverse strand, counting down.
TAAAAAAATATTGAAACTCAAACGAAATTAGTTTATTTTCCATGACACAACTTGAAAAAAATTCAAATATTTTTAAGCATAAATAATGTAGTGTGAACTCGAGCCATTTATGACGAAAAAAATATTTTTATTTCGTTTTGAAAATTCGTAAATATTATTGTTTTAAAATTTGTCAAAAAACTTACTATGGAGGATAAGTTAGGTTAATGGATAATACCTTTAAAAATTTACATTGGGTCAAACCCTATTTTGTTCATATATTTTGGTTTTTGAAAAAAATCGAAAAAATATTTCAGAATCTGAGAATTTGTCTGACATTATTATCATCAAAAATTAACTGTTTCGGACACATTTTGCTATAGAAAAATTTAATTTTTTTTATAGATTCTGAGACATTATTTTCTAAAGCAAAATTGTGTTGTAGTCCTAGTTAAAAATAAATAGGCGATGATTAAAAAAAAATTGTGTGTTGTGCCCCCTTTTCCGATTCTTGGATACACTCTAGTAAGCATAAGTTTAAAAAAAAAATTAAGAAAAAAATTTTAAAAACTCATAGCTTTTGCATTTTCTTAAACTGTTTGTATTATTCAGCATTTGGTTTTCCTATGTTTTGGATTTCTTAATCCAAAACTGAAAAACCAAACACTCGGTTAAACCCAATTTTTATTAACGGAAGTGCAACTAAATCGTTTAACAATGATAAAATCCATAACTCAAAAACTAGCTCGTAATCGATATTAACATCAATATTAAACCAGTATATTTTGAATTTTCTTCTTGTGAAAAAATCCAAACTAGTATAATTTTCAATTGTATTTACCTTAAAAAAAGTTATACAAAATTTAAAGTTAGTTTCAAAATTTATTATTTAAATAATGTTGTAAGGAAAACTTAATATTATGACTTATTTTACATTTAATATAAATATTTGGTTTAATAATAGAAGTTAATAAATTATAATTTACTTCGAAAAAAACATATTTACATAATTATTATATAAAGATAATTACATATTTAAAAGATTTTGAACATAATCAAAATCCGTGTCAAATGTTAAAGAACTTAAACTTGAGGATGCTGAAGTCGACAAAGAATTAAAAGAGCTATCGGCTGAACTATTATAATTCCTTGGCAAATTTTCCGACATAAGAAAGTCTAAAATATCCTTTTGATCATTGAAACAAGGAAGCGAGGGAAAATCATCGAAAAGTGAGGTGGCAGTATTTATAAAAGAATCGTTAAGTGCTGAAGATGATTCTAAATAATTATTGGGTTCTTGTTTCATATCCAATGAAGGCTGATAATAACTATCGGTGTTTACATAAATTGAATCATTTAGGCTGTTGGGAGATGATAGTGGTGATTTTTCATAATTTTGTTGAAACGGTTGATTGGCAAATGAGTCCAATGATTCTTGTTTTATATTTAAAATTTCACTATTCGCTAAGAATGTTGGTAAATGATTTAAATTGTTTTGGTACTGCTGGGCAGATGTTGATAATGATGAACTGGTACGTAATTTGGCATAATCTTTAGGTCCTTTGTAGGCATCTTTCTTATTTTTCATGCGACGATTTTGAAACCAAATTTTGACTTGACGTTCGGTTAAATCTAAACGTTCGGCAATTTCAATACGTCTGGGTCGGCATAAATATTTATTAATATAGAATTCACGTTCCAATTCAATCAGCTGTTTGCTGGTAAATGCAGTACGTATACGTTTAGCTTTACATCTTCCCTTGGATTCGATGGATGAAGTGGGTGATGCAGGTAAGCTTGTTACTATAAAACTTTGAGTAGGAGATGATGATGATATTGAAGCAGTTGGCGAATGAAGATTATTGTTCATTATCTAAAGAGAATATAAAAAAATTTCAATTAAGTAAATTTTATAATTAAGTTAAATGTTTGAAATGTGTTACTTACATTAAGATTTCTTTGACATTGCAAAGTTTGTGCCAAATATTCTTCAAAATTCATATTATTTAAAAATTCCATTGTGTCAGGTTTAAAATTTTCCAATTGTAGATGTTTTGTGTTTGAGTTATTGTGGATGACTGTGCTCTTAGAATTCCATCTCATAGTATTTATATGACAAGACATTTTGATACCTGTGTTCGGTTGGTTGGTGTTGGTTGCTTGTTGGATTTATTGTCAAGGACTTGTGTTGGCAAATCGGAATTAGTTGAATATTTTGAGTTTGCTACCTGAATTTACTTGTGCATGATTGTCTCTTAAGGATCCTGGCAATAAGCCTAAGCAGCCAGACCGGCATTTCAATATGCGTAATCGTAATTTCTTCTATTATATAAACTGCATTTAGTAAAGTTGCCTAAATATTTTAGTTTATGGACAATTGGCTTGTCACCCAAAGATTGTGTTTTTGATATGTGAATTAATACGAGTTTAAGAAATTTTATTACCAACATACATATTTATAAGATGAGTCATAGGAAAAGAATTTTAGGAATTTAAATTCTAGAAATTTAAAGCCAACAATATGATAACAAGAAATCAGGGGGGTTACTGCGTAATTCGATTCGAAACGGAAATGCTTTCGAATACAAATTTCTTTTCGTAAATAATTTGAAAGAAAATATTTTTTTAGGAAAAAAATTAATCAGCGTTTGTCAGCTTATCACCAAATAATGCAAAAATATAAAAAACAATTATTTAGCAACGACAGATTTTTTGCTACAAACGATTAAAAATTTCCGAATTCGAACGATTTCTTTCGAATAAAGTTACGCAGTAACCCCCCAGCTAATAGTTTACTTAAAATTATATTTTAACCACAGATTTGTGTATGTGGTATCTTGGGTTTTCCTGTCACACACAGTATTATTGGCATCGACTTTTAAATCATTATATAAGTCGAGGACCTATTGTAAAACTAACCCAACAGTTGGTTTCTCCCCAGTAGACTTATTGACTATTTTGTATTCTCGCGGTTGGGATTTAGGTCATGGGCTTCTGTGACAATATAGGTTGTGAAACTTTGTCCTCGTCACCTTATCAAACAGTGCAGCTCTCACTGAAAGCTATTTTCTGAAAAATCACAACAAAGGAAAGCTCTTAGGTAGTTGTAAAACTTTTGTAAAAGTGATGTCATTAAACCCGTTTAATAGGGTTGTGCGTATTCCAATGAAGTGCTCAGATCAACTATTAATAGTGCGAAAAAGTTAGTTTAAGTAAATACAAGCATTTTAAAACAAAAATTATCAAAATCGGTCCATGTCTTCTGTTCGCGCATCGCGGGTCAAAATTGCGGTTTTTGAAAAAATGGACATAATTAAAAACAAGTAAAAAAGTTAAATTCGGCCTTGCCGAATGTAGTGATACCCTCCACAATTATTGCAAAAAACTTTATTTAAAAGGAAATTACTTTTGAAAAAAAAAAAAATTTGAAAAAAAATGTCCGCGAAACAAAATTTTGGTAAAAAAAAAATCCGCGATTTTTTTCTTTTTTTGTCAAAAAAAATGTTCGTACTTGTTTAAATACCATTTGGTGTTCAATTATGTTCACATATGTCAACCAGAAGCCGAATTAGAGCATTTTGTATTTTTAGGTTATGTTGAATGTACTGAAATTTTTGAGGTGTGCTTACATTTTCGTTCATAACTCTTGAACCGCTGAACCGATATCGCTCAAATACAATACCAAACTTCTCGGGAGAACTTCCAATAAATATTTTAAGTTTCAGTCATCTCTGTGCAATATTTTGTCCGCGAGAGCATTTTCCACAGACAGACGGACATCGCTAGAATGTCTTAAAATCGATCGCGCATCATGAATATATATACTTTATGGGGTCCCAGACCGTTATTTCGATGAGTTACAAACGGAATGACAAACTAAGTGGAGGTATGAAAAAAAAAAAAAAAAAATATAGCATTAATTCGTAAATATTCAGATAAATTTTTTTAATTTTTTTCGGATATCGATATCGATAACCCACCCAAACTTACTTCTTCTTCGATACACCAACGGTGCGACCACGACGACCAGTAGTCTTGGTATGTTGACTACGGAGAGTAAAAAAATATTTTTTCGTTGCTCCTGAGAATAAAAAAAATATTATTTCATAAGTAAAAAACAGGCAAGGGTTAACGTTGTCCAAAAAGCTGATTATTTTATATCAGAGTAATTATGGTCCAAAACAACCATTTGAAAATGTCTGTTGGTTAATTTTGAGTAAAATGTTGCTTATAGCTATAAATTAGACAAAAATTTTGATAAAAACACATTTTCTTGAAATCCGATAAATTCAAATGCTCCACAGACTAACTGGATGAAGAAATTTAATCAAGAATTTTTTGTACAGTCCCTGGGATGTATTCAATGAAATCAAATAGATAAACTAATATATTTTGAAATTTTGTTTCATTAAATTTTTAAAATTGTGAAAAAGTTGTTTTGAGCTCCATGCTAAAAATGTGCGTTTTTTTTGGACTCATGTGTGGGTGGGTTATCGATATCCGAAAAAATAAAAAAAAATTATCTGAATATTTACGAATTAATGCTATACAAAAAATTTTTTTTTTTATTATTAAAATTTTTTTCAAAAACCGCAATTTTGACCCGTGATGCGCGAACAGAAGACATGGACCGATTTTGATCATTTTGATTTTACAATGCTTGTATTTACTTAAACTAACTTTTTCGCACTATGCTTAGTTGATCTGAACACTTCATTGGAATACGCACCACCCTACCGTTTAAGCCTAGTACTATATTTTAACGGCGAAAATTTCACTTAAGCTTTGAACGCCTCAAATCGTAATATAAAGCTTTTGACAATTCTAAGAAAGAAACTATCATAACAAAAGTGAAATGTCACTTTTTCACGTCAATGTAAAGCAATGGTTCCCAACCTTTATTGCGTCACGCCCCACATTTAAGCTAAAAAAACTGTTATGTCCCCCCTACACTCAAAGAAATTTTTAAATTTTTCAAATTTGATTTAAAATTTAATATTTATTTGTGGTTAAGCAAACTTTTTGTTAAAATCATCGTTTAAACAAAGTTTTTAAAAAAGTTTTCAACAGCCAAATAAATAATTTAACTCAAATAACATTTTTTCAGTTTATTTAACAAACAAAAATCTTAAACATTTGCTCTTTGGCCCCCTGAAGCATTCAAATTGCCCCCAGTGGGGCGAGAATCAAAGGTTGGGAACCATTGATTTAAAGTGACTTGTATAATTAATATACTTGAAAACTTTTTTAACAATTTCCCTATAATTCCTCGCGTTGCCAAAATTTATTTTTTTATGTATGGAGTTTTTTCTTTCCCGTGAAATCGAACAGAGTACTATGCATTAGTGTGGAAACAGTTTGGCATTAATTAGCTTAAAAACTTTCCTTTCCCGTTTTACATTCGAAAAATTTTCTTTTTGTACGAACGTTTTGCCTACTGGTTTACGATTAAAATTTGAAAACTAAACAACTTGAGTGCCATATACTGAATAAAATCTTATTGTATCGATGGTGTTCTTACTTTTATTGGTATAAAAAAACCTTACACAGTTAATTGCAATTGTTCTAGGGATCACAAATCTGGTCTCCAAACTTTTCCATCACATTCCATTCCATCACATTAGGTTTTTAAAAAAATTTAGGTCAAAGTAAGAATTCGCCGTTTTGGGCATTTTTTACAACATTTTTTAAACCCGATGTAATAGCGACTTATAAATAAGTCGAACGTAAAGTTTAAACATTGCTCCTAAGGATTCAGAACTTATTTGGACACTAATTGTGCTTCGATGATGTCTTATTCCCCAAACACGATTTGTTCCGCTACTAATCATACACTCAAAAAAATAAACTGGTAAAACGCCTGGTAAAATGCCTTGTAATCCCGTTCTACCAATATTTAACAATTTTCCTTGTTTTTTCACAAAAAATCTTGTACTTTGCTCAAACGAGAAGTACAGTTTTATTGATAATTTTAAAAGTTTATTTTTGTAATTGTATTCTACAATTTTGATAGGTTATTTTACAAAAAAAAACTGTAATTTTACAACAAAGTTTTTATTACGAAGATTCTAGTTGAATTACAAAAAAACTGTTTTTTTTTTTGTATTTTTTTTTTTTTATTGAAAAATATTTTTAAAAAAGTTGGCAAAATTTTGAAAAATTGATTACGAGGATACTAGTTAATTTACAAAAAACTGTTATTTTACAAAAATGATTTTATTACGAGGATTTATGTCGTTTAACAAAAAAAAAATTGTAAATTTACCATTTTGGTTACCATTTTTTTAAATATATTTACCATTTTTTCTTGTAAGTTTAACATTTTATTTTTTTTTATTTTTCCGGTTTTTTAACAATAATTTTACCAATAAAATTGGTTATTTTACCAATTTATGGCGCATTCAAAATTACGAGGAAATCCTCGTAATTTTACGAGAATTTTACCTACGTCATATTTTACGAGAATAGCCTCGTAAAATCACGAGATTTTTTGGTAACTTTACAAGGTTTTTTTTTTAGTGTAGACTCCAAACTTTTCCATTACATCAGGCTTTTGAGAAATACAAAAAAATCACGTTTTTGGACATATTTGACAACTTATAGCGGAAGAACCCTATGCATCTTAAAGAGCAATGCCTCTCAGATGCATAACTCATTTGATCAGTCGCTTTAACCGTTGGTGCACAAATTGTCTTTAAATAAGGTATTTCCCCCCAAAAACGTTTTTTTCAATTGGTACCCAAAGGGTTAAGGTGACAGACCAAATGTGTTCTGCATCTTAAAGAATAAAGTTTAAGCTTTACCCTCCACATGTTTTTAAGTCGCTATCACATCGGGTTCATCCGCTACGACTTGCCAAATATTCTAAAAATTGCGATTTTTTTAACTTTAACCTCAATTTTATTAAAAACCTGATGTGATGGAAACGTTTGGAGACCGGATTTTTGACGAGCAGAACTAATGTAATCAAAGGTATAAGGTCACGTCCCAGTCACATTTTCGATGTTAGTTAGTATTGCCTTAGGTTAGTTTAGGGAAATGGTGACAAATCGGCACTCCAAATGGTAAACTTTTTATTTATTTATTCAAGGGGTTATCTAGCCCTAACGGCCGGCACTGCGACCCTTATGGGTCTTTTGTGCCAAGATCCATTAATCTAATTCAAACTCTGTTCAATGTTCCTAATGAACATTATAACAGAGGATGGAGAAGCTAGCTTTATATCCCCAGAATTAAGCAATTATTTGTCTAAGAACCGTCTTCTGATCCTACATATTGCGACGCACTCACATAATATGTGTTGCGTTGTTTCCACTTCCTCAACACAAAGTCGACATAAAGACGATGCACAAAGGTTTAAATTGTGCAAGTGATAATTTACCTTATAATGCCCGGTGAGAAAACCTAATGTCGCTTTTGGTGTGATTAAGTATACTTCCATATAATAATGGCGCGATTAGTGCTTTGGATTGTCGTAGACCTCCTGAATTTTCCCACAAGTTTAAGAAGTCGGTTCTTTCCAAACCCTTAATCATGTTCGAGAAGGTGTACCAGTTTACAAAACAATAGGGTTCGGGTCCGGTCATAGGAGCAGCGGAGGAATTTCTAGTAAACTTAATACATTGACCTTTATTGCGAATTGCTTCAAACTTTTCAGGTCTACACTCGTAATTTCCTCCAAAGTCTCGAACTGTGAACTTCCTATAATTGGTAGTCGAGTTCGTGACAAAGCCAATCAGTTGCACAGGATGCGTTCAATGGTCTCCTCAACGTTTAGTGCCTCGCACCTTTTGCAGCTTGCATTCGTAATAAGATTCATGTTTTTGGCATGTTTCCCGACAAAACAGTGTAACGCTATTAAATCTGTCAACATACGATATTCTATTCTCGTGCAAGAAAATAAGAATTTTGTCCTTCCTAAACAATAGCATCCACAAAATTATACTTATACGACTTGTCCCATGTTCCCTCCATTTTGATTTGCCTTGGCGACAGTAAGAGAATTTCGTGTAAGTTTATAATGCTTGAGTGTCGGTGAAAGTGGGGTGGTGCCTATGCCATCTCCTCCAAGTTTCACGAGTTCTTCTGCTTTCTCCCACAGCTCCCACACCATGCGATTGCTTCGAATCATCTGTAAAGATATCTATTGAGTTCGCAGGAGGTTCCTGCCAGATTGTCAACTATCATCGATCCGGAAATCGAGCTTCGTATTTCCGGTTGAGAAATAGTTTGGGCACTATGTAATCAAGGTCAATTCGGTCTATATTAGCAATATTACTGTGCTCAAAGTTACGATACTTGAACCAATTTGACTCTTCGAGTCTGAGGCAAGCTTTGTAAGCCTCGATAGAGTTGGCTGATGTCGTCCTCAAAGCGTCAGTGATACTACGTCCTATTTGCCTTTGAAGCTTTTGAAAAATTTTAAGCGTCACATCCCTTTGAAGTGCCTTATACCAGACTCAAACTCTATAGAGTAAGATTGGTCTTGCGATTGAAGTATAAATCCAGTATCCCTTGGGCTATAGACCCAAGGTACTACCGAAAATTTTTTTACACGCGTAATACGCGTTATTTGTCTTTTTCACTTCTTCTTCAGAATTCTTGTTGAAGAAAAGCATACTGTCCAAAAACACACTAAGGAATTTGGTATGCAGTGATGTTTGAATTCTCACTCGAACCTTTCTTAATTCAGGAATTTTGAAGACCACCCAGTCAGAAATTGCCAACCATACCAAAAATATTGTGTTGGTACAATATCGGGCTAACGAAAAATACAACATTGTATAATGTAAAACAGTTTTACTAAAAATATTGTGTTGGCACAACTTTGTGTTTACATAAAACACTACACTATAGATTATAATTAAAAAGTTTAAAATTTTTATTTTTTTTTTAAAGTTTTTGATTTACATAGACCTCAACTCTTTAATCTAGGTGAAAACTTTAGTAAATGCTTTTTCAAACAATTTTTACAAAATGGTAACTAAAAAGCAATACATTGAGATTTTCAATACATCCCTAAGCAAGAGGTCAATCCAATGTCGTAAATTTGTAAAATCAATGTTAACCCAACGTCAAAACAAATGTCGAGCGATCGTTGGCCACTGTTATCATTTCAACTTCGGAACGACGTCGTAGACTTAGAAACGGGTATGATTCGCCAACGTTGGTACCGTCGCCGCCAACTTCATTCCAACGTTGGCCCGTTTGTATTTTTCTGCCTGGGCACTTCCATATAACCTTACATGAGCCCTCTAATATCTCGGATAAAGTATCTAAATATTTGCATCTAAGAATTTGTGGTGTTCTTCTACGCCATTTGCAGATGAAATTCGCAAAAGATCAATTGTAATTCGAAGATTCTACTTGTAATTCGAATATTCCATTTGTAATTCGAATATTCCAACTGTAATTCGTAATTGGAAGATTCTATTTGTAATTCGAAGATTCTATTTGTAATTCGAAGATTCAATGGAAATACACTTTATATATTTCGAATAACAAATGGAATCTTCGAATTACAAATGGAATCTTCGAATTCGAAGATTTCATTTGTAATTTGAAGATCCCATTTGTAATTCGAAGATTCTACTTGTAATTCGAAGATTATATTTGTAATTTTATGATTCCAATTGTAATTAGAAGATTCCCATTGTAATTCCAATTGTAATCCGAAAAATATCAACTGACTTTCTATTGATATTTTTCGAATTACAATTGGAATCTTCGAATTACAAATGGAATATTCGAACTACAAATAGAATCTTCGAATTACAAATAGAATCTTCAAATTACAAGTAGAAATTTTGAATTACAAATGGAATTTTCGAATTACAAATGGAATCTTCGAATTACAAGTAGAATCTTCGAATTACAATTGATCTTTTACGAATTACATCTGTAAATGGTGTAGAAACAAAATTAAGATTTCAAATGAGTATGAATTTGCAAATTTTACTTCAAAGACACTTTTGAATATATTAAAAAATCTATTGGAAGACCATGTGACGAGACAAAATATCAAAAAAATAAAAAAATGTTTTTGAAAAATAAATTTCAAATACATTTCGAAAAAATGTCTAAAGCCATGCATGCATTAACCAAAATATACTACTGATTAAATGTTTATACGCATTGGCTAGTCGTCGCGTGCTCGTCGACTTTCTAGCAAACATTTCAAGAAAAGAACAAAACTACAAGTCAATTATGCCAGCACAAGGACGAAGAAAACCAATTGTACAGGAAATGAGCTAAAACTGTTTGTTGTTGGCAAAATAATACTGTGATGCATTAGTGTCGCGATATCATGGCGAGCCTTTTCCATTTGGCATATTTAAAGGAAATTAAAAGCATAATGTGATAGTTTGGGCACATAACAATGCAAGTGTGAAAAGACGAACGGATGTCTTTTTCGAAAATTTGACTTTGGTGACTTACCAAAAGCAGTCGAACACGATACGTACATGCACATAATTTAGATTTAGCTGTTTGGTCGCCGAAAGACACAAGACTCCTGACTGATGTTCACCCACTGGTTTTTGGCTTCGATCATGTTTTGTTTCCCCTAATATGATTTTGTTGTTTTGCATAATTATTGAGCGTCGTGAAGTTTCTTCTTTCCGAAGATCAGATAACCACAAATTACAGGAGCTGTCTTTAAGGACACAGCATGTGGGGAAAGCCAGCCAATAGAATGAGTTGAGACATTAACAATATTTTTGGGTAATATTTAAAATTATTTTATAATTATTAAAAAAACGGATACTATGCCCACGTACACATTTTTTTTTGTTTTTCTTGTTAAAATAGTATTTTACAACAAATTCTTTAGAAAAAATCATATAATTTTATATTAGAAAAAAAATGTCATCACCTTTGAACACTTTTCTACCTCTTTGTCCTTCAGGAAAAGGTTTAAAAATGTTTGTTCCATCACAGGTACCTGTTTTTATTTTGGCTGCACAATATTGTACCGCGGATTTATTTTATATGTAAATGCCTGGGTAAAATAAACTAGTATAAATTTGAAAGAGAAATTTCTTGGTTTTTCCTGGGGTTTTCCAACAGAATTATGAATATACTCTTTTTTTTGTAAAACCGTTACCTGTAATACTTGAGCATTTTTCGTTTTTCTTTTAGTATGATCCCTATCATATAAATGGGATTAGTTAGGTTTCGCTGAAATAATCACACCCAATAAACTAAAATCTTAGAAGATTGTTTATATTTTAGTTTCTAAGTTGTATAAAATTTAATCTGCACATGCAAAAATATTTCAAGTCCCTAGTCGCATCTATCTATGAGTTTTTCTTTGGATTTTCCCAGTTGTTCAATCGTTCACAAAATCATCTTCGTACAAACACACATTTCAATAAATCTCTTTACTTAATTATTAGTCTCAATTCTAAAGGTTTGTTTAATCAAATCCTTTGATTAATTAAATCTGCATTGTTTAAAAGCATCATACTTAAAAAATAAGCTTTGAAATAGATTTGAATTTTCGATATTTTTTGAATTTTTCACGTATTAAGGAAACTGGATGGATGATCTTTATTCATAGGAAATTTTGAGCTGAATTTTGTAAAAAGAAGATCAATTGTGTTTTTTCCGGATTTGTGAATAAGAAATGGTTACGATTACAGTACACGCGTTTGCCAAATTTATCGCGAAGACTTTTCTGAATAAAGTCCTTGGAATTTTTTTTGAGGACTTTATGTTTAAGTATATATGGAAAACACTGACAAAAGAAGCGATTTTGAGGTTATGTTTTCCAATAAATATGAATGTTTAGCATTTGTTACACTCAAAAAAAAAAACTGTAAAGTTGGCAAAATATTTAGTTAAATTTAACTAAAAAAACACCTGATTTTGAACCTACTAAATTTCTAGTTAATTTAACAAAAAATATTTAGTTAACTTTTCGTAGAATGAATGTAGCAAAAAAACAGTAATTTTAACTAAAAATTCAGCTGAAAATTTCGTAACATTTTTTATTAGGTGAATTCAGCTAACCTTTTTTTTTTAAATAAAAAAAAAAATATTTTTCACAGCGTTAAGTTCAGCTTAAGTAGGACTAATGAGATTTGCATAGGAGGCTACACAAGAAATGTTTAAAATTTTCGACTTGACAAAAATGTTACAAAAAATCAGCAAATTAATTAGTAAAAATTCGTAAACTCAGTTTTAAAGTCAACAAAAAAAAATTAATTCCAAATTTGTACAAAACTAGTATTTTCGTAAATCGAACTTAACTAAAAAAAGTAGTTAAAACGCTGATTTTAACTAAAAATTTGCTAAAAAGCCAGTAAACTCGAGTTAACAAAAAAAAGTTTGTTAACTTTACAGTTTTATTTTTTTGAGTGATACAGAATTGAAATCAGTACGCTCATATTACATACATACATACAGTGCCGGTAAAAAAAATAGCACCAATGACAAAATATCTATTCATTCAATTAAAACAAAATATTATGTGCGTATTCGTTTAAAGTAAATATGCAATACTCTTATACTTATTGTAAGTATAAATGTTTTCACTTTTTCCACAAATTGCGGACGGTTCTTTTTTAATGACGTTATTTTAAAAAAATCTGAATCAGTGCAGTCAATAAAATAGCACCGAATGACAAAATTTCTTTGAAAAAATTAATATTATTTTAATTATTTAAATAAAAGTGTTAAATATTAAAGAAAAATAGTTTTTATTTATAAAAAAATTTTATTCATTACAAAATTTGACATTTATTTTCATAAAAATATGACGTGGAAAGAATTACACTCCTCAAAAACGTGCTTTTGTAAAAAATATGATTTCTGGACATAAACCATATTCTGAAATAGAAAAATTGGTTGGATGGGCTTATAAAATGATTGGAAATTCAACAAAATTAACTTTAGAGCTTGAAAAACTTAGTCACAAGCGATGTTTGTCACCATTAGTGGTTAGGTGCTTGTAAAGACAATGAAAGAAAGCCCCATATACGCTTGTAGATTCGGAAAAGTGCGACTACTCTCACTTAAGAATGCTGCAAGTCGTTTGAAGTTTAATAACGCTAACTCAGAATGCCCAGCTTAAAAGTTGATCAATGTTCTATGGACAAATGAATCCATTGTTGTTTTATTTTGAGACATAGGATCACAAACCTATGTCAGAAGACCCTATAACGCGGAATTCGAAACAAAAATAATTTAACATGGTGCTTATGGTGTGGGGGATATTTTCCTTCTGCGGAGTGTGGTTCATATATTGGACCATGGCTCACATATTGGACTAGATCAACCGTGAATATACACTTAACGTTTATATCCTCCAGAAAGTAATCTTACCATAAGTTTCTGAGCAAATGTCACTAAAATAGGTTTTTAAGCACGTCAATTACCCAAAGCATGATGGGAAATTGGCGAAAAATTGGGTCTGGACAATAAATTAAACGTGATGGAATGGCCTGGTGAGTCCCCAGATCTAGACCAAATCGATAGTTAATGGACAGCTATAGAGAAGGGAGTGTCTAAAATACAACCAACTTGTAATGCAACTCTTTGGGTGGCTGTTCAGCAAATCTGGAACTCAATTTCGAATTAAAGATCCCAAAATCTCGCGAATTCGTTACAAACACGTTGTACAGAGGTAATTATCAACAATGAGCACTCGAGAATTTTTTTTTTAATATTTAAAGATTTCAAAACAATACTGAATTCATAATCCATTCGTTTTTCAAATTTAAGTATTTAATTTTAATACAAAAAGTACTGTTGTGCTATTTTTTTGACTGAGTCTTTTTGAAGTTTTTTTAAAAACTCTGAAAATTTTTAATAAAATAAAAAACCAAATTAGCCTTTTCTTATGTAATATTGTTTCACACTCTTGTAAGTATCTTATGACACAGTTCCAGTAACATAAGTTGAAATTGTTAAAAAAAAAAACAACGAAGAAAATTTTGTTTTGTCCTGGTGCTATTTTTTTGACCGCAGCTGTATATCCTAAAGAAAATCTCTTTTAGCACACTTTCCACATTTTACACTCTTATTCTGAAATAATTGTTCAGCAGCTATTCCCAGAACTTTTTATATCCTACACCACTCTGTGGTACAGGGTGCAATGAGTTTGTGCTGATCAACTCAGAATAACTTTTTGAGTCGATTTATATACCGATCAACTTAGCATTTCCTTTTGAGTCGATTTAACAATGTCCGTCCGTCCATATAAACGGCGTAAAAACGATACAGGTTGAAATTATCAATCAATTTGGTTTAGAGTAGAGATGGGATCGTGAGTGACTTTTCAATCACGATCACGCACGCTCACGAAAAAAAAATTGTAATCACGCACGATCACGCACGAACATTTTTTTTCTGCTCACGCTCACGCACGCTCACGTGAGTAGAAAAAAAATTTAGTCACGCTCACGACGTAATCACGATCACGAAATACTCACGAATTAAAATATGCAAAAAAAAATTTTTGTCATATTTTTTATGCATTACCCAGTTGGGAAAGTCCTTGAGCCATCCGTGGTGACGGCTTGCTGACATGTCCAATTACCGAGTTGAGGACAGTTTCATAAAAAAATTGAAAATTTCCTCAATCATAATCGGCAGTTGTCAGGGGGTGTTGACATTTCCCCTAAGTCGTCTTTGTGGAAATGTCTGATATAGGTCATACGAAAATGCAAAAAATCTTCGTATTTCCATTAGTTTTTACTTCCATTCATTTTCTTTATAAATTATCTTTATCATATTAAGAAATAACTTTTCGACTTTGCGATGTTTTTCTCAGAAATTAAAAAATTCCCATATTCTGGGCCGTCTTATAGTATGACGCTGGGCACATAAGAACTTGGTGCTCCGCTGGAAAGTAAAAAGTCGCACGAAAAAAAAACATTCTTTCGGTACAAATTAAACTCATGTGATTGCCTGTTTTAAGAAAAAGAAACTAAAAAAAAATATTTTGGGCAGTGAGGTAATTTTTCTTAACTTATTAAAACTATGATATTCGTGAAAAAAAAAATTTCCTGTACGAAAAATGTCTCAGAATCTGAGAATATTTTTATACGAAAAACGTCTTTGAATCTGAGAGTTTTTCAATACGAAAAGTGTCTTAGAATCTGAGTCTTTTTATTTTTGGAAAAACTTCTCTGAACATTAGACTTTTAAAATCTCAGAATCTGAAACTTTTTCTGTACGAAAAATAGTTCACATTCTGAAACTTTTTATGTAGCAAATATTTCTATGGATTTGAGACTATTGATAAATTACAAATTTCTCCTATAGAAAAAGTCTCAGTGTATACGAAAAGTCTGTTAGGTTCTGAGATTTTTTTCTGTAAGAAAATAAGAAATTTTCTTTTAAAAGATATTAAAAAAAAATCTTTATTTTCGTATAACCGAATTTATTGCCTTTTCGGGCCCCTTATGGTTAAAACGGTACTGCCCAGGTAGATGTAAAAGTTTAGTTTGATATACTGCTATTGTGAAGACATTTCCTTATAGATGAGGATTGTTTCACAATCTTAAAACAAACATTCATTGATGACAATGTTAGAACATGTCCTCAAGAAATACCTAATATATGTCAGAATTTGAAGACATTTCCTGATGGAATTCCTCAGTGAGCCATTTACAAAACTTATTAAATTTATAATTTTTTTAAAAGACCATGAAAAAATCAAGAAAACGTAACCGAACAAAAAAATCTGGGAAACAATTAAAATCACGAAAAATTCACGCAAGAATTTTACTCACGCACGATCACGCACGAACTTTTTTTTGGTACTCACGCTCACGCACGCTCACGTGAGTAGAAAAAAATTTACTCACGAATCACGTGATTCATGCGTGATTCACGTGAATCACGCAAATCACGTGAGCAGCGCCCATCTCTAGTTTAGAGTTTGCAAATAATCGAGATATTTCATAATCGCGATTACGATTAAAAAATTCGCCGTTAATCGCGATTATCGATTAATCGAATTTTTTTAAATAATTTGAGTTGCAATAGCTTTATTAAAAAAAAATCTTTTAAAATTTACATTTCAGAACGTACGAAAATGCAAAAATTAATATTTTTAAGAAATAAAAATATAACCTTCTGAACTTTCCTAGCAAACATAAATAGAAATTTTGGAAGCACAGCTTTTTTTGTTGGTATATCATTTTAAGATTTTTTTTGTTTAAAACTGATAATATAAAATTCTTTCTTGATTATTAAATTTAAAACACTTTTTCCTTTGTGGCATCTTAAACACTAATGAAAAATGCTTTTTGGAGAAAAATACAAGATTTCCCCGCATATTTATTGCTCTTAAATAAAGTCAACATAGAGTGCTTCAATCAGCGCTGAAAATATGCATGATTTCATTGCGTCTTAATAGCGCTTTATCTGTGTCCCAGCAAAACTTTGCTAATGGGTAGTGATTATATAACACATTACCAGGTAATGTATATAACTTATTTGTAGCATTATTTTATGATGTCTTACCAAACATTTGTTCCACAACGTATTATTTTCAAGTAAAAAATTATGCATTACTAATAATTTGCTACGTAATGCATGATTATTGGAAAAAATGTATTTCATATTTATTATTTCTAAACATTAAATCATGGATGACTTATATTTGGTTACATTATGTATTATTTGAAAGTTTGAAATAATGCATTATTTATAATTGGGTGCATAATGCATTACAATAACATAAAAAATAATTATTTTATAAAAAATGCATAAGTTTAAACTAGAGATGGGCTCACGACAGGAAATTTCTAACGACACACACTCACGAGCATATTTTATCTACTTACACTCACTTACAATCACGTGAGTAAATTTAATACAAAATTACTTTTTCACTACTCGTAACACCTTATATATTATCTTCTGGTATGCTATATTATTTCATTTCTCGTAACCTATAAAATATCATATATTTTACACCTTACTCGTATTCTTCGTTATAAATTTATGAATTATTTTATACCTTACTGGTATTCTTTGTGATATTGTGGATGCATTACTTTGAGTCTCATCGCCTGTTAAAATCATCAATGCTGCAATGTATAAAATAAGAGATCCTATACCTTATTTTATACCTTATTTGGTAATCTAAGTTTTGCTGGGGTGCTCTAAACTGTGACATAGTGTGGCCCATCAACATATGGAAAAATACCAAGTATAACTTACAACTGAACGTACCTCAAAATATGATAGATGGCATCATAACGAACAATTTGCGCCAAATTTCAGCACCCTACAACGATTGGAAGGGGATGCTAACTATTCATAAGTGTTTGCAACCTTCAAAGAAATCTTAAAAAATTTTTAATTGCAATCTTAAAAATTACCATATGGAATGGTAGCGTAACAAGAGCACATCCCAGCAAAACTTAGATTACCAAATAAGGTATAAAATAAGGTATAGGATCTCTTATTTTATACATTGCAGCATTGATGATTTTAACAGGCGATGAGACTCAAAGTAATGCATCCACATTATCACAAAGAATACCAGTAAGGTATAAAATAAGTCATAAATTTATAACGAAGAATACGAGTAAGGTGTAAAATATATGATATTTTATAGGTTACGAGAAATGAAATAATATAGCATACCAGAAGATAATATATAAGGAGTTACGAGTAGTGAAAAAGTAATTTTGTATTAAATTTACTTACGTGATTATAAGTGAGTGTAAGTAGATAAAATATGCTCGTAAGTGAGTGTGTGTCATTAGAAAATTCCTGTCGTGAGCCCATCTCTAGTTTGAACTTATGCATTTTTTTATAAAATATTTATTTTTTATGTTATTGTAATGCATTATGCATCCAATTATAAGTAATGCATTATTTCAAATCTTGAAATAATACATAATGTAACCAAATATAATTCATCAATGATTTAATGTTTAGAAATAATAAATATGAATTACATTTTTTGCAATAATCATGCATTACGTAGCAAGTTATTTGTAATACATTATTTTTCACTTTCAAAATATACGTGGTTGAACAAATGTATGGTAAGACATTCTAAAATAATGCCACAAATAAGGAATATACATTACCTGGTAATGTGTTATATAATCACCACCCATTACCAAAGTTTTGCTGGGATATTCTCTTATTTTTTATTGAAAAACAGTAAAGCTATAGAAGAAATTTTTTACTGCTGAAATTAAATGGAACGGAAAATTCATTTTTAAGACAGTAATTTAATTTTTTTTAAACTACAGAAACGTAGAAAAAAATAAGAGATTTTTCTTTTAAGGGTCGAACCTGAATCAAATTGCGTCGCGCAAGACGTAAAAAAACAAAAACAAACACATCAAATTTAAAATTTTTACGTCCGTTTGACGTCACATTTAAATATTAGAAACGAAAAAAAACGTCACATTTAAATATTAGAAACTTAAAATTATTGGGCGTTACGCCTTACGCGACGCAATTTGATTCAGGTTGGACGCTAAAACAACTTTACTGATTACTTTTTAAAATAAACTACACACAAAAAAATTTAAATGAGTTTCAATCACTAAAATGATGATATCAATTACTATTTTAATTGATTTTGCACCTATCACAAAAGTGATAGTATGAATTACTAAAATTTGTTTAAGTTCAATAAGGAAAAAGTGCATTTATTTTCAATTAAAAAAGTGATTAAAAACATTTAAAAAAAAAAACAATTAAAAAA
Organism: Pegoplata infirma; assembly: GCA_963921195.1. Taxonomy (NCBI): domain Eukaryota; kingdom Metazoa; phylum Arthropoda; class Insecta; order Diptera; family Anthomyiidae; genus Pegoplata; species Pegoplata infirma. The sequence continues at coordinate 158,641,820 of OY992536.1, read as the reverse complement.
ATGATTGTATCAATTACATAAAATAATAAAATTCATAGCTTAAAAATGTCCCACTTTCTAAATAAAAACAAATATGGATAAAAAATAGGAATTGATTGTTTATTATTAACAAAATAAAATCAGAACATATAAAATAAAATGGCACTGAACTCGAAACGTTGACACAATAAGTTAACATCTTCAATTAATTGTTTAAATTATGTAAAAGCCGGCTAAAAGGCAAACAGCCATCACAGACAGAATTCCCATTAAAACCAAACTCACGCTTATAGAAGAAACAACTGTATATAGACTGAACTTAAGATGGTGTTTTAATGCGGTTTCCATGGACTGAGCAGGAGTCTTTTTGGTATTTGCTATTGTCCTCACACTAAGCAGCCAAGCGCCAAACGTCCCTCTCTACGACGTTTCAAGATATCTTTGCGGTCCATGTCTTATTGGAATTTTATAATCCAACATTTGTAGGGATAGATGCAAACGTAAACATTGGTTCCGTTGACATTTCCACGTCGGAACGTTTGTGTTTTGTACACACACAAAAAAAATTTGCTAATTTCCAACTGAAATTAAGTTGTTGCAACAAAAATTCGGTTGCCGCATTTTTATTAAGGTTGTAACAACTGAATATCGGTAGTTACAACTGACTTTTGTTGATACAAATGTGTTTTAACTGAAACAACTACAAAATTTGTTTGTCATAGCGAAATGTAGTAGTGGCAACCGAATTTTGAGTTGATACAACTGAAAAATTCAGTTGGAATTTTTTTTCTCTGTGTAGCATTTTTGAAAGCGAGTGGGTAAAGTGTCACTTTAGGGCTACTGGTAGCTTATTAAATGTGTTACTAGTAACTAGCTACCACCATCTATTTTAAAGCGAAATCCTCATTACTTGGTTATAGAAGTTTTTACCAGAATATCAAAATTTTACAATAATCACTATTTTTTGTATTTTTATTCCTTTTTCAATTTTTTTTTATCTTTTGCTTGTGTTAATTTCAACAAGCGTCAGTGGTGTTTGCATGCGACTAAAAAAAAAAATCGTGATTTGACTTAAATAAAAATGTTAAAAAATTTTAATATATTATTTAAATATTACGTTATTTTTATCTTTTATTTTTTTGTTGCAAACAAATTTTATTACTCACTTTAAGTATTTTGAGTCCTAGAATTACGTTTTAAGTATATTTAAGCAAAAATAAAAAATTAGCGTAAAACATGTTTTACGATTTTTTTGTTTTTATATGCTGTCGACAGTATTCACAGAAATTTGCAAAAATCAATTAAAAAATTTATTTATATCAATTAAAAAAATGATTAAAAACAAAATTTAAGTTTTTAAAAATTTTAATTGAATTTTTTCCCTTAAATTTTTTTGTGTGTACAAACAGTTAATGTTAATAATAATGTTATTAATTTTCCTAGTGTACCAAAAAATTTTAAATACACGTTTTTTTAATCAAGAGATACATTATTCCATTAACGGACAGTATTTAGTTCTGCAGGAACTGCCATACCAAAGAACGGTGTTATCCTTTATTGGTAAATGTGTTTTTGTGTCTTTGCTAAAATTGCAACTGGCAATACTTAAAAAAGAAAAAGATAGTGCAGTCATTGCGGTTTTCGTTAATTATTGTATAGGGGTAAAATCACAATAAAGGCGTTGGCTATGGTTAGGTTAGGTTAGGGTGGCGGTGTCCGATTGACACCTCGCATAGACCTCTTGGTCCATAGCGGTACCACAAAACTTTTTTCCGCTAGCGGTGCAAATTAAACACGTTCAAAGTCATTGCGAATCTTTTCAATATCCTAAGATCCATTTGCGTTATATCCTCCAAAGTACCGAAACTTATCTGACCGGTAATGGATCGGCGACTCCTTGCCACAGCTGGGCAGTGACAAAGTATGTGTTCCATCGTTTCATCTACTCCTGGTGAAGCGCATCTTTTACAACTAGCGTCTGAAGTAAGTCCAATATTCTTGGCATGGATGCCGATAAGACAATGACCAGTTATTATCCCAGTCAGAGCTCGGCATTCCCTTCTCGTAAGTGATAGTAGATATTGAGTTTTCCCTTGATCATAAGTTGGCCACAAAGTTCTGCTGATTTTGCATGTTGTCAGTTCTCTCCACCTCCTGTTCGCCTTTGCAACATTGATGGAATTCCGTTTAAGTTTATAGTGTTGAAGTGGTGGTAAAACTGGCACCATGGTACCTAAACCATCAGCTCCAAGTTTTGCGAGTTCATCTGCCTTTTCATTTCCCTGTATTCCGTTGTGTCCTGGTACCCATAATAAATTAACCTGGTTGTGTAGACACAGCATCTGCAAGTTCTCGTAACATTGTAAAACTATTTTAGATTTAATATAATATCCTTGAAGAGCCTTCAAGGCGGCCTGACTATCTACGTAAAAATTTATGGTTGTTCCCTTGGTTTCCCTGATATGTTCCACAGCTTTAGTTATGGCAACTATTTCAGCCTGAAATATGCTCGAGTCCAAAGGTAGGTTAAAAGAAAAGTTCTGGTTTTGTTCCACGTTCGTAAAACCCGCGCCTACTCCATGTGTTTGTTTGGATCCGTCGGTAAAGATATTTACGGTGTCTGCAGGGGTGTCCTGCCAGTTAGACCAATATTCTCGAGTTGGAAATCTTATTTCATATTTCCGGTCGAAAAATAGTTTGGGCACTAAGTAATCCGAATCAATATTATTTATATTGTCCATGTTACTGTGTCCAAAATTGCGAAACTTAAACCAATTTGACTCTTTAAGTCTAAGGCAAGCCTTGTAAGCTTCACCTTTCGCAAAAACGTCAATTGGTATAAGGTGCAATAAGGCGTCAATAGAGTTGGCCGATGTTGTTCTCAAAGCTCCTGTAATACTACATCCCATAAGCCGTTGAAGTCTTTGAAACTGCTTTAGTATCACATCCCTTTCAAGTGCCTTATACCAGACTAACACTCCGTATAGTAAGATCGGTCTTACTACTGAAGTATAAATCCAGTACGTAACTCTAGGCTCTAAACCCCAGGTACTACCGAACATTTTCTTACACGCGTAGTAAGCATTGTTAGCCTTTTTTATTCTCTCAACTGTGTTCATTTTCCAAGAGAGCTTACTGTCCAAAATCACTCCTAAAAATTTCGCATGAGGGGATTGTGGAATCTCAACTCCACCGACACGAATCTTCCTAAAATTTGGGATCTTATACTTTCTCGTAAAAAGAACTATTTCGGTCTTTTTCGGGTTAACGTTGAGTCCGTTATCTGATGCCCACTTCCATACCATCTTCAGTGACCCTTCAAGTAAATCGGGTATCGTGTCCGGATATTTCCCACAGGACAATATTACGACGTCGTCCGCATAAGCGATGGTTGAAGTTCCCAGTTTTTTCAGTATAGGGTCTACCACTAACAGCCAGAGTAAAGGTGATAAAACTCCGCCTTGCGGTGTACCCCTAGTCGCGTAACGTGAGGCCTTAGCATGACCCCATTCAGCGGTAATTTCCCGATTGCAAAGCATTCGCTTAACCCACATGATTATGCAGTGACTAATAGATGCATTGTTCATCGCATCAATTATTGACTCCGTATTCACGTTATTAAAAGCGCCTTCAATATCAAGAAATGCTGCCATGGCATATTCTCTATATTCAAGAGATGTCTCTATCCTCTGTACCAACGAATGGAGTGCTGTTTCTATGGATTTACCCTGCTGATAAGCATGTTGCGAATCCGATAGAAAGTTTGGCGCCAGGTTAGCCCTTATATGTAAATCCAATAATCTCTCTAGAGTTTTCAGTAAAAACGACGTCAAACTAATCGGTCTGTAATCCTTAGCGGCCGCGTGGTTAATTTTACCACTTTTAGGTAAGTACGTTATAATTGCCTTTCGCCATGCGATAGGTATGTAACACAACCTTAAACAGGCATGAAAAATTGTCAATAAGTATGGCGTTATGCCATTAGCAACATTTTGCAACATGGCTGGTATAATACCGTCTGGTCCAGGCGATTTGTATGGTTGAAATGAACTTAATGCCCATTTTACACGATCGGTGGTTAAAAGATGTTCAGGAATTTCCAAAATAACTTCTAGATTTGCGTTCTCCGGTATCGGATCCGCGGTACATCCCGGAAAGTGTGTTCTCAAAAGAACATCGAGTGTTTCCTCTGCGCTTTCAGTCCAGTTATCATCGTCTCGTTTTAACAAAATAGGTGGAACACTTTTTTTTGACAAAATTTTTCTTAGTCTGGCGGCTTCCGTAGTGTGCTCTATACTACTACACACTTTTTCCCAGCTGGTTTTCTTAGATTTTCTTATTAACTTTTTAAAAGCTTTTAGCTCCGTTCTATAAAGCGCCCAGTTATCATCAGAATTATTACGCCTAGCGAGTTTAAAACTTTCCTGAACCGTGTTTCGTACTTTCGACAATTCCTTTGACCACCAAGGGGGTTGTTGTCTTTTGCGCGTATATCTTATCGGACAAGACTTTTCGAAAGAGTTCCGTAAGATTTTTGTTACATTATCATTTAATATTTCTACATCCTCATGACTTGAAATAACTACATTCGGCAGATCTGTTAGTTCCTTGCTTACTAATTCCCTAAATTTTTCCCAGTTGGTCTTTTCAGGGTTTCTATAGGATTTGTTTGATCTAGGTAAATTTATCTCGACTTTAAAGGCTAAATATTTGTGGTCTGAGCAAGAAGCCCTATCAAGAATTCTCCACTCAGCCACGTTTACATCGGGTTTACCTGCATAGAGTGTTAAATCTAAAACGTTTTGGCTATTGTGTCCTATATACGTTGGTTCTGAACCAATGTTTGCGATATTTATATCTGTATCTTTTATAAATTGAAGTAAATCTTCGCCCCTATTATTTATATCAGGAGAGCCCCATAAAGTGTTGTGTGCGTTTGCATCACAACCTATTATAATGTACTCACCCTTTTTGCCGCGTATAAGTGTTTGTAGATCGACTGGTGGTGAGTCCTTATCGTGCGCCATATAGGAGGAGATAAAATTTATTGTCCTCTTCCCGAGTTTGGCTATGGTTTGTTTTCACACATATTTTATGTAAAGCTAAATTTTAAAGCCAACTCTTGTGCATATGCAATCTTTAAATGGGGTTTCAGTCAATCTCAAATGAGATTTAAGATGAAAATCATTTTATTTTTGCAAAAAATCAACCTTGTAAAATTATCAAAAAATATGGTAAAATTACCAAAAAAAAAATGTTAAAATTTAAATAGACAAAAAAATTTGTAATTTGGTCAAAAAACAGTTTTATTTAGTAATTTTTTTTCTCTGATTAGTAGTTGATTTAAAATTTGGTGAATATACTAAATATTTTTTAGCTTATTTTTGAGCACGTTCTTTAAATGTAGTAATAGCAGCATCAACCAGCTGTAGTTGCAGTAACTGGACTTCCAACAACATCAAATCCAAAATGATTTTTTGTTTCACTTAAACACTAAACAAAATTTTTAAAGAACTACATTTTTTTATTTTTTGTTTTGCGTCATTTTTTTAGCTTAAGTAGAACAAATGAGAATTGCGTAGTAGTCTACACAAGAAATTTCTTACATTTTCACGTAAAACTGTTAAAAATTAAGTAATTTTTTTCGAATTTTTTAATTTTTTTCACATGTATGTATGTTTAAAAAAATAAAAATAAAACTACAATAAGTAAACGGATATTCAAGCCCGAGGCCTTGAATATCCGTTTACTTATTGAAGTTAAACCCAAAAGGTCGAAAAAACAAATTAAATAATACAAAAAACTTTTGATAATTAAAGATTAGATATAAGTATGTGTAAAAATAAAAAAAAAAAAATTTTTCTTAATTAGCATTTTTTTATTAACAATTTAGTTGCCAAATTTAAAAAATGTTTCATATAAAATTAGCAAAAACAAGTGAGAGTGTTACATTCGGCTGTGCCGAATCTTTTATACCCTCCAAAATGTAAAAAAAATAAAAAAAAAAATCAGGGGCGTCTTTTTTGGGGGGGGGGGGGGGGTCGGTGAGTGACGTAAGGGGGCACATCCCCCTTGCGATTTTGAACTTCTTCTGAGATAAGAAAGTTGCATTTGCTTAGCAAAAGTACAAAAAACCCTGCAAAAAATGCGTTTTATCATAGGTTGGTTTAGTTCTCCAAGGGGGAACTTTTTCCCCTTGGTCCGATTTTGCCCAACTCTGAACTTAACCTGCCTAGGAATATAAGACATATTCGTGCCAAACTTCGGAAGTCTAGCTCTTTTATTTTGGACTGTATCGTGTCTTCTACAGACGGACAGACGGACAGACGGACGGACGGACGGACATCGCTAGAATGTCTTAGAATCGATCACTGATCAATAAAATATATACTTTATGGGGTCCTTGACCGATATTTCGATGCGTTACACACGGAATGACAAAGTGAGTATACCCCCATACTGTGGTTGGAGGGCATAAAAATGGTAAAATTAGCAAAAAATATGGTAAAAAATACTTAAAATTGTGCAGCCTATTTTTTAGCACCACGTTCTTTAAAGTTACTAATAGCATCATCAACCATTATTCCAGTTTATGGATGCCTACTTTGCTATTGAGTTGGCAGCATCATCTCTTTCTTCTTCTCGGCAGCTGCAGTGAAAAAAAAAGTGAACTAAAATCTGGAAAAATTAACTCAATTTTAAGAAAAAGAGGGAATGATTTGGCTCCAAAGATTTTTTTTCTTGGTTTTAGTTTATAATGATCCCAAAAATAACTTTGTAATTAATTGTAAGCCAATTTTAACTAGAAAATGGGAAAAATTATATTACACTTTAGTTCATTCAAATTTTAAAACTAGATTGGGTCTAGACCCTGGACCCATGAGTTCGGACCCCATGGGTCCAGCCCCTTGTTAACTCGAGATCCCGTTGGGTCCTTTAAGGGTCCCCATAGATTTTGACCCAAAATTTGTGTCCGTAAAGAAAATTATAAACTAATTATAAGTAAATGAACTAAACTTTTTTCCTCATAGTTATGAAAATTTCTCATTTTTTAGTTGAATTTTACTAAATTTTAGGAAAATTCATGATAAATTTTCAACGACATTTTTTCCTTAATTTTAGTTATGTCTTTTTTTCAGTGTAAGGCTCTTATTCATAATACTTAAAGTAGATTTATTGTAGGTTTATTTGATAACTATTCCTGCAATATCTGTCAAATAAACCTACTTTAAATATATTTCAGGTTTTATGAATAACCACCTAAAAATTTAAAAAAATTATCCAGTAACTTTTATTCAGTTATCACCAAGTTTTTCCAACAACCCAAACAAAAATTAATATTAACAGCAACGTAATTCATATTAGCGCACGGCATTATTGACCGCGGTTATGCTGAACAAATAATAATTTAATCTCTTGTCAATTACTTAAATTTTTTTTCCGCGAAAAAAAGAAATTCCGCAAAAAAAATAATCTCCGCGAAAAAAATGTGGAAAGATTTTGTGTCTGTAAATAATTTGAAACAAAAAAATAAAAAAAAAAAAAAATCGCGAAAAAAAATTACAGTGCTAATTTTTTTTGTATATTGAATAGAGTTTAGATGATAGAAATTCAGAAATTGTCTAAAAAATATAAAAAAATATGTAAAAAAATTGGTAAAAAAAAATCCACGATTTTTTTTGTCAAAAAATATGTTCGTACTTGTTTAAATACCATTCGGTGCTCAATTATGTTCACATATGTCAACCAGCAGTCGAATTAAAGCATTTTGTATTTTTAGGTTATGTTGAATGTACCAAAATTTTTGAGATGTCGTTACATTTTTGTTCACAACTTTTGAACCGCTCAACCGATATCGCTCAAATGCAATACCAAACTGCTCGGGAGAACTTCCAATAAATATATTAAAAAGTTTCAGTCATCTCCGTATAATATTTTGGCCGTGATCACCATTTCCACAGACAGACGGACATCTCTAGAATATCTTAAAATCCAAAAAAATATACTTTATGGGGTCCCCTACCGATATTTCGATGAGCTAAAAACGGAATGACAAACTTATATATACCCTCTATCATTAACAAGGAAGGTCTTTCACAGGGCACCCACCGATTGTCCTGAAACTTGAATATGGGAATGAAGAGGAAAAATAAGAGTTACCTGTTTTTTTAGCTGCCCAATCTCAAATTTAAAAAAGGTTTGGGAAAATCTGTAATAAAGCCGAACTAACAGAAATTTCGCCAAACGAAAAAATACGGGGCAGCCTAATTTTGATACAGATTACACCGCTCAACAAATCGAAGGTTTTTAGCTCCGGTTTGAAGTTTCACATAAAATTTTTAAAGATTTTGACTCGCTCATTCCAAATCTGTGCTCCAAATTTTTCCATCACGTCTAGAATTTTAATTATTCGCGGTTGAAAATGCGAAAAAACGCGATTTTTGCCTTTTTTGAAAGCCTGCACAGCAGCCGCTGGGTGGAATAAAAATCTGGTATAAAGCGTGAGAGGAGAATTGAACTATGATCTCAAAAATATGATCAAAAAAATTTTAAGTTGTTGCACTATTATTGGCCAAACATGCATTTTAAAAAAAACACTGTCAAAAAAATTAGAAAAAGCACCATTTTTAAAAGGCTCTAAAACAAAGACCAGATAATCAATCTTTACCGCGATGAGCTCAAAATTTAGGCAAAAGTTCATTCTTTCTTATAGACTTTTAAACCCATTAAAGATATCTTCCCATTTATACGAAAAATAACACAGAAAACTTAAATTTGTAAAATATTTATTTTTTTTAGTTTTTCTATGAAAAATATCAAAAAAAACTAAGGTATCTACCTTACCTTTTTTACAAAAATGGTTATTTTAACAGTATCATTTTAAAACGCAAGTAAAGCCCAACTAGACGTAATAATTTGAAAAAAATTGTGTTCTATGTTGGAGACCATAGACAGATTATACTTTTGCGCTTTATACCAGATTTGTATTCCACTGAATGGCTGCTGTGCAGGCATTCAAATAATGCAAAAAACGTAATTTTTCGCATTTTCAACCGTGAATAACTAAAAATCTGGACGTAATGGGAAAATTTGGAGAACAGATTTGGAATCAGGAGATCAAAGTCTACTAAAATTGATTATCAGAATTCAAACCGGAAAATGAGTGTTGAGCGGTGTTATCTATTATCTATTATATAAATAAAAATCAATTGTCGTTCGTTGGTAACCGCATCAGTTGAGAACGGCTGGACCGATTTGGACAATTTTTTTATTGAAATGTTCGTCGTAGTCCAACTTAGGTTTTTACGTAAAGAAAAATTGACCACGCCCACTTTTACGCCCACTTTTCTTAATTTATCTAAAATCTGAAAACGGCTGATTTGGGTAATTTTTTATTTAAAGGTTCGTAGTAATCCAATTTAAGTTTTTACTGAAAGAAAGATCGACCACGCCCACTTTTACTCCCATTTTTTCGATTTATCTAAAATCTGAGAATGTGCGGACCGATTTGACTTAATTGTTAAAAGAGTTTTCACCATAGTTCTACTTTAATTTGTACTAAAAAAGAAATTGACCCGTCCACTTTGGCTAATTTTTGTTGAAAATTTTCGTCATAATTCAACTAAGCTTTTTACGGAAAATAAAATTGCCCACACCCAATTTTTTCTATGTATCGAAAAAACTAGACCAGTTAGACCGATTTGATTATAGTCCGCAAAAGGGTTTTAAGGAAAGAAAAATTGGTCACGCCTACTTTTACACTGACTTTTCCGATATGTACATTTTAAATCGTATAACGGCTGGATCAATTTGGCTAATTTTGTTTTTAATGTTCGTCATGTCCTAAGGCTTTTCGGAAGGACCAATTTTCCATTTATTCGCCCCGTTTTCGATACATATAAAATCGCATCACTAGAGAATGGTTGTACTGAATTGGTTACATTCAAATAAATTTAACGGTAAGAAATGTTGTCTGCCTACGCTTTTTTCGATTTATCTAAAATTCGATCTATAGAAAAAGAATATATAAATAAAACTTAAATGCCGTTCATTAGTAATCGCATCACTTGAGAACGGCTGTAGCGATTTGGATTATTTTTTTTTAAACAACGCCCACTTTTACGCCTCCTTTTACGATATATCTTAAATCAGTTTGGCTAAACTTTGTTTTAAATGTTCGTCATATTCCTACTTAGGTTTAAACAGAAATAAAAATTTTTCAAGCCCACTTTTTTTCGATATAAATATTTAAAATTGAAGAACGGTAAGACCGATTTGGCTATTTTTTGTAAACGTTCGTCATAGTCCAACTAAGGGTTTTACGGAAAAAAATTGTTCATTCCCACTTTTTTCAATATATCTAATATCGGAGAACGACTGGCCTTTGGTAATTTTTTTAATGATCACAGTCCAAGTAAGGTTTTTACGAAAATAATTATTGTCCTCGACCATATTTTTCAATATCTTTAAGATTTTCAACACTTGAGAACGCCTGGACCGATTTGGCTATTTTTTTTTTTTGTTGTGTTAAATGTTCGTAATAGGCCATACGGTTGTTCGGAAAGAAAAATTGTCCTCGCCCACTTTTTTTTCGATATATCTAAAACTCATATTTACTCGAATTCGATATATTTAAAAAAATCTTTATACATTCCACTTTAACTTGGTACACATGATTTCAAATCCTTGGGTATTGTTATGTACAAGTTTAACTTGCCACACAAATTTAAATGCCCACTTTGGTCTAAATATGTGAAATTGCTTTAAGTCGAATACTAATGACCGGACCGATTTTTTTTTTTTTGTTAGTAACAGTTCTAATTGGTTTTTAAGGAAAGATAAATGAGAAAATTGTGCAGAAAAATGGAAAATTCGGGAAAACTATAAAGGTTTGTTTGTATGAACTCAAGAATACTCAAGAAAATAGCTCACGATAAGAACGAAGGATATGCGTAATTTTATTTTTTTGTTGTTCGTAATGATAATAAATACGTTTTTAATTTGTACCGTTCGCAAGTCAAAGATATGGTAATCGTTTTTTTTAATTCCTGAAATATAACTTGAAGATGATTGATCTGCCTTTAAAGAAACCCACAAATTTTTTAAGAAAGTGAGTACATTTTTTGCAGTGCTAAAGATTTAAAGCAAAACTAAATATAACACTGATCTTTTATTTGGGCCAGCAACGCGGACCGGGCCAGCTAGTTATATAATATATTATGCTTTTGGGGCTCGTACGTATGTTCAACTCCATGTAAACTACCCCGAGGATTATACATTTTTGACAATAACGAATTTAACGAAGCCGAATTTAGACACGACCGATACACAATTGGATAGGCCTTTAAAAAACCTTTCGTCCTGTATAAAATGTTCATATAGTTTCTTTTGAAGAAATGGGAAAAATTCCTTTGACCCGCAAAATATGAGATTAGGCAGCTATACAAAAACAGGTAACTCTAATTTTGCTCCACTCTTTCCTATATGCAAGTTTCAGGACAATCGGTGGGTGTCCTGTGAAAGACCTTCCTTGTAAGTGGAGGGTATAAAAAAGCCGATGTTACAATTAGATTTAGTTTACACCATAGAAAAGATTAGAAGGTACGCAGTGTTGTATTTGATGTATTTTCCAATATGGTGGCAAAATGCTTGTTCTTCCTCATCTCACACGTATTTAATATTAAATTCAATTCTTCATTTTAAAAAAATGGTATTTGACTTTTATTTAATTAAATTAATTAATTATTTTGCTTTATTAAACGTTTTTTTTTTAAAGATAATACGCACAATTGATACACTCAAAATAATAACTCTGTAAAACACTCTGTAAAATGACTAATCTCAATTCAACAGATATTTGACAGAGTTTTCTGTCAAAATACAGATTTAAAGAAAAAACTTTGTATTTTGTTGTGACAAAAAAACAAAGTTTCCTCTGTTATATTACTTTTTTGCTTTGTAATCTTAATTTTACAGATAATTAACAGAGTTTTCTGCTAAAATACAGATCTAAGCTAAATACTTCGTATTTTTTTATAATCAAAAAAGTTTTCTGTTTTGATTAGTTTTTGTTTTTGTTACCAAACATCAAAATTTTATCTGTAATTTTTTTTTTTTGAGAAAAAGTTGAAAAAGTAGCAAAAAAAAGTTATCAAAATTTATTTTTCAGAAATCTTATAAAAATTTTACAAAATAACATGCATTTAACTAAACTCTGTAAATTTACAGAATTTTTTGTGTAAATTTTTTCTTGCATCAAATATATGTAAATTTCATAGTTTTCCTTGCTAAATGGTGGTTTATTTAACCAATATTTTACTAGAAACTCTGTAAATTAACAGTTTTTTGTCAAAATCATTTAACAGAGTTTTATGGTAAAATTACAGAGCTTTCTCTGTAAAAAAGCTTTCATATTTAACCAATATTTTACTATAAACTCTGTAAATTAACCGTTTTTTTCTGTCAAAAATATTTTACAGAGTGTTTTAGTAAAATTACCAAGAAATGTTGTTAGCTGGAAAAGTATGGTGTACTCTGTTAAATTAGCTGAGTTTTTCTGTAATTTAACATAGTTATTATTTTGAGTGTAGTTTAATAACTTTTATCTCTCTTTTGTTGTTTGCTTTGTTGTTGTTCTCCTTTATGTTGCATTATTTTTATTAAACGTCAAAAGTTACATAATGTACTGTCACTAATACTTAATCAAGCGAAATACGACTCTGTTTCAATTCGATTTTTTTCTATGGTTTATACGAAATAGCTTTAACAGATGGGTGACGTAAATTCAAATCAAACTAAAAATAGCTTTTGTTGTGTCAATTTAACAGAGTTGAATAGTTTTAAATATAAAATTTATCGCGTAAGTTTAAAAATATAGTTTTTATTGTACTTGAACATCAAAATTTTAATCGCTAACTTCGAAAAATGGCTAGCAGCATTGAATTCAGCGTACTTGAATTAACTTTACTAATAGGGTGCCCAGCTTGCTAAAAAAAATTGGCAAATTTGAGCACAGTGTAATTAATTTACAGTGAATAAATAAATTTTTTTTTTGATTAGTAGTATTGCCAACTAAAGTGACACCCTGTCGGTAAATTTAAGTAGGACAATTTAACAGTTTTACAAAAATTGTTTTTTTTTTTTTATATTTATTAATGCCATTTTGACTCTACTATATACACAACTTATTGTTATAAATTAAAATTAATAATATTAAAATAAACTTAATGAGGGCATACTAAACCTAAAATACCTTTAGAGGTTAATTCACATGCAATTTCTTGAAAAAAATGAGAGAGGAAAGAAAGAAAAAACGTCCTAAAATTAATTATCGTCAATTAAAGTGACGGGTTTTAAAAATTATAACGAAACTGTAAAATTAATTTAAATAAATATAAATACTTAAAATCAGTTATTGTTGCTATTATAATTATAATACATTCCCGTAGCATTCATATGAGAACGGTTCAATTTCATAGCTTTTGCTACAGGTTCGCCCCACCTAAGATTCATGGATGGTGTAGGTGTAGCACTTGGTACATTAGGTATCCATGGGCCTTGCTGGTGTGGCTGTTGAACCGCTAAATCGGTCGATGATGTTGAATTTATGGTACTTCTTGACCAGGCTTGAGCTGAGAGTTCTAAATCTTGTTTAATGGATTGTAAGACCATATCCAAATTATATGATGAATAACTTGAGGTATTCAAAGACGATGAAGATGAATTTTTACTACTTGTGGGAGAACTTTCAGAAAGATGATCAAGAATTTCATTAAGATCAGGAGTAAATGATTGTGATGTTGTTGGAGTGGTTTGGTTGGTGGCTTGCACTTCTTTAGGTGTTGGGACAGCAACATGAGGAATTTTAGCGGGATTCGTTGTCGAAGAAGCATTTGGAAAAGCAGTGCTATATGAACGTTTTTCAGCTGTTTGTAATGCTGGATCTTGTGAATATGACATTAAACGTTGAACTATGCCCTTATGAACATTTTGTTCTGTCATGGGCTGGGTAGCTTTGGCTGTGTTTTTAATTTCCTGTGGTCCTTGGATATCCTTTTTATATTTCATACGACGATTTTGAAACCAAATTTTAACCTGTCTTTCACGCAATGATAAACGATCGGCAATTTCAATGCGACGTGTTCGATGCAAATACACGTTACGTTTAAATTCACTTTCTAGTTGTACAAGTTGAGAACTTGTAAAGGCAGTTCGAGAACGTTTTAGTTTAGTTCGAACTGGTTCCAATTGTTGCATGCTTTCGTCTGAAGAATTTCGTTGCATTTCAACATCGGTATTTATTGAGGCCGATGATGGATGATATGATTGTTCCATGGGTGTAGGGTATGCTTGTTGATTTGTGGGATATACCATCTGGTAGATATTGAAAAAGAAATATAATTTTTTAATCCAATAGTCTTGAGTTAAAGCTTTTAAAACTTACATTATTGTAATTTACCACTGGTGCTTGATATACCGTAACCTTAGAAGAAGATTGGTGCATGGGATAGTAATGCATTATTGAAGACATTGTTTATTTTTAACTTCTTGAGATGTTCTTAGTTTTAAATCTAAATAGATACTGACAATCTTTTGCTAAATTCCAGTCATTTATATAGTACGTTTATTTTTAGTTCTTGACAAGTACCTGTCGCGTACATTTGCAAATTTGTCTAAATACTCGCGTTCAGTGCAATAAATCCTTTTGGTGACGAGCTGCTATGGCACCGTCATGACGAGTCGCTAGCGTAACGTGAGCATTTTGTAATAATTAACAGGTAGATAGACATATAGATTTTGTTTAAAATATTATTTTCTAAAGATTTTAAAGATATCATTTCAATTGTTGTTGCTAAATTGTAGTCTTCGAAATTGCTGCATTTCGGAGACAGAAAATTGTTGTATTTCAAAGACAAAGAAAAAAAATTGGTGTTTGAGTTAGAAAAAAGATAATTGTGAAAAATGTTTCACATTCTTATTTACTTACCAATCTTTGATAGAGACATTCAAACGTTATCATTTGCATATTATTAACATTTAGAAATATCCGATTAGACTGCGAACAAAGCAATATTTTGTTCATCTGGAAATTCAAAAAAATGTTTATTTCCCGAAATAAAAATACATGAATAAGATCGGATTTGATCCCTAAAGTACAATTTTATCTTTTGTTATGTCTACCAATTTTTTTTACCTCGTATCGTTTTTGAAAAATTCAAAATATCGCTAAATTGTACTTTTTGAGTCCAGTTTCCTACTATAAATTGGGTAAATTTCATCAAATTCAAAAAATATACTACTATAAGTTGAGTAAATTTCCAATATTTTTAAGTAGAATTACGCAATTTGTGTAAATTTACCCAATTTATAGTAGGAAACTGAAATCATTTTGATTAGAGTGTATAAAATGTGTATCGAAAAGAGTCATGTTTTACAAATTCAAAAAAATTGCACTTTACGAAATAAAAATACATGAATTAGATCAGATTTCATTTCCAGATTCACGATTCCAATTTTTATTTTGTTGTCTTTTAATTTGTTTTCAATGTCTTCCAATTTTAGAAAAAATTGTAAATACCGCTTATTTATACTTTTTGGGAAACCAAAATTGATATAAAATGTGCCACGTGATTTAAAATCCCTCAACGAAAATTGTTTATTACATTCTTGAGACATTTGCGATTAAAAAATTAGAAAAATTGATATTATAATACTTTTTGAGACTCCATTGTCCTAATCGAAATCTTAAACTACTTATTCTTCTGATTCCAAATATGAAACCCAAATTAAGCACATTCTGTTTTTGGGACATTCGCTTCGGAAAACTCATCTATCTATCAAATTTGTAGAACTTAATCAAATTGTAAGTAAATTTGGAGTAAGTATTTGTCAAACGTTAAAATCTCCACAACGGAAACAGCTAGAAGAAGTGGAAGCGTTAAATTTGGCTGTGACGAAATTTTTTATACCTTGCAAAATGTTAAAAAAATTGAAAGGGAAATTGTTTGGTGGTGGGGGTGTAGGCAGGGGACGTTACAAATTTATTATAATTTTCTTTCACTTAAGTAATACAATTTTATCATTATTTAAATTAGTATTTTAAAGGGGGTTGGCAGAAAAAAAAATATTTTTTTGCACACATTGGCGTAGATAGCATTGTCTGGGGAGGGGGGGGGGGGGGAGGGTGGCGTAGTCTCACCCTCTCCAAACTTGACCAGCCTATGACCATAGCACATAATTGTGCTAAACTTCAGGACTTCAAACTCTTCTATTTTGGACTGTATCGTGTCTTCCACAGACAGGCGCACATCGCTAAAATATCTAAGAATCGATTACTGATCAATACCAAAATTTTGATTTATTACACACGGAAGGACAAAGTAAGTATACTCCTATGATGTGGTTGCATTTCACAGGTTTTTCAACAGAATTTTTCTTCTGAGTGTAGATTTCCCAAATTGATATCTCGAAAACTAAGACAGAACGAGCAAAATTGGTTTAGTTCTTTAAATTGTCCTAATATTTCCGGTTCTTTGCTAATGTGTGGACCCAAATGGGTGCTTAACGAAAATTTAAAAGGAATAGTTTTCGATTTATATAGTTTTTAAAATTCTCAAGACACTGAATTGCGTATCTCAAAAAATAAGCGAGGATCTAATTGGACAAAAACTTTAGATCAAAATATATGGCGACCCAAAACTAAAATTCGAAATGCCCTTTTATTGTTTCGATTCGTAGAACAGGATCGGCAAATGCATAAATAGCACACCGAGGACTAGTTTTCGAGCTATATAGTTTTTAATATTCCCAAGACACTAAATTCCCGTATGTATCTCAAAAAATAAGCGATGAAAAGCGAAACGGGCAAAAAGAGACCAAATTAGGTTTGGACCCAACTGTATCTGAGCCGAACGGGGTCTGAACCCCATGGAAATGTACCAATCAGACCCTCAAATGTGTATGAACCAAATTGGAAAGTTTTTATTTTATAGTTGAACTATTGGCATAATATTGAAAAATAATTTTTACCATTATTTTAAGAAAAATATTAACGAAACGAATCCAAACAAGTGTTAAATTTGGCTGTGTCACATCTTTTATACCCTCCAAAATGTAACAAAAAAATTTTAATTTAAATTTAGCTGGGCTTTTTTTGAGAGTTCGCGGCAGGGTTTTGGGTCAGTTTTCCGTCGCTACAATTGTTGCCAAATTGGTTTATTATGATTTTTTCACTTAAGAAAATTTTTTTATCATTATTAAAATTAATTTCTAACATCCACAAAAGGGGATACCAAAAAAAAATATTTTTTTTAACCCCTGAATCCAAGTACAGGACCTTGAACTTCTTTTGACATTAAAATGTTTCATTTGCTTATCAAAAGTATAAAAACTTGTAAGCATATCGATCCACCACTTGAGATCGCAACACGATAATATAAACAATGGCTTACAGAGAGTTTAGATAGCTTACAACAAGTACGATCAGAAGAGGATTGTGGTCATGGTACAATCTTAAGAAAACTAACAACTTACCAGATTGAACAGCCGTACACTGATTGGAGTGATCACCGGACAATGCCCGGACATAGAAAGAAAATGGGACTTATTTCTGATGGCAGCTGTAGGAGGTGCGATGAACGGAACACTGAGGAAACGGTTGAACATATTATTTGCCACTGTCCTGCTATGGCCAGAACCCACCTTCAGATATTGGGCAGACATGTCTTCTATAGCTTGGAAACGGTTAACACAATTCGCGATGAGGACTAACGCGATCTATCAGCGTCGCTTTGGAATTATTGTGGCTTCGCTATAGACCATCCGGCCTATTAGAGAAGTCGTTGTTTCCGCATTCTCTAACATTAAGGTATGGGATTGAAGCTTTTGCTTTTTCTCTAGCGGAATTATATCTCTTGTGAATTTTACTCAAACACTACCCTTTAAGAAGTTTATTCAAAAGTTCATTCAAACTATAGTTACTACCATACTACTACTATATTTAGTCAGGGGTGCCAGATGATTTTGATGAAAAATCTGCATATTTTCAAAAACAAATCGGCATTATCGGCACTTTAATTTAAAAAATCGGCAAATGAAAAATAACCATTTTAAATGCAATAAAACATATTTTTTGACAAAAATTAGCAAAATAGAACAATTTAGCATTAAAGGCAAACGATAATTAATACGCTTATTAAAACTCATCAATTCTGCACTAATATAACGCAAAAACTAAAAATTCTGAATAATTTGTATTAAAAAGTAAAAATTGTTTTATTCTACCTTTAAAATATTATATTTTGAGTAGGTATTATATTTTGAGTAGCTCGAGGTCATTATTTCCTTTACTAATTAAATCCATGATATTCTCTAAAATAATTTTCAAGAAAATTGTTTTTCTGTTTAAATTTATTTATGTTGGTGATATTTGCAACACTTAGGCTGGATTACTCAATGCTCCATTATAAAACAACTCTCCCTTAAATTTAACTTTTTCATACAAATTTTGACAAAAGGCTCCGTTAAATCGGCAGTTAGCAGCTAAATTTTCATTGAGTAATCCGCCCTTAATCGACGTGTGTTTCGGAATTTGTCAGATTTCATTGTCAAGAACTAACAAATAATTCCAGCAAAAAAAATTTTAAAAATATTTTTTTTTTCACTTTTTGCAGAGCTTCCCGATTTTAGGTAAAAAAAAACAAATACATTTCCTAACAGGTTCAATATCTGTTTGTGTTGATATTGACCCTGAAAAACAACTGTTCTGACCCCTGTGATCCGGGGTGCCAGATGATTTTGATGAAAAATCGGCATATTTTCAAAAAAAAAATCGGCATTATCGGCACTACAATTTAAAAAAAATCGGCAAAAAATCGATAAATGAAAAAGAACCATTTTAAATACATTAAAACATATTTTTATTGAAAAAAATAGAAAAACAACAATTTAGTACTAAAGGCAAACAAAAATAATACGATAATTAAATCTGAGCTAATATTACGTTATATTTTCATCAAAAAACTAAAAAATACTACTATTTTTTTTTTGCAAAAAAAAAAAAGAAAAAAAAGTAACAACATTTTTAAAGACCAAGGAAAAAATAAAATAAGACATACATAAAAATGACTTTTCAGTAATGTCCTAATACTAAATAATATTTTCAGCAAAAAAATAAAAAAAAATTTTTTTTTTTTCTTTTTCTTCAAAGCTACCCAATTTTTAGGTCAAATAAAGAACTCAAAGATATTCCCCAAAGGTTCAATATTTGTTAAAAAAATTGATGGAGGACCATGAATATGTTCACTTTTTGAGGTCCTAGACCGATATTTCGTGGTGTCACAAATGGAATGACAAACTTATATTCATAAATCCTTCTATTTCTAAGGGGAGGGTATAAAAAGTGACCCTGTTTTTAGAGTTGATAAAATATCGGCATTTTTGGAGCGAAAATCGGCAAATCGGCACTTTGATAATTTTGAGGCAAAAAATCGGCAAAATGCCGATAAATCGGCAAATATGGCAGCCCTGCCTGTGATAAGTAAAATAAAAAAAAAAACGCTTCACTCTAATGAACATGCTTTGTTTTCTACAGACAGACGGACGGACATTGTTAGATTGACTTAAAATCGATGGAGGGCTATGAGTATGTTCACTTGTGGGGTCCTAGAACGATATTTCCTGGCGTTACAAATGGAATGACAAACCTATATACATAAATCCTCTTATCAACTAAGGGGTGGGTATAAAAAGTGACAGTGTTTTTAGTACTGATCAAAAAATCGGCATTTTTGGAGCAAAAATCGGCAAATCGGCACTTTGATATTTTTGAGGCAAAAAATCGGCAAAATGCCGATAAATCGGCAAATATGGCAGCCCTGACTATAGTATATAGAGTATACTCTCTCGTTTCTTATCCCATTTTCTATCGCCAACACAATAGCTCTGTTCCACAACTTTCCGGGTAAAGTTCGGTAAAATGAGAGAAAATCTTAAAAACTCTCACCATACCGCAAAATCGATCAAAAGTAAAAATCAAAAACTAAAAAATGTAAACAAATTGAAATGCTAACATATTTTAGTAAGAAAAAATACGTTAAACAATGCGAAACAAATTGTAAAAGTTGATTTTAATGACTAAATATATTATTTTGTTTAAAATTAAACATTACTTTTGTTTTGTTTTTTATTTTATTAAAATTTTTAGTTTATTTTCACAAAAAAAATCAGCTGTTTTCTAAACATCTGACTGTTACCAGTTTACACGAAAAAAAAGTACCTACGGGTAAGTTCGGTAAAATGAGAAACAAATTTATTCTCTCAAAATCTCTCTCATTTACCCAATTTTTGCGTACGGGAACGCTTTTCGGGCTGGTTTGGGTACCCGCGGGCACCCGCGGTAACGTTGTGGAACAAAGCTAATGTATGAATTAGTGGGGGGCATTCCTTTAGTGTTGGTCTTTGAAAAAACGAAATAGTTTGAAAAAACCTAAAACTAATACAAAAGCCTCAAGTCGTTTGGCCAAAAACATTTTTGCTCATAACTTCCCATATTAAAGTCTCCCCATAGTTGTCTCCAGAATCGTCATCATAAACTGACGTCAGGAAATTTGGAATACTAAAATTGTATACACTTCTACTGACGTCTATAATCACAATAGTTTTTCTTAGTTTTACCAAAGGAAATCGTGCTGCTGTCGTCGTCATAACCAACAAAACACGTCCTGCTACTACAGCCTAACTATAAAGTCTAGTCAAGTTTCCTATACTATTGGACGGTAAACTAAAAATTGGATTGTTTTAACGTCCTCGTATAGACAGACAATGCCATGAATATATTGTACATTTATAATCCTATAAACAATGTAGATTGTTTAGTGATCATAGCTATTGCAAAACTTTCTTACACCTGTTACTGCAGGATACAGAGAGAATGAGTCGTCACCACAAAATCCAGCCAATAGTATTAAAAACTCACTGTTGCAGAATTTGAAAATGAAAAGAATTCATATACTCTGTTGGCTATGAGAATAGTTCGTTGTCCTTCATAAATTTCTGAATACTACATTTATCTATTTTCATACGTCTGCTAAAGCTGCGAAAAAGGATATTTATAAATATTTTTCTAAAGGTTTTTATGTTCAATTTCACAGTTTATGAGTTTAAATAAACATTTCTATTTTTTTGTAGGGTTTGTCAGGTTTTGTTCTATTTTTCTAAAGTCCTTCAGAGGCGCCTAGTATTTTTATGTTTTTGTCTTATATATATGCGTACAAAGATTCTATCGAACTCTTAGGTATTTCTTTCAAATATTTTCCAACGTTTACAAGTATCTTTTTGAACTCTATTGTTCTTATATTTTTTGTAAAACAATAATTTTATGTTTGGCGCTAGCGCAAAATCTGCAATTTCTTAGAAAAAATTTTCAAAAATATTTGCATTTTGTCTTCATCTTTCGGAGAACAAAAGAAAAGTCAAATGGAAAGAACAATAGTTAAAGGATTTAAGGAGAGAATTTTGTTCATTTGTTATGGTAGATTTTATTTAAGAATGTTTTTATATGCGTACAATGAAATTAAAATATTAAAAAGGATTTCAAAAATGTGTCTGTTCTAAATTTAAGAAAACAGGAGTTGAAGGGTTGAACAGATGATGTAGCACAATTACCTAATGTAGATGTAATTAAGCAACTGTCGAAATACATGCTAATGTTTATATCCTCACCACTCTGTGGAGCAGTCTTTGAGATGAGAAGGTGGAGCTTAAGGATTCTCTGTATCAAACGTCTGGAATTACTAGATCAGCTAACGTTAGAGCCGTTCAACCCTTAAATAACAGCTGTAACCTAAAATTGCGAATACCATAATCTTTTTTTTTTTTTTGTAATATGTATTTCGGATGTGTAAGAAAAATTTAGCAACAAAAACCAAAATCTTCGATCGAGCATTTTTGCAAAAATGCGTTTAAATTGTAAAAAATTAAAAAATATCACTCTTCAAAATTCAAAGATTTTGACCCCCTGATTCCAAATCTGCTTTCAAAATGTTTGTAGCACACACTGTTTTCAAGATATTCGTGTTTGCAGATTCCAAAAACCGCTATGGACCTCCTGAATCTGAATCAGCCATCAAAACTTTCCTAGCAGTATCCATTTTCCAGATATTCGCGTTCAAATACTTACTACGAAAAACGCGAATTTCGTACTAGTTTTTAAGACGGAACTGCAACGTTGTTGTAAGTAATAGCCACAAAATGGGACATGATTTTACATAAAATGTACCTCGTGATTCCAAATTCGCAGTCCAAATTTTTCTATAGCTTTTCGTTTTCGAGATATTTGCGATTGAAATTTAAAAGACGCGAATAATAAGCGGTTTTATGACTCCACTGTTATATATTATTGCGTTACTGCCAAAACTGTGGGTGGATTTTATATAATATGGACCTATAGAATCCAAATCCGTCATCTAAAATGATGAAGCTTCTTTCGTTTTCGTGTTATTCGCGTTTAAGAATGTGCCCAATTTCCTAAAACACAAAATACATTCAAAATTAAAGGTTTTTGTTTATTTTTTGACCGTTTTAATACTGCAATGTAAATTTTTAAATCTATATATATAAAAATGGATGTATGTATTTTCCGTATGGACTCGAAAACGGCTGGACCGATCTTGATGAAATTTTCAGGGAATATTTAGAATAGCCTAGAGAGTAACACTGTGTGGTCAGAGTTTTTATTTTTTGCGTGTGAGCGGAAGGGCGTGGCAAAATCGAATTTTTACATTGCACCACTAATGACATCTATGTATGAAAAACGGATGGACCGATTTTGATGAAATTTAAACCAAATATAATACTAACTGAGTACTAACTATATGCCAAATAAGAATGTGATCAGACTAATGGGCGTAAAATGCCATGCTTTTTTGCCTGTGGGCGGTGGGGTGGCAAAAATCGAATTTTTACATTGCACCACTAATGACATCTATATATAAAAAACGGATAGACCGATTTTGATGAAATTTAAACCAACGATAGTACTAAGGACAAATGGGCGTAAAATGCCATGCCCCTTTGTATTAAATTGAATGTTATTTCTGCATACTTCGCAATAACGCAAAAGCAGTTGATTCGATTTTAATTAAATTTTCAGCACTGATAGTGTTAACCGAGTGCGGAACTATATGCCATGTTATACTACGATTGGAAAAAGGGGTCGTAAAATTCCACGCCCCTTTGTACTATACAGGACGTTGTCTGCCTGTTTCGCAATCACGCAAAAACAGCTGAACCGATTCTCTTGACATTTTCACTACATACAGTGCTAACCAAGTGCATATGTAGGCCATATAAGATCGTTATTGGAAAATGGGATCAAAATTGCAACGCCCTTTATACTATACTGACCACGATTGAACAAAGAGGCGTAAATTGCCACGCCCCTTTGTTTTATACTGAACGTTATATCTGCCTGTTTTGAAATCACGCAAAAACGGATAAGCCGAATCTGTCACTACTGATAGAACTAACCAAGCGGGAACTGTAGGTCATGTGTAAAGCGCGATTCGGCAAAAGGGTATAAAATGTCACTCCCGTTTTTCATAAATAAAAAGTTATTTCCTACTCTTTCGCAATCACACAAAAACGGCAAAAATTATGTCAATGAAATTTGCAGCACAGATAGTAGTAATCGAGGATGCAGGATGGAACTTTAGACTATCACGATTCGATAAAAATGCGTTGTACTATAGTTAACGTTATGTCTGTCTGTTTCGAAATCACGCAAAAACGGCTGAACCGATTTTGTTGAAATGCCTCTATAGATAGTGCTAACCGAGGTTACTAGCTGGACCCAGACCCGTGCTTTAATTTTATTCGACACTATATTTAAATTAAGATGTAATATAAAACAGTTTTTTTCTTAGGGACAGCAACGCGGACCGGGTACAGCTAGTACTTTATATAAATGCATTTATTCCTAAGAATATTTTTGGTCATATTGCTCATTTACTTGTATAGTGTCGTAACTCAAAATGTTTGTTTTTACAGAGCACCTGTTTAAAGTTTACAATTAAAACTTGGTTTACATTGTAAAAGGCCCTTACATAGAAAATGTGATAATGGCGAGTTCTCTTCTCAAACTGTGAGTTTAAAAGATATTAATACGAATTTTTGACACAATATAAAGCATGATATAACAAAAAATTCTGTATTGTTTACCAAAAAACGACATATTTTTAGTTATGACACTATACAAGTAAATGAGCGATATGTGTTTTTTTATATTTCTCATAGTTTTCGAGAAAATTCGAATATTGTATTTTTTTCCAATTCAACCGCAATTTTTGCAAAAAGTGCTCGATCAAAGATTTTTTTTGTTGCTAAATTATTCTTAGACATCCCAAATACATATTCAAAAAAAAAAATATGGTATTCGCACTTTTAGGTTAAAACTGTCTCGGACCACCCGTGTACATCATCTTTTAACATAATTTTAATGGTTCGAAAATTCTCGAGGAGTTGGAGCCGGGAATTTCTGTCTGGAACTGTTCATTGAGGAATCGAAAAAGCTTCCGATGACCGCAGTATATTCCAGACATACATTCTTGATAAAAAATGGCCGCAAATCTTGATTTCACTAATAGAACTAACAGCTGAAATATTAAATTCTTCCTTAGCATTCATACAGAAATCAAGACAATCTCTGCAAATTACATACTCTCATCAATTGTCCAAGAGTTTAGACTCTATACAGGGTGATTCAGTCACGACCCGCCGAATTTTACCAGTGTATTCCTTGGTTCATTTCATGAAAATATATCCATTACGACCATCCCCGAAAAAGGCATGTGTGCGAAATGGCAGCGGTTTGAAAATTTTCGGATTGGTGGTCGGAGGGTAGTAGGGTAAAATTGATAACTTCTGAACCAAGGGCCCGATTTTTTTGTTTTTGGGCTTGTTGGAAAGTTTTTTGGGAGACCTTTCAGAATCAATAACAAAAAATTTAAAAAAAAGTGAAATCGTCGAGATACAGAGCTTTTAAAAATACAATTTGAAAAAAAAGATATAAGAATTTGCACATAACCTCAATTTGATCAGCCAGATGACAGGTAACTTATGTTTTATTTTTCCCTTGAAAGATAGCCCTACCTCTTACCTTTCCAAAATGCCCTAGAAGAAGCCCATAGGTCTTACCGTTCCAAAGTTATGACCATTTGACGGCCAAAAATTGTTACAAAATAAGATCTTAAACTTGTTAATTTACAAAAACAAATGAATGTGTGCTATTATTTCGCCCCCAAACCCAAAAAAAATTGTTTGCATTTCAGTCAATTGGTCATAACCAAGGAGAGGACTTTCATGCAAATGCATGTTTTTTCCCTGTGGTCATAGAACAGCAGAAACAATATATCTTTGCGAATCAAAGAATTTGCTTTAAAATGGCATCGATTCGTTAGTGCATATTTTTGCATATTTTGCTTAAAATGCATATTTTTGCATATTTTGCTATTATTTCGCTATAAATGCATATTTTTAGGTCATATTTTGTATAAATTTTAGTTTTTTAGCTAGGTTTTAGCATTTTTAGCTATTTTTAAAATTTTTTTATGATAATTTTTTTGTATTAAAGCAATTATTAAATTTTTTAGATCGATCTAAAAATTTTGATCATTTTTATTTTTTTTAATAACATTTTATACACTCTGTATATATGTATATCTAATCTTAAATTACGAGACTGAATTCAAATGTTATATTTTTTTTATAAAAGTAAAAAAACAAGTGGATATTTATTTTTATTAGTGCATATTCTAAGATTTTTAGTGCATATTTCAAGACTTTTTAGTGCATATTTTAGGCGCCTAAAACATTGTTTTTTAGTGCATGAAGGTCCTGTCCCTGGTCATAACTTTAGAACAGAATGACCTCTGGGCTTCATTTAGGGCATTTTGGAAAGGTAAGAGGTAGGGCTATCTTTCAAGGGGGAAAAAAACATAAGTTACCTGCCATCTGGCTGAGCAAATTGAGGTTATGTATAAATTCTTTTGTATTTTTTTCAAATTTTATTTTTAAAAGCACTGTATCTCGACGATTTCACTATTTTTTTAATTTTTTTGTTATTGATTCTGAAAGGTCTCCCAAAAAAATTTCCAACAACCCCAAAAACAAAAAAATCGGGCCCTTGGTTCAGAAGTTATCAATTTTGCCCTACTAATCTCCGACCACCAATTCAAAAATTTTCAAACCGCTGCCATTTCGCACACTTGCATTTTCGGGGATGGTATGTAATGGACATATTTTCATGAAATGAGCCAAGGAATACGCTGGTAAAATTCGGCGGGTCGTGACTGAATCACCCTGTATATAGACTTATTATGATCCAAGAAAATCACACCAACGCGTCCGTGGAAGCATACCGTGCTAAAAGAAGTGAAGAGAAGAAAATTCATAAGAGGAAGAAAAAAGATTTTGAAAATGGTATAATTGATAGCCTTGAAACACATAGAATGAGGAACGAATCCCGCTACTTCTATAAAAAAGTAAACTCCACACGTAAACCGTTTAAGCCCCGTGCAAATATGATAAAAGACAAACATGGCGAAATACTAATTGAACGCGACAAAGTGCTTAGAAGATGGTCTGAATATTTTGAAGAGCTGCTAAATGAAGCCCAACCGACAATGTCATTTGAAAATAACAGTGCTCCTGTAAATTAAGATGAGTGTAATCCCCCCTCCCTAGAAGAAGTAAAGGAATCCATTTATAATATGAAGAACAACAAGGCTCCTGGTTCAGACGGCATCACAGTGGAACTGTTAAAGCATGCAGGCGATCGGTTTCTACTAGGTTTTCACGATCTCTTAACAGAAATATGGAACAAAGAACAGATACCAGACCAGTGGAACGTTGGATTGATCTGCCCGCTTCACAAAAAAGGGGCGCAACTTGAGTGTAGTAACTACCGAGGTATTACACTGTTAAACATTGGCTACAAAATATTATCAAACATATTGAATAGAAGACTTAATGTGTACGCAGAAAGAATTATTGGTGACTATCAGTGCGGTTTTAGGAGCGGAAAATCGACCACCGATCAAATTTTCACGCTTAAACAAATATTGGAAAAAACGTATGAATGGTCAACTGAAACGCATCACCTTTTTATAGGCTTCAAGCAGGCTTATGACTCTATAAACCGCGCGAAATTGTATAGTGCCCTGGGTGAATTTGGAATTCCAGGAAAATTAATCAGACTGATAAAAATGACAATGGATAAGGTGCAGTGCGCAGTTAAAATACAAAATGATACATCCAGAGTATTCTCTACAAACACGGGACTTAGGCAAGGAGACGGGCTTGCTTGCACACTGTTTAATCTGGCACTAGAGAAGATCATAAGACAAGCTGATGTATGTACTGAGGGAACCATATTTAATAAATCAACGCAGATACTTGCGTATGCTGATGACATCGACGTGATTACGAGAAATGTAAGTGAATTGGAAAATAATGTTCAACAAATAAAAAATAACGCCATGGAAATTGGTTTAAAGATAAATGTAGAAAAAACGAACTACATGCTGGTGACCGCGAACAACAGGCGAAGAAAGCGTCTCGGACCTAACATAACATTAGGAGATGAAAGTTACAAGGTAACAGATAATTTTGTTTATTTTGGCTCTTCAGTAAATAATACCTTGTCGTCTGACGAAGAGATTGGTAAGCGCATCGCCGCAGCCAATAGGAGTTTCTTTGGCCTAAGAAAGCATTTTATGCCAAAGTCGCTTACTAAGACCACAAAAATAAGGCTTTATAAAACACTGATTCTACCTGTTTTGATGTATGCGAGTGAAACATGGTCTATATATGATAAAAATGAGTCAAAGCTGGGAGCTTTTGAGCGTATGGTGTTACGAAAAATATATGGTCCAGTATATGAAAATGGTTCTTGGAGAAGCAGATACAATAGTGAGCTCTATATACTGTTTCAAGATATTGACGTGGTAAAACGCATAAAGATTAATCGAATGCAATGGGCAGGTCGTGTACAACGGCTTGACGACTCGAACCCGACGAAGAAAGTTATGAAATTTCAACCTGATGGACAGAGACAACGTGGCAGGCCCAAGCTAAGATGGAGTGATGGTGTCGATGAAGATTTTCGAAAAACTGGCACGAACAACTGGAGAACAGTAGCAGCAGATAGAGAGATGTTCAGAGCAAGATTGGAGGCAGCCAAGACCCACCCCGGGTTGTAGCGCTAATGATGATGATATAGACTTATTGTTGGTACCAACAGAAGGGTACCTATTTATTGGGTTAGAGGACACATTGGCATAGATGGTAACGAGAGAGCGGACGAATTGACGAAACGAGGGGTTGAACTGTTAGTGGAATAGTCTTCGCTCTTCAATTCAGAATTTCAAAGGGAACATTGATTTCACTATAATGAGAAAAACTGATACGTTCTGGAAAACAACGAAACATGCAAGGTTTTTGAGATTCTGTGGATATGCTATAATCCTAGGCCGACTGAGCTTTTTTAGATTGGACCGAATTAAAGTAAATAAAAAGTATATAATAAAATTTTATTTAACATTATAATTTTTAAAGTTACCACAGAGTTGTTTTTTACTTTAAATCTAGGGGAATTCTCTCTCGTCTAATCACGCCTTTATCACTATCTAGGACTTGACTTAGGCCACGTTCACACTACAAGAACTTACCATGGTAAATTGAGATGATTTTGTGATTTTTCTTTATGCTAGTACAATTTAGAGTTGATTTTGTAAATCACTATGTGATTTTGTTCAAAGGAAAATCACATAGTGATTTTAAAATCACGCAAGTCTGTATACAGTATTAGATTCAATATAATAACTTTCGTTTAAAAGAAAGTGGAGTACCCTGGATACTAGAGATGCGTGCGTGACACTATTATTTCGTGATGAAATTTAGTTTAACTCCCGTGATTGTGAGTGCACGAGATTAGGAAAAAGACCCAATAGGGCCTTCAGAACATTAGAAATTAAGTAACTTAAAAACTATTACTCGGACTATTTTGGGTGTTTGACAGTCGTATTCTATCTACAAAAATAATTTTGAGCTTTTTGATGTGTCGAAAATGTAATTGTATTTATTATTTTGAAAGAAATAGCCCTTATCGCCAGCAGCACTCTTTTGGGTCCTTTGTGCCTTAAATACTATTTAGAATTATATTTTTTTTAAAATAAATTAAAAACTTAGATATTTTTTTATATAATAAATTAAATCCTTATCAAATAATATTTCATCTTAAAATTTTGTTTTAACCTGATTCCGGAAAATTTGTTTTCTTTATGAAAAAGTCATAATAGGCGTTTGCATGTTTTTAATGAGTTACTTCCAATTGTTAGTTATTGTTACTAAAACCAAAAGTTGTTTGGATTATCATCATAAATATTTAACATCATTTCAATTCATACGGAATTTGGAAATTCCCAATTTTATATCAAAGAAGCCACACAACGAGCACCAAACTCATCACCCAACATACAAAAAGAAAAACCTTAACCAAGCCTACCTAACTAGAACAGTTAAAACTCCGAATACAAAAGAAAATTCAGGTAATCGAATAACTGTACATATCGGTATTACAAAAAAAATATATATTTTTATGTTTTCTTGCCAAGAATAACTCATATGTGATCATAAAATCCCAAAAAGAGATTAACAGGAATCTTTTAGTGGTATTATAAAACGATTTTATAAGTTCGCGGAAAACGTACGCCATCAGGTAAATTAAATATGCAAAAGAAAAAATTTAAATTCATAAGATTTTCGGAAAACCCAAAAATGTATATGAAAGAATCATGGAAATTTTTGCAAAGCAACAAATTTTAATATTTTATTAGCGAAGTTTTTATGATACTCAAATAGAGATAAACACACGTGGTAATTGTACCAAAAATATTTTGCAGGATTTCCATGTGTTTAAAGTAGAAAATCTTAAAATAATCAGGTACTAGTTTATGATCTACCAAATTAACTATGTACTTGCATAGAGCGAAAAATGCACATTATTCTAAAACATGCTAAGTCGAAAAAGAGAGTTTTAATATATAAGCCTAAAAAAGGTTTTTATTCACACCGTACCCCAAAAAAATTCTTGTGATCTGAAATTTTTTTAAAGAAAACAGTTTAACATTTGGATACGTTTTTTATAGAGAATTTATAAAAATCCGAAATATAAAAAAACGATATTTTTTATCCTGCAACCACTGACTGGGGTAAATATGGGCGCTGGTCTCGTGATTTGCGTGGTTCATGTGATTGTGAGTGAGTGGGGAAAAAAATCTGAGTGAGTTTGCGTGATTTGATTTTTGATGACTGAACGTGAGTCAAAAAAATGTGCCTGAGTGATTCGATTGTTTGCGTGAGTGAGTGTGTGTCAAAATCTATCCTAAACCTATCTCTAGTATGGGGTATTCTCACTTTGTTATTTCGTGTGTAACGCATCGAAATATCGGTCGGAAACCCCATAAAGTATATAATATATTAGGGCGGCACGAATAATGACTTTTCGAATTTTGTCCATTGCCGGGCAAATTATCGTTCCTTCGTTCTAAAAGCTCTATATTTAAATTTTTAGCCGAATCGAACAATTTTAGCCAGTGCTGGGTCGAACAATTTTAGCCAGTGCCGCTGGAGCTCCTAGCGGCTCTGGTTAAAATTGTCCGATTTGGCTAAAAATTTAAACAGAGTATTTATTTAAACAGAGTACCCATAGGTACCATTTGAAAACCCCTTTTGAATCGAATTTTCATAAATACAGAGCTTTTTCGAACTATCGGTATGTATATTTTGTAAAATTTTGTGCAATTAAAAGTTTTTCTTCGCTTTTACCAAAAAACAAAACATATGAAAAATACCATTTCCATTTTTTTGTGAATTTTAGAAAAAAAAATAGTTACATGATTTTTAAATAATTTTACAAACACAACTAAATATTTCTGAAATACTGCTTAAATGGTGTAATTGAAATATTTTATGGTTAAGTGTTTTTTTTTTTTTTTTTTTTTTAGAACCGGTACCAGGATCAGAACTGGGAATACCGGTATACCCGGGATATATCTACAACCGGGAAACCGGTACCAGAACCGGGAATACCGAGAACCGGGAAATGGGGGGCACTAATTTCGATTATTTCCGATTATACCGAAACCGGTATAGGAGTAACAGAAATGTCTACAGCTTTTAGAAATTAAAATTTTCTTCTACATTTTTCAACTCAAACCCTTATAACCCTTATAGAATTAAAGCCCGTGCTCGATCTGTACTAACAGAAAAATTAACAATAAAAAAAAAAAAATTTGGAAAAATTTTTAGAGTAAGACCCTAGCCATCCTAAGTTTTTTTCTTATTCACTTTTGGGACTGAAATACTTGTCCGACCAAAATGAAACTTTTTGTCGTTAATGAGCTGATCAAGCTAAATTATAATAAAAATAGAAAAAATAAAAATCGATTTTTTTTTTTAATTTGTGAATTTTTTTTACGACCCAAAGTTTAGGGCGCCGTAGCGACCCCTAAACCTTATTGATTCATATATATATGAAGCAGCCTACCGACTAAGGTTCTTATTCATAATACTTATACACTCAAAAAAATACGTTAGTTGATTTACTAATTTTTTTTGCTAATGCTAGTTAGCTAATTTTTAGCAAATTTTTAGTTGATATTAGCATGTTAGTAAAAAATTCTTGTAAACTTCATTTAGCACATTAGCAATTTTAAACAAACGTTGAACTGATTTATTTTGCTAAGATTTGAAATTGAGTTGACAACATTTTTACAAGATTTTTTGCTAACATTAGCAAAAATAAATGGTAAATTTTTTTTATTTTCAGAAAATTTAAAATGGCTCTATCTCGGAAACTAAGCCAGATAGAGCAAAATGGAGGGCATTTTTGGTTCTTAGAATCTCCATACTTTCGCGGGTCCTCTTCACATGTGTGGACCCTAATGGGCCCTAACTTTGGATCCAATAAAGTCATAGGCGTAGATAGCCCTGTCTGGGGGGGGCTTAGCCCCCCCCAGAATAATTTTAGCCCCCCCCAGAATTTTAATCATTCACAATTTTTTTTTTTAATAATTTAATGATTTCATTAATTTTTGAAAAAATAAATAATAATAATATTATTAATAATATTATCATAATTAATAGGGATGAGATTTTCATGCACTAAAAAATCGAAAATATGCGCTTAAAATATGCGCTAAAAAATTCAAAATATGCACTAAAAAACCTTAAAATATGCACTAAAAAATAAAATGTGTGTAATAAAAATCTTGTTTTCATAGGAAAAACTTCTTAAAAAGCAAAAAATAGCGGCGGGTTTAAATAGTAACATTCAAAACTTTATGTAAACGAGATTTTTTTAGAAATTAAGAAAATCTAAAAAAAATTAAAAACAAAAAAAAATTGTTTTTCTTATTTTCAAAATAAATTTTTAAAATTTAAAATAGTTTTTGAAAAAAATAAATTTCAATTTGTATTTTTGCTAGTTTATGCCAAAATATGCAAAAATATGCACTTTAAAGTTGGAAATATGCACAAAATATGCATTTAAAATGAAAATATGCAAAAATATGCATTTTCACCAAAATATGCAAAAATATGCAAAAACAAATCAATGCCATTTTAACGCAAATTTCTTGATTCGGAAAGATAATTGGTCGATATCGTTTTTAGACAAAAAACATGCATTTGCATGGAAATCTCATCCCTAATAATTAATAATATTATCATAATGAGTCTTTAGGACTCGTTATGATTATTCAATGAGTCTTAAGGACTCGTAATGATTATTATATAAGATCTAATAGTTTTTCCCATTGAAAAATAGCCTGAATTATTGAAAAAAGTTTTTATATGAATCTGATGTTTTTGTCAGTAATAAAAACTTTACCGAATCTTAGGGTTTTACCTTCAGGAAAACATTTTAACTTCTTTGATTTAAAAAAGTTTCTAAATTCTAAGGGGTTTTTTATAGACAAAATTTATTGAAAGAAAGAATCTGAGAATTTTGACTAATAATCATCAACTTTTGCAATCATCAGAACTTTTTCTTGAAAATAATCACAGTAATCTAATGATTTTACTATAGGAAAAACATCTTTCATTCTCAAAACATATCTAGGAGTTCTAAAATTCCGAAAAATCTACAGAATCAAAATTTAAAAAAAAAATATGAATTTTAACCGCTTTCTAGGACACCTAAACGCATGTTAAAGGGAACGCTTCAGGAAAAGGTCTGGGTTTTTCTATTAAAAAAAAATAAAAAAAATCTAGGGGGGGCTTTAGCCCCCCCCAGAAATGTTGGTTTCCTACGCCAATGAATAAAGTTAGCATTCCCGAAAATTTTAAAATGCTCATATCTCGGTAAATATTGCCGACACAACAAAAAGTTTGTAGCTCTCAATACGTAGAACAAGACCGCAAAATAGTCAAAAGCTCTCCGAGTAATATTTTTGAAGTTATCGAGTTTTTTAATTCTCAAGACCCCAGTGATCCCCTAAAATCACGTATCTCAAAAACTAAGCAAGATAGAGCGAAACGGACACAAATTTTGGATCAAAAACTATGACGATTTTTAAGGAACCCAACTAGGTCTAGGCCCATCGGGGTCTGGACCTATCGGGTCCGAACCCAATGGGGTCCTCAAATGTGTCAAAAAAAAAAAAATTAGTTAACTAATTATTGGCAAAACATTTTTGCTAACTTTAGCAAAAAAATTGTGGGTTCAAAATCAGCAAATTTTCTTGTAGGTTTACAAGCTTTTTTTGCTAACATTACAGTTTTTTTTTTTTGAGTGTAACAGACTTATTGTAGGTTTATTTGACAATTGTTCCTGCAATATCTGTCAAATAAACCTACTTTAAATATATTTCAGGTTTTATGAATAACCACCCAAGTAGAAATTCATGACGGTTATAAAAAAAAAACGTTTTTAAAGCACTCCAAAGTTGAAACTCATGACGGTAATAAAAAAATAGCATTTTTAAAGCACTTCCAAGTATAAATTCATGACGGTAAAAAAAAAGTCATGACTTATCAAAAATAAAGCATTTTTAAAGCATTATTTCATAACGCTTTATGAACGTTTTGAAAAAGCTTTTTGAGATTACTTTTTCGCCAAATTTATGTTGGTTTAGGAATACAATTTTTTTTACAACATTTTTTTACACTACTTTTTAAATATGGTTTACGACGACCAAAAAGCCGACATTAAAAGCGAATTAACTCTAGACGACCCCATAACAGATTTAGTTAAGTTTGAGGAGTTTGACAACAAGGTTAAAACTGATCAGCAATTTTGCAATTCACTGGTATGTATTTTTCTATACTTACATTTGAATCAAAATTACTAATTTTTATTTTGTTATTCAGCGTGACCTGTAGCGCAATTCACTAACTTTTTAACGACAAAAATCGGTAGTTAAATTGTCAAAAATCGATACTTATCTACAATTGTCGTTAAATGTGATTCTATAATTTATTTTACCGAGTTTTGTCGTTATTTAAAATCGTTAACTTTCGAAAAATATCGGTAGGCTAACGACAAAAAAAAAGCTGTTGTTAATATAAAATATTATTTCTTTTTAAACAAGATAAAGTAAAAAAAGTAGGAAATTTTGTTGAAATGGTCTTCGAATGCATTTTAATAGATATTAGACATTATTTGCCGAGTCCCCTGCAAATTTTTCTAGTATATTACACCACATAACAGAATTACAATTTTTACACCGTAAATATCAGAATCTGAAAGTGGTTCTAATGGGTTTTTGTCTCACGCAATCGGTGGATGTGCCTAATCAAATAATTTCTCAATATTTTAGGTAGTTTAGTTCAAAATTTATTTAATGCATTTACAACTCAAATAAATAAAATTAATTAAAACCATCGTTATTTAAGCCACCATATTTTTTATTTCCAATAGAGCATCTTCAATTTTCTTTTGGGATATTAATGAGTCTGATATTTCTATCGAGCTTCCAGCTATTAACAAGTATGCTGTTGATAGATCCATCTGGGAATTCGCGGGGTCTAAAAGCAGGCGCGGATCCAGCTCTTGGGTTTGGGGGGGGAAAATTTTTTTTTTGGTCAAAAATTTTTTTTTGCAGGGAATTTCAGGTCGAATTTGAATCATTTGTTAAGGTTTTTCAAGGTTTTCAACTCTTATTTATTATGATTTTTTTATAGAAACATTTTCAAATTTTAAAGATTTATTCCTAAAGTAAAAAAACTTAAATGTTTGATATTTTGAAAAATGTCTCTTCAAGAAATTTTCAGGTTCTAAAGCATTTTTTCTGACATAATTTTCTAATAGAAGTTTATGATTCTGAGACGTTATCCCAATAGAAAACTTCTGAGGTTCTGAGGCATGTTGATACAGAAAAGCTTTTAAAATTTAAAGGAAATAATGACCTCGAGCTAGAATAAACCTACTTAAAACATTATATTATAAAGAATGTAAATAATGTAACGATTTTTATTTTTGAATAAAAATTAATCAAAATTTATACAAAAATTTTTAAATTCTGATACACCTTCATATAGAAAATTCTCAAATACTTATGCAATTCTCACACCAAAAATTTCAATATTTAGAAAAAATTTTCGTAAAGAAAAATTGACAGATTTAGTCAGTTTTTTCCCATTGAAAACTTCTTAGGTTCTGAAATATTGAAAATTTTTTCTAGTATTTTATTTTTCTACAGAAATGGTTTACGATGCCGAAACGATCTTTCTACACCAAAATTTTAAGGATTGAAAAAATATTCCGTAGAAAGTACCTGAGATTAGATAAATTGAAAACTTTAATGCATTTTAATATTTTTGTATGCAATTTTCTAGATTCAGAGACATTTATCTATTAAAAAAGTTTTGTTTTCTGAGAAACTTTTCTCTAGAAAAAGTATAAGATAGTCAATCATTTTCTGAGAAATATTTTCATAAGAAATTTTTTCCCAAAAAAATGTTTGAGTTTCTGAGTCATTTTTCCCATAGAAAAAGTCTCAGAGTCTGAGTCTCCAAAATTTTTCCTACAAAAAAAAAAACTTAGATTCTGAGTAATTTTTCAAATAAAAAAAAAAATCGGAATCTAAGACCTTTTTTTAGATTCTGTGATATTTTTTCTAAAATTCTCAGAATATTTTTTCTCAGAGTCTAATGCAATTTTTATAGAAAAAGACTTGGATTCTGAGTTATTTTTCCTATCGAAAAAGTCAGAGATTTTAGAATATTGTTTTAATATTAAAACTCGAAAATTCTGATATAGTTTTAATATCGAAAAATCGGAAATTTTTCTAGAATTCGAGGAATTTTTTCCTATAGAAAGGTCTCAGCTTTTCCTATTAAAAAGTCTAAGATTCTGCGACATCTTTTTAATAAAAATAATCTCAGATTCTGAGACATTTTTCGTAAGGAAAAATACTTAGATTATGAGACATTTTTCCAATAAAAGTTCCAGATTCTGTATAATTTTTCCTATAGAAAAGGTCTAAGATTCTATTGCATTTTTTGTATAAAAAATTCTCCTATTTTCCCTGAAGAAAATTTTCTTATTTTTCCTAAAGAAAATTTTTGTTTTACTTTTTTTTTTCTATAAAAAAATTTAAGATTTAAAAACAATTTTTCTAAAGAAAACTTTTGAGATTCTTGAAAATTCTAGAAAAAATTCTTACTCATGATTTCATTTCCTCTTTTCTTTTTATCCAGAAGAATTGTCAATTTTTCAATTTAGAAAATTCTCAGATTTTTCCTATAAAAAAACTCCGAATTTTCCTATAGAAAAACTGTTAGATTTTTCATATAAAAATTGTCAAAATTATAAGATTTTACCTATAAAAAAGTTCTAAGAAAAATTCTCAACTTTTTCTATAAATTCCCAAATTATTCATTTTGAAAAATTTTTCGTCTAGAAAAATTCCCAAATATTTCGCTAAGAAAAATTTTTGTATTTTTTATT
This sequence comes from Pegoplata infirma, assembly GCA_963921195.1. Lineage (NCBI taxonomy): Eukaryota > Metazoa > Arthropoda > Insecta > Diptera > Anthomyiidae > Pegoplata > Pegoplata infirma. Next base: position 158,604,832 of record OY992536.1, on the reverse strand, counting down.
AAGAAAAATTTAATTTTTTGAGACTTTTATCACATAGAAAAGTTCAAACATTCAGAAACATTTAAGGATTCTTATAAATTTCCTATAGAAAAATTCCCCGATTTTTCCTATAAGTAGAAAAGGATTTTCCTATAGAAAAATTCTCAATTTTTTCTCTAAAAAATTCTTAAATTTTTTCTATAGAAAAATTTTAACATTCCGCAACATTTTTCCACTAGAAAAATTTTAAGATTCTTTAAAATTTTTCATAGAAATTTGTTTCAGATCCTTGGACATTTTTCATCGAAATTTTTTTCAGATTATTTCCTTTTTACTCTCCTTTTTCCCTCTTCTTTTCTTCTCTTTCTTTTCTTTTCTTTCCTTTTCTTTTTTTTCTTTTTTTTTCCTTTTTTTTCGAATTCGGTTTGGGGGGGGGGGGAAATTTCCTTTTTTCCCCCCCCGTGGATCCGCGCCTGCTAAAAGCAAATATATATAAATATATAGATTTATTAGATACATAAAATACTAATGCATTGTTGAGATAATTTGTCAATAGAAAATAGTTTTTTTTTTAGAAAAAATGTCTTAGAGTCTGGTAGTGAAAATGTTTCAGAACCTGAGACTTTTTTCTGTTCGAAAAAGTCTCAGATTCTGAGACAATTTTTCTATAGAAAAAGTCTCAGATTCTGAGACAATTTTTCTATAGAAAAAGTCTCAGATTCTGAGACAATTTTTCTATAGAAAAAGTCTCAGATTCTGAGACAATTTTTCTATAGAAAAAGTCTCAGATTCTGAGACAATTTTTCTATAGAAAAAGTCTCAGATTCTGAGACAATTTTTCTATAGAAAAAGTCTAAGATTCTGAGACAATTTTTCTATAGAAAAAGTCTCAGATTCTGAGACAATTTTTCTATAGAAAAAGTCTCAGATTCTGAGACAATTTTTCTATAGAAAAAGTCTCAGATTCTGAGACAATTTTTCTATAGAAAAAGTCTCAGATTCTGAGACAATTTTTTCTATAGAAAAAGTCTCAGATTCTGAGACAATTTTTCTATAGAAAAAGTCTCAGATTCTGAGACAATTTTTCTATAGAAAAAGTCTCAGATTCTGAGACAATTTTTCTATAGAAAAAGTCTCAGATTCTGAGACAATTTTTCTATAGAAAAAGTCTCAGATTCTGAGACAATTTTTCTATAGAAAAAGTCTCAGATTCTGAGACAATTTTTCTATAGAAAAAGTCTCAGATTCTGAGACAATTTTTCTATAGAAAAAGTCTCAGATTCTGAGACAATTTTTCTATAGAAAAAGTCTCAGATTTTGAGACAGAAAATGTCTCAGATTCTGAGACATTTTTTCCATAGTAAAAGTCTCAGATTCTGAGGCATTTTTTCTGTAGAAAAAGTCTCAGATTCTGAGATATCTTTTTCTACATTGTTTTAAGCAATCTTAAAAATTGGTAAAAACTACTTTTCACTATTATACACTTGGTACGTACCATACTGTCTGGGCAACCAATATTTCCTGCCATGTAATTCAATCCAACTAACATAAGTGCACCAGCCGTATCTCAAATTCAGTAATTGAAACATTCATAACTCCCGATTTCCCGTCGCGCTTCTTTTTTGTCGAAGTGTTTTAAGCTTTGTAAGTACTTTGGACTTTACATCTCTCCATACCTGTAATTTTATCATTAGGGATTAACGTGGCAAAACATAATTGCACAATAAGAACGGTTAAATATTTTATATGCAAAATTAAAACACAAACAATCGTAAATATCTGTCCTTTTTGGTTTATACTTACAACTTGCCATGGTTCATCACTCTTGGTAGCTAATAAGTTCTTCCACTATTTGGCATCAATTTTCGTCTTATCATTCCCATGTTGTGCATCAAATTAACCTTCAACGAATCCTTTTTCGCTTTCCAAAAAAGAAATCAAAGGCGCTGATTGGCCATTATCTGCAAATAAATACAATTTAATTTTTGCAATCCCAACTAGTTTACAAAAAACTTACAATGAATGTTGTTGTTCATTTTTATTTACATATTTACATAATTTTGTAAATTTATTATTAAAATTTAAAATATTTAATTTTTGACATTTTTTGTTTCTACCGAAATTTGTCGGTAGTATTTAAAAAACAGTAGTGCGATTCAGTAACTTTTTTAACGATATTATCGATATCGTTACTTAACGAGAATTGTAGGTTGTTTTAACGAAAAAGTGATTCTATATTATTTTCCTAACGATTTTTTTCGGTTGATTGTTTTGTTAAATACTACCGACAAATTTCGGTAGAAACCAAAAAATGTCAAAAATTAAATATTGAAAATTTTAATAACAAATTTACAAAATAAAACAAAAATTAACAACAACATTGTAATTTTTTTGTAAAATAGTTGAGATTGCAAAAATTAAATTGTACTAATGTATTTGCAAAAAAAAGACCGTGGTGCTCGCGCCACACTAACCCATTTGGCTGAAGGTAAACTAGCTGCACATCATGGAAAAAAAGAGCCGAAAAAAAGGTGCGAAATAGCGGAAGAACTTAATAGCCACCAAGACAATGGCCAGTTGTAAGTATTAACAAAAAAAGAACAGATATACTTATACGTTGGTTTGTGTTTTATTTTGCATATAAAATATTTAATCATTCATTATAAAATTTCAGGTATGGAGAGGTCTTAAGTTCACAGTCACTACAAAGCTAAAAACACTTCGACGAAAAAGGAGCGCGACGGAAAATCAGGAGTTATCAAAGTTTCACTAACTGAATTCATGATATAGGTGGTGAACTTATTGTTAGTTGGATTGGATTACATGGCAAGAAATAGTGGTTGCCCGACAGTATGGTAAGATTTTAGATCAAAAAATGTCTTTGAAACTGCGACTTTTTGTATAGAAAAATTTTTCCAGAATCTGAGACTTTTTCTATAGAAAATTTTTTTCAGAATCTGAGACTTTTTCTTTTAAAACAAATTTCTCAGAATCTGAGACTTTTTTTTAGAAAAACTTTTTCTATAGAAAAAATGTCTTAGAATCTGGGATTTTTCTATAAAAAAAATGTCTTAGAATCTGAGACTTTTTCTATAGAAAAAATGTCTCAGAATCTGAAAGTTTTTTCTATAGAACAAATGTCTCAGAATCTGAAACTTTTTCTATAGAAAAAATGTCTCAGAATCTGAAAAAAATGTCTCAGAATCTGAGATTTTTTCTATAGAAATAATGACTCTGGATCTGAGACTTTTTCTCTAGAAAAAATGTCTCAGAATCTGAGACTTTTTCTATAGAGAAAATGTCTCATAATCTGAGACTTTTCTATAGAAAAAACGTCTCAGAATCTGAGACTTTTTCTATAGAAAAAATGTCTCAGAATCTGAGACTTTTTCTACAGAAAAATGTCTCAGAATCTGAGACTTTTTCTATAGAAAAAATGTCTCAGAATCTAAGACTTTTTCTATAGAAAAAATGTCTCAGAATCTGAGACTTTTTCTATAGGAAAAATGTCTCAGAATCTGAGACTTTTTCTATAGAAAAAATGTCTCAGAATCTGAGACTTTTTCTATAGAAAAAATGTCTCAGAATCTGAGACTTTTTCTATAGAAAAAATGTCTCAGAATCTGAGACTTTTTCTATAGAAAAAATGTCTCAGAATCTGAGACTTTTTCTATAGAAAAAATGTCTCAGAATCTGAGACTTTTTCTATAGAAAAAATGTCTCAGAATCTGAGACTTTTTCTATAGAAAAAATGTCTCAGAATCTGAGACTTTTTCTATAGAAAAAATGTCTCAGAATCTGAGACTTTTTCTATTGAAAAAATGTCTCAGAATCTGAGACTTTTTCTATAGAAAAAATGTCTCAGAATCTGAGACTTTTTCTATAGAAAAAATGTTTCAGAATCTGAGACTTTTTCTATAGAAAAAAATGTCTCAGAAACTGAAACTTTTTCTATAGAAAAAATGTCTCAGAATCTGAGACTTTTTCTATAGAAAAAATGTCTCAGAATCTGAGACTTTTTCTATAGAAAAAATGTCTCAGAATCTGAGACTTTTTCTATAGAAAAAATGTCTCAGAATCTGAGAATTTTTCTATAGAAAAAATGTCTCAGAATCTGAGACTTTTTCTATAGAAAAAATGTCTCAGAATCTGAGACTTTTTCTATAGAAAAAATGTCTCAGAATCTGAGACTTTTTCTATAGAAAAAATGTCTCAGAATCTGAGACTTTTTCTATAGAAAAAATGTCTCAGAATCTGAGACTTTTTCTATAGAAAAAATGTCTCAGAATCTGAGACTTTTTCTATAGAAAAAATGTCTCAGAATCCGAGACTTTTTCTATAGAAAAAATGTCTCAGAATCTGAGACTTTTTCTATAGAAAAAATGTCTCAGAATCTGAGACTTTTTCTATAAAAAAAATGTCTCAGAATCTGAGACTTTTTCTATAGAAAAAATGTCTCAGAATCTGAGACTTTTTCTATAGAAAAAATGTCTCAGAATCTGAGACTTTTTCTATAGAAAAAATGTCTCAGAATCTGAGACTTTTTCTATAGAAAAAATGTCTCAGAATCTGAGACTTTTTCTATAGAAAAAATGTCTCACAATCTGAGACTTTTCTATAGAAAAAATGTCTCAGAATCTGAGACTTTTTCTATAGAAAAAATGTCTCAGAATCTGAGACTTTTTCTATAGAAAAAATGTCTCAGAATCTGAGACTTTTTTATAGAAAAAATGTCTCAGAATCTGAGACTTTTTCTATAGAAAAAATGTTTCAGAATCTGAGACTTTTTCTACAGAAAAAATGTCTCAGAATCTGAGACATTTTCTATAGAAAAAATGTCTGGGAATCTGAGACTTTTTCTATAGAAAAAATGTCTGGGAATCTGAGACTTTTTCTATAGAAAAAATGTTTCAGAATCTGAGACTTTTTCTATAGAAAAAATGTTTCAGAATCTGAGACTTTTTCTCTAGAAAAAATGTCTCAGAATCTGAGACTTTTTCTATAGAAAAAATGTCTCAGAATCTGACACTTTTTCTGTAGAAAAATATCTCAGAATCTGAGAATCTGAGACTTTTTGTATAGAAAAAATATCTCAGAATCTGAGACTTTTTTTATAGAATCTGAGACTTTTTCTATAGAATTTTTCTAAAATGTCTCAGAATCTGAGACTTTTTCTATAGAAAAAATGTCTCAGAATCTAAGACTTTTTCTATAAAAAAAATGTCTTAGAATCTGAGACTTTTTCTATAAAAAAAATGTCTCAGAATCTGAGAGTTTTTATATAGAAAAAATGTCTCAGAATCTGAGACATTTTCTAAAGAAAAAATGTCTCAGAATCTGAGACTTTTTCTATAGAAAAAATGTGTCAGAATCTGAAACTTTTATAGAAAAGTTTTGACAGAAATAGTCTTAGGTTTTGAGATAATTTTTCTGTGGAAAAAGTCACAGATGCTGAGACATTTTTTCTATAGAAAAAGTCTCAGATTCTGTGACATTTTTTTTATAGAAAATTATCTCAACAATGCATTAGTATTTATGATATCTTACAAATCTTTGTTTTTTGCTTTTAGATCCTCTCAAATTCCCAGAAGGAACTATCAACAGCAAACTCGTTAATAGCTGAAGGCTCGACAAAAATATCAGACGAATTAATATCCCAAAAGAAAATTGAAGATGCTGAATTGGAAATAAAAAAAATATGGCTTTATTTAATAACAATGTTTTTAATTAAAACGTATTTTATAAATATTTAATAAATAAACTTAAATATTGGGAAATTATTTAATTCTGCACACGACGAGCTACTATTAGCTATTATTAAATAAAAACTTTTTAAAACCCACCGATTGCATAAAACATGGATTTTAGACCAAAATCCATTAGCACCACTTTCAGAATTTGTTATTTACAGTGTAAAAAATTTAATTCTGTTATGTGGTGTAATATACTGGAACAATTTGCTGGAAACTTTTTGTGTACTTTGCAAATAATATTTAATACATTTTAAAATTTATTCGAAGGCCATTTCAATAAAATTTGCCATTTTTTTACAATATCTTGTTTAAAAAGAAATAATATTTTATATTAACAACAGCTTTTTTTTTGTCGTTAGCCTACCGATATTTTTCGAAAGTTAACGATATTAAATAACGACAAAACTCGGTAAAATATATTATAGAATCACATTTAACGACAATTGTAGATAAGTATCGATTTTTGACAATTTAACTACCGATTTTTGTCGTTAAAAAGTTAGTGAATTGCGCTACAGTCAACCGAAAAAAATCGTTAGGAAAAAAATATAGAATTACATTTTCGTTAAAACAACCGACAATTCTCGTTAGGTAACGATATCGATAATATCGTTAAAAAAGTTACTGAATCGCACTACTGATGCGGTTAAAATGTAAGGCCGACTCATTATATGAGGCATACATGGGACTATTTAAATAAATTGACTAATTAATTGACGATTTCATTGGCATTATATTGAAACTAATACCAATGAAATTTTTAGCATTAGCATTGTTTCAATCAATGCCAATGCCCGTTAAGGAATTAGTAGCATTAGTAATGCCAATTATGAAAAATTTCATTGGCATTAATAAATGTCTTAATGAAAACAAAGCATTAGCAATATTAAAAGTCGTAATTCCGTCAACCAGTTGTGAAAATTTTTTTTTGGTTAAAACTTAAAATGGCTTTAGGTCTGTTTGTTTACCCAAATTTCTTACTTTTTTTACTACAACTGGAAAGTTTTGTTTACTTTTTGTATTACAAATTTCCAGCTTTATTAAAAGTAGTAAAAATGAGATGATTGTAGTTAGGTAAACGAACAGGCATAATATCTCGAAAACTAAGTTAGATAGAGCAAAATGGAGGGCATTTTTGGTTCTTAGAATCTCCATAGTTTCTCCGGTCCTCTTCACATGTGTGGACCCTAATCGGTCAAAATTTAGAATCTAAAAAATTGGCAGTCCCGAAAGTTTAAAAATTCACATATCTTTAGCATTATCTTGCTTATTTTTCCAGGTACTGCAATTTAGGGGCCCAATAGGGTCTTGAGAATTTTAGAAACTGAATAACTAAAAAACTATTGCTCTGAGGGTTTTCTAGTCAGACGAGTTCTAGAAACCAAGAGCTACAAAAATGCTTTTGGACTTTTTGTTGTGTCACCAATATTTACCGAGACATAAGCATTTTTAAATTTTCCGGAATCCCAAATTTTTTGGATTCTAAGTTGGGACCCATTGGGGTAAACATATGTGAAGAGGACCCGCGAAAGTATGGTGATTCAAAGAACCAAAAATGCCCTCCATTTTGCCCTATCTGGCTTAGTTATCGATATATCGCCATTTTTAGTTTAAAAAAAAATATATTTATTGTAAAAAAATGCTTTTTTTTATTAATTGTAAATAGTTTTTTTAGGCATTTGTGCCGTTTCATTGGCATTAGTACAAATAATGCCAATGCCAAAAAATTTCATTGGCAATAAATTTTAATGCTTTTTTTTGGCACTAATGCCAATGAAAATTCAATGCCAATTAAAAATTCCCATGTATGATATAAGGCCATTGGAAGTATCCTTTCCGTTATAATGTCCCCAGGTTTACAGCAAATGTTTAGCGGCGTTGGAAAAACCGACTAAAGGAGTTTCGAAAAAAAATTTTAGCACCATTAAAGTTTTTAATGAATTGAAAGGTAATATTATGCTGGCCAACAACTATATATCTTTGACCAAAAGATGTATGTGTTTTCACAAAACAATTTTAGTTTCAACCTAATTTCGTCCCTTCGCGTTATATATTTAAAGTAAAATTTATGTTAATAGAAACTTTTCAATTTTTTTTTGATATTTGTGAAGTTTGCCTTACCGCGAAAGCATCAAATTAAGCAAATTTCTAGATCTTTTCAAAAGATTAAAAAAAAAAACACATCGCAGTTTTCGTCAGATCAGAAATGCTTTATACCTATTATATTAATAAACTCATTTTGTTTTCCCGTTGCAGAACACCTTCTTCTACAATTTGAAAATGAGTCCGACAAGTCTATCGTGACCAAAACAAGCCGCTAGCTGGTTTTTAAATTGATGGAAAATTACTTTAGGTTTTGTATCTGAAATGCTTGTAAGTTGCTTTTTTTGCATATAAAGCACTTTAAAATTGCTTTAGATACCGTTTCAAAAGTGATACATTTTTGGTTTTTGCAATGCTTTAAAAGCGCTATAACGAAGCGTTCTAAAATCATTATTATAAATGTCTTTAAAAACGCTTCAAATAAACCGTCTAACGGTGTTATCATTAGGACAGTCTGAAAGCGCTCTGATGATGGTTTTCAGTATGGTCTGAGAGCATTCGTACTACCATACAAAGCGCTTTTAAAGCGTTTTAACGGTTGTATTTTTCTACCTGGGCAGCTATATAATAAAACCGAAAGCTCAACATGGATTGCCAATTTGGATCTGGCAAGCTTAAGCCCCTATGACACTACATTTTTTTTGTATTTTATTTTTTATTAATTGATAGAATGAAACAGCAAAAGAAGAAATGAAAAAGAAACATAAAATAAACAAACAAATAGTGTTGATTACTTTCATTTAAATAAAAACCCGCTGAATAAATACCAAAAACCGTCAAAAAAACAAAAAAGTCGCTTCATTTAATGAAAATCAGAAAAGTTGGCAACACTTAATATCATTAAAGCGTAAATGTCAAAAAAATATGTAAAATTTTTTAATTTTTTTTGACATTCAATCATTTGATAACCAAATTTATCGATAACACAAGAATATAATTTGACGTTTACTGTTTTTTTTAGTTTGCTTTTACTCTTCACACTTGTTCAGGTTTCCTATGGTGATATATTTGCACTGTTCACATAAATTTCATCAATACAAAAAAAAATGTAGTGTCATAGGGGCTTTAGGTCCGTGTAGTCCGGTTAATTAAATAATACATATTTTTAGAAATGTAACTACACCATTTCCAATTATATTTCAGAAGTTATCAATTGCCAATTGTTTTTCAGAAGTTATCAATTCAGAGTATTTTAGAAATTATCAATTAAAGGGCTTATTGTAAAAACTCGATAAGCAACATTTCATTTTATGGTGGTATTTGACTTAAAACTTTTAAAATAATGTAGAAATTATAACTTTTGCAGAACTTTTATTATCAATATACTTGTACGAATGCTTAAAGCAAGACTTCTGCCAAAAATATGTCAATGAAACATCAGCAGAAGGAGAAAAACACGAAAAAGTAAAATGTTGCTTATCAAGTTCTTGCAGTAAGCCCTTCAATTGTATTTCAGAAAATATCAATTGTATTTCAGAAAATATCAATTGTATTTCAATAGGCGTAGAAACGGGGGGGGGGGGGAGGGGGGGCTGGGGTGGGCAAAGCCCACCCTTGAGTCGATTTAGCCAACCCCAGACATTTTTGCATTTAGCCCACCCCAGACAATTTTCCTTTTTTTAAATTATTTAAACTTTGATAAAATTTATAATTTATGGTTACATCCTTATAAGTATCCGAATTTTGCAATAGATATCATGTTCAAAGCAGATATGTAAAGTAAACACTCCAATAAAAAGAACCTGGGGTTAAAATCCAAATTTTAGCAAAAGAAATCAAAGTTTTGAACAAAATTTGCATATTTTTTTCATCAATTTTTTCGTACCAATTTTTATGATTTTATTTTGGTAAAATTAAAAAAGAAAAGATTGAAACACATTTCCCAAAAATATTTGCCTCCTAAACACTAATCTGTCATCAGAAAAATTTTATCAAATCGCCTTCTCGAGATATATCCATTTTCAATTTTTGTGGACCAAGTTCAAATAAAAAAAAATATTTATATTAACTTTACAATACATTTTTTCAATATTAACAAAATTTCGGTTTTGAGGGCTTGGTCCACAAAAAATTAAAATGCCTAAATCTCGAGAAGGCGATTTAATACAACTTTTCTGATGACAGATTCGTGTTTAGGAGGCCAAAATACCTTAGAAAATGTATTCAATATGTCTGTGCAAAAACCGTGTAGAGCAATGTTATTGTTTATATAATTTTAACGAAAATAGTAGTTAACTTTAATTTTTTAAATCCTTTTTTTGTGATTTCTTGTTATATGTTTTTTTAGTTTTAATATTTTTTTTTGGAAGGGCGGGGTGGCTTTTGCCCACCCCAGAATAATGGTCTAGCTACGCTTATGTGTATTTCAGAAACTATCAATTGTATTTTAGAAATTATCAATTGTATTTCAGATGTTATCAATTGTATATCAGAATTAATCAATTGTATTTCAGAATTTATCAATTGTATTTCAGAATTTATCAAATGTATTTTAGAAATTATCAATTGTATTTCAGAAATTTTTAATTGTTTACGAAGGTTAGTTTCTGAAATACAATTGATAAATTCTAAAATATAACTGATAATTTCTGAAATACAATTGATAGTGTCCGACCGAACGTTCGGGTTCGGTTACGGTGTTTGGCAAAGTGACGTTTGGTGTTCGGCCAAATTTTGGCCGAACTTTACCGAACAACGAAATTTTGTATGTATTGTTTTTTATCGCCCTAAAATTAAGTCACATTAACAGTGCAACTACCCTACACCTAGAATCGGGCTTTTGTTAAAAAAAATCTAAAATTATTTTTAACCATTATAAACAAATGATTTTTTGTTTAATTTATTATTACATTTTTTTTTTTTGGTTTACAAAGATTTTACAATACATTTATAAGACATTTGAGACATTAAATTTGTACTCAAATTAAATAAGATTTCCCAATTAGAAAACAAATTAAAATATATCACAAAGTCAGTTTTATGGTTTTAGAAAAAATGAGACCTAATAATTCAAAAAACAATTTCAAAATGCATTTTGTTCAGAATAAAAGATATCGGCTAATTAAAATGATTATAAAAAATGCTTTAAAATATAAGTAACCTCTAATGAAATCAAATTAATTAACATCTCTTAAGATGACAAATATTGAATTCTTCATATGTTACATTTTCTTGTTTAAATAAACAATAAATGCAAAGAAAAAGAATTCACTTTATCTCCCCTTTTCACACAGAAAATGAGATGTTTTGAAGAAAAATCTTAAATTTGAAAAATACTCGTTACGAATATTTATTTTCTAAATATTTACTCTGTCACTAAAAACAATAGTTATTCTTGGAGAATTTTTAAGTTTTTAGTTCGAGTAATATTTTACATTTAGATATATTAACAGTTTTAGGATTTTCTCAATTAAATTGAAAATCAAAGTCAGTTACTAAAAGCATCTTATAGAAGCATTTAGGGAACTTAAAACTAAATTTATGTATGAAAAAAAAAATTGCAGTAAAATATATTCGAGCCCATACATTCATCATGTGCAGTATTCCAAATTCATGGGCTCTGGAAAATGCAACACTGCTAGATGAATAACGATTATAAATTAGTGCAGTTTTTGGTTTTGGAATAATTATTGCCAACTTAATTACAAACTAAACTTATATTTATAATAAAATAAAATTAACCTATAAAAATATACTTAATATTACGATTATTTTGGTAAACAAAATGCATTTAAAGAAATTGAATTTAATTTGTTTTTAAACTTAATTATTCTTAAATATCATAACGTACTTAATTAATAAAATAGAAAATATTTGTAATGTTAATAATATGGAAAATAATAATAAAATAGATTTTTATATAACAATTTATAATATCATAACTTTATACAATCAAGGAACAACAAGTGTGTTTAGTTAGGTTAGTAAATAGTTTTTCATTTCTTTGGCATCATTCTCAATTGAAACAATAGGTGGCGAATTGTTGCGCATTATTGGATTGATTACGATGATTGTTATACGCGTGCATTATCGTATCCATCGTACATTGATAGTTTGGATCATTTGTATCGGCTGCCATTTTTTGAAATTTAGCAAAAGCGCCAGTACAATCTTCCATAATGTTAATGGCAGGGGTGCCAGAACCTTCATTGCCGATAGGATTACCATTTATACAAGCATCGTCATTACCATTGGCATTATTGGCTATAAGCACCTTAAAATAGAAAAAAATATTTAATTAATAAAACTGTAAATATATATGTATACAACATAGAAAAATAATCAATAATTAAAATTTTTGTTGAAAAATAATTGGCATTGAATTTTCATTGGATTAGTTGGAACTTATGCCAATTTCATTGGCATTTATTGTCAATGAAATTTTTTGGCATTGAAAATATTTGTACTAATGCCAATGAAACCGCACAAATGAGTAAAAAGCTATTTACAATTTTATAAAAAAAAACATTTGTTTACAATAAATACTACTGTTATTTTTATACCCTACACCACTCTGTGGTACAGGGTATAATCAATTTGTGCTGATGTTTGTAACTACCCGAAATATTGGTCCTAGACCCACTTTCAAGTATACCGATCGACTCAGAATAACTTTTTAAGTCATTCTAGCGATGTCCGTCCGTCCATCTAAATGTTGTAAACACGATACAAGTCGCAATTATCAATCGATTCATCTGAAATTTGAAACTTAGGCCTCTGTTCCAAAAAAAAGTAATTCACATAAAAAATGTGAAAATGAAAATTTTCGAATTTTTTGGTTTTTTAGATTTCACATCCGATTTTTTTTTTCATTTTGTTTCACAAAAATAAAATTTGGTGAAAGTAAAAGGAATGCACTTTTTTCCTTATAATTTTCTAAATTTTAATTATTTGATTTCAATTTCAAATGAAAACGTGATTAACAAAACACTTAACTTGATTTTATGTGATTCGGAAATTTTCATGTGAATTGAAAAGTTGTGAAAGACAGAACAGAGGCCTATAGCTTCGTTTGGCCTAAGGAAAAAATCGGTCCATGTTTAGATCTAGCCCCCATACAAAGGTCCGCTTTATTTTGGCAAAAATGACTCTACTAACCGTATTATAATAGATATATTTGGCAAAAAATTTGGCAGGTAAACGTGTTTTGTATTCAGTAATCACAATTCCGAATTTTAAAGGAATCGGGCCAGTTCCCGATATTCACATAAATCTTTCAAATTTCATGAAAATTGAAAATATTTTATTAAAATTTCGTTTGTGTGTGTTTAACGCATATTTTAATAACCTCATCAAATTTTATTATAATCGTACCATTTTTGGACTTAGCCCCTTATGAAAATGTTGCGTGATAGACCGAAATGGAGTGCATTTTTGGTTCTTAAAATCTCCATAATTTCATCGATCCTCCTCACATGTGTGGACCCCAATGGGTCCTAACTTTGAATCCAAAAAATTATCATATTTCGGTAAATATTTCCGAAACGAAAAATTCTAAAGTTCTCAAGACCCTATTGGGCCCCAAACTTGCAGTACCTGGGAAACTAAGCAAAATAACGCTAAACTGACCAATATTTTTAATCTATGGAGAACTTTTAGGAATTAAGGGGACTAAACCTTCTGGGGTCTGGACCCAATGGGCGAAAAGGACCAACAATTTTGTACTTTTCTTTCGTGCCGGGAGAATTTAGCGAGGTATGTGAATTTTAAAATTTTCGGGAGTAACAATTTTCTTAGATTCCAAATTTGGACCCATCAGAGTCAACACATGAAAAGAGGACCGACGAAGCTTTGAACCTAAGAACCAAAAATGCCATTCATTTTACTCTATCTGGCTTAGTTTTTGAGAAAAAAAGATGTTTAATATTGCTAACTTAGGGAGTAGAGATAGGGCATAGGTATGTTTTACAAAAATGTTGGAGGGTAAAAATAAATGGGGGTCGGTCTCACTTATGACCCCTCCCGGGCGCACCATTGGACCGGTAGAAGCTGATTAAGTAAAACAAATTTACAAAAAATAAAAAATTGTATGGGGGCCGCCTTAATAGTTAAAGATAGAGGGTAGGTGTGTTCAGAGAAAATGTTTGGACTAAAAAAGTATTGTGGGTCGGTCATACATTTGATTGCTTTAAGGGCACTTTTAGGGCAGTTAGAGCGGTTGGAGCAAATTTTAAAAAATGTAATTTTGTGTGGGAGCCCCCTTAGAAATTGGAGATAGGATATTGGTTTGTTCGAAAGAAATGTTACGACGTAAAAATTAATGGGGGTCGGTCTTATAAATGACCCCTCTATGACGCAATATTGGAGCAGTAGCAATGATTTTAAGATTGGAAAATTACAATAAATTTTTTTTAAAGAATTTTTAAAAATAGCAATAATCGTTATCCCATGATCCTACTGGGCAAAAAGTTTGTAGAATCGATAGAAGTTTTACACAAAAAAATTTAAAAAAAATCGAAGAGTACAACCATTTTCAAAAATGAGATTTAAATTTTAAAACTTAAAAATCGCATACTAGAGCGCTTTTAAGAATTTATTTGGATTTTTTTTTAAAAAGTACGTAAAAAACAAAAATTTTGAAATTTTTTTTTTTGAAATTTGGACCATTATTGAAGAAGTTATGAGTAAAAGAAGTTTGAGTAAAGGAACAAACTACCAATTTTTAAAAATTCGATATCTTTTGAACGGGTAATCAAAAAAATCTGAAAATTTACCACGAAGGAGTTTTTAAAGGGTACTAAAAACTCTAAACAAATTGGGAAAATCTAAAAAAAAAATTTCAAAGTGTCCGATTTGACATGGAATGCTCCATATATACTTTATGGGGCCCGACCAATATTTCGAGGTGTTACAAATGGAATGACAAACTTATATACATATGCCCTCTATCACTAGAGTTTAGGGTATACAAATATTGCACCTGTCGGGCAATGTCTTTGGGTTCTTTTTTTTGAAAAAGTTTCAGAGTAAAATTTTTTTACCATAAAAAATTAGTTAAAATTTGGACATTACTGAAAAAGTGTTTTTATAATAAAAAAAATCTTCAAAAATAACGTTTTTTACAAAAAAACTTTTTAAAAAAAATTTAGAAACTAAAAAAAATAAAAAAATTTACAGACCAAAAATATTTTTGACCATAAAAGCACTTTTCCAGTAATGTCCGAAAATTTACTAATATTTTAAGCTAAAACCAAAGACATTGCCCTACAGTTCCAATAGTTGTTTGTGTTAATATTGACCCTAAAAGGCAACTTTTTCGATCCCGAAGATTTCGAAAAAAATATGTTTCTACTTAAATTCAATAGTGTTTACTGGGTAGAAATTCTGCAAAATTAAATTTTAAATTTATTTTCATACCTGTAATTTTGTTTTGGTATCATTTAAATCGTCTGCAGGATCTGCGCCATTGCATAAACTAGAATTTTCGTCATTTTTTGGTGTTAATGGTTCATAGACTTCAGAATTCGGAGACATTGCAATCAATGGCTCAACTGCAGCCGATGCTGCATTTCCTGTCAAGTTCGCTGCCGACGTAGGCATACGCATATAGTACGGATTGTTGAAATTGTAATCGGGATCTTGTTTAATCGTCTGTTGTTTACGTTGCATGTGAAACTGATGATGGGCAGCATGATACTGTTGCTGCTGTTGATGCTGATGATGTTGTAAACTACCAGGGGGTGGTGGTGGAGGATAGTACTGTGCTCCGGCTGCACCAGCTGTAGCAGCATATGGATGAGTTAATGAAGCATGATGAGCTTGATGATGGTGTGTTGGATGAGAAGCGTGATGATTATTATAGTAGTATGGATTAAAGGCAGATTCTCCATAATGTTCCATGAGATTAGCGGTCGGTGTTGTCGGGGTAGGCGATGGTGTTAATGTATTTGGGGTTGATCCACCACTACCATTTAAACTCAACGAATGTAAACTCGGTGGTCCGCCGGACGATGAAGAGCCACTGCTATTGTTACTGCCACAACTGCTGCCACTTCCACCATGTGTATCAGTTTTTACCGGATTTGGTATTGAAGGTGACAAAGGCATACCGTCACATGAGAAATCTTTCTGTTGATCCGATTGAATTTTATGGCGGCGTCTACGATTCTTAAACCAAATTTTTACTTGGGCGGTACCCAGAGCTAATTTAGCTGACAGTTCAGCCAATCTTGAAGATGTCAAATAACGACCCTGTAGAAAATGTTGTTCCAATTCGGCAATTTGACCACTAGTAAACGTAGTTCTAGTTCGTCGGGGTCGACGCATAACCAGTGGATCGGAGAGATCATCTGTAACAAAGTGAAATTGTTAAAATTTATAATATTGACTACAGTCAATATTTTCAAAATATGTATGTTACTCCTTACCTGGTTTTGGTAATTGATTTGGAATATATGGACGTATATAATTATAGTTGATTGCGCCAGTACGTTCGTCAAAAAGCTAAATAAAAAATCACATTCATTAGAATAATTGAATTTTTAAGATTCAAAAAAATTCGTTTCTTAATTAGATGTCAAAAATGTTTATTAATAAAAAAAAAAACTGTAGAGGTATTCCAAGGAAGATGTATAAAGGAATGCTTCCAAACAAGTAGTTTGTCGCCATAGTTAAATTTTTGATTAAAACCAGAACAATAATATTTACGAATTTTAAAAATAAAATAACAAAAAAAAAACATACAAAATTTCAAATTTTCTTTTGAACAAAAAAAAAATATATTGAAAATTTGTCAAAAACAAAAAATATTAAAATATACAAAAAAAGAAACTTTTATCGCGAGCAGAATAATTTTATTTCAATGATCAGATTTTGGATTGCATAACGGTAAGTGAAGTAAAAAAAAAACGATGGATTCGGATAAAACAAGATACATAGTATCTTTGATTTGTTTTTTTTTTTTTTCAGACGTCAAATAAAGGAAAAAGTCCGTGAAGGGCATTTTGTTATGCGGACTTTAAAACGACGGAATACCTTAAATTGTTTTCATTAATTCTTGGAATCTTTGGAATTAAGGTATTGTGTATTAATTGTAATACAAATGCAAACAAAACTTTATATTTTTTGTTTCCATCTATAGAACATGATATCCGCCTCCTCATATGAACTATCCAACGTTTGGTGCTTTGAAGGTAAAATTATAAGTACGATCCGTGGACCCTAGATATACAAGGTTTAAACAAATGCAGAGAAAAAGTCCTACGATTCCAAACAAATGTTCATACGAAGAAGATTCTTCAACATCTTGTTAAATTGACTCAAAATTTACAATTTAGAAACATTCTGAGAATTCTTTTAGAAAAATTCCCAGAACCTGAATAATTTTTCTTACAAAAATTATCAGATTCTGAGACTTTTTCTATAGAATAATTATCAGATTTTAATCCATTCTCCTTAAGAAAATTTTTTAAATTCTAATATATATTCTGAGACATTTTTCTCATTGATAAATTCCGGATTCTAACATTTTTTTTTTTAAAGAAAAGTTCTAAGATTTTGAAAAAATGTTCCTAAATAAAAATTCGCGATTCTGAGACATTTTCCTATAGAAAAATTCTCAGATTCTGAGATAATTTTTCTATAGAAAAATTCGCAGATTCTGAGATATTTTTCCTATAGAAAAATTCTCAAATTCTTAAATATTTTTTTTATAGAAAAATTCTCAGATTCGGAGACATTTTTTCTATAAAAAAATTCTTAGGATCTGAGACATTTTTTCTATAGAAAAATTCTCAGATTCTGAGAAATTTTTTCTGTAGAAAAATTCTCAGATTCTAAGACATTTTTGCTATACAAAAATTCTCAGGTTCTGAGACATTTTTTTCTATAAAAAAATTCTCAGATTCTGAACATTTTTTCTATAGAAAAATTCTCAGATTCTGAGACATTTTTTCTACAGAAAAATTCTCAAATTCTGAGACATTTTTTCTAAAGAGAAATTCTCAGATTCTAAGACATTTTTTCTATAGAAAAATTCTCAGATTCTGAGAGATTTTTTCCTAAAGTAAAATTCTCAGATTCTGAGACATTTTTGGTATTGAAAACTTCTTAGGTTCCGAGGCATTTTTGTTATAGAAAAATTCTTAGATTCTGAGACATTTTTGTTATAGAAACAAATTTTTGCCATAGAAAAATTCTCAGATTCTGAGACATTTTTTCTATAGAAAAATTCCCAGATTGAGACAATTTCCTACAGAAAAATTCTCCGATTCTAAGCCATTTTTCCTATGGAAAAATTTTAAGATTCTGAGAAAAATTTCAAGATTCTGAGAATTTTTTCAAAAGAAAAACTCTCAGATTTTGAAACATTTTTCCTAAAAAAAAAATTTTCAGATTCTGAGAAAAAATCACAAATTGTAAAAAATTTGCAGATTCTGAGATATTCTTTGTTTTGAAAAGCTTTCAAATTTTAATACATTTTTCCTATAGAAAAACTCCCAAATTCCGAAATATTCAGTGATTCTGAGACATTTTTCCTATTGAAAAATTTTAAGATTCTGGGACATTTTTCGTAAGAAAAGTCATCAGATCCGAAGAAATTGTACCTCTAGAATAAATCGGTTCTGAATTATCTTATTATTTGTAAATTCAACTAAATAAATAGTATTTAGCGTTAAAAAAACGTTGTGTTTTATTAAACATTTAAAATTTAATATATAAAAAAGATTATTTTTACACAAATTGCAGATCTTATATGGGAATAATCCTAAATTTCGAAGTGTGTTACAAACGTTATGAAAAAAATAATATTCCAGATACAATATTTGTTACATACGGAATGATGAAAATAGTATGCCGCCTTATTCAATAAAATTAAAATTGTAAAAAATGTAAACAAAATAAATTAAAAGGAGAATAAAATAAAAATCAAAATTTGATTAAAAAAGAAAATAAGTATTTAAATGTCGTAATTGTTATCCCTGCAAACATTTGGAAGAAATATCGCCTAAGAGAAATTGCGGGGATATCTTTTTTTTATCGTATTTACAAATCATCAAAGTAGTATATTTTTAAAATCTTCCTTTTATCATTTTGAGGATATTTTAGCAATATTTAAAAAAAAACATTTTTTTTTTGTCAATTATAAAGTAGATAAAATCGCCAAATTATCGAAAATGTATCTTCCAGGCGATTTTTCACCTGCGCGATTCATATACGATATCTTCCTTTTATCATACGGATGAAAAAAAAAAACGAAATCAAAATATTTTATTTGTTGTCAAAAATAAATTTCCATATTATAATATGGGTTTTCTTCGTTTTTTCGCAATAAATGTGAAATAAATCAAACAAAAATTCCTGAAAAGTGGTTTTGAGAGGTAAGTAATGCATTTGCAACAAATAGATATAAATCTGCACTATTGATTAACTTAATTTCGTTTCTCCATTAGGTCCAGCAAATTTGTGACCAATTTTTGACGCACAACATTTTTCAAGATCATGGAACCAATCAAGAAATCATCATTCAAGACAATTTTTTGTAGTGTGGAATCTTTTAAATTATATCTAACAATAAAAATCATAATTTTGAAACAAAAACGGCGACATCTTCTTTTTATCTTCCAAGAACAATATTGCGGATATCATTTAGGGGATTATCTGGCAATATTTTCTAGGTAAAATTTGAGTAAAATCATAAATTTATCTTCCAAACGATTATCTGGCAATATTGCCCATTTATCTTCCAGAGGAATTGCTTTCGTATCTCCTGGACGTATCGCTTTCGGGACACGATTTCTACCAAAAGGTGTTTCTTCCGCAATACGAAGAAGATATCCCCCGCAATACAATTTATCTTCCAGGCGATACGCTAGCGTATCTTCTTCGTATCGAAATGCTTGCAGGGATTGTTCTGATTTACGTCGTTGGTAGCAGTCCTTTATAATTAGTCCATGAGGTATTCAGAGTCTTGCTGCCAGCACTGGTAATGTAAGAAATAGTAATGTAAGAAATTTAAAAAAAATACTTGTATTTTGAAATACACTAATGTGGTTAATAACACCACAGTACATGAGTAGTAGTATCACAGAGTTGCATCTGATGGGTGTAAGTATTAGTGACAGCACACGGTGTAACTTTTGACGTTTCATACAAAACGTAAACAAACATCATAAATACATGCACAAAAGCTCACACGTACAGGCACACATATACAAGGCAGCGATGATCATTCTGTACTAAAAGCCAAACCACCATATTGGAAAGTACGCAATTAGCACCAGTGTTTGCATACTAGTCTGTACTGTGAATAACACTCTGCTACAGTGAAAAAATACTTTTGATATGACATAGTATAGGTTGTTGGTTTCGTCGAGCAGATCACAAAAATGCCTATTAAACTTGCCAGACACCCTTAAAGTTTAGAGTTATTACCTACACCGAAAATTTTTTTATAAATTTTTTTTTTTTTTGACTTTTCTCACTAAACCTAATAATTCAAAAACTTTCCAACCAAACTTTCTAATTTTCTTAATTTTAATCTTAATTTTATTTTTAGAAAAATTATAACAACTCTGTCAATAGTTATACGATTTTTTAAGGATAGAGCTCATTGTATTCAGAATTAAATTTTCTTTCGGAACCAATTTTTTTGCTTACAAAAAAATTGGTATTCTAAAGAATTTGAGGTCGAAAAATGTGGATTCTTCTACTGTATTTAAAAATTTAATTTTTTGTTTGAATTGTTGGAAAAATTAGTTGATTACTGAATAAAAACTATTGGACCATTTTTAAAAATTTTAATGTTTAATCTTAGAAAAGTCGACTTAGAAATATTTTGAAAAAATTTTCAAAAAAATGTCTATAAATAATTTCATTCTCCAGATCGACCCTAGTGGCACATTTATTATTTTGCTCAATCTGGACGCTATCAAGCATAAATTCAAGCTTTTTTAATTACCTACACAACATAAATTTACATCTGAGCTAAATATTCAGGGTATTAACTTCAAAAATTTTTGACCCTTGCAACAATGCGATATTGCAATTTTTTTTTTCTAAAAAGTTTTGAATCAAATTTTTATTTTTCTATCACCTTTTCCATGGTGCATCGTTGGAAGAAGATAAGAAATTTATTTCAATAGTAATATAATTGCTTTTACTTACAAAGTAACAAGCAAATAAAGTTGCAATTTTGACATTTCTCAAATTTGCAAGACTAAAATTTCTGACGTGAATTCCATTATTGTTTACAGTGACTCAAAGTAATAATGGAACAGCATATATTTGTTAGCAGTTCTTTAAAGGAAAAGTTATCAATACTAAACCTGATTGTAAACAAAGAAAATATTAGAGGTATTCAGAGTCTTGTTGCCACCCCTGGCAATGTAGCAAAAGAGTACTTCTTTCAAAAAATACATGTATTTTGAAAAGTAATTTTGAAAAGTGCTCTTTTACCACCAGTGCCAGGGCTGGCAAGCAAGACTCTGAATACCTCTATTTTATTGTTTATAAATTTGAGTACACCTAAGTGTATAGTAATGAGATAATCAGGGCCCGAATTACGGCATTCGATATCGAAATTTTGCTATCGAAATCTGTTTTTTATTTTCTAAGATAAAATTTTGACGATAATTCTACTTAATCAGGGATGAAGTACTTTGAACCCATAAAGCAAATAAAAGTAAACCCAGCTGACAAAATGTAGAGCCCTCCAAATATACGATTCAAAAACGACTCCCAAAAAGGATGGTTTTTGGAGCCCACATATTTTTGAGTCAAAAATGATTCAAATAGGAAACTATTTTTTAAACTTAAATTTTGTTTTGTCATAAAATCCTCTTTTTTTGAATTGAAAAAGAAGCCATCTAAAATGAGTCCAAAAAGACTCCAAAATAAAAGGGAAATTGTTATACAAAAAAGTAGAATCCAAAACGACTCCAAAAATTTGGGAAATTAAAGTGTTTTTGGAGCAATTCAAAAAATAATTGTTTTTGGAGCTAATCGATTTTTTCAGTTTTCAAAATATTTATTTGTCAATAATTTTCATAAATATTTTTCGTAGTAAAAAATTGTTTAAATTATCAATTTTATCGATTTCCGCGTGTAAAATAAAAATTAGAATCACAAAAATAATCTTAATATGTACATAATTAAAGATTAATCTGGTGAAACAAAAATTTATAATTTGTGCAAATGATGAATTTCTGGAATGAAGCATGTATATGAATTTGGAGAACAACTTTGAATCTGGCTACTTGTGGAAGATGTTACATGATGGAAAAACGAATAGCAGAGAAAATTTAAGTTCTAGCGTATTTTTATGTATTTTTATGTAATATTTTTACATATTTTATGTTGTATTTATGTATTGTAAATGTGTTTTTTATTATAATATTAAATAAATTATCTGCCGATGGATAATCTGCAAATACAAGTCAAATAATTATTAAATTTTTATAAACGCATTTTTAAGTAAAAAAAATCATCAGAAAAAGGGACGAATCGAACTCCATTTTGTGCTTCTTAAAGGCTCCAAATTGACTCCAAATGGCTACCAATGGATCCGAAATGTGAGGGAAATTTCCCCTTCTACACTCTTTTTAAAGAGTCATTTTAGAGCCTAAAAAGAAGACTCTTTTGGATGAACCACTTTCATACAAAAATTTGAAATTTTTGTTATATCTTTAGAGCCCATTTTGGAGTCTTAAATGAGTCTGCTTGTTTGCTGGGAAATGTAGTAAAATTATTATTCGTTTATTTTTGAATTGGTACCAAAGATTTGTACATATCGAAATTTCATTCGAGCACGTATGCGGTAATTCGGGCCCAGGTTTAGTATTGATAACTTTTCCTTTAAAGAACTGCTAACAAATATATGTTGTTCCATTATTACTTTGAGTCACTGTATCAAAGAAATTTAATGGCGGTTCTTTTTTTAGAACATCCCAGCAAAAAAAGAGCTTACCATTCACTACAAAATTCACCACAACTTATGAACCAGATGTACTTCTTCTTCAACTGAAACATTGATGAATTTAATATGGGCGTGACACACAAAGTATGTTCTTTTTATCGCCACTTTTCAGTGGCGAAAGATTGACACTTAAGTATAACATATATCACTAGTGTTTTTATCACAACTTCTGAAGTAGTAATCCGGATGTTAATATAACTTGACCTTTTGGAAGCACTTTTTTCATCACTTCTTTAGAAGTACATATTTCTTGGCATTTTGGGTGTGATTATCTCATTTTTAATTAATGATTTAGAACTTCTAAATTAGAAGTTATTTTTTCACTTATTTTTGTAAGATTGATTGAAAGAGTACTTTTTTGTAATATTTACACTAAAAACACTGTTCGACAGCAAAAACCTTTCAGTGAAATTTCTAACTGGTCCTTATAGATTTTAGTCTCCTGCTTCCAAATCTACCGTCCAAATTTTTCTAGCACGTACCGTATTTGAGATATTCGCTGTTAAAAAGTAAAAAAAGCATTTTTAGGGGTCCACTGTTACGTATTCTTACGTTGCTTCCACGAAATAGGACTTGATTTCATATAAAATAAACCTCCTGATTCCAAAACTGAAATCCACAAGTTTCAAGCATGTTCTGTTTTTGAGATATTCGCGTTTGAAAATTTTAGTGTGATTTATAAAGAATATAAGTGCGTAACAGTAGAGTTTGAGTTTTTCAAACGCCAATATTTCAAAAACAGTACGCGATAGAAAAATTTGGATGCCAGATTTGGAACACAGAAAGAATTGAAAACGAAAGTCAATCAACAAAAACGCGGATTCAATTAATTTTTTAATTGAAACTCCTCCGATAAAGAAAATTGTTATATCAATCATCAAATTGTAGGTGATTAATTGATTTTTATTTCAATTAATCATTTTTTCGATTTTGATCAAAAATTTGATTGATTTTTTATTTAAAGTCAATTAAAATAATTATTGATTTAACAAATGAATTTCACGCTTATGGAAAAATTATGAAGAAATTCATATTTTTTGTTTTCCAATATGTTGCCGACGATAAAAAAAAGTAAAAACGTAGTAAAAAGTATATTTTTGAATTAATGTATTCAAATAAATAGAAGCGAAAAAAAAATCTAGTATGTTGAAAATTTGTAATTTGATAGTTAAAGAAAATAACAAAAATGTTGATCAACACAATAATTGACTCATATAAATTTTGTTGATCAATAGATTTAATTGAAATTTTTTAGCCAATAATTTTTTGTGTGAATAAAGATGTCTTATTTTTACTAAATCGAGTTCTATTGTGTTTGAGCAACTTAAGAATACGTTACAGAGGAGACCCAAATATTTCAATTGTAAACCGCGAATATCTTAAAAACCTTATGTGATAGAAAAATGTATTTCATTGATAACACAGCTCAACATGAAAATGCGTATTGGGTTCTGGTAAGTGATTTAGGTAGTGTTTGTAGCTCTGATTTCGAATTAGCAACGCAAATATGTCTATCACGTCAGGATTTTGAGTTATTCGCGGTTAAAGTGCCGAAAAAGGCCATTTTGGACCCTTTTTGAAAGCTTATAATATAAGATCCTTACATGCGATTGACTTCGTATCAAGCGCATTCAAAAGTATGCGATTTTCTCTATAAGACAAGATAAAATGTTCTTTGAATTTAATTTTCTAAAATGGTAAAAACATCATTAACAAAAAATCTTCCATTTCTTAAATATTTAGTTTATTTACACAGTGTTTTTTAACAAATTCCCATACAAATACACACGTAAATATTAGATTCAAAGCACTTGTGTCTACTGATTTTTTCACCATTATAAAAAATTAAATTCCAAGAAGATTTGATTTTGTCTTAAAGAGAAAATTACAAACTTTCGAATGAGCTTAATATCAAGTCATTCGCATGTCAGGATCTTATTTTATAGGCGCTCAAAAATGGCCAAAATGGGCCTTTTTTGACACTTTAACCGCGATTTTCTCAAAATTGTGAAGTGATAGAAAAATTTGAGTGACCATTTTGGAATCGGGAAACCAAAACCTATAAACTTTTTTTGGTTTCATTCAAAACGCAGCGACAAACATCAGATTTGTAGAGCGGTGTAATCTAACGTGTATACTAAGAATTAAAAACGGAGATAGAGATTACAAAACTATAAAAATTCACGGCAAATTGATTCACAAGTTTGTTTTGACCACAAGCCTATACCTCAATTTTCTAAAAAGTTTAAACAATCTTTAATAATGTGATGCAGCAACATCCGCTTTAGTTCGTAAATGAATTTATTTAATTTAGGACCAACTTTTTTTGATATAAGATATGAAATTTGAAAAATTTATCAATAATCGATTTTTGTCTTTTCGATTTTTTAAGCTCTAAATAAAGAGAAATGAAATGCCATTACCAAATTTTGTCACCATTTTTGCAAAACCTAAATCTATTTGAAGCTAGACGTAGAAAAAATTGCATACTTCGTGTATCACCCCCATTCTAAATGTTTCATTTGAAAAAAAATGCATATGTTGTGGTGATTTGATTCCTAAGAACATATGAAAAAGGTACTTCAAAATCATTAAGCAAAGAACTGGTGAAAGATGTTTTTATGGTTATTTTGTAGCATTTTTGGAAGTGATTTTAGAAGTACTTCCTACGGAATATGAAGTTCGGCACCTATCGCTACTTTGTATGTAGTGAAACCACTAATTCTTTTTGAACCACATCGTTTATTTTTTGCTGGGATATTAACCTTCTATCTACCATTTTAAGTGGTCATTTTAGTCCCTTTACCAAAAATTCTTATAGAAAAACAGTAAAACCTGTTTTTAAATGGTTTAAATGTTCTACAAATATTTTCTCCTTCAAATTTTAACTAGGGCCTTTTAAAAGACATTAGTTTGGGACTACAACTCTATTAAAATTCAATGCTAAAATTTTTTTGTAGAACTTTTTAACCCATTAAATGCACGTTTTATTGATGGTTAGCATACATGGGAATTTTTAATTAGCATTGAATTTTCATTGGCATTAGTTGGAACTAATGCCAAAAAAAGCATTAGCATTTATTGCCAATTAATTTTTTTGGCATTGTTTGTGCCAATGAAGCCGCACTAAAAAACTATTTACAATTGATGAAAAAGTATTTGTTTACAATAAATATACATATTTTTTTTTAACTTTAAATGGCGATATCTCGAAAACTAAGCCAGATAGAGCAAAATGGTGGGAATTTTTGGGTTTTTTGAATGTCCATACCGTGGCCGGCCCTCTTTACATGTGTGGACCCCAATGGATCCTAACTTTGGATCAAAAAATTTTGACATTCCCGAAAATTTAAAAATGCTCATATCTCGGTAAATATTCCCGACACAACAAAAGTCCAAAGGCATTTTTGTAGGTCTTGTCTTTTAGAACTCGTCCGCCGAATACTCGAAAGTTCTTAGAGTAATAGCTTTTTAGTAGGGATGTCGCGAATAGTGTATTCGGCATTTTACCGAATATTTACTATTCGGTATTCGGCTTGAACCGAATACGAATTTTGCCGAATAGTTTGATTATTCATACGCCTGTATTTTATCTATGTAAAAAATTGAAAAAAAGTACCAGACTAAAAAACAACAGCGCTTTTGTTGACACTATTTTTTCTGTTACCTTAGCTTTGTTCGCGAACTCAATAATTTGTACGAATTTGTACAAATTATTACGAATTTTGTCTAAAAGTCGTTCGCGTACTTTAAAAACCCAGTAACGAGAGAGAAAATGAGAGAAAAAAGTGACAGTTCTATTTTAAAAACTTGCAAGTTTTTACTGGATAAATTTTTGCCAGCAAGAATTATCAAGCACAAAAAAACATATGTTTTAAAAACGTATGACTATATTTTTGTAAACAAAATACAAAATATTCTGCAGTTACATTTTTGTGTATAAAATATGATTAATAGGGATGTCGCGAATATTCGTCACTATTCGGTATTCGGCATGTTTTTTGAATATTCGGTTAAATAAATATTCGGTAACAGTTTGCCGAATATTCGGCAAAATTAAAATTTGGTTAAAAACCACGTTTTATTAACGTTTGACTTTTTTTGTAGTCATTTTAGTTTGTTTTTTGTCCAAAAAAAAACGTGAGCACTTGATTCAAATTCGAATTGTTAAGGTAACAGAAAAAATAGTGTCAGCAAAAGCGTTGTTGTTTTTTAGTCTGGCACTTTTTTTCAATTTTTTACATAGATAAAAAAATACAGGCGTATGAATAATCAAACTATTCGGCAATATTCGTATTCGGTTCAAGCCGAATACGGAATAGTAAATATTCGGTAAAATGCCGAATACACTATTCGCGACATCCCTAATGATTAAATATCAAGGAATGAATAAAAAAATACATCCTAAAATTAAATTTCTTTTATTAACAAGTTAAAAAATAAATACCATCAAACTAAAAATGTACAAATGAAGGCAAAATTTTTTATAAGCTGATTTAAATCAGCTGTTTAACTAACTTGCAAGTTTTTACGGATTTCTGTTCGCGTACTTTTTACAATTTTTCCTTTTTGAGAGCGATTTCTTTTTTACTCTCTAAAATTTTGTTGCTTGATAATTTTTACTGGGAAAGTACGCAAACAGACTTCTTAACAATTCGAATTTGAATCAAGTGCTCACGTTTTTTTGTACAAAAAACAAACTAAAATGACTACAAACAAGTCAAACGTTAATAAAACGTGTTTTTTTAACAAATTTTAACTTTGCCGAATATTCGGCAAACTGTTACCGAATATTTATTTAACCGAATATTCAAAAAACATGCCGAATATGCCGAATACCGAATAGTGACGAATATTCGCGACATCCCTACTTTTTAGTTGAGTATCTAAAATTCTCAAGACCATATAGGGCCCCAGGGTTGCCAGAATTGTTGGGTACAAAATCGTCAAAAGTGTACGATTTTTATAACAAAAATAGTCAAAATCGTCATCCCATTTGCAAAAATCGTCAAAAAAATCGTCAAAATAAAAGAGGTATATTTATCCTTGATTAAAGAGTAATTCTAAGACATTCAAGCGATGTCCGCCCGTTTGTTGAAGGCATGATGCAGTCCAATTCCAAAAGAGCTAAATCCATACAGTTTGGCATAAATACATCTTATGGCCATTGGATGATTCAGTTCGAAAATTGACAAAATCAGACTAAGAAGAACAAAGGTCCCCCTTGTAAAACTAAACCTGCGTCCGAATTTTTTTTAAATTTTTTGTTATATTTTTAAGCATATGAAATAGTTTTATGAAAGAAAATGTTATGCAGTTGGGTCAAGTTAATTGGAAATTTTTTTTTTCTGTTTACCCTTTTTAGTGGACACTTCTATAAAAAAATAATAATGATAAAATTGCATAAATATCATAATAAATCCTCCACTAAAAAACTTCCTATAATTTTTTTTACATTTTGGAGGGAAACAGAGAATTTAACACTCTCACTTGTTCTTTTGTCCCTTTTTGTACAAAAATATTGGTGGATAGTTTTTTTAAAAATATTCATAGAATATTAAAGTTCTATTAAAAAAATTTTAAAAAGAAGATAAAATTGTCAGGTTTTTGTTATTTTTAAAAATCATCATTTTTAGGGCAAAAATCGTCAAATCGTCATTTTGCTATTTTGGGGAGTAAACATCGTCAAAAGGCAGAGAAATCGTCAAATCTGGCAACAGTGGTCGGGAGTATTTAACGAGCTTTGTGAATTCTTAAACTTTCGGAAGTGCCAATTTTTTTAGATTTAAAAATCGGAACCACTAGGGTTTAATAATGCCAATGAAATTTTTCATAATTAGCATTAGTAAGGGGGGGGGTTGAAATAAAGCCATATGGCCATATGGCCGAAGGCCGGCTATGCAGAAAAATTTTTTTTTTTAACTCTCTTTAAATCAAAAACCCACATATACCAGGAACCTCTGAACTCAGAGGGGCCTAGAGGCACCATTTTTTTGTTAGCAGGATTTTTAATATACAGTGACTCAAAGTAATAATGGAACAGAATATATTTGTTAGCAGTTCATTTAAGGAAAAGTTATCAATACCAAACCTGATTATTATCAATCGACTATTTTTGAAAAAAATGCTATATAGGAAATTTTCCAAGCATTAATTTAAACTTGA